>CM060677.1:93490064-94741314 GCA_030686995.1 Artemisia argyi
CAAGATCACGATGATCCACACTCACAAGACAAAACAAAATATAATGACTACTTGTTGTATATCAAGATACAACAAGCTTACAACAAGTAATGCAAGTGCACTACTCAATCACTACAACATCCACCACTTTTAGCTGGGACTTTTTTAGCCTTTTGGCGGGGACTTGTCCCCGCTAATACCTTTAGGCGGGGACATGTCCCCACCAAAAGTACCCCCGCCAAAACCTCTTCGCTGATTACTTTCGGCGAGGACATGTGGGCTTTTTAGCGGTGACGTGTGGGACCCACGCCGCTAGCATGGACAACTTGGTCTGGTCAAACATTGCCAACGTGTCAATACTTTTGGCGGGGACAAGTCCCCGCCAAAAGTAGTATTCATAAAAATGAATCATCTTTTTAGCGGGGACGTGTCCCCGCCAAAAGTGAGTATTAACAAAAATGACTCAGGTTTTTGGCGGGGACGTGTCCCCGCCAAAAGTAGTATACACCAAAAAGGTTCAGGTTTTTGGCGGGGACATGTTCCCGCCAAAAGTGTCTACTAGATATAACTTGAACACACTTTTGGCGGGGACATGTACCCACCAAAAGCGTCTGACCCATTTTGCAGCATATTGCTGCAAAATGGGTAATTTCCAGATTTTTTTCCGGAATTATTCCGGAAAAAATCCAAACAATAACCTGTAACCTGTATATACTCAAATCCACTACAACATCGCCAAATCTCTATACATAATATCATATATAACCAAAATGCTACAATATCGCCAAAACGGTTCAAAAACCGTGATCACATGATTATCCACAAATGGTTCTACAAAAGTATACTTAACCTAGTCATCCGCAAATGGTCCAAAACTATACGTGTAATCCATTTAGCGGGAATCCTAACACATAATCTAAATAAACACATAATAATCCATCAATACCTCTATAAAATTGTCCATAACTACTACAAAACATATAAACCGACCCAAACAACCCATACGCTATTCCTAAGTCTCCCGACTCCCCCCACTACCCTCACTCTCCTCCTGGTACCTGAAGACTGACCTTGTGAAGCCTCCTGTGATCCCGATGTCCCCGCCTGAGTCGATGTCCCCGCCTAAGTCGTTAGCTGCTGGGGGAAACCAGGTTGATTCCGCGCCCACTCCAAAATCCCATCAAGCAATGTCCTTTGGCTGGAGAGCTCCTGGGACTGCTTCTTAACAGTTTCCTGGAGCGAGGACGTGGAGGCTTGATCACGAGCTCGTGCGGCGCTGAGGGTCGTCTGATGACCACTGCGGGGTAAGACTGGACCTACGCCAGGAACGTGACCTCGCTGCTTGCCACCGATCACGTGGCGGATAATATCGAGGCCAGACATAGTCGTCCCCTCGAAGGTGCTCTCTATCCGCATCCGTATCATCTAATTCTGTTTAGTTACAAAAAAACAAGAAAAGTAACATATAAGTCGTGATTTATTATATTGCATTAATGTTGGTGAGTTTTTGAAATAAATTATACTTACATATCTAGCCTCGGACACAACAGACTCCCAGACGTCGCCTCTCATATGGTTGTATCTGTAAAGCGCGATCAAGTCTCTACCATCCACGGAGTCGGTGGGTTCTCTCAACTATTTATAAATAAAATCAATAACAACTCACCCAACACTATATAAATAAATGAAATGATTAAAAAGTGTCTTACAAAGCTATCGCGTATAACAGCTAATGAATGCGACCCATGAAGACAAGCACTCGGATTCTTGAGCCGGTTTCTGCCTGTTGGTCTCCACTTTCTTCAAATTCTTCGGGTTTGACCAGTGCTTCACCTGCTTATTATAAATAATAACAAAATATTATGTAAATGAATTATTATTATTATTATTATTATTATTATTATTATTATTATTATTATTATTATTATTATTATTATTATTATTATTATTATTATTATAATAATAATAATAATAATAATAATAATAATAATAATAATAATAATAATAATAATAATAATAATAATAATAATAATAATAATTCATTTAATAATAATAGTAATAATTATAATAACAATAATAATAGTAGTAGTAGTAATAATAATAATAATAATAATAATAATAATAATAATAATAATAATAATAATAATAATAATAATAATAATAATAATAATAATAATAATAATAATAATAAAGTGTGGAACGAGAAATTTACATATTTTTCCCAATCGTCACACAACATGTTATCCGGACGCTTTCCCTTGATCTCTTCCAGCTTCTCAACCCCACCTTGCTCAGTAAATTTCTTCTTTTTGGATTTGTACTTGTTGTCGTCGTATCGCTTTTGGAAATAACCTTCGATACTATCTGAAATATCCTTTCCATTAGGACTGACAAGGTGCTCACCGAGATCGAAGAAATGCTGCAATAAAATTTAATTAATATATATATATATATATATATATATATATATATATATATATATATATATATATATATATATATATATATATATATATATATATATATATATTCAAATTTAAATAAATGACACATTTAAAATAAATAAACACAATAATTAAAAAAAATAAAAGATAAAAAAAACTTACGTGGAACTGGTCGTCGATGTGGGCCTTGGAGATAGCGGGAACATCTGCCCAGGAATCGAAATGCATGGGAATTGATTCCCGTAACAACTCCCCGACCAAGTTAGAGAACCACGAAGCGCGGCGGCCCACATGCTCCCAATACCCTTTGACGTTCATCTCGAATCTGATCCTTACCAGACGACCAGTATCTCTCCTCTCATTGCGGAGCTGCATGTTCTTTGTGGGACCACGCACCACCTTCCCGCCTTTCCCAATTTTGGCATCGGGCTTGCGAGGCTTGGGAGGCCTGGATTCAGAGCCTACAAGTAATCAAGTTCAAGTGATGATGACATAAAATAACAAGTTATCAATTTCAAATAATGATTAATTAAAATAATCGAGAAATTCTTACGCTGACAATTAGTGCCTATCCTCCTCGGATCAGGGGGTGGGTCACTGCCTCCATCGCCACCGTGGCTCCTAGCAACAACATCTGCCATATCTGTAAAATGAACTAGTACAAGAAACATATAATTAGTGAAGAAACACATATACGCATATGTATATAAATAATCAAATAAATAACAATTTATTAAAAAAAATAATAGATAATCAAATAAATAAATAAATAAACACATTTAACAAATCGACAACAATTTCATTCAAATAAATATCGTTTAACAAATTACAATTTGAGATCAATCTCCCTCATCATTAAGATAAAAACCCTCATTACTAGTGTTGGCTTCATCTTCACGATCGACGTGGTCGTGATCTTCACCATCAGATGCTAAATCATGAGGAACGTGGTCATCATAATCAATATCATCGTCGTCGTCGACATTAGTGATAATTGGTTGTGGTGGTGCCTCAACTTCCGCTGGCTCAACATCTATATCTATGGTGATATAATTCAACTTATCCAACTCAGCAGAGAGTGTGACATGTGATGAGGTGTTGTCATGTACAACATCATGGTTGTCCTCTACCATGATGATATCCGGGTTCCAAATCTTTCGATGATAAGAATCTTGGACGACCTTGAAATTACCACGTTTACCTAGGAAATCAAGGTAAAAGACTTGTGTTGCAAGAATGTATGGTTCACTTTCAAACGATACACGATCTGTCATAATTTGTGTAATGTTGTATCTATGGGTACAACGTTTTATGCGACCATCGTTATTAGTGTTGAACCATTTGACTTTGAACAACACATCATTGAACGGAATATACAATAACTCAAGAATTTCTTTAAGCTGGCCGTAATACATTCCTCCGCTAGGATTAGGAGTTGAAATTCCGTTGTTTTGGGTTGAACGACGTAAATCACGGTCGTGTACGATAAACTTCACACCGTTGACTATGCAAGAGTTGACTCAGACTGCAGTACATGATGGTCCACAAGCCAAAGCGAATAACTCGATAGTACAACTTGGGTCGTTCTTTACTTTTAATTCACGAATCTATGAAAAAAAGTTGAGAATAGATATAGATGAGTAATAGTCATTATTTTTACAGGGTAATACATACAATAAGTCTACCTTGTTCCCAAACCAGCGAGGAAATCCTTCTTGTATGTCATTGTCAGGAAATGCCCTGTAATTGTTCATGATATTAGAATAAGTCGTCGAATAATAACTTAAGTAAAAAAAATTTTTTGAAATAAAACGAGTACCTCTTGTACTCGTTCATGTACGGGTCGATTTCATAACTGTTGTGTAGTACATACCATACTACTTTCTGCATTGTGTCCGGTTCAAGCCAAATTAATGATTTTTTACCATTCAGTTTACAGGCTGATCGAAACACTTGAAATCGACTTGTTGGGCTTGGACCGTCCTCATTCCAGTCAGGACGATTAAATCTCGCCTCAACACCCCGAAAATAATGCGAACAGAAAGTTAATGCTTCATCAGCAATATAACCCTCCGCTATTGAACCTTCAGGCTTAGCTTTATTTCTGACATAATTTTTGAGCTTTTTCATGTACCTTTCAAATGGATACATCCACCTCATGTAAACAGGCCCGCCTTCAATAGCCTCTTTGGGTAGATGAATAACCAAGTGAATCATAATGTCAAAAAAAGTTGGAGGATAGATTTGCTCGAAACTGCACAATATATTGATGAGCTGTTCTTCAGCTTTCAACATGTCATCCACCATCAAAGTTCGAGCGCATATTTGTTTGAAGAATGAACAAAGCTCGATTATTGGTGTTGCGGTGGTTTGGTCCTTCAAGTAATTTTGAAGTCCAGCAGGAAGTAACCGCTGCATCATGATATGACAGTCATGAGCCTTCAAGCCTGTTATGTTGTTATCATTGTCCGTCACTTTATGCTTGAAGTTAGATCCGAACCCATTGGGCAGTTTAACACCTTTGATGAATTGACAAAAAAAATCATGATATTAGAGTAAGTCGTCGAAATGAATACGCGAATTGAATTGGAACAAATAAATTCTGAAATAAAACGCGTACCTTTGATGAATTGACAAAAAAGTTTTCTTTCTTCAGTTGTGAAAGAGTATGTGGGATGAGGCTTAGAGCACTTCCCGCCGCCTTTGTTGACGAGCCACAAAGCATCACGAATATTCAAATTCTGTAAGTCTTGTCTTGCCTTGTTGGTGTCTTTTGATTTGTCATTCATTAACAAAGTACCCAACACACTTTCACACACATTTTTTTCGATATGCATGACATTTAAATTGTGTTTTAGTGTAAGAAAAGACCAATACTTTAGCTCGTAGAAAATATATACTTTGGATGTTTCCCCGGGATACGTATAGGCAATCTCCCAAGTTGATTCAAGATGTCATGACTGGTATATTCTTTAGGAGGTGGTCTATCATCGAGCTGAGTATAGAATGCCCTTTTATTCCTCCGCTATCTATTGTTGGCTTTTAAGAATCTTCTGTGACCAACATAAGCGGTTTTGCTTAACACGCGCATAGATGGAGTCTCTATATTGCAGGTCGGACATGCCTTGTAACCTTGCCCACTCCACCCAGACAAACTACTTCGAGCGGGAAAGTCATTGATAGTCCATGAAAGCGATGCTTTCATACAGAATTCTTCGCCTGTAAGAGCGTCCGAAGTCATAACCCTATCTTTCCATAAAGTCTTAAGGTCTTTGATCAAAGGCCTCAAGTAAATATCTATGTCCTTCTTGGGTGATTTTGTAGAATACTAACTATGTTGGAAACATGTATGATCTTGTGTTATGTGGCGTTAGTGAAGTGAGGAGGGGAAGAAGGAAAGGAACCTTGAGAGAAAAATGTAATATTAGCTTGAGATTAAGTGAAGGTCCAACCCTCTCCACATGTGGAGAGGGGTATTTATACTTACAATAAAACGCCCACTCCCGGGCTGTGGATCAGGCATACAGTGGGTGAAGACCCGTCCTTCTTCCACGGTATTACTTAAACTAATACTAATTAACTAATAAACAAACTAACTACGAGCTAACTTAATGCTATTACAATCATTAGGTGACCGAGACTTTTACAGGAATATTTGTATTCCTAACAATCTCCCCCTAAGCGAGGTCACCTTTGAAATTAAGATCTTTGGTCTTTAAGCATTCTTTAGTCTTTGTAGCTCGTAGGATCTGATTCTTCACTTTTCAACACACTTTGTACTTCAAGCAAGCAAACTTGTGATTTGAATTCCTTTGAGATATGTGATCCTTGAGCTTCTTTGAGATCATTAGCCAAAGTAAATCTCTAAGCTCATCCATAGTTGTATTGCCTTCATGTGATGTAGTGACAAAGGACCATCATGCTCACACCCTTCTGGATCAGGAGACTTTACATTAGAGTTGTGGATTAGGAGACTTTTTCATCAGAGTTGCGGAAACGTTTGTTGGTAGTCTCTCAACATTTGTTGTAGCAAGTCTCTCATCTTCATTGAAAGTGTGGAGGATGTGTGAGCATGAGGTATGGATTGACCCGATTCAGCTGGAAATTGGAGCCATCAACGCCATCTTTATATGTGTCCCTGAAATAAAACAGTTAGCAATAAAGATAGAGAACGAACATGGCTTTGTCATTCGTTCTGCGAGGACAGACTACCCTCCGGTTTTGTGAAAACCGACCTGTGATCAAGTAGAGTCTCTTGTAAAGAAGACTCTCCTTGACAGGAATTTCCAGCTTGTAGTAATGGATTTTCCAAAGAATCCACTTTGGAATCTTCATACTTAGCATGTTCTCATACCGGAACGTCTTAAAGCAGACAGCATGATAGAGTGAATCGGTGAATGAATATTCACGGATTGATGAGAAATAGATTTATAGAAATCACTCGTGTGTCCTATGATAAACATTTTTGAGACACAACGAGAGTTTTTTTTTATTTAGAATCACATTTCCATCAAAAATACTTTTGTTTGAAAGATATTGTACACAATCAATGTGCTCGAAAGATTAGTTGGTGAGCACATTGAGAGGTTTTAGCAAAAGTATCCGTCAATCCATATCCTGGAACAAGTTTGATTCAATTATGAATCGCACCATCGTTGCTTTCCAGTTGTCACTTGATCATTGATCCAAGATGGATCTCACATGTCACCTACCAAGAGCTTGAGTGATGTTCGCTCTAGAAGGATTTCCATCTTCATTGTGAATATTTTCATATCACTCGGATGTTCGGGCAATACCACAAGGATAATGCGTAGGACTATAAATATTTTATCTTATTTACCACATTGTGTGAAACAATAAGCATATTTGGAATGTGTCCTATCGAGATTTATGGATGATCTCATGGCTCTAGACCCAATAGTGCGTTTTGATCCGCTCCTGGAGACTGGGGAGGCGTCTCCTGTTTAGGTATCAACATAGCTCGCAATGAGCGGTCGATACATTGCACAGGGTTCCCCGTGCGAATGAAACAAGTTCTTTTAAGAGAACTTGAGTGGTTGGGAAGTTTAGTGCAGTGCGTCACTGGGTCTATGACGTCTTGTCTTCAATACCGGTGTTACCTTAGTAACCGCCAGTAGATTATGAGTTGAACCCGGTTTCTGCCCTAAGGTTGAATATTTGGAGGGCTATTTTTTTCACCCTTTCTCATTTCATTTCTTTTTCATTCTTCAACCCCTTCAGTGCTTACCGAGACTTCACCACTAGAACCTTGTTGGGTTTGTTCCAGTCCTAGCTCTATCTCAGTCCGCACTCTTCCCTTTCTCACTTTACTCCTTTTTTCAATCATTTCTAAGGACTTCTAATCTATCTATGGATTGTCCCTGGGAAGATCCTTCCGGTTCTGGTGGATCATGGGAACTTATACCTAATCCTTAACCGTCCTTATAACTCCGTGCATTAAAGTAAATGGTCGGTCTTAGGTATTGCTTCCACAAACGCCTTTTGCTCCCCCTCAATATGTGCATCGATATTCGAAATTGTTTAGCACATGTGTGGGAGCCTATTGTTGAGTCGAAAAGATCACATTTGATATCAGATTACATATTTAAATCACATTCTCTCCCCCGATCAAAAATTTCAAATCTTTCAAGATTTTTGATCTCAATTGATTTAAATAAGTTAGAAAGCTTTTGGGAGAGAAATGCGGTTAATTTTTAATATTTTCTGATAAAAGGAACTTTTTCTTGCTCCCCCTCAAACAGTGAGGGAGGTTGTTATGTGTCAGATTTGAAGAGTTTGCAAAAGATTCGAAGTTTTAAGGAAAACTCTTTGAAAATTTACTCATTCTGACACATAACCATCACAAATCTTGCTTTTGTTTTGTACAAAGTGTGGGGAGTTTTGATGATACATAAAATTTTGAGAAATTCACTCTCCCCCTCAATCAATGACGGATGTTAAAACTGAAATATTTTCATACACTAGTAACGTCATTGATTGAGTGAAAATTTTTATCAAACTTTTGAGTTTAATTTGATTTTCATTCAAAATTTCATGGTACCACCAAGTTTTGCACAAATACTTTTCGGAAAAATCATAGAAGGGAAAGTATTTGGCGATAAAAAGAAGATTTCTCTTCTTGATCAAGAAATAATGCACTGAAGCGTACATTAGATCGAGGGTGCATGGATGTAAAGTAATCCATGCCCGGATGAACTTCACCCGGTAAAAGGAACAACCGTCTTTTTGGCGACGTGTTTTCCCCATTTTTGAAAAACGGGTTGCTATCTGAAGTAATAGCAAACCATAATTTTGAAGTGCGGGTTGTAGCCTGAAATGACTACAAGCCATAAGTTTAAATCCGGGTTGCAGTCTGAAATTACTGCAAGCCATAATTTTAAGAAGGTTTTGAGATACGACATGTTTTTCAAAAGAACTTTATTTGAAACCGAAAAACTCTTGCTCAAGCATATGTATGATTCCGTGTCATTATTGAATGACATTTCTAGAAACGTACATAATATTGATTATACAAGAGACATGTCGTGAGAAGAGTATTTTTCTTTTTTTTTTTTTTTTTTTTTTTTTTTTTTTATGATTTTTCAGATTTTTATGATTTTTATAGGTTTTATGTTTTTCTATTTTCTTTTTGTGTGAATATAGAAGAGTACATATATATATATATATATATATATATATATATATATATATATATATATATATATATATATATATATATATATATATATATATATATATATATATTATATATATATATATATATATATATATATATATATATATATATAGATATATGTACAATATGAAGAATAGAATATACGAAAGGGAATAGAAATGTTAATAAGGATACAAAAAGAGAGCCATAAACCAATTACAGTACAAACCAATCACCACATCCACAATACATAAAAATGACACTGAACCCCACCACTGATCACTTCATTCAGTACGCTGTAGGAGGCGGTAGTCCCCATCACGAACTCTGCCACCCACGTAGCACTCCAGGCTACGGAAGATCCTTCGCAGCTTCAATCTCTTGCGGATACCAGCCAAAAACCTCTTGTTCCGTGTTAAGTCATTGGCAGTCCAGTGATTGGTGTAACGTCTAGTTCCATGGTCGTAGACATGGTATTCTTTCACTCTGAAGTCCAACGCCTCTTCGACCATACGTAAGGTACCGTCACTGAACTTGTGTATTTTGTTGAAGCACAAAACAATAGGAACGTTGTATTTGTCACGAAATACCGTTGCCAGGGGAGATTCTATGATTGTAAAGTCAGCAACCCGTTCCAGACTATTGACATTCCACAGAGGTCGTGTGAGGTTGAGCTGGGATTGGTAGCTTTCGATGCCAAGCTGGAAGTCTTCTACCCGTTTCCTAATGACAATACCCCTGATCCAGTGAAGTACAGCAAACACAAGAGACTTCTTTTCTCGTGATGGTAGATGATGCAGCTTTCCTTGAAGATGAAGTAGATACAGATCTTCGAAATCATTAGGGCGTAGGTGTTTGAAGTCCCCTTCGGATATGATGTAGTCCTTGAAGTCAGCTCGTCTGAGTGTTATGTTCTTGAGGTAGTCATATCCATAGATGGGGTGTATCTGTACCTTAACCACACTGATGATTTGAAGAGGTGAACGAACAGACTTTCGGTCACCTTGAGCTTGAAACCGATCAATGTAAAATTGCTGCTTCTTCAGCCACCAGTGAGAAATGCCCAGAGATGCCGAGATGTCGTAGTCACATTCTTGAGTACACCACATGCTGTCGGGGACAAGCTGTTCCAACCCGATATCAGATTAGAGGGCAGCTTTCATTTTTGTGATGGGCAAGGCCGACTTGCATTATCTACTCCCAAGCTTAAGATACTCGAGGTCTTTGTTGAAGAAGAATTCAGCTTGGATAATAACATTTCCAGGAGGTCCACCCAAAGGAAGTGGATTGTTGTAATTAAACTTCATGATCCCTTCATCCACAATGTCATTGAACATTTTGTGGCACTCCTCCATCTGGTATTGTAGATGATTAACATCATGATGAAATGCTTTGACAATGTTGAAGGCCGGACCTTCCAGGTCTTTCTGAGTGAGCCTTGAAAGACCACGCTTCTTGCAGAACCATGTGATGAATGATCCCATATCACCAGTTTGGGAAAGTAGAGAATCTTCTGAAGGAGGGACGAAACTGGTGGTGATGGCATTGATCCAGTTGTTATCATTGGTGGGCAAGTCGGTGGAAGGAATCGTCCAGTCAGGTTCAGGTGATTGTGGTTGGTTGTCATCTGGTTTCCACCATGTCTCTTTCAGCCTTGGTTAAGAGAACATGCGGTGGATTATTGGGGTCACTTCTGGTGAATGATTTCCACCACTGTCTCCCAGGGATGTGAGTTGTAGATGCATCATCTTCATCGTCATCTGAAGAATCAGTGAGTTGAGGAGCAATAGATGCTTCATTAACGGCAAGATCATCATGGACATGAGATGCAATAAAGGTTGCACCAGCGTCAATAGTAGTCCAAGCAGCATACTTAACTTGTTTGGCTTGTTTGGAAGGAGCTGACTTGGTTGACTTGTCAGTTTGATGTTTTTGAGATGGTGATGAGGTGGGTTGTGATGGTCTGCTAGGAGCATGCGACCCACCAGGCAGAGAAGGAGTGCCTGATGGACCAGATGCCCCAGCAGGTGGTGGAGGTGGAGGTGGTTGAGGTGGTGGAGGTGGAGGTGGTTGAGGAGGTGGTTGAGGAGGTGACCCTGACGCCTCTGTTTTCTTTTTCTCTCAATTTCCATATCCCTGGCGTATTCCTCAGCATCATCTTGTAGAATTGAGGCCTCCAATGCATTATACAGATTGACATGGGCATCGTGTCCTGTATGTTGACCCTGTTGATACATGCTGTGCTGCAGAATGATCTTCATGTCATTGATAGGTAGGTCTTTGAATCTGGATCTGAGGGGAGCTTCAAGAGCAATGCTGACCGCTTCAGCTACCTGTTCGTTGATTACCCGAGATACTTGTCGTTCAAGATCAAGATGCTCCAACTACTATAATCTGCTATCGTGATTGGTAATAGTTTTTGGCAGATTAAGGTTAACTAAGGTTTGAAGTAAAGAGGCATGCTTGTCCAACTTCTCATGAATGGTGAGGTTATCTTGAACAACATCAGCTATCATACCAGCTAAAGTGTCCAGATCCAACTTCTTCTCAGTGGTAGCAGGAGCGGCAGATGCAGTAGGTTTCTCTTGTGTAGTAGCTCCTTGTGGGGTGTCATTGTTATCAGGACCAGCAGTAGGAGTTGGTGTAGACCTGGTAGGAATGGTGGAGTGGTCTTGCTCAATAGGCACATCAACCATTGACACAACTTCTCCACGCTCATCACTGGACTTGTCACTTTCAGCATCATCCGGCTTATCCACAAGGAATTGATCACCAAAAGTATCCAGATTCTTGTACGATGCCAGCGTGCCGGTAGAGCTGTCAGGTTCCACGGCGAGCTTAGGATCATCAGTTTTCAGTTTGAGGTTACCTTGAAGATCCGGATATGCAGTAGAAACAAACTCGTCATCGAGTGGATCAACAGGAGGTACAGACTCAACAGGTTTGTCCAGTACTGGTTGGTGGCTGGTTACATCTTGTGTAGCGAAGTTAGATTCATCACCTTTGGGAGCGGAGCTGGTGTCAGTCTCAGAACTACTTGATTTAGCGGGTTGCCCAAGACTTGGTGATGGGGCATTGTCTGAAGAAATATTTGCAGATGAGGATGTTGGTGAGCATTTTTTGAAGATATACTTGGAGCTGGTTGATTTGGAGGCAGGAGATGATATTTTTAATAGAGTGTGTGCCGCCAGTTCTTCTTTGGCAACATCCTTGCCTTTTCCCACCACGTGCTGGATTTGTGAAGCTTTATCTGACCCAGGTTCTCTAATGTTGACACCACTGACTGGTGGAACAGGTGGCATATATGCATCCTTTAAGCTTTCAGCAGTCGCCATTTGTACCATTTATTCTTCTGTGAGAGGCAACTGTGTGGTGCAAAGTGCAGCTTTGGGATCCTCAACACTTGGTGGTTTATTCTTTGTGCTGGTTCTTTTACCTCCTGTGGTCTGCTTAACTCTTTTAGTGCCTTCAGAGGACGCAGCTGAGGTAGTACCACCCTTGCGTTTCTTGGATGCTGATCTTACAGACTTAGTGGATAAGGAGGGCTCATTAGCTGATGCTTCCCGACTTGTCTTCAGAAGTTTAAGGTATTCCTCATAATATTGAGCAGTCAGTGTATCACGAGTGAGAAGGGCAGTGGGAATGTCCATGCCGAAGATGATCTCGCCTGTGCTCTTAGAATCATATTTGAGGAACCCAACTGGATGTTCATCAGTGGGTTGATGAAGAGGGGATTCTTCTCTAGGGTGGAATTTTAGAGATCGTTGAAGGCTAATTACGATCAGCTTGGTGAAGCGAATGCTTGGAATCACGAGCTTGGCTGATCTTTTCTTACCGTCTTTGTTTGCTTCAAGGTTTGCCTTATCGACCAAGAAAGAGTGAATGGACTGACTAAATTCCTCCCAGATCCGTTCAGCAAAGTTGATGTTCACACCGTTAACAATGCCCCAGAGAATTTGTAGAGATGGAGCTCTAAGTCTTTCATACCCCGATGTTTTGCCAGTTAGACACAAGTTGATGAGGCTTGCAATTGCTCTCCATGGTTGATAGAGGTCATGTGTGATAACCGTGGAAAGCGTAGACACTTGAGTGGGATACCCAAGTTCATTGACAAAGTCAATAAGGGTAGCGGGATTAGGTGGGGGAGTATATTCAACATTATTACCCGTTGGCAATATCTGCAGTGAACTACCAAGCGTTTCCATGGTGATGTTCACCCAATGCTCATCCAGCTGACACTTGTAAGTATTGGTAGCTTTATCAAGGCATATAGTGTTCCAGAACTGTTGGATATAGATGGAGGGGATTGAGGAGGATGCGGTAAAGGCATTGAAGAAGGTGGTGTTTTTCAGTATGTCCAGTGCCATTCTGAATATAGGATGATTCTGAGGTCTATCTGTCTTAACATAGCAATTGCTTTTTCCAATAGGTACCCACTTGTTGAAAGGCAGAATGTCGTTGTCAGATCGAACGGGTGGAGCCAATTGACCTTCGGGAATGGGTTCTGCCATACTAGCTGCATTTGACACAAATCAACAAGGAAAGCAAACCATGTGACAATGAGTGTTAGTAACTAGCGAGACCTTGTCACCAAATGGTAGGGCCAAGAACCATGTTAGAACACTGATAGGCACTCATGAGGAAAATCGTTCATCACATAAGGTAGCAATTAGTTCAACCAAGACCGAGTGCCAATCATGCCAAGCAATGCATAGATAATACAACACCCATTTGCTAACACACAAGCATTGTACACCTAATTTGTGCTAGACAAAGTGGGTCACTATAATTCTTAGCTAGAGTTAAATGCAGAACCATTAACCGCAAACTCAATTAACCACAAACACCAGTTAATCGCAATGACATAGTCTCAAAGCAATCGAATCGCAACAAGTCAAGATAAACGCAAACAATTAAGCAGCATTTCATTATAAACGCAAGAGCAGGTAACCGCAAAGCAATTTAACCACAGTCCGATAAACTCAACCAATTTAATCGCAGACTCAAGTTAACCGCAATATTAAGCTAACCGCAATTGAGGTTCTACGCTAACCGCAGTTAAGATTCTAAGCAAACCGCAATGGGGGACATTTGCTAACCGCAATCAAGAGCATAACCTAATCGTAGTCAAGAACATAAGCTAATCGCAGTCAGGAGTCTATTCTACACGCAGTTAAGAACATATGCTAACCACAGTCCATAACCTTTATTAACCGCAGTCAGGAACACACTAATCGCAGTCAAGAACACAAGTTAATCGCAGTAAAGAAAAACACCACAAGCACCGATACAACCCGTCAAATCATACAATAAACACCATGGATAACACCAAGATCCCACAATCTAGATAAGTAACAATGCACATCCCTACACAAAGCTTAAGGTACTACGCAAGGTATTACCATTCTAACCGCAACTCAATCGATACCAAAAAAACTCACAAACACAACCATAAACATCACACAACAGTAATCAAAGAGCGATTAAATGCATTGAAAAGCAAGCGTGATCTAACCTATTGACAAATAGACGCAATATACACGAGATATCAGGTAACGCAAGATCCCACCTAAAAGAACGCAACATGTGAGAAAACGAGATCATGAACAGTTCAAGTGAGAAAGAGGTTAGGTACACGACTTACCAACCAACAAGCAATCACAGAAAAACAATCAAAACTTAATCGCAGTTAAAGTAAGTAGGGGAGCGAGTGAGATTAGATGACAAGAGATGTTTGTGGTTAACTTCTTAAACGCAAAAGTAAAAGAAAAAGAAAACTTCTTAAATATGAGATGGGTTAACTTTGACTTATTGACACAACCAGTCCTTGTACTACATAACTAAGCATTAGACAAAGGAACATGTGTGCAAGATAGGTCCCTGAAGTTATGGGAGATACCTAATTTGATTTTCAGGATGTGCATATAGAACCATGGGGTCATACAACATACTATCTAAAGCAACCCATAACATGAAGAGCAAACTTATAAACACACGGTGTAGCAAGAAAATATATACAGAAAGATAGCATGAAAGTAAAGTGAATGAAAATAACAAATACTCTACATAAACACAAGCTACAAACATAAAGTATATACAGGGAGTGAGTCAGTAAGTAAACAGGAGAATTACGAGTCCTGAAAGGAATTAGACAGGAGTCCACATGATGTCATCTCACATGTGAGTAGACATATCTCCAGTCGTAGGAGATGTCAGTATCTTAGGAAGCCACACACAGGTTTTAGTTGACCTGTTGTGTAATCCCTTTGTAAAACCTGTGTCAATGGTACACACATGTGACCATTCATCACGAACGTCCTTCCAGTTGGTATCCATATCCAAGAAGATCTAAGCCTGTATGTTGTTTCATGCATAGTGACATTCTTGTGATGAGTTGTTCTATGGTCATATTTCCTTGGTTTATGTTTCAAAGGTTTTACAGGTTTAAGACCATTTGATTTATGAATTATGGGTTTGGAGCACACAGACTTAGTCAAAGCACGTTTTTTATCCACTTGAGAAACACGTCGAGTATTCGAGAATTTAGGTCTTTCAGAAATAAACGCATTTGGTTGTCTAATGGTAGTTTGATAACCAACATTTTTTAAGACAGGTTTTCCCAAAATTGATGGTTTTGAAAGATTGAGGCTCATTTGACTCTTTGAAACATAACTTGGCACGGTGTGCTTACCGGGAATTCTAGGACATGAAGTCAGACATTGAACCGAGAAATCATTGTTTTTAGTAAATTGTGGAGTAATCAGATTGATGTTCTCAGCATTTATCTGTTTGAGTGTCTCACACAGTTTATTACATTTTACTTTAAGATTCTCATTTTCAACACGTAATTTAGCCATTTTGCAATTAGTTTCATAAGCGTCGTATTTTCATTTGGCATCATTACGTTGCTCATACATCTTGATCTGATTTTTAAGACAGTTGATAGTTGAGTCCTTGTCATGCAGCTGAGTTTTCAGATTGTTGATCATAAAATGTTCATTAAGATCAGGCAATTCCGGATTTAGACACGGTTTGCAGTTTTGAAGACATTCTTCTCTACGTTGTATTTCAATTTCAAGTTCAATGCAATGTTTTTGTAATTGTGAAAACTTGTTTTGGAGTTGATTAAATGTCTCTTTTTCAACCATGTTCTGGTCCATAGTCTTAGAAAACTCAACTTTGAGACAAGGGCTTTCATCAAACAGGTCATTTTTGAAGACATCATACAGATCATTTTCTCCCCCTTTATAACACATATTTGTTGAATTAGATAAAGGTAATACACTGTTCGTCTGTTTCAACATGTTTGTGTTATAACAGGGATTACTTTGACCTGTATGGTGACCTACGTTAGATGGTGTATTGAATTGATCAATTGACAGTACCTCATTGCTTGAGTCCGGTGTGAGTATGTTCTCCATTGTCTGGGTCACTACTTTATTAGAAGTGACACTCATATCATCTTCTGAGTGCATGAGTTCAGTGTTGACAGACTTTGCATCCAGACACTCTCCATTCATTGACTTTGCATCCACCGTTAAACCCAAGCCTAAACTATCACATGCTTTGCCATCAAGTGTCTCAGCCTTGTCATCATATGCTGGTTCAAGTCTTTGCTGTCTCTCGATGTACTCTTTGACCTTATCCAAGTTTTGACGTAGCTTATCTCTATAGTTGTCCACATCCATTTTTGTGTGGTCAGCAAAGCACTTCATAGTCATCTGACTATCGTAATCATAGATCATGGAGGATTTAGAGTTAAAGAAGTTGTGCAGTTGTTTGCTGAGCACACATAGGGCAGAAGAGGATTCCTCATAAGATGTTACTTTTCTGACCAATTGTTGCCTCGGTTGATCCAAATTCAAGATCATAACTTCTGTGAATGTTTGAACATCTTGACCGAATAGCGTTATGAATGCACGTTCAAAACCCATTATGAATCCATTGCCTTCTAGTAACATAGAAAGATGTGACTGAAGTGTTTGAAAACATTCAATGTGACATTCTCTTGCCAATTCCAGCAATTTGTTTGACTGAGTAGTCGCATTCTCTTTAGGGTCCGAGCATGATTGTGCACTAGGGTCTACATACGAAACTGGTCCTTCCATTTGTAAATGAAGCATACCATTCATATGAGAACCAAACTAACCACAAGTAACGAGAAGACCGCAAGATGTGCTAATCACAAGACCTAACCGCAGAACACTTAATCGCAGAGGCAGGACACCCAAACCGCAAGATAAGCAAATCACAAAGACCTAATCGCAGAAAACTTAATCGCAGAGAGTAAATCGCAGTGAGTTAATCACAATAATCTACCCGCAGACAACTTGATCGCAATAGTTAAACGCAAGATCTAATCGCAGTGCACAAAAATCCAAATCTGTCACTATCCTTGCGATTTGTTTGTATTCCCAAAATAGTAACCGCAGTCAACCTAACCGCAGATGATAGAACTTAACCACAGCCAAGCAATGGAACAGTGTACTTAACCGCAACCTAGAATTCCGCCCAAAATCCAATCCAAACTTTACGTAGATTAAAGATACGGTATAACCAACTAAAACACAATGCACAACTAACACTAATGATCATAAAAGTACATCACAAACACGTGGGATAACACATGAAGGATCAAACCAAGATGTTTTACAAGAAAGTGACTTCAAATTCACATAACCACACAAAACACCCTCAAATTCGATTCTACAAGGTCCTAAGATGAAACCTTGGCTCTTGATACCAATTGTAGAATACTAACTATGTTGGAAACATGTATGATCTTGTGTTATGTGGCGTTAGTGAAGTGAGGAGGGGAAGGAAGAAAGGAACCTTGAGAGAAAAATGTAATATTAGCTTGAGATTAAGTGAAGGTCCAACCCTCTCCACATGTGGAGAGGGGTATTTATACTTACAATAAAATGCCCACTCCCAGGCTGTGGATCAGGCATACAGTGGGTGAAGACCCGTCCTTCTTCCACGGTATTACTTAAACTAATACTAATTAACTAATAAACAAACTAACTACGAGCTAACTTAATGCTATTACAATCATTAGGTGACCGAGACTTTTACAGGAATATTTGTATTCCTAACAGATTTAGGGCCCGGAATTAACAACGTCAACATAAGAGAAGTCTCTCTCATACATATCCAGGGAGGCATATTGTATGTTGTTAATAATTACCGGCCACATGCTGTAAGGCTGACTAAGTTTGCCGTACGGATTGAAACCATCAGCAGCCAACCCTAATTGGACGTTTCTTTTTTCATAAGCAAATTTTTTCTTATACTGGATGTCAAATTTCTTTCATGCTTGACCATCAACCAGGTGTTGCATCTTACCGTTCTCCGTAGACTGCCCAGAAGCATGCCAAGTCATATGTTTTGTAGTGTGTTTAGACTTGTACAAACGTTGTAGTCTAGGAATGATAGGAAAGTAATGCAACACCTTGTTAGGAACTTTCTTCCCCGGTGTGTTCTTATCTTTCCATCTACTAGCATTACAGATGGGACAATTCTGCAAATCTTCGTTACCCACCCCCTGATATAAAAAACAATCATTTACACAAGCATGTATGGATTCGTATCCTAACCCGATCGTTTTATATATCTTCTTTATTTCATAGTATGAAGATGGGATTTTGTATCCTAGAACGGGTGTGAAACATTCACAGAGAATTTTTAGTGTTTCGTTAAATGTGGTGTCACTCATTTTACCTTTGACCTTAATGTTCGTAAACTTTGCCATAAATTCCAATGAAGACATCCAATTACAGCCCGGGTATAGTGGGTTGTTGGCAGTTTCAAGTAACGCTTCAAACTCGTTACGTTGAGGAAGTGTCGTTGCTTGAGTTGGTTCGTTACTTGTCTCGCCAATACTTTCTTGAGTTGGCTCATTCGGACACATATCATGAAGGAACTCAGCCATGTCACTCGTCCCAGGATGATTTCTGTTGGGTACTACTGTCTGGGTATCCGGTTCACCGTGATTATAACATTTCGTATAACTTAGGTCCCAATCATTTGTGTGTATGTGACCAAACAAATCTTCGTACTTTATCCAACCATTGTTATAACAACTAGCACATGGACAATGTATATTCCCATCAATATTCACAAAGTCCTTGGCATACGCGCAAAAAGCTTTAAGACCTTTTAAAAAATCGAGGCTAGCACGAGATAATGAGACCCAACTCTTATCAATCGGCATAACTGCGTTTTAATGATGCAACAAATAATTATATAGAATTAAACATGTTCACGAGTTATGCGTTTTAATGATGCAACAAATTATGACATAGGTTTAAGTTGAAAAGCCGTAAACATATATATAAAGGTGGAATTACGAGTTGTGCATTTTGTTCACCTAATCCAACTATGGAAGGCAATCCTAACCCACCCTTTGAATGTTTCGTCTCATATATGAATGCGTATAACTGAATTTACTATTTGAGAAAATTTTGGCAGCATTTCCCCTCAACTCCCCAAATATGTGCATTGAAGACATATTCGTAGGAGTAAAGGGGAAACACTGTCGAAATTTTCACAAATAGTAAATCAATTATACACATTCATATCCTAAATGAGACAAAACATTCAAAAAGCAGTTCCAAACAGAGGACTTTCCGAAATTAATTTCTAATAAATTAATTTCGGACGGGTTTTCTATGGGATGATTAACTTTGGACGGGGACTTTCCAAAATTAATCTTAAAAGTCCTAACATATTCGCATTGTCAATATTCATAGCTAACATAATGATTCATATATATATATATATATATATATATATATATATATATATATATATATATATATATATATATATATATATATATATATATAAATGGTTATATATCGCGGTTAACAAATTAAGGGGGTGTTTGTTTGAGCTTATTTGTGTTTCGGCTTATAAATCATAAGACTTAATTTTCCGGCTTATTAGGAGACTTGTGAGCTTATATAAGTTTATTATATCATAATATACTTATATAAGACAACGGGTCTCCAAATAAACTGGAAAATTGAAGCTTATGAAATATAAGCCGAAATCAAATGAACTCATAAACAGACAAATTTAGTTCTACACCGTTTATATAATAGTTAGTTTATTTTTTTATTTTTTTTTCGCAGCCATGGCTTTCGACCTATTTGGCCACTTAAAGTTGTTTGCACCTAGCAAGTCCCCACGACACTACTTGTGTCGTGGTACACATCACGAGCACACCCCATGGTGTGTCGTGTTCCAAACCTTCAATTCAACAAACACCCCATTATATCATTCAAGCTTTTATATACCTCACATAAGTTTTGAAGTTGCCATTCATTAGTATTACTTAGTCAACGAAAAAGAAAAAAAAAATTAAAAAAAAAAAAAAGTGTTATCAAACATTATAAATGGAACAAATGGTAAACAAACATTATAAACTTGTATTTAGAGTTTATAATGTTTGAAGTTGCCAATTTTCTTTCGCCTACTTTTACCTAAGCATGTCCCCACGACACTACTTGTGTCGTGGTACACATCACGAGCACACCCCATGGTGTGTCGTGTTCCAAACCATCAATTCAACACTAAACATACGCCATTTCTATAACATGTCCTAGCCTACTGATATAAGCCGAAACCAAACACCCTAGCCTACTGGTATAAGCCGAAACCAAACACCCTAGCCTGATATAAGCTGAAACAAAACACAAACGCAAAAAAAATAAAATAAAATAAAAAACATACTGTAAGCTACTCTGGTGCATTCTCGGATGGTCTCTGCTGGTCTACAGAGCAAGCACGTGGTCCTTGCAGCCTCGGTAAATAACAGGCTGGTCTTTTGTGTCCTCGCCAAACACATAAACAAAAATTAATAACTCAAAACTTTCGACGATGACATGTCCCCGCTAAAGAAATAAACGAAATAAAAAATATATATACCTTGTGGTCTCGGCTCACGGTTGTGCTCGTGGCTCGGTCTTGGCTCGGACTCGGAATATATTTGACAACAACTGTACCAAAAAAAAATTTACAAATTTTTTTTTATAAATTAACAAAAATCAGAAAATCAATAAGTTAACAAAAAAAAGGTTATATATTTATCAAAACTTAACACAAAATCAAAAAATTAACAGAAAATCAATAAATTAAAAAATTAACGAGAAATAGAAAGAATTAACCTAGGTTCAGTTAAATGAGGAGAGGGGTGTTTCAGCTTATATAAAGGAAGAAAGGAGATGAGAAAAAGAAAGAGTTAAACGAGGAGAGGGGTGGAGGATAGAAGTAAACGAGGAGAGGGGTGGAGGAGATACATCGTGCACAGTGGTGCGAGTGTGGTGGTTGTTGTGGTGGGGATGGTGATGTAGTGGTAGAGATGGTGGTTTAGTGGTAGGGATGTTGGTGTTAGTGGTAGGAAGAAGGAGGCAGCACATAGTGGTGGTGTGTTTTTTTTTTTTTTTTTTTGTTCACAATAAGTGTTTTCCCAGATCTGTTAATAATTGAGGTAATAGTGGGTTTTACTTTTGGCGGGGACATGTCTCCGCTGAAAGTGTGCTTTGTCTTTTAGCAAACCTTTTGGCGGGGACATGTCCTTGCTAAAAGTTTTCATTATTAGCCAAAAGTTTTGGCGGGGTAAAGTAAATGCTTAGAGGGAAAACAAGAATATTAGTGAAATATTTTAGCGGGGACATGTCCCCGCTGAAAGGTTTGCTAAATGACAAATCATTCTTTTAGCGGGGACATGTCACTGCCGAAAATGTGCACCAAAACAATTAAAATTATCTTTAAATCATTTTAATTAAGTAAAATAATTTATAATTAATTTAAATCATTTAAAATTATTTTTAAATCATTTTAATTAAATTAAATCATTTATAATTAATTTAAACGAACGAGTCGAGATGCTATGGTTATACACGAGATGTTAAACAAACGAGTCGAGATGCTATGGTTATACACCAAATATTAAACGAACGAGCCGAGATAATGTGGTATTACATGATATGTTAAACGAACGAGTCGATATGCTATGGTTATACACGAGAGGTTAAACGAACGATTCGATATGCTATGGCTATACACGAGAGGTTAAACGAATGAGTCGATATGCTATGGTTATAAACGAGACGTTAAACGAACGAGTCGAGATGCTATGGTTATACACGAGATGTTAAACGAACGAGTCGAGGTGCTATGGTTATACACGAGATGTTAAACGAACGAGTCGAGATGCTATGGTTATACACGAGATGTTAAACGAATGAGTTGAGATGATACGGTTATACACGAGATGTTAAACGAACGAGTCGAGATGATACGGTTATACACGAGATGTTAAACGAACGATTCTAGATGATACGGTTATACACGAGATGTTAAACGAACGAGTCGAGATGCTATGGTTATACACGAGATGTTAAACGAATGAGTCGAGATGATACGGTTATACACGAGATGTTAAACGAACGAGTCGAGATGATACGGTTATACACGAGATGTTAAACGAACGAGTCGAGATGATACGGTTATACACGAGATGTTAAACGAACGAGTCGAGATGCTATGGTTATACACGAGATGTTAAACGAACGAGTCGAGATGCTATGGTTATACACGAGATGTTAAACGAATGAGTCGAGATGATACGGTTATACATGAGATGTTAAACGAATGAGTCGAGATGATACGGTTATATAAGAGATGTCAAACGAATGAGTCGAGATGCTATGGTTATACACGAGATGTTAAACGAACTAGTCGAGATGATACGGTTATACACGAGATGTTAAATGAACGAGTCGAGATGATACGATTATACACGAGATGTTAAACGAACGAGTCGAGATGATACGGTTATACACGAGATGTTAAACGAACGAGTCGAGATGCTATGGTTATACACGAGATGTTAAACGAACGAGTCGAGATGCTATGGTTATACACGAGATGTTAAACGAACGAGTCAAGATGCTATGGTTATACACGAGATGTTAAACGAATGAGTCGAGATGATACGGTTATACACGAGATGTTAAACGAATGAGTCGAGATGATACAGTTATACACGAGATGTTAAACGAATGAGTCGAGATGATACGGTTATACACGAGATGTTAAACGAATGAGTCGAGATGATACGGTTATACATGATATGTTAAACGAACGAGTCGAGATGCTATGGTTTTCCTACCTAACACATGAGATGATACGGTTTTCCTACCTAACACACGAGATGATACGGTTTTCCCACCTAACAACTTATCCTCACAATATAAACACACACACACACACATACACACATACACACACACACACTCATCTAACTAATAAAAACTCACACACACACTCATCTCACTATATCTCTCTCTCTCTCTAGCTGTTTTCGTTTTCTGGCGACACCAGCAGTTTTCGGCCGCCGGAATCTTTTTCTGGCCACCACCTTTTATCAACTCAACTTGTAGATCGGGCCACCCCGATCACGATTCTACCACACACAACTACAAACACACACTATTAACATGCCGCCCAAGATGGCAGAATATGAAGCTTTTGCTTGTCCTTGTGGACGAGGAGAAGTAATTCTGCGAGAATCGCATAAATATTACTCCCGTGGTAAACTATACTATGCGTGTCCTAAATCAAAAGGTGGGTCAAATGATCATGGATGCAATTTGTTTTTATGGAAAGAGGAACGAATCGCCATGATGACCGGTTCTCTTGGAGCTTCAACACCTCCAACTCATTCCGCAGGACCATCCACACCTCCAACTCGTTACACTGCAGGACCTTCAACATCGAGTCCTGAAAATACAGAGTTCTCAAACTGCATCAAATTGAATCACCAGATAATGGTACTCAATAAAATGCTAGAATTTTATCAGCATCCCAACAACCACACAATTGATTCAGCTGCCTTGTTTCACGAGCTTTATAATGAGATGTTAGGTGGTATGGGAAATCTCCGTATGTAGTACTGTTGTTGTTGCTGTTATTGTTGTTTGTTGTGTTGTTGTTGTTGTTGTTGTTGTTGTTGTTGTTGTTTTCGTTGTTTAATAAAATGTTGTTGTTGTTGTTTAATAAAATGTTGTTGTTTTTTTTGTGAAAACTGATGTAACAAAAGCGTTTATTTAAAACCACGATCCTACAATATCACAATTAACAAACACGAAGGCAAACCGTTTATTTAAAACACGCAAGAGTTCTCAACCACATATATTTAAGCACTAGAAATCGTAAACTTCTATCCAAACACTCAAGATTGTAATTATTAATCTAACAAAACATCCACAGTAAGAAACTAAGCAGTTTATAAAGCAATCCCAAACACCACACGCTTAGCTTCAAACACGAAGGCAAACATTTTATTCAAACCACACAAGAGTTGTAAACCAGATACATTTTCATACAGACTCAAACTAAACAACTCGACAAGCAAACGAACCAGATCAAACGAAACAAACTCGACAATCAAACAAAACAACTCAAACTAAACAACTCGACAACCAAACAAAACAAAATCCGGTTATTCTATTTTCTAGATTATCAACAGCAACAGCTTCATCAAACGTGCTTTCAGCTTCATCTTCACCTCCAACAGCAGTAACTTGAGCTTCAGCAGCACGTTGAGCTTTAGCAGCATCTAGCTCTTCCAAATACTCTCTATAGTATGACTTTTTCCTCAACCATACCAGAATCCAGTCTCTCTGCCACGGTGCACAGTTCGCATACGAACCATATTCATCAAAAATTTCAACGCCCCAATGATTTATAATTTCATTATATAAGAGCTCGTGTGATAAAGCCTTTGCCCACTCCTGTTCCGGCATTAAACCATCCATTGTTATGTGTGTTTTGTATTTTTTTTTCCCGAATTTATGATTTAATATGTGTTATGTGTATGTTATAATATATATTAAAAGTTTTTGGAAAAAAGTTGCAGTTTGGAGGGAAATTTGGCGCCTAAACTTTTAGCGGAGACATGTCCCCGCCAAAAGTTAATGTTCTACACTGGATACGTGTTTCAGTGGGGACATGTCCCCGCCAAAAGTATTGGCGGGAATAATACCGGGGACAATAAAGCGCAACTATTTTGGTCAAAGTTAGTGAAATACCAAAAATACTTTCGGCGGGGACATGTCCCCGCCAAAAGTGCGCGTTGAAAATGCAACTATTTTAGTCAAAGTTGTAATATACCAAAAATACTTTTGGCGGAGACATGTCCCCGCCAAAAGTTGGCGTTTAAAACGCAGTAAACGGTCAGCGTGAGTTTGTGCCAGCTCAGCACATTTTTTGTCATGTAGCGACTTTCGGCGGGGACATGTGCGTCGCCGCCAAAATGCTCGTCGCCCGTCGTCCTGTTTGTTGTAGTGAATGACTCTAACACTTTGTATCTTCTTGATACTTTGCGTTCTTTTCTTGGACTAGAAGAGGAATGAAGGTGATCACTTGAATGGTTGATTGGATCACTCTAAAACAAACTAAGACTCTCTAAATGATCTGAGAAAATTGACTGGAAAAAATCAAGTTGGAAGTGTAAAATGGTCCACTGTTTATAGGCAAAGAGAAATTTGACCGTTACAGGGGGACGGTACCGTTAAAGTTTGGACGACACCACTAAATTTAGTGGTGCCATGGGTATTTAATGGTACCTTGGGTCACGAAAACGCTCCTCCATTTGTCTTTAGTGGGGAAGATTTATTTGGGGATGTTTGGAGCTGCTTTGGGGGGGGGGGGGGGAATAACTGTTGAGATTTTTGAAATAATTTTCCCAAATAAAACATTTTTTTATAATCCAAAAATAATTTGTAAAATGTATTTTTGAAAAAATGTTTTGTCACATTTATAAAAATGTGAAGTTTAGAACAAAAAATTTATTTCTTTGATCATCCATCAAGTATTAAGTTTGTTTGTTCATTCCTTGAGTGATTTACGTCGGGATAGAAATCTACGACTCTGTTGAGGCATACTTGAGACGTCGAGAGATGTTGATGTAAGTAAGTGTCGATGATTTGTGTAAACAAGTAACTTGCACATTTTACGTTATGCATTACAAGTTACATGTTTGTCATTATTAAAATCGAAGAAACCGTTTAGTTTAAATATCGTAATATTTGCACTAACAATCATCCCCTTTTTGATGATGACAAATATGTAAACCGTAACACACAATAAAATATAAAAGTTACCTGTTTACACTCCCTTCTCCCCCTTTTGTAGAAGCAAAAAGGTAGTCTCATCGAGCTCTCCCTTGAATTCACTCCCCACTCCCCCTTATTACACTACTATCCTTTCATCCCCAAAAAAAAGGCGAGCTTGCATCATCCTAGTGAAGTCTTCTATCACCACTATTAGAAATATTCCGCGCTATGTATTCAAATACTTCCGAGCCCCCCCTAGCTCAATGCTCCCCTATGGTGATTTAATCCCCTTGTTTATTCACCTTAGTATCCAGCGGATCCATGGATCAAATTCTTACAAAGGCTTTTTCTACATCAAGGGTTAGCTTCGTGCAACATAATATATAAAAGTATAGGAGCAACTTTATAGGGATAGAATACACATAACAAGACATGCAATGGTTAAACTATATAAGTGGCACAACCTAAAAGTGTGCCAAAAGGATAAAGACCAAAAAGAAAGCCCAAGAAAGTTGAGTGGCACAAAAGATGAATGCATATTGCAATTCAAAAACACTTGAGTGTCACAACCCGACCAACAACCTAAGGTGTAATTTTTCAATCAATCACACTAACAAGAACGAGATTCGTTCGTTGACTGACACACAAAATGACTTCTTCCAAGTTGTCACTGGGAAGGCAAGTTCTAGTAAACCTTTTGAGCGACATGATCATCTACCCAAGATGATTGGTGTTAAGGATGGTTTGTTGATAAGACATACTCTAAATGATTACTATTATGACAAGTCATGTCATAAAGTAGACTCGATAGAAGATATACTAAAAAAATTTGAAATGAGAACGATATGTACCTAGATGCGAATGGAAATGATTCCATAAGATGGGAAAGTGTTGGTTTTGACCTTTGAGGAAAGGTGGGGAAAGATGGTTTAGATTAATATATCATTTGCACTGACAATGAGATGCTTGATATATTTCAAAAGAGAAAAAGAAAATGTGCATGTGATCCTAAAAGGATTGTTGGTGAATATCTCTAACGGGGTTGAGGCAACGAAGTTCTAGATTTCTAGTTTGGATGATCCTAGTTGTGTGTTAGAGATAACACTGTCAAGAGTGAAGTTTAGTTATAATGGTTTAGTGTGATGATGAATGATGTTAATGTGAGGTTTGAAGATGAGATGCAAGATAAGCTTGTAATGGTGAGGCCTTATATAGGCAAGAGTTGTGTGATTCAAATTAAAGTTGGTGGTAGTGTCCTATGGTGTAGTGAGGGAATCTTAGGGTGTATGTAAGTTTTGTAAAATTTTGCAGGTTTGAGGTTAGGGATGCAGGGATATAAAGGACACAGTGAAAATTCGTCAAACAGGGGCACGGTACTGTTAAATTTAACAGTACTGTGACCTGGAAGTCATGAATTTTCCTGTGCGGCCTAGTTCTGGGCAGCTAAAGGGAAGTTTTCTAGGGAATAAGAACCACATTTGTGCGTTCTTGATAGTGTTTGTTGAAAGACTATATGAGTGTGTTTTCGCTCCCCCTTAATCTATGACCATCCGCACAAGATGAAAGAAAAAATAAAAACAAATAAAATAAATAAAGAGGAAAACAAACGTTGACGGAAGCAATGAGCTTAGTAACGTTATGACGAGTGGTGGATAACATACAATAAACTTCACCATTGAAGTCACGTAGCTCTTCTCAATCATTGTGAATATTCAAAGAGCATTCATATGATGAGGCATCTAATTACATAGAAATGTGCTAAGGGTTAAGAAGATAAAATCTTCAAGGTAGTGAGGTTTGTGAAGAGGTTCTGGTGGGGTTATCTATGTTGGTGAAGAAGGGTTATCTCAACTTATCATAGTGGTTCTTCGCTTGAAGTGTGAGGAAGATGACTGGGATGCGGAAGCATTGGTAGTGTATAACGAAGGTTGAAAAGGGTAGATAAGTTGATATGATAATGGATACGGAAGTAACCAAACATATGATGTGTTGAGTACCATGCGGAAGTGAAAAGAAAAAGGCTGGGGAATCAAAAGATAGATAGAATCTATTCTGATAGGAGACAGTTCTGGTTCAAGACTACATAGAGTGGGTTTCGATAGTGCTTTTGAAACAGTGAGAATTGAAAACAAGATAAACTGTCTCAGCCCTTGCTGAGGTCAGTTTTGACCCATAATTAGATTTTTGACAAAGAAATTTCACATATGTTGTGATTTTTCTGGATCTTAGATTAAAGGAATTTATACCGAATAAATTCTTTTATGAATAAGTCCAACGGGATTCGATAAACGTTGATCGAGAACGAGAGATGACATTTAATTGCATTTTGTAAATTAAATATACTTTAAATATTTCGGATGAAATATTTAAGTTGTTATTAGAATTTAAGAGGATTTTACGAATACATCTCGCTGATTTAGTGAGACTTTTTGACACAAGGAGAGAATTTATACCCAATAAATTCTTTTTACGAGATGAACGGTAGTACTAGACGAGAAGAGATGACTTTTATATTTCCGAGGAAATACATAGGTAGTCATTAGAGCGATGTGAAGGATGACTTAATATTTCCAATGACATATTAAAAAAGTCACGAGACGAGACGTAAGGGATGACTTTAATATTTCTAGTGAAATAGTTAAGTGGTCATACGAGGGATGTGAAGAATGACTCAATATTTATAGTGAAATATTTAAAGAGTCATGAGACAAGACACACGAGATGACTAGAATATTTCTAGTGAAATATTCAAGTAGTCATAATAGGGGTACGAGAGACGACTTTAATATTTCCAGTGAAATATTTAAATAGTTATAAGATTATGGAATATGTTCCATCATTCCTAGACCTAGACGAAGATGGTTAGAGGATTCTTGTTTGAGAGGTTTGGTTGATTTATGGATTTAGATGAGCTTCGCAAGTGAGTGTTTCACGGGGTTTTGGAAGACGTAAAGCAAGTCCTGTTGACATAAATAATGCCTAAAAACATTGTTAACATTCATCAACATCTCTATGTTTTGATAGTCACAAAACGTAAATCCATTGAACTAAAAATTATGATGTAAACAAGTATTTAGCGATAAATATTTCACTTTACATCCAAATCACTTAAGGTATGAATAAACAAAGTGTTTATTGCATTCTATGATCAAAGGAACATTTTCTCAATCACTAGATTTTTTATAAAATGTCACAAACATTTTATATCTTTTACAAAATCATTTTTGGAATTAAAATAATATGTTTAAATCATTATAAATATATGAATTCAAATTTTCAACCAAAATGGCAAAATTAATCCGGAAAAACCTTCCCTACAAAAGGACAAAAATGTCCAACGTTCTGGAGGGGCGGCCCCCTTAATCATTAAGGGGACCGACCCCTAATTAGGGGACCGACACGCTCCAGAATAATAAATTTTTGTGCTATAAATACTGGTTCATCTCACAGATTTTTCTCACCTTTTGCACCCTAAAACTTTCTGATCTAAATCTCCATTTCTATTACCTAAACTCCTTTGATCATATATACATTAATCTTTGTTTCAAAGTGATCCAAGCCTCAACTTTCCAAGTGCAAGAGAATAATACTTCAATCTACCAAGACAAGAAGTATTACAACTTGTTGTGACCTCCACATCCAAGTTATTAGAGCATCATTCATCATATCTATTTCTTTGTGTAACTAGTTGTGAATATTTGATAGAAGATAGATTAGCAAGTTGTGTTGGTATTGTGAAGTAAGATAGTTGTAAAGAAGAAGTAGTGTAAATCAAGTAGATAGGTGTGAAGAAGAAGTAGTGAAGATTAAGTAGTTAATAGGTGTGAAGAAGTAGTGGTATGATTAAGTAGTGACTAGGTTTGAAGAAGTTGTGTAGAAGGTAGGGGTGAGCGCTGTTCCGGAACCGCATGGAACCAACCCAGAACCGAAAGAACCGAGAACCGAATCGAAAACCGTTGTTCGGTTCCAATTCGGTTATCGGGTTCGGTTCGGGTATTTCGGTTCTACCCGATTGGAACCGCAAATTTTAAAAAAAAGCTCACAAAATTCAATATTTAATATGTGTTTGCACTAATATACGTTTAAACCATATAGAACGGTTAAAGTATGTAGTTGAATATTCGAGCTATGTTAATGGTTGTTTATAGATGGGGCCGCACAATCTTTATGAAACATGAAAAATCAAACATTCCTTAATCCCTCTTTAGGATTCATATATGGAATCTATAGAAAGAAAAGAAGATTAAACTATACTGGATTTATCCAACTAAAACTGTAGTACTCTTGGTTTATGGCTAGACAGGAAGTAGCAGGTTTAAGATTGTTGATGATAAATCAGTAATAGAGTTTATATCATGTGCAAAAGTTGTTTGTTTATTGATGAGTGTGTAAATACTCATCATTTTCACCTAATCTGAGCTGCCAAAACATCCAAAAACACTCAAATATGCATAAAAATACTGAAAATATCCCAGAATTGTGTTTTATATGTTTAAGATGCAAAATGATCAAAAACGGATGAAACATGAACAAAGTTTGCATAATTGGCAGTTTCAGTCCCTCAACCTTCAACACTTGTCAAATCTAGTCCCTGGTTATTCAAAAACATGAAAAAGTCACAAAAGGTCCTTTTTGAATCACAAATTACACACTTAGTCCTTTGGTGTGAAATTTCAAAAATTACAAGTTTAGTCCCTCAACTTTGCAAAACTGACAAAAATGGTCCCTGGGATGTAAAAACTTTGAGAAAAATAAATTTTGGTCCTTGTGCTACAAATCTCTGGCAGGAATGGTCCTTGAACTGGAAAGTTTTGCAAAGTTACATGATTGGTCCCTCAAGTTTCAAAAGATGGCAGATTTAGTCCTTGGGAATTTTAAAAAGTGAAAAATCAACATGGGACCCTGTACTATTCATACTTGGCAAAAAACACCCTTGTGATAGCTTTGAGAAATTGCCAAACCAAACCCCTCAACTTTCGGATTATTGCAAAAATTGTCCTTGTTATTAACACTAAACCAAACCGGACCCTTTTTATTAATAAATCCAATCCAAACACAAACCCAACACCATTTCAATCCAGCACCCCAAAACCCAATCCCCAGCCCAGTCCAACACCTTTAAAACTGTTCTAAATAATCACCCGGTCAAACAAAGTCAAACCACCACCCCTTTTCCCTCCCACTTGCAGCATCCCATCACCACCCCCTCCTCCATCACATCCCACCGCCCAATCCACTCATCACCCCACTTACCTAACAAGTATTGGGGATGTATGAATATAAAATATATATAAATCAAATAAACGCAGCGGAACAACATCACCCACATGGATCTCATATAGCCATATGATCAATCAATAAGATAAACAAGATAGTTATACCTTTGCAGCGTGCACCGGGAGTCACTAACAAAGTCACCACCAATATCACCACCCATGAATGGATCAAGAAACCAAGTGATCAATAAGTTTGATCACTTCTATGATGGAAACACACTACACGTCATCAATCACCACCCGATGCTAGTCTTAACCCCGTAACATACGATCTAGCCTTGAACTACAATAGAATAAGGTTAGATTGAGATCAAAACACAAAACCCTAATATGGGAGTGTTTTATTTCGTGGTTATTAGTGAGAGAAAGGAGGAGAGAAAGCTGGTAAGTGTTTATTGTCATTGATCCTTTCCTAATGACCAAATCATTAGTAGTTATCAACATGTAAGTAACACTTAGCCCCTTGTATTTTCTCATCTTGTCCCTTTCCTCCCTAGGCCATCCATAAGGGCTTACAAATGGGCTTACCCATTTGTTATGTCCAATCCAATACACTAAGTACGAGCTTAGTGATTAGTGGCCCGTTATTGATCCCAAGTTACGTAGTCATTTATATATTGTAAATACGATAAATACAATCTATAAAATGGTGTCTCTGTGTATAAGTGTGTGACCCCATAGGCTCACATATGTCTAGCCATATAATTATTTATTATGATACGAGCATACTCCAATAGCTCCCACTTGCGACGTCATAATAATCAAGTAATTATACAAGCAAAGGTTAGCGTCTAGCAACACGCCAATGCCCCTAGAAATATGTGAGGGAAGTTTCTTAAACGTCTCATTTAAATGGTTTATATGTCATCCATCTTTTTGTTACAGATACTATGTTGAACACTAGACATGGATCAAAGTCATTCCATTTGTTCGACTATTATGTTTCTCGATCTAGATATTGAACAAGATTACCAAGTGAATTAAGATTCATCTTAATCTCATTTGGGTACGGCCATACAAACATCTGTTCAATTCACCGAGGGGCCCAATAGTATCTAACTCCATGACATGTGGAGGAACAAATCCTATTTTGACTGCACGTGTCATTCATGTGTTTCAAATCACTCCTGAAAATGGTTTTTATAACTACCTTATTCAGGACAGCGTTTAACCATATCAAAGAATAAAATTCCGCACATGCAAGACCTACTTGCATCTCAAGTCTAAGGATAAGAGACATAACCATTTGCGAGATTCACTATTGACGTCGATCCATGCAGTGAATTCTCGAAGGTTGGGTCAATCCAATGTTCATCACAATGAACAACATATGAGTTTGGCAAATAAATCACCAACACGCTCACATTTACCTTAATTCGATGATACTCCCGTATCGTCAACTGGCAATGGACAATTTTAGAATAAATAAATTATTCATGGATTAAACATGCAAATATAGAACACAGTAGTATAAATGAAGACAATAATACCCGGTATATCAATTCATTATATAATACGACTGCTTACAGTTCCATTATCCAAATACTAAAAACAGATATGCACAAGACTACATATAGATCGGAATCCGATGTTTCCACCATGATCAATTTTGTTGTATAAGACAACAAGTAGTCATCTGAGTAAACTTTGAGAATACTTGTTTCAAAATTCAAAAATGTTTTGAATGATGATTGTCCTTTTGTATGTGTGCAATCAAGTACAATACGAGTATTGCAACAATACATTCCATAGTGTGTATGAAGCTAGCAAAACACCTACTTTAGACAGTCATAATAATAGTTTTCCAAACTGTAAAGTATTCTTATTCTTTTAATGTATAATGCATTAATGCTCTCAATTGAGCACATCTAGTTAGAGGTGTCATCATTCATGATGTCATCCTACTACGACTAGGTTTGAGCATCATCTCAGTTATATAAGCATTAATGAATGAAAACATAACAAAGCTCCTCAAATATCCGTAAACGTTTGAACAAATATTTGGTCCTTTGCAGGTCCATTAGGTTGTTCGTTTAACAATTATCTAACGACTTTCACTTAGATATTTGTTGTTATCAACTCATCTTGCATTCACGCAAATGATATAAATAATCCAATACATAATATGACTTACATAATGAATCCTTTAGTCAAACTTAAGATTTCCATTCATGCATTCAATCTCATCATGTAAGATTGATCATTGAGACTCCGCTCATTGACATGTCATATTGTGTTTAGATTATTAACCGCTTATGTTTATTATAATAAACACATGCAACAAGATTTTATGTTTTATTTCCTAAATTCCTTAATTAAAACTTCATTCCAGGCTAAGGATTAAAGTCTAGCTTAGATGGAATATTGTTTCTTATATGTTAACAACATATGAGATTTAAGAAAATAAATTCATTTATCCTACTTGCACTCTGAGTTCTCGGGAGTAATCTTATTTAATCAAAATCAAACTAATGATTAAATTAAGATCTCTGCTCCTAGATGCATGATCTAATCCACACCTGGATTCTTATGTCTTGTATACATAATAAAGATTATACAGATTCATAAACCCTTTTGATTACTCATCGTCCTCGCAAAAGTAATCAAAAGTGTTCTAAAATCCTATTGTCATATTTCATTTACATGAAAACAAGTATGACAATTAATCATCTTTATACATTTAATTTTTGTAGGTATGAAGATTTAATCATAATCAATTTCTTGAGTATGAGTAAACTCCTTCTACTACGCATGCATTAAATATGTGTACAAGTTTGTCCTTATGAGTCTTCTAGTTCAAGAAACTCATTTTAAACCTCACAGTCTAACTGATTTGGTAAGAGATCAATCAAGCTCCATGAGTGATTATCTTCAAAGGACTGCATCTTAACATTCATAGTTTTGAGTAATTCATCAGATTCAAGATCTGATAATGCATCTCTTTAGTTAGCAGGTTCACTATGATCCTCCAACTTATGTCCCTTAACATTGATATAAAAATATATCATTCAAGTGTTAGGGGTATCCTTGCGGATTTATGAATGAGAGATATCAATCTATGGTTTAACATATGCATGTTCAACCTTAGTATGACATTAGCAAGTGTACTCAGAAGGTTATGTATTTAGCTCTTGAATAACTTCAAGATTTAAAGGTGCTCCCACTTGCTTTTGTAAGTGGAGACTAATCTCCAAGTACTCAGCATCTTGATAACAATAAATTGTTTTCAAGTGGGGCATCCAAAATACATCGTTTGTTCTTGATTCTAGTTTGTTAATTACTTACTCTCAGGTATTTAACAAATTCAGAACTTCAATCAAGACATAATGGGATTCATCCCATTCCATAATACAATGGTGTCCTAAATTCCTTCTGGGTTGGAACCATATTGGGTGTACGCATGGCACATCCAATTTTCTAACCTTGATTGCTTTTGAGGTAAAAGAATTTAAGTCATCAAAGATCAAATGATATCCATGATGGACATACCATAAATTTGTGGTATTCCACGTGGATAGATGTTGTGAGACTATCACACAACTCATTAGATGAACTTATACTCTTTAGCTTACGTATCTGCCAACCAAGTCATACCAGATGGCATCAATAGTATTTTTAGCCTACTGCATACTTTATATTTACAGTCTTTGACCAAGTCAATGACTTCATGTGTATGTTTTAACTAGAAAACATAAACATTAAATATTTTATTATACGTCGTAAGTGTACATGTCTTTAACAAGAAGACATAACAAATTAACATCTTTACTTTACGTTATATGTCTTTCAACAATTAACGGAATTGATGTTTATGTCTTTACAAGAGACCTAAACACATTCAACTAAAGTAATTATGAGTGCCGATAATTGGCCTCAATAGTAATTTCAAGTTAATTACATACTTCATGATTATGAATTTACAAGAAGACATAATCATATTTACTAAACAATTCAGCAAATATGTTGAAGTAGCTTTTCATGTTATCTTGACATTTTTCTAATTAGGGCAACATACATTTTATGTGTATAAGTCCTAGTAGAACCTTATTTATTTTTCTTATCTTGCAGTCAAGAAAAACCATTAGTCATATTGTTATATGTTGTACCTTGCACACAATTAAGATTTCTCCCACTTGTGCATGGCACAACATTATGCAAGCAAATATGACAATGTCACAGATAACATATGATTTTAGTCAAAATCAAAATATAGATATGTAGAAATTTATCGCTTTTATAATGAATCATGCATAAGAATTTTATTAATAACATTTCAGGAAGCAACATCAGGAACGCGGCAAGTTATCTAATAAAATTCATGCAATGGTTCTCATAAAAACTATGATGCTTCATATGTGGAAAGTAATGTATTATTTCAAGACAATCTAGAAATAAGATGGGCAACTTGTAAGTTAATAGAGCTTACAACTCCCACTGGATTAGAGAACATTACATGTGTTTCGTCACCAGTAATACAATCATTTAGCTCCCACTGGATTAGACAACATTAAAAGTGCTACATCACCAATGGAGAGTGAATGATGATTGGATACTTTCCTGCTTTCTTTGAATATCTACACATTATTGCTAATGGGAGTCACTATGACTAGTAACATGTACTTAGGTATTCAAGGAAGAGCATCAAGTTCTAATATATAGATGATGGGCTAGCCATCATTTTAAACTTGAAAATTAGGCATGCAGTTCCTCCATGTTTATCGGGTTAAGACACATTGCTAGGTAATCATGCTAGTAATTGCCTTTACCACTTTTCGGTTTATTGATATTTCCGTTTTCTAATTATTTTAACTCATATTAGTTTGGTAGCTATAGAAAACATGTTCTATAGTTATCCAAATATCTTATATTTCTTGAAGGTTTCAAAACCGGAACTAGGGTTATAAAACGAACTTGAAAGAATAAGATGTGCAAACATACTTAACCGTTTTGACTTTACAAGACATCACGATTTCTCGAGTATGTGTGCTTTGAGTTTGATTAGAATTAGGATAATTCAAATATTCCTATTATGGCTTTTCCTCATAAGGAAAAGGATAGGAATAAGTCTCTTTCTTACAAGGAAAGGAAGACTTAGTTTGATCCTTTTAACAAGAAAAGAACAAACTTTTGTTTACGATTTGTGTTGCATTAATTCATTAATTGAATTCTCAAAGTTCATATTTAGTATTTTCGATAATTATCCTTTTATAAATTAATTACCCCATGTTTACAATTTTAAAACAATTAATTTACGTAAAAGGCTAAGATCCACATTGTGCTTCTACTATCACATCAGTTGATCTGCTAGCAATAGTAGATTCAATTGGTAGGCGACGATCACCAATTGCATTACAAGTGCAACTCTTAGATCCTTATGGGACTCATGGCATCTAATGTCAAACAACTAGTGTCATGTAGGCATGTTTAGTCCCATCTTTGCCTCGGGTCAAGGTCTCACCGCTTAACTCGATTAAGTCATCCAATTTGAGAACGTGCGAGAATATATCTAGGTCCCACGCATAGATAATAGTCACCTTGGGTTACAATTCAACCTAGGTCCCACGCATAGGCAAAAAGTAATTGCAAGTGTTCTCAAAATTGGACGGCGTGACTTAAATTTTGACGGGTAAAATTTTTGATGTGAATCAAAAGGTGTACGAAAAGAGCATGCATTCAGCCTTCGTAGCACAAGTTAAAAACATTTCTTAACTTAAGTCTAATCATTGTTTTAATTTATGTGTGTCAAGTTGTCCATTTTCATGACTAATATAAATCCTACGTGGATAATAAAGTTTGGACAATACATAAATAAAATAACATACATAACAAGTTTAGGTGTTATTTTAAGAAACAATGATTTTAAGTTTTAAAAACTTAGTAAAACTAAATCATAAGACTTAGTTTTGAAAATGGTTTGTGTTTCGTTTTAAGTTTTATAGAAAACTATTTGCAATTTTACATATTAAACAAGATATATAAAAAGCAAAACAAACACACAACTACAATATGCAAAGCCTCAACCAATGAAAAAACCTATGCTTGGTCTCGTGAGCCATCACGAGAACCAAGAGTCAACTAGGGACAACAACACAACCACACGGAGGACTCCCACTTGCTCCAAGACAATCAAGAGCAAGTTGGAAGCCCATGATGCACATGAAAAGTAGTTTCTGTCCTTCCAGAATTTCTGTGTTAGAGGGCCCAAAAGTCCATGAAGGAGGCTTCCCCGGGCTTAGCTCAAAACTAGAAAGTTGTAGGCCCATGTCTTGGGTACCTGCAAAAAAAATTTCAGCCAAAAAGACCTTACCAATCACCGGGAAACTCCGTTTTACCAACTAGTGTTCCAGCAGTCATTTTCGGCAAAAACGTCTTTAACTCTTTCGCCATTCACCACCAAGCCACGATTACATTATATTGAAAGTAAAATACAATTAATCTACTTTTAATCTACTGTAAAAGTGCCCAAACAATGGCTACAACCAAAAGAATATAATTACATAAATGCCGAAACAATGGCAAAACCCCAAAACACGAAATTAAACAACATCACAACCATCCAATGCACAAGTGGTCTAGGTTTTCATCGGCTTTGCATATAAACATAATAATACCATAATATTATGAATGAAACATGGTTTTGGCTAACTCCATGGACAAACATGCATGTATTTTCCATGGAAAACAAAATAATAACAAGAATTAAATTGTTAGCCAACGAAAACGAAGAAATTAATTGACAAGAATTAAAACCCCGTTAGGTACGTGTTTCCTATGACTTAAGGGTCAACACCCACTGATATTAGGACCTTCCAAATACCATTTAACCACAGAAAATATGGCCTTAGGGCCTGAATTAAAACCGTTTCAAAAACCGATCAAAAACACGCGTTTTAGGCCATTTTTCACGTACCCGACAAGTAACCAATTAGCGTATGCATAACAAATGGCCATGGGACCAAAAAGTGCAGATCATAAGACCCCTAAAGGGTCGTCCTATGAGAAAAAAATTGGAGCCCTAGGGCTGTTTTAACCATGACTTCAAAAATCATCAAAAAAACACCCGTTTTAGCCATTTTTATGCATACCCAATAATCATATGACACATATGATGGCTCGTGATACCACTATTGGGGATGTATGAATATAAAATATATATAAATCAAATAAACGCAGCGGAACAACATCACCCACATGGATCTCATATAGCCATATGATCAATCAATAAGATAAACAAGATAGTTATACCTTTGCAGCGTGCACCGGGAGTCACTAACAAAGTCACCACCAATATCACCACCCATGAATGGATCAAGAAACCAAGTGATCAATAAGTTTGATCACTTCTATGATGGAAACACACTACACGTCATCAATCACCACCCGATGCTAGTCTTAACCCCGTAACATACGATCTAGCCTTGAACTACAATAGAATAAGGTTAGATTGAGATCAAAACACAAAACCCTAATATGGGAGTGTTTTATTTCGTGGTTATTAGTGAGAGAAAGGAGGAGAGAAAGCTGGTAAGTGTTTATTGTCATTGATCCTTTCCTAATGACCAAATCATTAGTAGTTATCAACATGTAAGTAACACTTAGCCCCTTGTATTTTCTCATCTTGTCCCTTTCCTCCCTAGGCCATCCATAAGGGCTTACAAATGGGCTTACCCATTTGTTATGTCCAATCCAATACACTAAGTACGAGCTTAGTGATTAGTGGCCCGTTATTGATCCCAAGTTACGTAGTCATTTATATATTGTAAATACGATAAATACAATCTATAAAATGGTGTCTCTGTGTATAAGTGTGTGACCCCATAGGCTCACATATGTCTAGCCATATAATTATTTATTATGATACGAGCATACTCCAATAACAAGGACAACAAGCATTTAATGCTTTCCTCCCCATTGCACTCCAATAGAGCAAATTTCTTTGTTTTCTCTTTCCCGCCAAAACGATCCAAGGGTCAAAAATCCATCAGAAATCATCCAACGACTGAGATTAATGGTGGGATATGTTCAGAAGCATGTGGGAGTCTTAGAAAGGGCTATAAAAAAAGAGAAGAGGTAAAGGAGAAAGAGTAGTAGTTTAATTAGTCAAAATTGTTATCGTATTTAGTATAAGCTTCAAATTAGTTGTAATCTCTGTTTTTAAAAACTTGTATCCTGTTACTTTAATGTAATTCAAGCTCCCTTTAATATCAATTTCAAGTTTTCTTTTCCATGTCTCAAAGTTGCAATTTACATTTTCAAGTTAAGGTTCTGTGCATAATTAATGGCTGTTTAGAGACTCATAAGTTCACATAAGCTCCTATATAGCTTAAAAAAGCTATTAGTAATCCTTAAAACTAGTTTAGTTATAAAAAATCAAAAATACCAAAAAAGTCAAAGAAAGTCAAAGTTGTAGGTTTAATGGTGTTGAAAGCTGGAGCACAGTGAATTTTGGATGGCTGTGGGTTAGTGGTCTTGCGGAAGGCCTATAGGTTGGTTCTTGGTCCTTGGTTCATGGTTTTTGGCTGGAATGCACTTTGTAAGCCTCAATCTCAAATTTTTTTGCTTATACTGTATCATTGCCATTTACTGCTTAACTTTGGTTCTTTTAAGCTCATTTAGTAGTTTCTAGTTGTATTATTGCTTAAAATAAGTAGCTTGTTAATCTGTATTCATAGTTACTTAAGTTTTCATTTTCTCAGTCAAAAATAGTATAATAGGATTTCATGTGCATTAGTTGATTTTGCTGATGTTTCCGTGTTGATATAAGCTTTCTATATCATTATAAGTTCATAGAAATCAGTTGCATGACCTAACTTGTCCGTTATCTTTGGAAATCATATTGTCTCAGTTCTAAAAGGGGTGTTTGGATCATAGTGTTTCACTAATCTCTTGGGAATTTTTGTGGGTGTTCTTGATTCATTCATGTCACCATAAGTCTTATTGGTTCATAACAAGCATAAAAATCAAGTATCATTAGGCAAAAAGTCAAAATCTCCTTTTTACCCTTCATATTTAGTCACTGCTAGGTTTTTAGGACTAGTGATCATTCAAATCAGTGCACTAGTTTTTGTTTTAACATAATTCCATCTTATTATATCATAATATAGCTTAATCAATCAGTAGTGATCATTGGAAATTGGTAAAAGTCAACTTGGATCATAATTTCTAAAAGTCAAAATTATACTTGTCTCAGAAAAACCAAAAATTGGGGGACTTGTTTTGATTTTTGTACTTAGATTGGGACCCTGAGCTTTTCACAAATCAAAGTCCCTCAGCTCATCTTTCAAAATCTGTGTTCAGCTTATTTTTGGGATTTTTATTGTAGCTTGTGCATTAGCTTAATTGAAGCTGCAGGGCAAGTGCTTGCCTTGTGCATCAGGTTTTGACCAATTTTCCAAGGTCTCTCTTGTGTTCACCTGTGGACCCCACACCCTGTCCCTTAGCTTTTTAGGAAGCCTCCCACCTCAGCTTATTGGGAGATTGCTTATTTTGGGTCTCTCCTCATTTGACCATAGCTTATCGGACCTTCCTTGGGACCTGTCTCAGAAACCTACACTAAGTGACTCAGTGTTTGACCACATATTCCAAGCCCCACCCAGTGCTCATTACTAAGCAATAAGCTCAGCTTATTGGCATATTTTGTTGTTGACCAGGTCAACTTCAAGGGTCAAGCTTACTTTGGACCCCCCCCCCCTTTACTTCTGTGGACCCCACAGAGGTCCAAAAGTCCTTGTGTTTGGCCTGTTTTGGCCTTGTAGTTTGTTTAGTGCTTATTGGTTCATAACAGCTTATTCAGTGTGCTTATTTGTTTCTAATTGCTCATTCCAAGTTGATATCCATCTGTTTTATCTTATTTGTGCATTTGACAGCTTTTTCAAAAATCCATAAGTCATAATAACCTAAAAATCCAATTGTTAAGCACAAAGGGGGTGCACACAACTTATTAATAAGCTGTAAAACAAGTGTCTTCATAAAAGTTGTCTATTTTTAGTGTATAATCATCTGTCAAAAAGAAAAACCAACAAAAAACCAACTTTAAAAATAGTGATAGCTTCTATTTAATAGGATTTATCTTTTTAATTTTTCTTTTCAGCTTATTATTAAGCATTTCATCATTTTTATATTTTTCTTAATTTTCTTTCATCTTAAAGTATTTTCAGTAATTTTTATAGATTTTTCGCTTTTAATTTAGTAATTATTAGAATTAATATTGGTATTAATTAATAATTAAGTAATATTAGTAATTAAGTAATTTCATTAATTTTTAGTTAACAACAGTACCTTTTTATATTTTTCCTAGTTTTTATAAATCATTAAGTATTTTTAGAAAATAGTTTCTTAATTACTACTGTTCATTTTCTAATTAGTTTAATTAATATAGTTAAATTAGATATTAATTAATAAATAAGTAAATAATTAGTAAAATAGTCTAAAAATATTTTTTATAAAGTTTTTATAATTTTTTAGGATTCCTGTGATGGTTAATTAGTTTTATAAAATATTCCTTAATTTTCTAAGTCATTTTGTTATTTTTAGTAATTTAAATTAATTTAATTAGTTTAATTAATATAATTAGTATTTAATTAATATAAAATCCACGAAAAGAAAAAAAAATATATTTTTATTTTCTAAATTTATTTTAAGTCATTTTAGAATTTTAGAAATTAATTTTGCAATTTTCTAGTTAAAATTTGTATTATAAAGTTTTTAAGTTAATTAGTTTTAATTAAATAATTAAATAGTTTTTTATTTAAATAATTAATATTTAAATAATAAAATAATCAAAAAAATAATTTTTTTTAATTTAAATTTATTTTAATATTAAGTTTGTAAAATTCTCATTTGCACCCCCTGCAGTTGTATATTGTTTAAAACTCACCTTTTCTTCTGTTTGTAATCAATGCTGATTTCTAATTTGTGTACGTATAATCATATCTGTGTTTCTGCAATTGTTAATACTATTTCAGTTGTTCAAATACCAAGTAACCAGTAGAATAATCAACTCCAAATCTTAATTGGTTACTGTCCCCAGTACCACTCATTCCCACAAACGTTTCTAAACACCATTTCAATCTCATCGGGACATAACGACCTGGGGAAACTCTATACTATCCGCGGAGCATTGACCTTAGGCTGTTTGACTTTGTTGACCAAAATCCTTGGTCAATATTATCTGACGGTTTAGGCTCAATCAAAATTTGGCGCCGCTGCCGGGGAGGTTGTTGCGTGTTTTAAAAACGTTTTAGGTTTAGTGGTTTTCAAAACCCTCCTTGTACAAATTTCACCACTTTTGTAAAAATCTTAATCATATCCAAAAAGTTCATTAACACTTTTCCTAAAGTGTTAACAACACACAAAAAAAAAAAAAATCAAAAACAACAAAACAATCGTAAAGTTAAATTACTTCGGTTTCTTTAAGATTACAACCTACACAGGTGGAATACAGAAGTTCTGACATTAAATTGCGAACTGAAGAGAGATCTATTCTTCTCTCCCGCCACCCTGCGAGTAATTTTAAAGAAAACGATTTCGGTTAACGAATCGATACCAAAAATATTTCCCAAAGTTTTCTGCACACACACCCAAAAAAAGCCAAAAACAATTTTTATGTTAATAATAATTACATAAAATCTTACCACCACAAACCAAGGCAGAACACCTACCAACTGGGGGTGTGAACATAATAAGTTCCCAAACATAAGATTAAAACTTGCCATTGTATCCCTGTGAGTGGTGTACCTTTTTAAAAAAAGCCATTCACTTGTGATTTTTGGTTTAAGTTCCCTGTTGTTTTGCCTCGATCTTATTTTGAAAAATTGTCTTTAGTGCATGCGCACTCGTTCACAAACAAAGCATAAAAGTCAGAAAAACGTACCCGAGCTACGTACTGTTATTGAAGAACCAAAAACAGAAATGGATGACGGGCCACCACAACCCCCTGACCCTCCAAAGGATGAGACAGCTCCCGATCTCCGAACGATGGAGGAGTTGTGTCAGCCTACCATGCAAGGGAGGGGCGGACCTATTGCACCACTCACTATTGAGGCTACGGACTTTGGCCTCAAGCATCACATGATCCAACAAGTCCAGAATTCGTGTCAGTTTCACGGATTACCGGGTAACGATGCTAACAAGCATCTTGACAAATTTTTTACCGTCACCCAAAGCATGAAACAAAATGGCGTCACCAAAGACGGCCTTCGTTTGTACCTCTTCCCCTATTCTCTCACTCATCATGCTACTGCCTGGTTCGATCGTCTTCCTAAGAATTCGATCCACACTTTTGATTAGATGGTTACCAAATTCTTGGCAAAATACTTTCCACCATCCATGGTAACTAAACTGAGAAATGATATCAGCAACTTCAGACAGCGTCCTGACGAGTCCTTATTTGAGGCATGGGAACGCTATAAGCTTGCAATTGATTCATGTCCAAATCACAATATGTTTCTTGTCACCATTATAGATACCTTCTACAATGGTTTGACACTTCGTCATCGTAACACCATCAATGCTGCTGCTGGGGGCACCTTTATGAAAAGGACCCCCGAAGAGTGTTATGATCTGATCGAAAACATGACTGCCCATCACAATTTCTGGGATTCCTCAGCCGAGAGGAATGACTCGTCATGTAAATCTGCCATTCTAGCAAATAATGATATAGCTGTCCTTGCTAAAAAACTTGATGATTTGTCCACTGCAGTCTTACGTATACATCAGTCTAGTCAAAATCATCACGTCAAAGTTGTCAACCCAAGTTGTGAAACTTGTGGTGGTCCTCACCCGTACACTGAGTGTCCAGCCTCTAGTGGCTTCACTCCTGAGAATGTGTACGCAGCTCAAGGTTCCTATAATACGGGAGGTAATTCCTACCAACCACAAGGGGACCGTAATCTGTTGTGCTATCGTTTTAATAACTACCTTGGACCACCCGGGTTTAATCAGTCTCAAAATCAAAACCAAAACCGGAATCAAAATTTTAATCAAAACCGAATGAACCAAGGTTTTCAAAACCAAGGGAATTTCCATTCCGGTCACAATCAGGCTTTTCAAAACCAAGGAAATTTTAACCGTAATCAAGGTCATGGTAATTTTAATCAGGGTAATAATTTCCAACAGGGTAATTTTCACCAAGGAAACAATTTTCAGGGTCAGAATAATCAAAATCAAGGGAATTTTCAAAACAACCGTGCTCAAAATGTTCCTAATAAAAAACAAGCCATTGTTCCAACTGGACCATCATCCGATGAGTTGTTGAAACAGTTTATGAAATCCCAAGAAGAAATGAATAAATTGTTGGTCAGCCAGATTTCTGAACTTAAGAAGTCTTTAAATGATCGACCCTCGGGCTCAGGTACACTACCGAGCAACACGATCGCTAACCTGAGGGGCGATGTTAAGGCGATCACGACCCGAAGTGGAGTTTCTTATAAAGGACCCATGGTCCCATCTACCTCTTCTCCTGTTCAGGTAGAGGAACGTGAAACTGAGGACACAATGGATACAGTACTTCCTACTAATAACGGAGGTACCACTGACATCCCTCCTCCAGTTATCCCGGTCCCGACCCGCAAAACTGGGGTCGTATTTGAACCTCCCGAGACCTCTGTTGAAAATACAAAACAAAACCCGAAGCCGTCAATTCCGTATCCATCACGTTTACAAGATCAAAAGCTCCGTGAAAAAGCAAATCATCAAATGGAAAAATTTTTCCAAAATTTTCCAAATTTTTCAAGATCTCCATTTTGATATCAGCTTCGCGGATGCTATCCTCTTAATGCCTAAATTTGCATCCACAATCAAAAATCTGTTAAATAATAAGGAAAAACTGTTCGAGATGGCAAAAACTCCCCTAAATGAAAACTGCTCTGCGGTTTTGTTAAAACAGCTTCCCGAGAAGCTGGGAGATCCCGGGAAATTTCTCATTCCATGTATATTCCCAGGAATGGTAGAATGCTTTGCCTTGGCCGATCTTGGTGCCAACATCAACCTAATGCCTTACTCAGTATGGAAGAAACTCTCTCTTCCAGAACTCACTTCCACCTGCATGACTCTCGAGCTTGCAGACCGTTCGATATCTCGTCCCCTCGGTATTGCCGAGGATGTATTTGTCAAAGTGGAAAAGTTCCATTTTCCGGCAGACTTCGTGATTGTTAATTTCGATGCAGACCCAAGGGTTCCCCTCATTCTTGGACGGGGATTCCTCAGGACGAGTCGTGCTCTAATCGATGTTTTCGATGAGGAAATCACGTTACGTGTTGGTTCCGAAGCCATAACCTTCAATCTAGATCAAACCTCGAGATACTCCTCGAATAATGATTCCAAATCTGTTAACCGCATCGATGTCATCGATGTTTCTACAAAGGAGTACTCTCAAGAAATTCTTTGTTTCGAAGATGATTCTTCGAGTGGCAATCCCACTCCCTCCTCTCATCCCATCATTGCTAATTCTACTCCTTCCCTCACTCCGTTTGAGGGAAGTGAATTCGTCTTGGAGGAAATAGAGGCCTTTCTCCGAAGTGACTCAGTTCCCGAAGGAATTGATAGCCAGGAGATTGACCTGGACAGGGATATACTTCTCCTTGAGAAGCTGCTCAATCAAGATCCCTCGAACCCTCCCGTTCTTTCATAATCACTTCATAAGGAGGAAATCAAAAATGTTGAGAAAACTGAAGATTTCACCAAGGTTGAGCTTAAGGACTTACCTCCCCATCTTGAATACGCATTCCTGGAGGGTAATGATAAATTACCCGTCATTATTGCAAAAGATTTAAAAGATGAGGAGAAAGCTGCTCTCATAAAGGTTTTGAAATCACACAAGCAAGCAATTGCTTGGAAACTCTCCGACATCAAGGGTATCAACCCGGAATTCTGTACCCACAAAATCTTAATGGAGGAAGATTTAAAACCAGCAGTCCAACAACAGAGACGGGTTAACCCCAAAATAATGAAGTTATTAAACAAGAAGTTCTCAAACTTCTTGATGTCGGGTTAATTTACCCCATCTCTGAAAGTCCTTGGGTAGCCCAATTCATTGCGTTCCAAAAAAGGGTGGCATAACTGTTGTCACAAACGAAGAAAACGAGTTGATTCCAACTCGGCTGGTTACAGGATGGCGAGTATGTATTGACTATCGTAAGTTAAATGATGCCACCTGTAAAGTCCATTTTCCTCTGCCCTTTATGGATCAAATGCTCGAGAGACTAGCGGGGAATGAGTATTATTGTTTCCTCGATGGTTTCTCGGGTTATTTCCAAATCCCAATTGATCCATAGGATCAAGAGAAAACTACCTTCACATGCCCTTACGGAACTTTTGCCTACAGACGTATGCCTTTCGGCTTATGTAATGATCCTGGTACGTTCCAAAGGTGCATTATGTCAATATTTTCCGACATGATCGGAAAAATCATGGAGGTGTTTATGGATGACTTTTCAGTCATCGGGGATTCATTCCACTCTTGTCTCTCCTACTTGGAAAATATGCTTAAACTTTGTGAAGACACAAACTTGTGTCTCAACTGGGAGAAGAGCCATTTTATGGTTAAAGAGGGCATTGTCCTCGGCCATAAAATTTCAAAAAACAGGATCGAGGTTGACAGAGCCAAAGTTGATGTCATAGCTAAATTACCTCCTCCCACTACCGTCAAGGGTATTAGGAGCTTTTTGGGTCACGCCGGTTTCTATCGTAGGTTTATTCAAGATTTCTCCAAAATCGCCCGGCCTATGACCCATCTCCTCGAGAAGGATGCTCCTTTTATCTTCTCACCTGAGTGCATCGAAGCTTTTGAAACTTTGAAGAAAAATCTTACTGAGGCACCAATTCTTGTTGCCCCCGATTGGGACCTACCTTTTGAGCTTATGTGCGATGCTAGTGATTTTGCCATAGGTGCGGTCTTGGGGCAACGAAAAGCAAAATACTTTCAGCCTATACACTATGCAAGCAAAACTATGACCGTGGCTCAGAGTCATTACACCACCACTGAAAAAGAACTATTAGCCGTGGTGTATGCCTTTGAAAAATTTCGGCCATATTTGATACTGACCAAATGCATTGTGTATACGGATCACTCGGCTTTGAAGTACCTCTTTGCAAAACAAGATGCAAAGCCTAGGCTACTCCGTTGGGTTCTCCTCCTGCAAGAATTTGATATCATTATCCGTGATAAAAAAGGAGCCGAGAACCTGGCTGCTGATCATCTCTCCCGATTAGAAAACCCTCACCAGGATGTGTCCGAGAAACAGGAAATAAATGAAACATTTCCTCTCGAGACACTCAATGTGGTTTCTTTTCGTGGTGACTCTACTACCCCATGGTTTGCCGACTTTGCAAATTACCATGCGGGTAACTTTATTGTAAAAGGGATGTCGTCCCAATAGAAAAATAAATTCTTTAAAGATGTAAAACATTACTTCTGCGACGACCCCTATTTGTTCAAAATCTGTGCCGATCAAGTCATCAGGCGATGTGTTTACGGACAGAAAGCCAATGATATTCTCAAGGCTTGCCATGCTGGACCCACCGGGGGCCACCATAGTCCTAACTACACCGCTAAAAAGGTGTTTGACTCTGGTTTCTATTGGCCCATGATTTATAAAGATGCCCACGACTTAGTCAAAACTTGTGATGCTTGTCAGCGTCACAGGAACATTTCACAAAAGAATGAAATGCCGCAAAATGCCATTCAAGTTTGTGATATCTTTGACATCTGGGGTATTGATTTTATGGGGTCATTCCCATCTTCTCGTGGAAACAAGTACATACTCGTGGCTGTTGACTATTTGTCAAAATGGTTGAGGCAAAAGCCTTACCCACCAACGTTGCCGAGTTGTTGTGAAAATTTTGAAATCCCTCTTTGCTCGTTTTGGAACTCCCCGTGCCATCATTAGTGATAGCGGTACCCACTTTTGAAATGATCAATTCGCAAAAGTCATGCTTAAGTACGGTGTCACTCACCGTCTTTCTACCGCGTATCACCCACAAACAAGTGGGCAAGTAGAAGTTTCCAACCATGGTATAAAACGGATTCTGGAGAGGACCGTAGGTGAAAATCGTGCCTCTTGGTCGGACAAGCTAGATTATGCATTATGGGCCTTCCGTATAGCTTACAAAACACCCATCGGGTGTACTCCTTACAGGCTTATATACGGGAAGGCGTGTCATTTACCGATTGAGCTCGAGCACAAAGCCTATTGGGCCTTGAAACATGCTAACTACGACCTTCATAAAGCGGGTGATCACCGTAAGGTTTAACTGAATGAATTAAACGAACTTCGTGATCAAGCCTACGAGAACTCTTTGATCTACAAAGAAAAGACAAAGAAGATCCATGACTCAAAGATTAAGAACCATGTTTTCAACGTCGGTGACCGAGTCCTTCTTTTCAATTCTAGATTAAAGATCTTCTCGGGCAAATTAAAAACCCGATGGTCTGGACCATTCACCATTGCCAAAGTATACCCATACGGGACTGTTGAGTTATCTCAACCTGACGGTCCTAACTTCAAAGTGAATGGTCATCGTCTGAAACACTATTTTGGAGAGGACATACCATCCATGGTTGTCCTGGATCTCCAAACTTTCCCCATGGACAAATGAATTCAGGGATCGAGTCAAGCTAGTGACTCGGTGAACAAAAATTAGCAAAACATGGGTTTTCACCCATATCTCTGACTTCTTTCTCTTTTCTACCAAACTAGTGTGGGGGAGTTCCCCATGCTGTTGTTTATAAAGTAATCTCAAAAAAAAAAATGCTATTCCCACACTTGCCCAAGTTTCAAATTTTCAAATACAAGTTTTTCAAATATCGGCATAATGGCTGGTACTTTGAATATTGAGGGCAATATTCAGTTCTAGTGTGGAGGTGGAAATTCTGGCGAATTTGATCACATTTTTACCTTATAAGTGCTATAATACCCCCGTTTTAGCATTTTTTTTTTTTTTTTTTTTTTTTTTTTTTTTTTTTTTTTTTAGTGGAAGTGCTTCGCACTAAACATAACAAATGTTAATCGGTCCACCATGTCTAAATCACATAAGGACTGGCTAATCCGAGAGCAAACGGCTCCCGGTAAAGATTACTCAAAACCGTTGATGGCTGACAATTTACCAAAAATTGTATGGGATTCAACTCACCATATCCTTAATCGTGAAGAGTTGGCTAGTCCAGAAGCAAACGGCTTTTGGTAAAGACAAATCAAATCCGTTGACAGCTGATGGTTTGCTCAAAATCATATGGTTATCAGTGTACCATAGTTCTTACTTGAACTGAAACATTTGGCTACTCCAGAAGTACTGGCTTTTGGTAAAGAGACTTCAAATCCATTAAGTTTTCTCAAAAGATTACTAGGGACTAGCAATATTTTAGTGTGGGGGATTGATGAGTGTGTAAATACTCATCATTTTCACCTAATCTGAGCTGCCAAAACATCCAAAAACACTCAAATATGCATCAAAATACTGAAAATATCCCAGAATTGTGTTTTATATGTTTCAGATGCAAAATGATCAAAAACAGATGAAATATGAACAAAGTTTGCATAATTGGCAGTTTCAGTCCCTCAACCTTCAAAACTTGTCAAATCTAGTCCCTGGTTATTCAAAAACATGAAAAAGTCACCAAAGGTCCTTTTTGAATCACAAATTACATACTTAGTCCTTTGGTGTGAAATTTCAAAAATTATAAGTTTAGTCCCTCAACTTTGAAAAACTGACAAAAATGGTCACCGGGATGTAAAAACTTTGAGAAAAATAAATTTTGGTCCTTGTGCTACAAATCTCTGGCATAAATGGTCCTTGAACTGGAAAGTTTAGCAAAGTTACATGATTGGTCCCTCAAGTTTCAAAAGATGGCAGATTTAGTCCCTGGGAATTTTAAAAAGTGAAAAATCAACATGGGACCCTGTACTATTCATACTTGGCAGAAAACACCCTTGTGATAGCTTTGAGAAATTGCCAAACCAAACCCCTCAACTTTCAGATTATTGCAAAAATGGTCCTTGTTATTAACACTAAACCAAACCGGGCCCTTTTTATTAATAAATCCAATCCAAACACAAACCCAACACCATTTCAATCCAACACCCCAAAGCCCAATCCCCAGCCCAGTCCAACACCTTTAAAACCGTTCTAAATAATCACCCGGTCAAACAAAGTCAAACCACCACCCTTTTCCCTCCCACTTGTAGCATCCCATCGTCACTCCCCTCCTCCATCACATCCCATCGCCCAATCCACTCACCACCCCACTTACCTAACAAGGACAACAAACATTTAATGCTTTCCTCCCCATTGCACTCCAATAGAGCAAATTGCTCTGTTTTCTCTTTCCCGCCAAAACGATCCAAGGGTCAAAAATCCATCAGAAATCATCCAACCCAAAACGATCCAAGGGCTATAAAAAGGGAGAAGAGGCAAAGGAGAAAGAGTAGTAGTTTAATTAGTCAAAATTGTTATCGTATTTAGTATAAGCTTCAAATTAGTTGTAATCTCTGTTTTTAAAAACTTGTATCCTGTTACTTTAATGTAATTCAAGCTTCCTTTAATATCAATTTCAAGTTTTCTTTTCCAATTCTCAAAGTTGTAATTTACATTTTCAAGTTAAGGTTCTGTGCATAATTAATGACTGTTTAGAGACTCATAAGTTCACATAAACTCCTATATAGCTTATAAAAGCTATTAGTAATCCTTAAAACTAGTTTAGTTATAAAAAAATCAAAAATACCAAAAAAGTCAAAGAAAGTCAAAGTTGCAGGTTTAATGGTGATGAAAGCTGGAGCACAGTGAATTTTGGATGGCTGTGGGTTAGTGGTCTTGTGGAAGGCCTATAGGTTGGTTCTTGGTCTTTGGTTCATGGTTTTTGGCTGGAATACACTTTGTAAGCCTCAAACTCGAATTTTTTTGCTTATACTGTATCATTGCCATTTACTGCTTAACTTTGGTTCTTTTAAGCACATTTAGTAGTTTCTAGTTGTATTATTGCTTAAAATAAGTAGCTTGTTAATCTGTATTCATAGTTACTTAAGTTTTCATTTTCTCAGTCAAAAATAGTATAATAGGATTTCATGTGCATTAGTTGATTTTTTTGATGTTTCTGTGTTGATATAAGCTTTTTATATCATTATAAGTTCATAGAAATCAGTTGCATGATCTAACTTGTCCGTTATCTTTGGAAATCATATTGTCTCAGTTCTAAAAGGGGTGTTTGGATCATAGTGTTTCACTGATCTCTTGGGAATTTTGTGGGTGTTCTTGATTCATTCATGTCACCATAAGTCTTATTGGTTCATAACAAGCATAAAAATCAAGTATCATTAGGCAAAAAGTCAAAATCTCCTTTTTACCCTTCATAGTTAGTCACTGCTAGGTTTTAGGACTAGTGATCACTCAAATCAGTGCACTAGTTGTTGTTTTAACTTAATTCCATCTCATTATATCATAATATAGCTTAATCAATCAGTAGTGATCATTGGAAATTGGTAAAAGTCAACTTGGATCATAATTTCTAAAAGTCAAAATTATACTTGTCTCAGAAAAACCAAAAATTGGGGGATTCGTTTTGATTTTTGTACTTAGATTGGGACCCTGAGCTTTTCACAAATTGTGATTTTTATTGTAGCTTGTGCATTAGCTTAATTGAAGCTGCAGGGCAAGTGCTTGCCCTGTGCATCAGGTTTTGACCAATTTTCCAATGTCTCTCTTGTGTTCACCTGTGGACCCTACACCCTGTCCCTTAGCTTTTTAGGAAGCCTCCCACCTCAGCTTATTGGGAGACTGCTTATTTTGGGTCTCTGCTCATTTGACCATAGCTTATTGGACCTTCCTTGGGACCTGTCTCAGAAACCTACACTGAGTGGCTCAGTGTTTGACCACATATTCCAAGCCCTACCCAGTGCTCATTACTAAGCAATAAGCTCAGCTTATTGGCTTATTTTGTTGTTGACCAGGTCAACTTCAAGGGTCAAAGCTTACTTTGGACCCCCTTTACTTCTGTGGACCCCATAGAGGTCCAAAAGTCGTTGTGTTTGGCCTGTTTTGGCCTTGTAGTTTGTTTAGTGCTTATTGGTTCATAACAGCTTATTTAGTGTGCTTATTTGTTTCTAATTGCTCATTCGAAGTTGATATCCATCTGTTTTATCTTATTTGTGCATTTGAAAGCTTTTTCAAAAATCCATAAGTCCTAATAACCTAAAAATCCAACTATTAAACACAAAGGGGGTGCACACAGCTTATTAATAAGCTATAAAACAAGTGTCTTCATAAAAGTTATCTATTTTTAGTGTATAATCATCTGTCAAAAAGAAAAAGCAACAAAAAACCAACTTTAAAAATAGTGATAGCTTCTATTTAATAGGATTTATCTTTTTAATTTTTCTTTTCAGCTTATTATTAAGCATTTGATCATTTTTATATTTTTCTTAATTTTCTTTCATCTTAAAGTATTTTCAGTAATTTTTATAGATTTTTCTCTTTTAATTTATTAATTATTAGAATTAATATTGGTATTAATTAATAATTAAGTAATATTAGTAATTAAATAGTTTCATTAATTTTTAGTTAACAACAGTACCTTTTTATATTTTTTCTAGTTTTTATAAATCATTAAGTATTTTTAGAAAATAGTTTCTTAATTACTACTATTAATTTTCTAATTTTTTTAATTAATATAGTTAATTTAGATATTAAATAATAAATAAGTAAGTAATTAGTAAAATTGTCTAAAAATAATTTTTATAAACTTTTTATAATTTTTTAGGATTCCTGTGATGGTTAATTAGTTTTATAAAATATTCCTTAATTTTCTAAGTCATTTTGTTATTTTTAGTAATTTAAATTAATTTAATTAGTTTATTTAATATAATTAGTATTTAATTAATATAAAATCCACAAAAAGACAAAAATATATATTTTTAGTTTCTAAATTTATTTTAAGTCATTTTAGAAAATTAGAAATTAATTTTGCAATTTTCTTGTTAAAATTTGTATTATAAAGTTTTTAAGTGTATTAGTTTTAATTAAATAGTTAAATAGTTTTTTATTTAAATAATTAATATTTAAATAATAAAATAATCAAAAAATAATTTTATTTTTAATTTTAATTTCTTTTAATATTAACAACCTCCATTCTCGACGGAGAAAACCATACAACGTCGCTTACATTATTTTCTGACACAAAGATAAATGTCGAGTACTAATCTTAGCTGGTACCAATCTACCACGATCTACCCGATCCTCACAAATCACACAAGCTACAAGATCCACATGATCTACACTCGATCTACTCACGATCTGCCCGATCATTAATAATCACACAATCAACACAACGTACACGATCTACCCGATCTACCCTTGATCCACTTGATCAACACAAAAGCTCACTAGCTACAAGAGATCTCCCAGATCTCAACAAGATAATGATGATCCACACTCACAAGACAAAACAAAAGATAATGACTACTTGTTGTATATCAAGATACTACAAGCTGGAAGTGTAAAATGGTCCACTATTTATAGGCAAAGGGAAATTTGACCGTTACAGGAGGACGATACCGTTAAAGTTTGGACGGCACAACTAAATTTAGTGGTGCCGTGGGTCATGAAAACGCTCCTCCGTTTGTCTTTAATAGGGAAGGTTTATTTAGGGATGTTTGAAGCTGTTTTGGGGGGAAAAATAACTGTTGAGATTTTTGAAATTATTTTCCCAAATAAATCATTTCTTTATAATCCAAAAATAATTTGTAAAATGTATTTTTGAAAAAATATTTTGTCACATTTATAAAAATGTGAAGTTTAGAACAAAAATTTTATTTCTTTGATCATCCATCAAGTATTAAGTTTGTTTGTTCATACCTTGAGTGATTTACGTCGGGATAGAAATCTACGACTCTTTCGAGTCATACTTGAGACGTCGAGGGATATTGATGTAAGTAAATATCGATGATTTGTGTAAACAAGTAACTTACACATTTTACGTTATGCATTACAAGTTACATGTTTGTTATTATTAAAACCAAAGAAACCGTTTAGTTTAAATATCGTAATATTTGCACTAACATAGAATTAGCATTATCACCTTTTAGCTTCATTTTATTATATTTGTAATCGCAAACTCTACTAAAATTTACACTTTTCGTTTTTTAACGGGGGCTATAATTTATGTTGGTAAGTTCGAAAAAATATGCAGCCTCGTATTGTAGGTAACCAATCCAATATAATTTTGTTTCCTTAAAACTGATTACTAGATTTATGTGACATGATGACACTTTGGTGTATCGTTAAGATTTTTAGATTAAATAAATATTACTCATGTATTCATATGATGTATGAGTAGGGTTTTAAATAGCGCGAGACGTAGCTTTTACGTGACGAAACAGGCCAAAGGGTTGTTTCTAGGCGTAACGTGATAAGGCGTGATAAAGTGCGCTATAGCGCAAGGCGTGCACCTTTTTTTAAGCTTTTAAGATTTATTATTATTATTATTATTATTATTATTACCTTTTTAAAGAGATTTATTGAACTTGAGCTTATTTACAAGTATTTATTCAGGCTTAGTAAATTCATAACTGAGTTTTAAGCGTATTAATTAACTAATATTGACAATTTTATAAATATTTTTTGCCGCTTTGAGTCACGCTTTAAAAACGCTATGATGCAACACCTCACGCTAAAGTTTGAGGCTTGGATATGCCGCTACACCACGCTTCACGCTATTTATAACCTTGTGTATGAGTATTCGGGCACGAAAAAGTTGTGAATAATATTGCTAAGAAGAATATGGTCTTAGATTTGAAAATTTTACGCTGATACTCACATAACTCAAACAATTTTGACAAACTAAATAATTGATGAAAAGGTTCGTTTCAGTTTACATACACAAATTTGGCTTGTTTACTACGAATATCGAGCTTTATTAAGCTTGCGGCCTAAATGAGCTTTTGTATATAAAATATACTACTAATAAGCTTGCGCAATGTGGTTTGATTTAAATAGATAGAAAAATCAATGATGCCTGTGGTTGACGATGATAGCGAAGACATATCAACAATTGTCGATGACATCGACAAGAAAAAGAAAAATAATCTCACTACTTATAGTGAAATAATATACTCCGTAGTTGATTTTTGTAAAATAGTTGTTTTATCTGTAAGGGGTGAGTACGTCATCTCGAGATTATCTATGAATGATAAGAATAAGAGTACTTCTTATTCTACAAGATGACATAACCGAAAAGTTATTTTACATTAATAACCTTTTTAACCGAAACATAATTATTCTTATGTCTTTATTAGCAGTTACAGTTACGGTTTACTACTAACAAATTTAATTATTTTAACTGATATTAAATTTGTATTTTAATTGTTAATTATTCTTATGTCTTTATTAGCAGTCGCTTGAGATGTGTGTTTTATCATGTGAATAAAAAAGTGTTTTGGTTATAAAATAGCAACGGACTTTTTCAAATGTATCGATTTGATACGTGAACTAACTTTTCCCCTTAAATTAACAGACTTTCACCTTTTGTACTAATATACCCGCACGAACTTGTTTTAATGAAAATTTAATATTGATGACATGTCATGGTATTTTAATCCTTTTACTCACGTCTTCTTGCTATATTTTTATTTAGCAAGACCTTACGCTTTTTTTAGAAAAATTAGAAAGACATTGCAATTTTCTTTAGGAAAACTAAGAAGACATTGCGATTTAAAAAAAAAAAAAAAAAAAAAAAAAAAAAAAAAAAAAAAAAAAAGACTAGGAAAACCTTGCTATTTTTTTTAGAAAAACTATAGATGAGTATTTCGACCCAAATCCCGGAACCGTACCGAAACGGTACCGATCCGTTATACGGTACGGTACCGGGACTACGAAATAAGGTAAAAAAAATCGGGACAACTAAATCGTTACGGGACCGGTACCAAATCGGGAAATTCCCAAAAAATCGGGGAAAACCCGATTTTCCGGTACCGATATCCAAATCCCGTTCGGTACGGTACCGGTATCACTAATTTACGCTCAGGAAAAATCGGTACCACTAATTCGGTACGGGATCTGTACAGGACCGGTACCGTGCTCATCCCTAAGAAAAACTAACAAGATTTTGCCATTTTTTTAGAAAAACTATTAAGATTTCACGATTGTACTAGCAATACTTTGAGATTTTTTTAGAAAAACTAGAAATACCTTGTGATTTTTTCAAAAATCCGCAAATTGTAGCAAGATTTTGCTAGTTTCGGAAGTATAATGGCTTTTTGGATACAAGTCAAGAAATTACACTTACAAAAAAAAAATTGACACTTTTTAGTTCATGTGTCAAATTGATACATTTGAAAACTTTGTTACAATTTTATGATCAAAACCAAATACTACATCCGTCCTAAAATTATTGTCCCCTATTGACTTTTTCGGTCTTTCATTTTCAACTTTGACCTTAAGTATTTTTTTTTTATATGTTACATAATACTTGATACAAAATATATGAACGGATTGAGTTTTAAATATATTTTCATTGGTATAATTTTTATCAAAAATTGTATAATACAAACATAAATATTTATAGTCAAAGTTGAGAAAGAAAGACAAAAAAGTCAAAAGGAGACAATAATTTTGGGACGAAACGAGTAATAAGTAGCAATTTTATGACCGTGCGATAAAAAAAAAAAAAAGCAATACTTTGTGATTTTTTTAGAAAAACTAGCAATATCTTGTGATTTTTTGAAAAATCCGCTAATTGTAGAAAGATTTTGCTAGTTTCATACGTATAATGGTTTTTTGGATAAAAGGCAAGAAATTACACTTACAACAAAATCTGAGACACTTTTTGGTTCATGTATCAAATTGATACATTTAAAAAACTTTGTTGCAATTTTTTGACCAAAACAAAATAATAAAAGCTACAATTTGCATATTTAGCCGGTTTAACCGGTAGCAGGTAAAGTAGTGTGCATATTAGAACAAATGGTGAAAGTATATTACATTAAATAGAACACTTTTTAATTCACGTATTAAATCGGTATATTTTAAAAAACTCTACCAAAACCCTCATAAAAAAATGTACTACTCACTTTTGACTTTCTATTGTTGTACCATGATTATATATATTTGTAACCCTTAGTCTGAAGTGTGTAGGACTCGGCAAATGATATTCCCTTTCGGGAAAAGCAAAAAGAACTGCACCATCCAAAGCGGCAAACACATAAATATCTCGTTCGGCATTCTAGTCCCGTAACTTTTTAAGAGAGATAAAATGATTTTGTAAGAGAGAGACAGAGAGAGAGAGTGATTTAAAGAAACAGAAAATAGTATTTTATTGTATTGTATGTTTATGTGTGTTTTGTGCGTATTTTTAAATGATAAAAGAATTAAATAAAATTTGTGAAAGCAAGAGAATGTGCTGTAATAGTTGAGAGAAAGTTGAAGGAAAATATTTTGAAGAGAAAAAAAAGTTGATGTGGCGAGGGAAAATGCATGACCACACCCTCCACCCTTAGATATTCTAAGACATTTTTTGGTGCGATATAAGACTAGAAGTAGTGGTAAGGTGAAGTGGGTATCCTCTCATCTTTCATATCAGCGCAACATCAGTTTATCTCTCTTCTTACTTTTCTCACTCTCACACTTTTCACCCATAGTGGTTACCTTCCCATCACCTTTCATTAAAATAACTCGCCTTATACAAATATACGACACTAAATACTCACCTACTCACAAACCAAATAAAAAATATTGAAATAAAAAAAGCTCGACCCCACCAATATACCGCTCAACAAAAAGTGACCTGCTCACCCTTCAAGCCTTTTGATTCTCTGCCTCGCACGTGATGTTGCTATGTTGCAGTGGTGATGCAGCGTGAGGTGATGCCTCACGAGTAAGGGGTAACCACCATTACAACCAGCCAAAATGAATACAATAAGTATAGTATAATTATAGTACATCATATGGGTTTTGAGATAATAATCGATTGAGGTACATTGTTATTTCAGATAAGCCTTTTCTCTTTAAAATTACACAACTTCAAAATTTACCCCATAAGCATTTTTTGTATTACAACTTCTAAAAGGTTGAAAAATACCACCTATTTCTAATAAATGAACGAGCCCTAGTAGAGTAGAGTTTTAAGAATAATTCAAGAGCTAGTTTACAAAGAAAGCTCGAAACGAGCTAAACTCGAGCTCGAGCTTCTTCATTACCAAACAAGCCGAGCTCAAGCCTTGTGGAGATTGGGCTCGGCACGGCTCATTGACACCCTGGTTCCGAAATGGTTTTAGTTGATAAAAAGAACTTAGGCAGATTTTCTCTACTAAACCTTGAATGGTATGATGCTATTTTAACCAGAAAAATGAACATCTTCTACAGAAACGACCTATGTAACATGAAACAAAATATAAAGTACGTAATATTGTATTAAGGTGAGATTGATACGGATCGTGATTGAAAAGGTTGACTTACCAATTAATTTCAAGTGTTCAAACACAAGATGCATATGCGATTCACAAAACCCACTAGGCATGTGGTATAACTCAATGCACATGTTTCTTATAATTATATATCATGTTACATGTATTACAATTATAAATTTAATATTAAGAAAGCATTACAACGCTTATAATCTGCACCAAGTTTTCGTACATTCAATCTGATCAACGAATAATTAAATTTCATTTGTAGTATTGAGTTATTGACGAAAAAACATATTATTAGCATTTGGTTATTATTAGCATTTGGTATTTTACTTAATGTTTATGTTTCGTTAATGTACAATTTTGAAGGTTTGGGTTTGTAAGCACTTAAATTAGTTTTCTTTTTTACATTGATAAGACATATAAAACTGAAATGTGATCTCATAGGTTCAAACATCGAATAGTTGTTGAACCATGCTTCAGGTCATAAGCATTGACTTCCAGGATCCGTTAATTTTAAAATAATAGACCTCATTTAAATAAAACTGTATTTTATTACGAGTAGCTTGGATAATTACTAAGTAAATAAGTTACAGTTTTGTCAACAAAGTAGTATGAAAACTTAATAAGATTAATTTTGAGATTATAATATGTTTTGTGTGCAAACTAATGAAGTGCACATGCTTGCGTAATAGTACTTCTTTTGGATTTGGAGAGTTGTTCACATGTAACAGTTCCAACTTGCAATGGAATAACTTCCTTCATTTTTATAAACAGACTTGTGATTTTTACTCCAAAATATATGAAGTCTCAAATTAAATTTCTGTTAAATAAAGAAAAAAGAAAAAAAAAAAAGAAAAGAAAAGAAAAAAAGACAAAAATATACCGTTATTCTCTGAACTTTCTCAAAAATATCACCTGGGCTCCAAACTTGGGAAAATCGTCGTCTGGAGTTCAAAACACTAGTTTTTGAGGCCGAATGCGTCTCTTGACCCGTAATGGTGAGATCAACGCTCATTTTGTGTTATATTTTCAAGGGCATAATAGTCCAACCACATTTTTAACTATATGTAGTTAAATCTAACCCAAAGTTGTACTGTAGTAATGTTTCCGTCTTGCTTAAATACTCTAAACCCTCTAAATTAACAGCAACACACATTCAACCCAAATCACTAAAATTGACAAAAAAATAAAAAAAAAAAATTAAAAATTAAATAAGGGGAAGGCTTTGTACATTGGGTTGAGGAAAGAGGATCGCTCCAATGAAGACCGCTTGGGTTTTAAGAAGGAGAAGGAAAAGGCTGCTGACAATGTATTGTTATCAAAGTTTGATGATTTGGAAACAAGGATTAAAAATCTTGAAGATACGTTTAAATATCTAAAGGAAATGAAGGAAAATGGTGATAGAGAAAGTTGTGGGTCTAGTTAAGTGTATGTTTAGATAATAGGGAAGTTTGTAATAGTTGTCAACATGAAATTGATAAATAAAAATTTGGGTTTTTTACTAAATGATAGTGTTTGGCAATCAAAAGTTTGCTTCTTGTTGTTAATTGGTTAGTTTGACTTTTACAAGTAAATTTTGCAGTTTAACTATTAGATGTCTAAGTAACTAAATGATTTGCCTTACTGAATATAGTGGGTGTTTGGATTAACATTTGCATTTTGGAATTACATGTTAAAATATGTAAAGCATTTAGACTTTGAACACATGTAACCATTTACAATTACCGGGTATGGTTTGAAGATAGATTCCATGCATCAGATGTTAAGTGGCCACTGTGGTTGGTTTTGGTGATACAAAGGTGTGATCGATTGTGGTGAGTATACCATCACATTTAGCTAGGGATGAGCACGGTACCGGTACCGTACCGATCCCGTACCGAATTAGAGGTAACGATTTTTTCTCGGGCATAAATAGTGGTACTGGTACCGTACCGAACGGGATTCGGATACCGGTACCGGTACCGGAAAATCGGGGTTTTCCCATTTTTATTCGGGAATTTTCCGATTTGGTACCGGTCCCGTACCGAATTAGTGGTCCCGATTTTTTTTTTCACCTTATTTCGTAGTCCCGGTACCGTACCGTTTATCGGGAACGGTACCATTTCGGTACGGTACCGGTACGGTTCCGGTATTCGGGTCAAAATGCTCATCCCTACATTTAGCATTTGTTTAGTTTGACTTTTTAAAGGTCAACCAACAAACTAATACGTACACACAGAATATAACCTATAAGATAAACAAACACATATTGTAACATAACTAACCTTTTAGCAAGTTGATTTATAGTAGTCAACTGGTGAACCATTGTTTGCTACAACATGAAAATGACTTATAGTAGTCAACTAGGGAAACATAGTCTGATACAACATGAAAACCACTTAAAACATTGTCTGATACAAGGTTCTACTGATAATTCACAAAAAATGGAAAAGATGATGCAACTTCCACTGAACAACCTTCACCTGATGAACCTTCTAACGATGTACATACTGGAACTAGATGATCAACAAACAAAACATTCAACCTTACACTGATGATCAAACTGCAAACGTGACTAGAAAAACAAGTATACAAACACCAATTATTCAAGTTAGATAAGGTATAATTGATGTAACAAAATATGAAACATAAGCTATGCAACTCAACATCGAAACCTTACCTAGGATTACTTGTTGGCAAAAAGGGTAAGTACGCAGTTGGTAACCCTTTCACTGCTTCTAAAAGGTTTTTTTAACTCCACTAGGCACAAGACCAGCAGAACCAGCAGCCCTGTTTTCAACACCATCACCAGCAGCCATGTTTGCACCATCAAAACTCGTATACTTAACAGCAGTCGTGTTTGCACCACCAAAACCAGTATACTCAACCATTATACCCTTCCCTTTCACATCAACTTCCTCGCCCTTTTCCTATTGCAAAACGTCCTCTTCCTGAAGCAGCTTACCTTTTCCCTTATTGTTTTCCCTTTTGTCATGAAAACCATCTTTTTCCTCTTTGATAACAATACCACCTTGAACTGTTTCCATTTTGGTTACACTCGCCTGCATTTTGTTCATATCTATCCCCCTCCATTTACGTCGAGTCTTAAAAGGTCTTCCACTTGACATTCTAAAGTTATCATCTTCCTTTAGCCAACCCACAACCTCAAAACCAGTGTTTTTCAAGTAAAATGCTGCTAACATTTGGGCCTATGAATAACAAATATATCAACTGAGTCATGAGTTTCCGCAAACTCATATAGCTTAAGAATATCCTGCTCCCTATAAACCAATTGCAAACCATTTTCTAGGGATTTTTTTGGATCACAGAAAAACATCACCCATTTTGATTCCTTAATCTCTTAAATTAAATTATCAAGGGTTGAACTAAAGTTATCTCTATCATAGCTAAAAGCACTTACATTAATAATGGATCCTCCTTCATACCTGAGTGGGGTATATTCAAATCTCCCTTTATGTGAATCCAGAACAACACTTCTCCTTCTTATACTGATTCTATATCCTTAAACGTTGTCACAAATATGCTCCTTTCCATTTTACGAATGAGTTGTGCTATGAGTTGGTGTGTGTATTAATGACAATGTGGAATGACGATTGTTTCATCTCAATCGGGTATTATGATATTTTGAGGGTTTAGTGGATCAGGTTTATTGAGTCGCACCCAAAATAAAAAAGTTACACGTATTGGGTAAGTTTTCAAAATTTTGTAGTTGGTCCCCAACATTGCCAATATTGCCGTTTTTATACTTAAATCTCCCACCATTTAATAACTTTACTCTTTATGATCGGCTTAAGTCACATCTGGTCCCTGAATTTGTAACGTCATCTGTTCATTGGCTATTTAAGGGACCATATCCACATCTTTTGCATATCCAAAACACATTTACCTTAGTTGCCCTACCTAAAACACAAGAAAATGTCATATTTCCCACGCCTACAGGAACTAGCATCCGCCGCGCCTACTTACCCTTTGTTTGATAGCATTGCTTTGTACTATCAACGCGAGAACGACAAAGATAACAGTTGGCCAAAGGGCTTATGAAGTCTTATGTTGAGTTGGTTCTTGTGACAAAAGAAACCCAAGAGTTTATGGTTGAAGTAGAAGGCTATCAGACTTCCCTTATGTCGTGGAGGCTTCTACAGGATCTTCAAAAGATTCAAAAGAAAAATATGATAAAGGCTATGGAGATTAACATGTTGATTAATGAAACCCATGCTCAGGTGTTGGACAGGAACAACTTCCTCGATTTCCTTAGGAAAACCTGATTTCGTTGTTAATCAACCACATCAAGTGTTTATCTTTTGTTGTCTTTTGGGGGTTATTATATTTTATTTTTCTAAATCATGTATGATTATCTATTGTAATGTTTTATGCAAGATTAAAGATTAAGAATGAAGTTGCCTTGTTATTATTCAGCTTTTTTGTTTTCGTTTTTTTGCTTGTCCTGATTGGGTTATATTCATTGTTGTTAGATTTTTGGCCATTGCTGAAATAGTGTATCCATACAAGATTATTGTTTTCATCCCATATCATTTTATAAGTACGATTGTTTTTTGTACCACTATTATCCCCAAATTCAAATTAAAAAACACTATAGTCTTTATTCACTGCAATTGAAACACAATGGGTAAATCTAGATCTCGTAAACAGATCAGATGCCCTAATTGTCATGCCATTGGACATAATAAGAGTAAGTGTCACAAGGAACAAGTTCCAAAACCAACAAAGGAAACTTACATATGAGGAAGAAAAAGACATTCTGATGGCAGAAGGTAGCAGGTATGCATATATTACCTTTTTGAATGATTGGGGATCTATTGTGTTTACATTGAAGTTTATGTATGCACCTATTACTATTTTTTCAGTGGATGGATGAAGACGAGATAAGGCAGACTATGAAACAAGAGTTTCTTGAATCTTTTTTTATTGAAGAAGAAGAACATTAAAGGATGGGTCAAGAAGAAGAGCAAATAAGGATGGACTATTTTTGGAAGAGGAGAGAATGTACAAAAAACTTGAACATGAAAGAGCATGAAAAGAAGCAATAGAGGAAGCAACGGAAGAGGTAGATTATTGGATAGAATATGGACTGGATGTAGATTACACAATGTTTATTGACAAAAAATGGTTATCCTAAATGGAGTTACTTTTAGAAACAAAAAATGTTTTACCTATATGGTCCTGGTATGCAATAGGTAAGAATTTCAAAAACTATTTCCATTTTGGCTCCACTGTAAGCATTTATATTGTCTTTAATCCTATCTACTTGTTCAACAACCACATTGTACCATATTTTATCCTTTTTTCTCCTACATTATATAATACACCAGTTAACATCAACTCTTTATCATATCAATTGCTTTTCACCATGGATGCACAAAATAGTTGTCAAATGGTCTGCCTTGACTGTTGGGTTGAAAGGGAAAACAGGGTTGGATTTATGTTTTTTGCAAGGCGTCCCCTTTTTACAGATTTCATGTGGTATACTTGTCCATCGTGCCTTGAAAGAATGGTAACCCCATCTTATACTGGTAGATGTGGTGTTACAAGGGAAAACACAACTACAATCGATAATAGTGGGTATGTAATTGGCTTAGTTGTTAATGCATCTACTAGAGTTGGTGCTTACTTGGGAAGTGGTGATGAACAAAGTGAACCAACTGCAACTGAAACAGCAAGTGGAGTATGCCCAAGTCAAGCAGCAAGTGAAGAACCTGCTACTGAAAAACCAAGTGAAGAATCTGCAAGTCAAACACCTACTGAAGAACCTGCAACTCATAAACCAAGTGATTCACCTACTAGTCAATTAACCAAGTGAATCACCAGCAAGAAATGCTATATTATCTTTCAGTTTAAATGTAATTTAACTGATATGCTGTAATTCATATGTTATAACAATGCAGTTTGGTTAGTATTTCGTTTTTGGTATATGTTGACTTTAATAGTCAAATTCAGTTATTCCAAACACTACACGATACTGCATATGCAATTGCAAACTAAAAATTGTGAATAGGTAAAGCAAAACAATAAATGCTAATAAAGGATGTTTTAAAAGATTATAACAATACACTTTGGCTTATAATTTTATGGTTTATGTTGACTTTGTAAGTCAAAATTTTTTTATCGAAAATAGCCCCCTAAACTACATATGCAAATGCAAACTGATAAAATGGAAACAACAAAACCAAAATATACATACATCAGCAACTAGTTATAACATATACACCAAAATATACATCTTAATAACAATCGTTTTGAATAGTCATCATCATCTAAAAAAACTAACATCTTCATTACATAAACAACTAAAAACAACAAGTGAACTTTTTGATGGGAGACTTGATATTCATAGGGGGCACTTGAGGTCCTTAGGGGGAGGCACATACCAATGTTTCCTCTTTTTGCTGGAGCTCCTCAAAGCCGCAACAAGACCAAGTACAACATTTGTAACCATTTTCCTTGGTTTTGGACTTTTATAAACAAGGGTGCTAACAGGTTGTGCATTGGATGCATTGGGAGTGGAAGCCTTGGAAGCTTCGGGAGTGGAACCTTTCAAAGTAGAAGAATTTCCATTTCTAACCATTGATGTGGAAGTAGCATTCTTTGAAGACAAGAACCCAAATTCATCATCAAATGTGTCTGAAATAATGATAACATTAACCTCTTGATGCGTGGTTTTGCAACCTTGCAAAAGGTTTTACCTCTCGAGGGATCTCGAGAAGTTTGCAATATCCACCAGTCAGTGTACCTGACCGATGTAGTATAGTGTAGTGGCAAGTACTGGGGGATTGATTGTTCTACTTGGGGAATAGTGTTCGTTAGGATTGAAACTTAATCTAACTAGGTCTAGAGGTGAAGGATGATTCTTTTTGTATTTTTATGGTTTATGGAAAGCAAGTAAAAATCTCGGGTGTTGGAAGAGTGGGCGGAATTAGTTGCTAGTCAACTAACCCAAATGACTACAAATGCAATAAAAATAAAATAACAAGAAAATAAATGTGAGAAAAACCTTATATGGAGTGAAACGTGTTTACTTAGATTTCTCTACTCCCTAGCTATCTTTCATTAATTGATTAGTTTGTTACAATTGCGTGGATGACGGGTTATATTCCTTAATACCATTCGTGGGGCCGTGTACGATCTTCCCCAACTCTATAAGCTTCTACCTCTTCCTATGTCGAGCCGACAACTAGCTCCTAACATGGCCTCCTTAGTAGTCACTTATGCATTAAATATAACCATTAAAATCGTAGTACACATCCGATTTATATTTCTTAAGACGTTCAAGCATGTTACCAATTGGAGATTAGCCAGTTTTTTTAAGCCTAACATCGAAATCATTCATCCAAAAACAACATAAGCTAGGTTTCATTACATCTAAGCAAACACAAATAAACCTATCCTAGCATGTTAATGATTATTGGAAGACTTATCTTTAATTAATCATGGATGAAAGAAGGGTTTGAAACCCTTACAACAACAACAACAACAACAACAACAACAACAACAACAACAACAACAACAACAACAACATACCAAATCCCGCCGGGGCTAGGTATGGGGGAGGTAAGATGTAGACAGATCCTACCCCTACCTCAGGATAAACTTGAAAGTAAGGAAACTGCTTCCATGAAGACTGGTTTGAAACCTATACAAAAAGGCTAAAATTCATCCTAGGGTTTATGGTGAAGTTCCTCCAAATGTTCTCTCTCTAATAAATGAAAATTAGAAAACTATATATATAGATTACATTCTGATGGCGTCACGTTATACATGTGACGCCGTCAACTCGCCGCCAATGCTTTCCTCGGATTACCTAGATCCAGATCTGTCGCCGTCTCCTTTCATTCTTCACTGGCCGTCACCTTATAGAATGTACGTAATGGCCTAGGCCTCACAAAGGTGACGCCGCCACTCTTTAAATCCAAAAAACCTTCTGGCGCGTCTCGTGTAATCTTCATATCCACCTCTTTGCCCACACATGACGCCTTCACCTATAGAACGTGACGCCGTCAGGTACTGTTTCCAGCTTGATTCGGAGACTTTGTCGTTTTCTTCACTTTTCGCTCCAAAAACGTCCAAAATGCTTCCTTTTCTAGATTTCTTCTCCAAAGTATCTAAAATGACAAAAGGAACAATTTGAGGCAATATTTGATCAAATAATCACGACTTAGGGCTTAAATGACCCCCTAAAAGTGTAACACTTTTCGCCTCTTCAAATACCCTTACACTTGAGATTTGCTTGTCCTCAAGCAAATGCGCTTTTATTCTAATCAAAATACAAGCTATGGGTCATTTAACACTAATATAAAAGTAATTACAACAAATGATCGTTCCACTTTAACCAAAACAAGCACGAAAATTATACACTAGCACCTCACAAATAGTGTTTGGATACTCACATCTCTCAGGTGTTATAAAAGTATATATCACAAATGGAAATGAAAATTATCTCTCACTACCTGTCATAACACATAGATTACCATAGGCTTGGGAAAGGATCAAACCTCCACCACTTTGGCGTAAGCACCTAGGATAAACTATCAAAGAGGTCTTTTAAAGGGTTGTAACGTGAGGTGTAGGGATATGATAAACACGGTTTTGTTGGATAAAGGCAATCTTTACTGGTGGCTAGTTAATCATCTTGGTCATTTACATGTACAATGTGGCGTTGCTAAGCCAAGACTCGACTCTACTCAAGCTAATGAAAACTATAAAAACATAAAAAGAAACATAAAAGGAAATAGGATGCTAGTCCGTATGTTTGTTTTTTTTTCTTTTGTTTTTATGATTTTTTTTCATACACTCTTGCCCTACCATCCAAAATTATACATCGTAGGGAATTTGCATTCCCTTTACACTTGAACTTTTACATACTTTACAATCAACTATTCTAATGACTCGAATTAAGATAATCAAAACACTTGAAGTACTTTTTAAGATATTAACGCACGTATGGGGGTAATAATTGACTTCTTCCCCATTACTCCATAACAATAGTACTTTACCCATGAGTCTCAATCGTCCCAAAACAATATGTACAAGATATGACTCGACTTAGCAACCATGTAATCAATTAGACAATTAACTAAGGGTTTAAACATGTAACAATAATGCACTAAAGAAGTGTGTATACAAGTAAGGCTAAGGCGATTTGGGTGTATATTTGGGGGTGGATTGTAAACAAATTCTATCTGTAAGTAAAATGCTTAAAGTTAGAAAAAACAAAAAAGATAGGCTCTAAGGGGTGTACTAGGGGTATCGTGTACTAAAAACGAGTACAACGCAAATGTGTGGGAGAATTAATTGACTTTACTATTCAAGTGTATTGACTTTATTGGTCAAGTAATTATGATACAGGTTTAACACAAGGGTTATCCTAATGCCTCTTATCATGTAATAATCCAACTACACGAATGTAGTCTCACATGTGGTCTTGGAATGCATCACTATCACAAGTTCTAGAATCTAAGTACTACCGGTACACTCATAAGCATCTTTTCCTAACAAATCTAGGGGCGAACCTCACATATTTGGGGTGGAAATTTTTTTGAGTGGTAAGATTTTTTTTTGTGCTAGTCATATAACTCCTATCCATGAGACGCTTATTAAGACTAAAGCTTCACTCCTATATGTTGTAAAAAATTTTAAATTTGGCGCTAAAATTACCCTAACAAGTGTTTCTCTTAGTTTTATTACACACCTACCATTAAACATTGCATTCTCTAAGGTATTATTATTTACCCTCTCCTTACACTTAAGCCGAACATTGTCCCCAATGTTCAACTAAAAGAATGTAAAAGTAAAGAAGGTAAAAGTATGAAACAAATACTCCCCTGATTTGTTCGGTGTGGATAATGCGTTAACATGGTTAGATCCTCCTCCAAGAAAATGAACGTTGAAAGCTTCCCTCCAGAAATATAAATCATCTTCTTGTCCGATATAACCTATTAAACCCGAGAAAACAATCATGGCAAACCTCGCGTAAAATCGGTGGTAAACTCTATATATAATAAAATCCTAGAAAGCAAATAAAGATATAATGCTTGTGGAATGAATATTTTCAGATTTTCTGGAGTTTATAAAACTAAAGGTTTCACAAAAACTTTACGATTCCGGCAGAAAAACAAAACTTGCAAATTTTTTTCAGAATTTTACACATGACGCCGTTAGGTTATAATCCTGACACCGTCAGAAGTGACCTGCAGAAATTTCATGTTTAGTTTTCGGAAAATTTCTGGAAAACTTATGCCTTAATTCCTGGAAATCCTGCAAAATACTCATTATGACTAAATACAAGCATTTGACTCAAACAAATAATAATATGCATATTCATTTAATATTGTTGTGATTCATGTTCAATCTCGTTCTTAGAAACAAATTTAGATTTCTCTTACACTCATCTTTTGTAAAATACCATTATATGTAGCTAAGACGAAGTTAAAAACAAAATAAAGCATTTTTACAATTTACTTTGAAACATGAGCCACAAACAATAAAAATAAAACATGCATACGGAAACAAATAAATTAAAACAAACAAACAAATAAAGCTTGGGTTGCCTCCCAAGAAGCGCTTTTCTTTATTTACGAGTCTTGTAGCTAGACTCAAAGTCACGAGCTACGTTTTTCTATCCTGCTTCTCAATTGCCCCTTTAATCATCCTAACAACTTCCATTTCAACTTTGTATTTAGGTCCGAGGTTCAAGCAGTTTTTATAATAAAGGCTTCTCTTATCCCAAAGATAGTTCATGCCTTTTTCCCTATCCTCTTTATTAATATCCTCAATCGCACCAATATTATCTTTGTCTAATTGAGGTACAAAACGAAACTCTTTCATCTTATTAGGCATCCTATATATGATTTTATTGGTTTCACTGAAGAATTGAACTGTTCCCTCTAACTGGTCGTATTTTAACTTGGACTCCTCAACAAACGGCTTACCAAACACGACATGAGATAAGCTACAATCTATAACACTAGCTAAGTCTTCTACAATCATAAAATCAGTGATATAGGTGAAGTTCCTGACTAAAATATGTAGATCCTTAATTCTCCCGACAAAATTACAAATCCCACCGGGGTAATCGGGGTCTCTCCTAGGTCTAAGTCGGGTGTTCATGATATCATTGAAACACTTGAAGACATGATGTTGATTGGGGATTCAAAATCAATGTAAGCTTCCTTAACATACTTATATCCAATCATACACGGTATCTTCTCATTCCTAGGACTACCTCTCTTTATCTTAGGGTCGATTTTGACGAAAGGGGGTCGAGGATTATCAATAAGGTCGTTGTAGTAAACAATCTCCTCCTTAGTGGGATATAAATTGAAATAATCATCTAGTTCCGGGTCTATATCCCCTTCCTCAAGTCCCTCAACAACTTCTACGATCTCAAGATTATCGGGTTCTGGGTTCTCAACTGAGTAAATGGCGGTTGCTAAGTCGTTTAGTGCGTAATCAAGCTCAATATCAATCAACCTATTGAGCTCCCTAAGCTCCCTAATTTCGCCCTCGATTTGGTTACGCAATGACGCTACTTCGTCGGGTGATAAATTATTCCATAGTGGTTAACGGACAAGTTTATGAACAGGCACACAAAGAAGGAGATAGACTAAAGAAGACCTATAAAGATAGAAAAAAAAATCTTACTAGAAAGGAATCTAGCAAGTAGACATAATAAAAAGAAATTTCAAACTAAGCAATAACTATTCCCCGGCAGTGGCGCCAAAATCTTGATGTGTGGTTTTGCAACCTTGCAAAAGGTTTTACCTCTCGGGGGATCTCGAGAAGCTTGCAATCCCCACCAGGCAGTGTACCTGACCGATGTAGTATAGTGTAGTGGCAAGTACCGGGGGATTGATCGTTCTACTTGGGGAATAGTGTTCGTTAGGATTGAAACTTAATCTAACTAGGTCTAGAGGTGAATGATGTTTCTTTTTGTATTTTTATGGTTTATGGAAAGCAAGTAAAAATCTCGGGTATTGGAAGAGTGGGCGGAATTTGTTGCTAGTCAACTAACCCAAATGACTACAAATGCAATAAAAATAAAATAACAAGAAAATAAATGTGAGAAAAATCTTATATGGAGAGAAACGTATTTACTTAGATTTCACTACTCCCTAGCTATCTTTCATTAATTGATTAGTTTGTTACAATTGCGTGGATGATGGGTTATATTCCTTAATACCATTCGTGGGGCCGTGTACGATCTTCCCCAACTCTATTAGCTTCTACCTCTTCCTATGTCGAACCGACAACTAGCTCCTAACATGGCCCCCTTAGTAGTCACTTATGCATTAAATATAACCATTAAAATCGTAGTACACATCTGATTCATGTTTCTTAAGACGTTCAAGCATGTTACCAATTGGAGATTAACCAGTTTTCTTAAGCCTAACATCGAAATCATTCATCCAACGACAATTAATAACATACAATCAATCAATAATCAATAGATAGGTTTCATTACATCTAAGCAAACACAAATAAACCTAGCCTAGCATGTTAATGTAAAGACAAGCATAAGATAGAATCAAACAACACATAGACATATTGAATGATTATTGGAAGACTTATCTTTAATTAATCATGGATGAAAGAAGGGTTTGAAACCCTTACAAAAAGGCTAAAATTCATCTTAGGGTTTATGGTGATGTTCCTCCAAAAGTTCTCTCTCTAATGAATGAAAATTAGAAAACTATATATAGAGATTACATTATGACGGCGTCACGTTATACATGTAACGCCGTCAACTCGCCGCCAATGCTTCCCTCGGACTGCCTAGATCCAGATCTGACGCCGTCCCCTTTTATTCTTCCCTGGCTGTCACCTTATAGAATGTACGTGACGGCCTAGGCATCACAAAGGGTGACGTCGTCACTCTTGAAATCCAAAAAACCTTCTGGTGCGTCTCGTGTAATCTTCATATCCACATCTTTGCCCGCACGGGACGCCGTCACCTATAGAACGTGACGCTGTCAGGTACTGTTTCCAGCTTGATTTGGAGACTTTGTCGTATTCTTCACTTTTCGCTCCAAAAACATCCAAAATTCTTCCTTTTCCAGATTTCTTCTCTAAAGTACCTAAAATGAAAAAAGGAACGATTTGAGGCAATATTTGATCAAATAATCATGACTTAGGGCTTAAATGACCCCCTAAAAGTGTAACACTTTTCGCCTCATCACCTCTTTTCCTTTAGAGTTGGTAACTTGAATTATAGCAAACATAGAAAGACATCATATGTAAGGCCATTACTACTATCCTACTTTTCAATCATTAAGTCTAACCTTTCGCAACCTCCTTATGCCCATACTTTTTCCACAAATCTTCAAGTATCAAATCAGCAATTTCATTTTCTATATCTCACTTATTCCGGCAAGTAGCCATGACATAGTCAATCATATCGTCAGAGACTTTTAGTTTGCTAAAATTCCTTTTCTTTGCAGAATATGCCATTCCTTGTATTTCTTGCAAATAAAATCGGGTTATTTAGGTCACAATTGACTGCTAAGCTTAATATCACACAAATACAAAAAATGAACTAACGTTTCATCACTTCGGTTTCTTTGGCAAATCTGCGTAAATCTTTAAACATCTCATCAGACATTTTATCACTTAATAACCAAGTATCCCCATATTTGGCCTTCACATACTCTACCATCTTATCCATCACTTGTGTCATAGTAAGGTCCTTTTTTTTGGGACAAATTTGGGTAGCTTGTTGAGGGTTATTTTCAGTAGAGGTTGCAAGTCACAATGTGTATGATAGATCATCGGGACTTACTTAATTGTCAATGGTTAGTTGTGAGTTTATTGGTTCCCACTAGGGGTGTTAACGAGTCGATATTTTAGCGAGCTACTCGAGCTCGAGCTCGTTTAACTCGAGTCGAGCTTGATAATTTTCGAGCTTGAGTCGAGCTCAAACAAAATGTAGAGCTCGAATAATTTCACGAGCCGAGCTTTTAAAACTTGTATTTAGCTCAGCTCGTTGGAAAGCTCGTTTAGTTATCCGAGCCGAATGAGACAAACGAGCTACTCGAGTTAAACGAGCAGAACGAGCTAATCGAACTAAATATGTAGTTTCAAAATATTTTAATTAAAATTTTTTAATTACTATTAGTATTATAGGTTTAACTTAAAACCAAAACTAATAATATTTTAACCTTCAATCACATCAAAGATCTACACTTTAGTTTATATATAAAACATAAATATAAACTAATAAGCTTGGACTTTTGTTTTTATAGACCCGATATTGCATTCCTTTTGTCTCACTCATCGAATGTGGGATGTGAAATTGAATCTTTTTTCTTTTCTTCTTTCATTCAAGCTTACAAGTATTACTTGGATTCTTAATATGTATAAAAAAGTTAAATGTGTTAAATAAATTCTTGCTCTTATATATTCATTGATCATATAATTGTTACTATTAGTTTTATACTAGTTAAATGTTTTATAAAGAAGTAACTAATATGTTTAATAACCTTTTATCAAATATATAAATTAATTAAATCCAATCATAAATACCTCTAAATAAGAATTACGAATCATTAGATGATTTCAATGAATCTCACTCGTATGACTCACGTGATGTTGAGAGTTATATCGAGATTTTTGTGATTAGAATACAACATATGTATGTATATTGTATATAAACGATTCAATTTTATGATTTTCACGCTTACACACACAAAAGACACATACAATGAAATTCAAATATGTGTTATCACATATGATACATATATATGATACTCAAATATATATAGACATATATGACACGTACGTATGAAAGCCAAATATGTATGGACACACACGTATGAAATACATATGTGCGACCAATATTTACACATAAAGACACATATATGTTATATACATATGCATTAACTCATTGTGAGGTTACTAAAAATAATTGGTCCATGGTTCTTAAACGATGAGACACATATATATACATATAAAATATTGTTGTGTGTAGGAGAATATAGTAGGAGGCTTTAACAATGCTCTTAATGTTTTTCTCCATTTAATTAAACTTTTATTGATAAAAGAATCTGATTTATTGTGACACAAAATTGAGTCATATAACTAACCTATTATAAAATAAACTTTTCGAGATATTATATGAAATTTTATTTCTTAGTATTGTAAGATATTTTACTAGTTTATCCTAATAAATGTGGTTTATAAAAAGGTTTAAGAAAAAAATTAATAGGTCTATCATTTTATTAATTATAGTGGAAATGTGTTTTATGCTTATGTGGAAAGAAAATGTCTAATATAATTGAACCTCTTCTAAATTTAATGATTTCGTATCTAATGATGTTTTATAAAGCTTTTTGAAGTTTATGCATAGTGAAGAAAGGTTTATAACAACAAAAAAAGGTTTATGAATTTATGATTAAGGATAACTATACACTATTATAAACCTTTATAAAGTTCACTAAAGTAGATACACTAAAGATGATTTCAACAAGTCAGGTTCCATATTATTCAAAGAAACAAACACTCACGATATATTGAACGTCTTCTAAAAAGGTTTATGAATTTTGGATATTGAATTACAAACAAACAAACACTCATGATAAATGTTAAGCTCTGATGCCACTTGTGAGATTCGATATTATTCAAGATTCGACGGTCTTGGGGAGAAGAAATACTCGAAATACATGTTTGTTTCTAGTGAGAGAAAGTAGAGAGAAGGGAGAAAAGAAAGATAAGGTTACTTATAAGATGAATACAACTAGCCTAATGTTTTCCCACACACCCCTCATGGAGAGTCATGAGGGGTATTTTTAGGTTCTACACATCACTAATTTTCCCTGTGTATATTAATAATCATTGCGGGTTCAACTATCTACATACCTTGTCAAATTCAAGTGTAAGACGTTATCTTCACAATAAAACAAAGCTAACAATCTCCCTCCAAGATGGCGTCACACGTGAATGGTTATAATGACACCTATAAATCCATAAAAAAAGTGAATAACAATAATAAACAATGTCTTTGAAGCGCAGAGTCTCTATAATCAAGATACTGATGATGACTTGAAGCTCTCTCTTTCGACAAACTCGGCTTTGATCATTGGCGCTAAAAGCTTCGATCTTTGTAGCTATGAACTTCCTATGCATCATCCTTGAAGTTCATTCTTCCGAATAATTCAGCTTTGATCTATGACACTGACGACACTGATCATTGTAGCTCTGAACCTCATGTTATGTGTCTAATTAGGTTATTACTCTCTCCAATTAGACAACATATTTCATTATCTTCTCCCTCTTGAGTCGACAACACTTTTATAAATAAATCTCTTAGTCTTCTAACACGCAGTGGAGAAAGTAGACCATAGACTATAGCACCATGGTTGTCGTTCGGGGAGCCCCATATCAACATAACTAACATAGAATGCATCCAAGTTACGAGTACGCATTATTTATGCTAAGTTCCCTCAATCAACCAACTCATGAAAGACGAAACACAACTTCTCCCTCCTGATGGTTGCGAGTTATCAGAATCATCATAATGTTGTGTACATGCCGTAATATCAACTGGAAGCAACATATGAAATCAATACCCCATGAGTATATGTAAACAAATACTCTCTCAAATCAATCTCTATTCATACCCCTTCAACAATCTGTCAGCTAAAAGTAATGACCACATAAGGAGAAAACCCAATATTACCAACTTGTGAATAAATTACAAGCAATCCAGCGCAAAGAAGAACCAAAACAAAAGAAACAGAAAAAACAATAAAACAGCAAAGAAACTAGCTAAACTCAAGCACCCTCAATAGAAAAACAAAGGGACAACATTAGCTAGAATCCAGAATATCAAATGGCCTTGAGATACATTTGTGCCACACAACATCACCATTGGAAAAATGAGTGGAAATCCTTGTTTTAGAGAGGTTTGGATCAAAGGGAAGATGTCCTCGTTCCTTATGCTTGCGACCGCATCTAACTTAGCATTAATTAGTTTGTTTCTCCACATCCAAATTGCCCATAAAGAGCATTCAGAACCCCCTGGAAGATTTTATAAATGAAATTAAAACCAAAATTCTTCACCTTACCTGTAGTGATGTCTTGAATAAAGAAAGAAGAAAATGCGACCGAGAGGCCTAAATTCCACCACCTAGAGACCTTCCTCCAACTACACTTCACAAGAGGACACAATAAAAGGCAGTGCTCAATATCTTTAATGTCATTGTCACAGAATCGACACAAGTTAGAAGGACTATTATTAAAACGAGAGACATGTTTACATGGGTGGGAAACCTATTAAGGGAGGCCCTCTAAACACAAACGTTGATCTTGTGGGGGATCCAAGAATTCCATTGATGAACCTCACTAAGAGCATCTTCCGCAAGCAAAATGTTTTGTGTAGATTTAGTTAGGGCCTTAACTTTGAACTTACCTGAAGCATCAACTGTCCAGAACCATTTATCGATGCCATCAAGGGATAGGGAGATATTACTAATACCCGAAAAGAGGGAAGGGATATCACTTAAAACCCAACCATAGGGCCTGGAACGCTGTAACAATTTACATTTTCAGGTTAACTTTTATTCTCGAAAATTTCACTATTCACTTTTTACTATTCACTTTTCACTATTCATCTCAGAAATTTTTATTTCATATTCTCGTAAGTTAAACTATTTTAACGATAATCTGAGAGTTTGACGCTCGTCGGATCATTTATGCAAAAATCACAAAGCCGTGTCTGAGATTTACTTTTAGGTTTAAACGTCATTCCGGCATCCCGATATGTCCATAAAACATTATAAATAATAGAAATATGATTTTCTCTCATTTTAGGACAATTCCAAAAGTTTTGGAATTTTACGTTTTTCAGTTCAGCGTTTTACGCGAATTACGCGTTTTAGACCCGTGTTTCCAGTTTTTAGCAGGGTTTTAGAACCCGATAGATCCTACCACTCATTTTATATTTTATTATGGAGTATATTGATAAGTTCTAGCATATTTATAAGTTTCATATTTTTAGGATACCCGGTTTTACGTTTCGTGACTTAAAAACTTACGGTTAGCAATTTACGGAGTCAAAACTAGCTACATACTTAGGATATTATCATCCAAAGACCATGACTACTCATCTAGTCACCTTTATCCTTGGAAAACCGACTTAGGGGTGGGGGGAGTCACCATTTGTGGTTAAATCTTGACCATTGATTCTTTAGATCATTACAAGTGTCTTAAACTAACCATGGTTAAATTCTAACCCAATATATGGTTAACTATTTTTCCTACCCTATAAATACCAAGCTAAAACACATAGAAAACTTGCACCACACCTTCTTATAACCTTCAAGTCCTAAAACCTAAGGCACTTTTCTTATATTTTGTAAGAAAGTTAACTAGTTTTTGAAAGAAAACTAGTGTTTGATCTTCAATCTTGGAAATTTTCTAAGAAAAGTTGTTATAACTCTAAAGTCTCCAAAAAGACGTCGTTATAATTTTCAAATAGCTTTGGACTTCAAGAAGGCGTCGTTATAATCTTCAAATAACCTCGGTTTATCATAGATTGCAAGAGTGAAGCTTAAGTCTATCAAAGTCCGTACTTTACTAGTTACTTACCTTTCTTTTAGAAAGCCTCAAGTTGTAAGCAAATCCTATTACACTTTCTTGCTCATTATCATTTTCATGCTCTTTGTGTTCCTTTCATGCTATATATGTTCTTGTTATTGTGTTCATGATGTTTAAAAATGGATAAAACAAGTATTGGTATACATATGTTAACTTATGACAAGTAAACAAGCAAACTAGTGATTTTTATGGAGAACCACGACCAAAATAGTATAACTTTGATATTTGACACTTACTTACTGTTATAAAGGACTTCAAAAGGAAAACATAGCAATTTGAATCACCCAAAACGAGTACACGAGTCAAAAGATACGGCCATAAGAAGTTAGCGACACCAAAACGCCGAAACTGCCTATACCCTACTGTTTTGCATTCTGCCAATTTGAAAGTCACCCTTCTGGTCCGATTCATCAAAAAGTTAAAACACGAAAGTTGTCCGGAACGACGTTTTCGTTCAGGTAAAATGAAGCTCGAGCCCTGAAAACGCTTTCTGAGTGATAATTTTCTTCAAATTCTTAACAGCCCATTTTTAGACCAAAGTCACTATATTATAGTTATGATTTACTTAGACCAAAAGGTCTAATGACCTAAAGCCAAGACCACAACCATGGCTAAAGCCAAGGTTGAGTCTTAAGACCGTGGTAACAATGACCAAGGTCACGACAAAGCCACGGCTAAACATGTAACTTTTAAAGATCAAAACTTATATATATGTTATCAAATACTACAATAGTAGGGAGCCTCATGTGAGGAGTTCATTAAGTAAGACGTCGAGATGAGTTGTGGATTTACGAATTAAAGTGTCCTGGCTCCTCGAACATTTACTCCATGACTTTTGAATTATGTCGGCCCGAACGGTAGTAAGAGATATACAACCTATACATGTTTCATAAACGATTTATATTCAAAGACTTACACTATATACTAAGTACTACATCATGAACATTATGCAAGACATATATAGGCAATTCTTCGTATTCTTAGACGTTACTCCAAACCTAAGTCGCAACGTTCTATTATAGGCTGCTCTTAGAGACTTTCGCGATTCGACTACCACTTTGATTTCTCATCACTTAAGCTTAAGGTGAGTCATAGCCCCTACTCTCTTCATACTTGTTTTAACTCTTGGGGGGGATACATGCACAACTACTTGCTTACTTGTACAAATACTCAAAACATTTATACTTGATTGTTTCATACTTGATTGTCTTATACTTGATTGCATTATACTTGATTTCATACATACATGACTGTTTTATCTTTGGGAAGTGGCTCCCAGTAATCTTTTATCTTTGGGAAGTGGCTCCCAGTAAACTTTTATCTTTGGGAAGTGGATCCCAGTTTTCTTTGGGAAGTGGCTCCCAGTTGTCTTTGGGAATTGGCTCCCAAGTGAGGTCTTCGGAGATGAAGTAGAGACTCACTACTAATTGCTTAATTGTTTTGATGAACTTATACATGTCTTTATTATACTATATGTTAGCAGTGGGTTGTGAACACACAGGTTACAAGTCTCTTATGGCGGGACTTGTAACTGAGTGGATTCACGTTGCCTTTGCTGTGTGATCATTCTTTAAGGCTTTTCAACTGTTTTAAGACAAACTCTATGAACTCACCAACCATTGTGTTGACACTTTAGCATGTTTATCTCAGGTTAGTAAGGCGATAGCTAGTGCGTGGAACTTAGAGTCAAGCTGCATATTCTGAAGACTTACGCTTTTATCATTTACCATTCAAAACTTTGTATACATTTATGTATCATACTTTGGAATCTCAAGTTTGTAACTCGGAATTTATTAATCGAATGGTAACTTTTCAAAACGTCTCATTTAGAGTTCGTTTTCTATACCTTGTACTTTGTATTATGAAGTAGCACCCCTATGACACAGTCTTCTGCTGCGGTATTTTGGGGGTGTTACAAACGCCAAGCCCAATTACCAGTCCATGACCCATTTTCAAAACACCATAGATCAGATATCATGTAATCTTTTTGGAACTCGAGCGCATAGAACATAGGAAAGGCGTCCATGAGAGGAATACAACCAGTGCACCAAACATCCTTCCAGATGAGACATTAGAGCTAACTGACACTTTCATAATAAAAGAGTTCTTAATAGATAAATCAAATAGTCAATACGATCAATATTAAAAGTGGCTTTAACAATATCACACCAAACACCCCCAATCATGGAAGCATTCGATGTTAGCCCAAACCCACCATCATCTCTAAACATGTCTTTGATAACAACCCGCTAAAGAGCATCCTTCTCTATAATGAAACCGCATTCCCATTTTTCGAGAAGGATTAAATTTTTTACAAGAAGACTACCAATGCCCAAACCACCTTTATTCGTGTCAAGAAGCATACTTTTCCATTTTACTCAACTAATGCCTCAGGGAGAATCCTTAAAACCCAAAAATACCGACTTCTAAGAGACTTAAGGAGGTTGATAACTTTAAGAGGTGCTTTAAATAAAGGTAAATAATATAAAGGGAGACTTCCAAGAATAGAGTTAACAAGAGTAAGCCTTCCACCAACCGAGAAGGATTTCGGTTTCCAAGCGGAAAGACTATTTTCTAATTCAATTAACAACCTCAACCTACCCATCACACAAACACATCCTTTTACCAACCAGAAGACCAAGGTAAATAAAGGGAAGTACATCATGAACACATCCTATAGACGAAGCCACAAACTCAATACCCTCATTAGACACGCCAACACCAAAAAGTCTACTCTTAGCAAGGTCAATCTTAAGGCCCAAACCTAGCTCAAAACACCATAGGATAGGAATTAGAGACTTGGCATTCGAGCTTGACCATTCACAAAAGAAAAAAGCGTCATCCGCATATTATAAAAGAGATATATTATTACTACTATTAGTAAGAGAAACCCCCTCAAAGATACCTTTATTACAAGCTTCTAAAATAGTAACTTGAATGTAACACCCCCATTTTTCACTGATCGTAGCGGATAAATTGTTTGGGGTATTACTTCATAGAATCACAAATACATTAATAGAAAACAACTCGAAAAGAGACGTTTTGGAAATTTAGTTATCATTCATAATTATCAGAGTTTTAATTATAAAAGATATACTTTTTATTTTTGTTGAGGTCCCAAAAATCTAAGAGTTAGGTTGGTTGTGTTTGAATGATAACCATAAAAAGTCCTCCGAGTTCAGTAGCTCCTTCTGCCATGGATCCATAGAAGTAATATACCTAGAATACATGCTTAAAAAGTCAACACTGGGTGTTGAGTGAAAATCATAGGTTTAGGGGTTAGTGAATAGAAGTTCCCTGGTTCAGTTGTTACACCCATATGAGAAAATGCAAGTTTTGTGATAATTGTGATGCATGCACAATTATCAGGAGTTTAGTATGTTGCACTAAGCTCATGAATCTCACCTTAAGGATCCGGGTCATGTGGGCTGCAGACCCAACATGAGGGGATGGAAGGATAACTCGCCAAAGTTATACCATGAGTGGATTCAAATATAGTACTTATTGGTACCACCTAGTGGGGTGTTAATACCAATGGGAGTTGTCAAACTCCAATAGATCTATCAACTATATTCGCGTTCGCGTGGGATAAATATCCCAATCGATTAGATTCATGAATTTTGGTTATGTAGTGGTGGCTGTTAGTTTACTCGTGCAAACAACCAAAGAAAAAGACTTGTATTCGGTTTTAAGTAAAGCATTTAGCATGTATCCCCCTCACAGGGTTTATAAAGCATTTAGAGTGAAAGCATTTTAAAAAGTATGAGGCTATGAGAACTTACAGAATTTAAAAAGATGTGAGGCTACGAAACTCACCTGGGTGTAGAGTAATCTAAGTGATGTAAATAGTGACTCAGAAACTAGACCGCCTTACTCACGTATCCTAGTGTGTTGTTGGTTTTGTATGTACGTATGTCAAGCTGTAGTTATCATGTTTATGTTTATCAAGTTATTGTTTTTAGGTACGTTAATGTTTTATATATAACATAACACCATTCAGGGCATTGTAATTCAGAAGTATATGACTCCACACATGAAGCTCCCTACTATTGTATTATGTTATCAACATAACTCGATCTAGGGTTTTAAAACTTAAACTAGCAAATGAAAGGGTTCAAGGCTCATGAAAGGGTTCCTAGGGTATCTAAGGCATCCTAAATCTATCCTAAGACTAAACTAACGCTAAATTAACTAAATGTAAGACTTACTTGGCTAGAGGGGGTGGGTTTACGTGGGTTTTAGGGTTTTCTAGGGTTTTTTAGGGCTCGTACGACTTCAAACCATAACACAACTCAACGAGGGCCTAGCTACTCATATCCTATTGCTTCTAAAGGCTTAGTACTACAGAAATGTGAGGTAGAAAGGAGGGGGAGAGGTGTGGAGAAAAATCAGGGAGGAGGAGGGTATTTATAGGGCTCGTTATGGCAGTTAAAGGTGGTGCGGGGTGTTTAGGTGTCGAGAAAGGGGAGGGGTAAGCAAGCAAGGCTAGGGGATTTGTGGCAGGTCTAGTGGTGACGAGGAGGAGCTAGGGTAGTAGCTAGGGGGCTGCCTAGGCCAGTTGTGGTGGAGAAGAAGCCGTGGAGGCGGTTTGGTGATAGTAGCTTACAAGGAGGTGATGCACCTCCTTGCTTGGGTGCTTGGAGGTGCTTGTAAGCTGCTTAGGGTGTTTAGGGGTGGTTTAGGGTGATTAGTGGTGGTTTAGTGGTGCATTAGTGATGGTTTAGGGTGGATTAGTGGTGATTAGTGGTGGATTAGTCAAGTAGATGATGCACCTACTTGTGTGTATGCTTAGAGGTGTTAGGGTGTGTGTTTGGGTATGACTAAGGTGTTAGGGTGCTAGGTTGAGGTGTTTGAGGCGCTTATGTTTAGGTTTTACTTGTTTTAGTTAAGTTTAGACCTAGATATACTTATTAAGTGTTTAAGGTTTTACCTAAGGTTTAGTGCCTAAGTTATGTTCCTAAGTGTGTTTAGTAACTAATCCTAAGTCCTAAAGGGTTTATTCTAAGTGAGGGTAACTTATGGGAAAGGTTTGGGAAGGTTTGACCTAGTTTTGTAACCTAAATGACCTAAGTGTGTTTAGTGAGAGACTAGGGTTTATCCTATGGTTTAGTGCCTAGACTAGTGTCCTATGGGTGTCTAATAACTATTCCTAAGTTCTAAAAGGCTTATACTAAGTGGTAGTGACCTATGGGGAAGTTTTGGGATGGTTTAGACCTAATTCTATTTATCTATGACCTAGTTATGGTTTAGGGCTTATGGGGTTTGTATCTAAGTTCTAAAGGGTTTATTCTATAGCCTAATAGTCCTAATATATCCTAACATTCCTAAGGAAACTTATACTTAAGCCTTGGACACATTCATACTAGTTAAACTAAGCATATAGGTTCAGATAAGCACATAATCCTACTTAAGTTTTAGTTTAGTGTTTATTAGGGTTTTGTATTATGTTTAGTGTTTTATATTGGTGAATTACTTATTATGGTGTTGTTATGATTTTATGCTTGATATACCCGGGGTTTATAGGATGTGAGTGTTGAGTTATTTGGCTTGTGTAGATACGTGAGCAGGTCTAGTGAGTTATGAAAGTAATAATGCATATAAAAAGCAAAAATTTACCTATGAAATACCTACTATAGGTATTTGTAATGGGAATGATAGTAATGGGTGTTTGTGTGTTGTTATAGTCTTACCCCCTTAGAGAAAATCTCGTCCCGAGATTTTGACGATTATAAGGGTAGGGGAAAGAATCAGTCGAGAAAGTAGAGAAAGAAGAGGATTATCGAGGAAAATGATGTGAAAAGGAAGAAGAATTTGCACAAGCGGAGTAGGAATTGCTTGTACAGATACCAAATACTTAGGTTTTTATATCTCATTATTTGCAAATAAAGGCGTCCCAATATTTGAAAACAAAAGCATATAAATTCTTAACCTATTTGACTTATAACTTTCTCATTAAAATGTAGGAACATCCTAGTTCATTTTAAGAGGATAGTCATCATAAATCATCCTTAATTAGTATCGGTGGAAAATGAAGAGATTTTTACCATATTTAAGGACATATGGTAAGGAAATATTTTAGAGACAAGTTTCAACTGAGATGACAACTAGTTCTCATCTCGGTGAAGACAAGTTCTAGATACGGTAGAGGAATATTCTAGTCAAGGTAGAGACAAGTTCTAGTCATGATAGAGACAAGTTCTAGTCATGATAGAGACTAGTTCTAGTCATGATAGGGACAAGCTCTAAAGTTCTCTGGTTTAGCAACTTGTCACATGATAGATTCCCATGTTAAGACTAGAATGACGGACGTAGAAGATCTCATTTTTACAATTTCTTGCAAAGAGAGATTTAATATCATAGTCGAACATAATGAGGATTAAAGTTCGATGAAGATATTCTTACAAGTTCTAACTAATAGAAACTTGCGTTATGACGAGAAATACAAGTTCTAGCTAATAAAACATTGCAGGATGAGGTAGGGAGAGAATATAAAGAGAAGAAAATAGAGTGTAAAATGATGGAGAATTAAAAAAAATGAAGGGAAATGGAGTGAAGGATTTATTGGAGTGGAGTGGAGTGAGAAAGGAAAAAGGATGAAATGGTAAAGTAGGGGAAATGGAAAAGGAAAAGAAGTTTGGAGTGGGTGGAGTGGGGAAAAGTATAGGAGTGGGGAAAATGGAAAAGTATGGTTTTAATTTGTGGAGTGGGGAAAAAGGCGGGAAAATGGGATTTTAAACGGAAGAGTAGGAAGAAGTGGGAGGAAAGGATTTAAATGGTAGAAAGAAAGAAATGAAAAGATGAGATTTAACGGAAGAGTAAGAGTATAGGATACCTGAAGGAGAATATCCTAATGGAGTTTTAGATTTACTAGATTTCTTCCTAGAGTTTTGTTTTCCCCCTAAGGTTCTTTTAGTTTTTCCTAACTAATCCTAATTTCTAAGGGTGAGGTGTTTGGTTCCATTGAGGTAGAGGGTTCTAAAGAGGGATTAGGTTTAAGTGTTTTCTTTCCTAAGGGTTGACTAGGTATATCCTTATTTTTAGGTGTTGTTTCAGGTTTTCTCTTTTGTTTTAGGTTGTCTATTATTACCATTATTACTATTATTATGAGTATTACTATTCCTAGGGATTTGAAACCAGCTAGGGCACTATCCATAGTATCTCCTAAGTGAAATTTCCTAATGGGTTTTCTAAAATTTGTCAAATCCAAAGGTATAATCTAAAATCCTCAAGTGTATATGTATGGTTATCCTAAGGGCTAGGTATGGGTAATCTATGACCTAAATCTACTTATTCCTATAGGGTAAATGTGTCTATCCTAAACTAGGGGTCTAAAGGCTTAGGGTGAGGGTTATCTAATCCTAAGTTTTCCTAATATATATTCTAATCCTAATGTTTTCCTATTAAGTCTTATCCTATATCTATTGGGTAGGGGTTTTGGTTTCTAATCCTAATGGTCTAAGGTTTTATAATCCTAATGGTCTAAGGTTTTCTAATCCTAATGGTCTAAGGTTTTGTAATCCTAAGTTTATGTTTTCTAGGGTTATCCTAATGTTATTTCTAACCTCAAGTATGGGAATCCTAACTAAGGTTTTTGAGGTTTACTAAAGGGGATTGGGGAAAACTAGCTCGGGTATCATAGTAATCTAGGGGAATAAAGAGTAGGAATATGCTTATATATGAGGATCATATATTTACATATGGGATAGTTAGGGGTAGATCTCTAACTAGAACAAAGATAGCTTAAGAAAGGTTTATAGATCGGAGGAGAGAGAATTCAGATCTCTGGGGTGAAGAATGAGGATTCTCACCATCGGTAAGGGGAAAAAGAGTTGAAAAGGTTAGGGTAAGAGAAATTTTAAACAGTTTAGAGATTCTATATACCTAAGACATCGGGGTGGGTTTCCTAAGATCCTAAGGGTAAGGGTTAAGGGTAGGTTATAGGTTTTCCTAAGGGTTTTCTATTGGGTTAAGGGTGTCCTAAGGTGAAAGGTATTCCTAAGTCTAGTTATCTAGTCTATCCTAATTGAGGGGTACCAGGTAGTTTCTAAATCCTAACTTGTTTTATTTATTTTCTATTCTACTTATCCTATAGGCACTAACTATTCTAAGGCATATATCCTAGGGTTATTTATCTACTTAGGGTTTTCTAAAGTTTCCTAATTTCCTAATTCCATGAGTTAGTGTTTTCTAAGTTTTCCTCATCATTATCTATTATCTTTTCTAAAGTGCATATCCTAAAGCGGGCAAAAGATATTTTATGGTGATGTTTCATTTGGTTTTTCTGTGTGTTAGCTATTTTAAAAGTGTTTTCTAGTAAATTCTTTCTTAAACTACTATAGTCAGGTTGATTATCTAAGTTATTATTATTATGACCTTTTTCTATCTTCTCAAGGAGATCAAGAAAAATTTCATTTAAGTTATTTAAAATCTCCCCTAATTGGTTTTCCTCATCTTCTAGAGTCAACCTAGAGGGTTTTTCTCCAATTTCATCTTTCCAAGATGGAATGGGAGGGTTTATTAAGTAAGAGGTAGGGTTTAGGGTATAGGGTTGCCTAAGGTCATATCTAGGGGTATAGGTAGGGATAGGGTGTTTAGGTATATATGGTTCTCTCGGGAGAAAGAAACCATGAGGTTTTGTTTTATGGGTAGGAAAAAGTGGGTGTATAATAGGGTTTAGGGGAGGTAGGGGTGATGTCTTAGCATAGAAATCTCTTATGTGTTTTAAATGAGGGTTATCTAAAGAAGGGGTATATCCTAAGGGTGAAGGTTTATCTAAACTATTCCTAGAGTCTTCTAAGTTATAGGGTTTAGGGGAATAATCTAGTACATTCGGAGAGGAAAGATCATTCTCCGGATGTGGACTAGATGAGATAGGGGTAGAGTAGAGGGGAGTAGACATAACTATATAATAAAGAAATACTGTAAATCATTTAGCAGTTAAGTAGGAAATTATTATACTTACCTTAGCACATATGGTTATGGAGGATGGCAGAGGTACTGAGGACTTTCTCGGGTTTAGGAAAAATAGTTGTAGTTTAGGTTTTGACCTTGTTCTCTACAACTGAAACTCTAATGCCAATCTGTAACACCTCCATTTTTCACTGATCGCAGCGGATAAAGTGTTTGGGGTATTACTTCATAGAATCACAGATACATTAATAGAAAACAACTCGAAAAGAGACGTTTTGGAAATTTAGTTATCATTCATAATTATCAGAGTTTTAATTATAAAAGATATACTTTTTATTTTTGTTGAGGTCCCAAAAATCTAAGAGTTAGGTTGGTTGTGTTTGAATGATAACCATGAAAAGTCCTCCGAGTTCAGTACCTCCTTCTGCCATGGATCCATACAAGTAATATACCTAGAATACATGCTTAAAAAGTCAACACTAGGTGTTGAGTGAAAATCATAGGTTTAGGGGTTAGTGAATACAAGTTCCCTAGGTTCAGTTGTTACACCCATCTGGGAAAATGCAAGTTTTGTGATAATTGTTATGCATGCACAATTATCAGGAGTTTAGTATGTTGCACTAAGCTCATGAATCACACCTTAACGATCCGGGTCATGTGGGCTGCAGACCCAACATGAGGGGATAGAAGGATAACTTGCCAAAGTTATACCTTGAGTGGATTCAAACATAGTACTTATTGGTACCACCTAGTAGGGTGTTAATACCAACGGGAGTTGTCAAACTCCAATAGATCTATCAACTATGTTCGCCGCCTTCGCGTGGGTAAAATATCCCAAATGATTAGATTCATGAATTTTGGTTATGTAGTGGTGGCTGTTAGGTTACTCGTGCAAACAACCAAAGAAAAAGACTTGTATTCGGTTTTAAGTAAAGCATTTAGCATGTATCCCACTTATTTTGATGTACACACCACAATTATGCATATAGCATGTTGTAACATGTGCATTAATGATGTAACATTGTGGTGTGTGCATCAAAAAAAGTGGTGTAAGTATCACTTCCCCTATGAGAACTTACAGAATTTAAAAAGAGTGAGGCTACGAAACTCACCTGGGTGTAGAGTAATCTAAGTGATGCAAATAGTGACTCGGAAACTAGACCGCCTTACTCACATATCCTAGTGTGTTGTTGGTTTTGTATGTATGTATGTCAAGCTTTAGTTATCATGTTTATGTTTCTCAAGTTATTGTTTTTAGGTTCGTCAATGTTTTATATATAACATAACACCGTTCAGGCCATTGTAATTCAGAAGTATATGACTCCTCACATGAAGCTCCCTACTATTGTATTGTGTTATCAACATAATACCGTTCGGGCCGTCATAATTCAGAAGTTAATACTCCTCACAAAATGCTCCCTATTATTGAGTTATGTTGTTATTATGGTTTAGTTATAATCATATCACCGTTCGGGCCATCATATCTCAGAAGTATATGCAATAATCGTTCGAGGAGTCAGGGCACTTTAATTCGTAAACCCAACAAACTCGTCAAAAATGAAATATCCACATAGTACTCCTCGCATGAAGCTCCATAGTATTGTGTTATGCTTCTAACTTTATTTAGGTTTTATACTTATATGATATTTTTACTTTTTACCCTTATAGTTTATATATTTACGTTTTCTACCCTAAATTTATATTACTTATACTAATAACTATCTATACTTGACACAACTAGTTCCTAGACTTCTATATTTTATGTAACTAACCTAAGACTCTTAAGTTTTCTATATTTTATCATTTTAGACCTTTAACTTTATACTATTTATGTTTTTAGTCCTTTTTAGTTTATACTTATTTTATTATCTATCCTAGAGTTTTAATATTATGCAAAACTAGTCCTTACTACTTATAACTTCTAGGAAATGTCAAAAACAGTCCCTAGACTTTATAATTTCAGGAATTTATGATAAATACCCTTATGCATATAAAGTTTTGCAAAACTAGTCCTAATATGCATGTAACTTATATTTTATCTAGTAACTAAGTTTTCTAGCCTGTGTTCTACTTATTTTAACTTATCTAGGTTATGTATAACTAGTGTATGACCTAAAGTAATGACTTATAGCATACATACAAGTATATGACTCGATCTAGGGTTTTAAAACTTAAACTAGCAAATGAAAGGGTTCAAGGCTCATGCAAGGGTTCCTAGGGTATCTAAGGCATCCTAAATCTATCATAAGACTAAACTAAAGCTAAATTAACTAAATGTAAGACTTACTTGGCTAGGGGGGGTTTACGTGGGTTTTAGGGTTTTCTAGGGCTCGTACGACTTCAAACCACAACACAACACAACCAAGGCCTAGATACTCGTATCCTATTGCTTCTAAAGGCTTAGTACTATGGAAATGTGAGGTAGAGAGGAGGGGGAGAGGTGTGGAGAAGAAATGAGGGAGGAGGAGGGTATTTATAGGGCTCGTTATGGCGGTTAAGGGTGGTACGGGGTGTTTAGGTGTCGAGCAAGGGGAGGGGTAAGCAAGCAAGGCTAGGGGGTTTGTGGCAGGTCTAGTGGTGATGAGGAGGAGTTAGGGTAGTAGCTAGGGGGCTGCCTAGGCCGGTTGTGGTGGGGAAGAAGCCGTGGAGGCGGTTTGGTGATAGTAGCTTACAAGGAGGTGATGCACCTCCTTGCTTGGGTGCTTGGAGGTGCTTGTAAGCTGCTTAGGGTGTTTAGGGGAGGTTTAGGGTGATAAGGAGTGATTAGTGGTGGTTTAGTGGTGGATTAGTGATGGTTTAGGGTGGATTAGTAGTGATTAGTGGTGGATTAGTCAAGTAAGTGATGCACCTACTTGTGTGTGTGCTTAGAGGTGTTAGGGTGTGTGTTTGGGTATGACTAAAGTGTTAGGGTGCTAGGTTGAGGTGTTTGAGGTGCTTATGTTTAGGTTTTACTTGTTTTAGTTAAGTTTAGACCTATATCTACTTATCAAGTGTTTAAGGTTTTAACCAAGGTTTAGTGCCTAAGTTATGTTCCTAAGTGTGTTTAGTAACTAATCCTAAGTCCTAAAGGGTTTATTCTAAGTGAGGTTAACTTATGGGAAAGGTTTGGGAAGGTTTGACCTAGTTTTGTAACCTAAATGACCTAAGTGTGTTTAGTGAGAGACTAGGGTTTATCCTATGGTTTAGTGCCTAGACTAGTGTCCTATGGGTGCCTAATAGCTATTCCTAAGTTCTAAAAGGCTTATACTAAGTGGTAGTGACCTATGGGGATGTTTTGGGATGGTTTAGACCTAATTCTAGTTATCTATGACCTAGTTATGGTTTAGGGCTTATGGGGTTTGTATCTAAGTTCTAAAGGGTTTATTGTCAAACCCCCAAAATCGGGTCCAGCGGAAGCATACATGTAGCTGGGGTGTAACTCAATTGGTATTACAACACAAGTTCAAAAATGGTTTTCACTTCAATCATTTAGAATAAAATCATTTAACCAAAAGTGTTGAATTTACATTGTTAAAAGTAGTGCGGAAATAGGCCTTTAAAATATTTTAAAACGGTCCCCAAATGAATAATCAGAGTCTTCTATGACCATGCCATGCCCTGCCAAAACCTCCAGTAGCGTGCCATTGCTTAATACCTGAAAATACATGCTAAAGTGTCAACACGAGGTTGGTGAGTTCATAGAGTTTAGTGAACAAGTATGTAATGTAAAACATTTGAAAGAAGATTTCCCAGAAAAGACATCGTAAATCAGTAATAAGGTTGATGCAAAGGCATCGAAAATCAGTAATAAGGTTGATGCAAAGGCATCCGTAAATCAGTAAATTCGTATGTACAATAGCCCAAGTATAAAGTAAAAAGTCATGATGTCAGTAATAAAACTACATTGGCTCTTAAGCTAATGACCCCGAAGCTAGACGTAATTAAATTGGGCCCACATGAGTGTTTATCAAGCACTCAAAGTCTGTCTCAAAATGAATGCGTCCATAATTCCGTTGGAGCGACCAAACACGGACGGGGGTGTCACTCCCAATAGATCTATCCATTCACTCTCGCTTGTAGATTAATTAACGGTCCATGATAATAAAAGGGACTTGTCTTGATAAGAAGATAACTTAAGCAATGTATGGAATTTAATACTTTGGCATGTACAAAAATAATTGATACTATGTATTCTTCCCCCGTGGGATTTGAAATCAAAATATTGAATTGAAAACGGAGCTATGAAAACTCACAGAAATATGTAAATAGTTAAGAGGACTTGTGAAAGTATAAATCAAGTATTTAAGCATGTATCTCCCCCAAAGAGTTTACCAAACAATTAAAAGAGTAGGGGCTATGACTCACCTGGTGCGATAGCTACGATGACAAAAGTGGATACACAGAAATGAGGTTTGATCTCTAACCGCAACCTAATATGAATGATATGATCTAATGTAAGAAATGAAATGATGCTACACATGCAAATACGTATATTTTCGATACCATTCGTGAAATTTGAAAATAATGTTTATCGTCGAAAAATACGTTTTTGACGTCTTGTATAAATATAAAATACTTCACGCGTATTTACGTTGTAGTGACAATTCCTTGTAGTTGTTTAGTGATTTATTACGAAAATAGAGTTTTTCGTCGTAAAATATTATCCTTAAATAATAGTTGTAATCCTTAATATATAACCTCAAAAAGCTAGTCGTGAACGAATAATATTAAGTTTTGGAAAACGAATTTGACGTTTTTAGTAAGTTTGTAACATGGTCTAAAGACGTGTTATTAAGTTTTGATCTCATTGAGTTCCGACCCTCGATAGAAAAATATGTTTAGTTGGTCCGTTGTGAAAATAACCATTTTTGGTGTGGTTTTCGGGTAATATAAATGACGTTGTAAGTTACTCGTTACAAGGCCAACGGGTAAACGGTCAAGTGTTTTGGATAGTGTGTCGGGAATACTTGAAATTACTTAAGTACGGCTCGGTCTCAAACTGAGCCGAACATGGAGAAAAATGGTAGCGAACATGGCACTTTGCAAAGTCATTTTACGTCAAAACTCTATTAGTGTAAAAGCCGAGTAAATATATATATAAATCGCCCATTTTCTAACACTTGTATCTTCTTCGTTATAAGCTCGTTTTCTACGTTCTTTATATCCCCGGAATCATGGGACAACGTAGTAATATATTTTTGATAAGTCGGGTCGACTAAATGTCGGTAAACGCCTCGTTTTCACCCATGAAAATCGTGTGACAGCACACATTTTTAGTAAATAATAGTTTTTGTCGTTAAATTGTTTTTAGCGTATCTTTCTCGTCGTAACTCGGATTTTAGTGATTCAAGCGGCCACGGTTTTGTTTTTGAGAGTATTTTATAAATCTTTGGTCCAAAAGTTACCATGGTCGACTGAGTTTCCAGAAAGTTAGAAAAATGGACAGCTTGTTTATATATTGTTCAAAAATGAGTTTCCTAGTGTATAACTTGATCAAAACTTAACCAAACTACTCCAAATCAACTCCACAATTACTCAATCCTACCATACACCTTCTTAGGGTGTCATGGGGTCCTAAAATTCATAAAATATGTAGGATAACAAAGGGATGATCATAGGATTTATATATACTCATAAAAACAATAAAACTTGTAAAGTGGTATGAATAACATAAATACTTGTATGTTTTGCCAATATAACTTGAAAATACATCATGTAACTAGTGAAATGAAAGTATTATATGATGAAAAATATACACTTGAAGCTTACTTGAATATTTGAGGTGATTTGATGAGAAAAGTATAAGAAACCTAGGTTTTTATCACAAAACCTTAACAAGGAATGAAAGTAAAGCTTGATTATGTCTTGATCTTGAAAAAGCCATGGATTCTTGATGTTTTCTTCTTCTTTCCGTGCACCCCCAAAGAGAGAAAGAGATGATTTTTGTGAAAAACGAATGAAAATGATCTAGTTTAAGCTTTATATAGTCCAATGGCATTTTGGTAATTACAAGTGGTTATGAAAATATCTTGGAAGGGGGGAGGGCGGCACATGGAGGATAAGATGGAGTATGTGGGAAGCTTGGTATTGTCTTATTTACGGAGTCAGTTTTGGTTCTGTTAATTGCTAACCGTAAATTGTTAAGCCACGAAACGTAAATCCGGGTATCGTAAAAATATGAAACTTGGAAGAATGACTAAACTTGTCAATATACTCCATAATAAAAGATAAAATGAATGGTAAGTTCCATCGGGTTACTTAAACACTGTTAAAACTGGAAACGCGGGTCTAAAACGCGTAATTCGCGTGAAACACTGAACTGGAAAACGTAAAATTCCAAAACTTTTAGAATTGTCGTAAAATGAGAGAAAATCATATTTCTATTGTTTATAGTGTTTTATGGACATATCGGGATGCTGAAATGACGTTTAAACCTAACCGTAAATCTCGGACACGGCTTCGTGATTTTTGCAGAAATGATCCGACGAGTGCCAAACTCTCGGATTATCATTAAAATAGTTTAACTTACGAGAATATGAAATAAAAATTTCAGAAATGAATAGTGAAAGTGAATAGAAATTGTGAATAGTAACTTCTGAAATGAATAATGAAATTTCGACGTTTGAAAAAGACCTGAAATTACGAGTTGTGACATTTATTCTCTAGCCTAATAGTCCTAATATATCCTAATATTCCTAAGGAAACTCATACTTAAGCCTTGGACACATTCATACTAGTTAAACTAAGCATATAGGTTCAGATAAGCACATAATCCTACTTAAGTTTTAGTTTAGTGTTTATTAGGGTTTTGTATTATGTTTAGTGTTTTAGATTGGTGAATTACTTATTATGGTGTTGTTATGATTTTATGCTTGACATACCTGGGGTTTATAGGATGTGAGTGTTGAGTTATTTAGCTTGTGTAGATACGTAAGCAGGTCTAGTGAGTCATGCAAGTAATAATGTATATAAAAAGCAAAAATTTACCTGTGAAATACCTACTATAGGTATTTGTAATGGGAATGATAGTAATGGGTGTTTGTGGGTTGTTATATCGAAGGGCTTCGGCAATAAGAAGGAAAAGTAAAGGGTATACATGATCCCCTTGTTCAATCCCTCTTTCTATGTTGGACTCCTTAGTCAAAGAACCGTTAATTAAAACCAAGATAGAGACCGATGAGAGACAATAATACAACCAGTTTACCAATTTGGTATTGAAACCCATTTGTCTCATCTTAAATGAACCTCTAATTGACACGATCAAAACCTTTTTCAAATTCAACTTTGAAGAGAAGAAGCTTATGATCTTTGATAGATGCTATACAGATAATTTTGTTTGCAACAAGGCAACCATCAAGAAGCTTGGAAAGTCTATTGGCAAGGATCTTAGAAGTTACCTTATACAGACAACCGATTAAACTGATGGGTCTATAATTCAAAAGATGAGAGAAACATTATTTTTTTTTTTGGAATTAAAACAATCATGGAAGGGTTACACTCTTTGGTAATGAGACCCGAAGCTTCAAAATATTAAATACATTCCCAGAAATTGGTCTTGACCACTTCCTAGTAAGATTTGATAAAGATAAAATTGAAACCATCGGGCCAGGAACTTTTCAGCCCGCGCAACTCTAAACCGCATCTTTCACTTCCTCCAAAGAGAAGGAAAAAAAAGAGGACTACGAAAATTCGGCCGATCGAGGTTGTGTTCTTTGATCTGGAAGCGAAGTGTTCCAAGGCAAAATTCTTTATAAGATCAGGAGATTCATACCAGATGCCATTAAATTGAATATTACGGATCTAACAGTTGGCATATTTGTACTTGAGAAGAGTAAAAGAAATGGGAATTCTCATCCCCCTCCACTACCCACCTCAGCCTACTCTTTTGTTTCAGTTAATCTCTACAAAATTGCTCCAAATTATTTAAATCAAGTAACCATTCCTCTCTCTTTTATACATCAGGGGAATTAATAATACCCAATTCCGGTTTAGTATCCCAAGCAATCAAATTATGGGTCAACTCATCCATAACGTGTTTTTTTACAGCTAACTGAATAGAAGTTAATCTTCTAATGTCCATGTGGAGCCTTTTTAGCTTGTTCTTTAGCAGCAAATCAGGCGTCAAAACAAAAACACTCACAGACTCCAAGGCCCAGGAATTGGAGACAACCTCCAAAATCTCAGCTTTACCAATATATTTGTCAAAATTTTTGAAAGGCTTAGGCCCAAAACCCATCATCCAACTTTTAATAAAATAGGGCATTGGTCGAGAACGACATAAAACGGAGGCTAAGACATCTTCCTAGGCATTCAAGAAATTATTAGTCACTAATAATCTATCCAACTTACTTGCTTTAATACTATCTCTATCAAATCTAGTGAACCGTCTACAACCAAGAGGGATATCAACAAGACCAACACTTGAAATAAAATCATTAAACGAATTTGTTTCACCAACGTCAAAAATTATCCAAATAACGTTAAAAGAATTAGAGAGATTTTCAATGGCAACCCATAAAGTGTCCCTTAAAACACCCGCTTGAGGAGCATAAATATTAACGAGCTCAACTTTGTTCAAGATCCCAACCTAGGAACCAATTGTCCATACAAGTCAGGATACCACCACAAGCACCCACTGAACTGCTAAACGCAAAGTCGATGTATGATGTGAGCCAAAAAGACCGAATAGATATCTCATCAAAGGACAAAGTTTTACTTTCTTGGACCCCTATGAAAGAGGGAGATTCACTATCTACTAAATTATTAATCCATAATTTTTAAGAATAAGACCCAAGGCTGTTATAAAATTTAAGACAAGCCTATCATTAAGACATAAATAAACACATGAACTTAGAAGGCAACATGATCAAATTGACATGTGCTCATCACCATCTTCGTTAATTGGCCCAAAAATGAACCCTAAACGTTCACCAATATTCCTCACCTACCTCTTGTCATCCAATTCATCCTCCCTGTTTTAAGATACAAGAACCTGTGAGTTTGAATTGTTCTCTATCAAAAGCTTGTTCTTCTTCTGCTTGGCCCTATGCTTCTTTCCACCACAAGGTTGGACCTTAGTTACATTTTTAGAGAGGCTTTGAAAGCTCGACATGAGTTTATCTAGTTCTTAGTCAGCATCATGTGCATCACTTGTAGTGTTTGGGGTCAAATTGAGATCAGGAATGGGCTAATAGAAAGTATCTTTGACAATAGGCCCATCATTTATATACAACTTCATAGAATGACTCAACCCATTTTCTTGAGGGAAAGGCCTCGTCTGAGATATTAAATGAAGATATATTGGGACTAGGATGGCCGTCATGCTACACATGCAAAGAGCCAACTACCAAATCATCATTAATGTTTTTTACACTCACAACTTTGTCAGAGCTCGGTACCTTAGGGCTAACACTAGGGGAACTAATTGGCATGACCTTTTCATCTTCCTAACTTTTTGGACCTTTGCAACCTGACGAATCCCCACTACCAACATCCTCCAGTGAAGGACCAATGAACTCTTCTTCAAACACTAAATCATCAGCATGAAAATCCCTAGAAGGGGGTGACGGGATAAATTCAAAACATTGAACTTCTCCTCAGAAATTCTAATAGAGTATGATGTACCATTTAGCCCGATAGAGAGATTTTTACACATTTACATAATATTAGACATGAACACTAAGCATTTTATATGGAGGAGAAGTTTAGAATCAATAAGTCGACCTATATCAAGGATTTTCCCAAAATCCTTTACCATTGATTTAACTGAGGCAAGATTCCTCCTCAAAGCAAGAAGGCCATTAATTAACAACCATGTTAGACGACCAAACGAAAGACCATCATTTTCCCACATCTTGACATTATCAAACGACCGGTGAGGCCAAACATTGTTAGCCAAAAGACTCTCTGCCGCAACCTCCTTAGAGCTCCACTCGAAAAGAAAAGATAAACCGCCCATGTATTTGACATCACAGTCACCCAAATCTTTATTTTGAAGAATGTTCCAAGCATTTTGTAGAACTTGAACTTTTTTTTGCTTGGCCAACCCAGTAGCACTCAAGTCTTGATTTTAATGCTTTATCCTCTTCGATGATGATAGGCCTACTTTGGGTCGAGGTGTTAGTTATGAGACAAGACCCTAACACTGCATCTTTGAACAAACTTCCTCTTACATATGGAAATGATTTCTTAGGGGAAGCACCACGATTGATTGGAGGTAACTATGTGATAGGCATACCTTTCCCACCGACCTTGATGGACTTTACACAATTAATAACTAATCTCTCATCTCCAATCAAAATCTCCTTAAACATCCTTTCTAAACTATTCAAGTCTCCTACGTTAATAAATCTTACAAACCCAAACCTCGAATATCTCTTTTTGTCTTCTTGAAGACTATGTATACATCAACAATGTTGCCATATCTCCCGAACAACTTCCAAAGGGCTTGAGAATCATAAGAATCTGGAAAGTTGGTAGAAAAGAATGAGGTTGCTTTGTTCCTCGTAACCCTATCAGAATACGAGATACGTTTCCTACCATCTTGGTTAATGTTTGCTTGGAAGGTTCTGTTAACATTAGATATTCTCTTCTTCTTGTTTACCCGTCTTCTAGCCACCCTCATGCTGTTGGTGGTTGTCTCTTCATTAACCCTTATTTCTCTCTTCATGATACTCAGCAATGTAACACCTAGCTATTGGTGTAAGTGTAAACTACTTTGTGTAAAGACTAATTTAGTTTAATTTTTTTGACAAATCCTTCTAATGTTTGTAATGAATTATAATAATAATCAACGTATGATTCTATCCCATTTAACGCTGTTTGATCACATAAATTTATCTAGGCCCCATTAATTGTTACACGAAATAAATCAGGCTATAAGCCATGGAAATTGTTAGGAATATAAATATTCATATGAAATACTCGGTCACCCCGAGTATCTATTAGCATTAATTAGCTCGTAGGCTTAATAGTTTTAGTTTAGATGTCGAATCAACCATGGAGTCGGGTCGGGTCTTTACCCACTGTAAGCCCGCTCCATAGCCCACATGGGGCGTTTATGTGAGTTGTATAAATACCCTCTTCCACCAAGGGAGTGGGTTGGAACTTCATTTGATTTCAAGCTAATACACTTACTTTCTCTCACTAAGAAGTCTCCCATTCTTTCTTTCCCTCTCTAGATAATTAGCCAAACATCAATCTTGTAGGTTTATTATGTGTTACGAAATCTTAAAATTAGCATCAAGAGCCATGGGTTGATTAGTGGTTGGATTCGTGGTTGTTCTTTTCTTGTTTATCTTTATCTTTTTGGTTCGACTAGAAAACCAAGCAAATCCATGGTTTGAGCTTTGTTTGTGGTTAAACTTGTTAAAGCTTTGTACTTTCACGTACACAAATATCACCAGTAACGTTTATTGCTTAACTACGTTTGATTTGGTGTTTTACTTAAAAGATTCAAGGATTTTTCTTGACTGCGGTTTACTTCTCGGTGTTGTGTTCTTTGTTGCGGTTTGACTGATAGTGACCTGTGGTTTGACTCTTGCATTTTGAGTATTGCGAGTTGATCATTGCGGTTTGCTCTTTGCGATTTGGAGATTGCGGCTTGAGGGTTGCGACTTGTCTTTGCGGTTTGAGTGTTGCGACTTGAATATTGCGGTTTGTCTGTTGCGTTTTGTGCAGGTTGCGATTTGGTCTTTGCGGTTAGCCTCCATTGCGGTTTGCCTCTGCGGTTTACTATCTTGAAGACTTTTTCCTAAGACAAACTAAATGTTATGCTGCAAAAATTTTGTCAAGACTTGCGTTTTGCCTAAGCAAACATGCGTTTTGTGTATTGTGATTTGCCTTATTCATTAAGTAAACTCATTTCAACCAAATCAAATCAAGGTCAAAACAAACAATCACCACTCTTAACATACAACCACGTATCATTAAACCGATCCAACAAGATTTCATAACACATTCCATTAATCCTTATCTCACGGTTTCTTCTTGATTTTGAAAAATCCCACAAAACATTCTATTTTTCGGTTTAAATCATAGACTTGTAAAATCCCGTGCACGTTAACATCATGACAAGCAATTCTGATGACATTCAAGCGTCCGAGTCCGATACCCGCCGTCCTATGCTTGATAGGACGGATTATGAATCATGGGCGCAACTGATAAGGAAATATTTGTTACACTTTTAGTGGTCATTTAAGCCCTAAATCATGTTTTTATGATCAAATATTACCTCAAATCATTTTTTTTGTCATTTTAGGTACTTGGGACATGAATTCTGGAAAATGGAGCATTTTGAGGCTTTTCGGACGTTTTTATGCTCAAGAATGAAGAAAACAAGAAAAGTCAAGAAAGTCACAATTTAACACCTGACGGCATCATGCCTTGGAGCTGACGCGGTCACCATATGATGAGATGCCATGGATTTTTATGCTGAGACGCCTTGGAAGAATTTGTCAGGTTAACACCTGACGGCGTTAGGTGTATCAGGAGGAAGGCCGTCTCATTTAACTCAACACAAGATGGCCGTGAACTTGTATAAAGGGACGGCGTCAGAGATCTCTTGGGCGATACGAAACCCTAAGACACGGCGACCTGACGCCGTCAGAAGTTTCTTTCATTGTGTGTAACTTTTTAGGGTGTAACTCTTGGGATAAAAACCCCAGATGAATTTTCTAGTAAACATTGGGTTTCCATACCCTACTTTCATCCATGTTCAATTGAAGATAAGTTAATCTTTCTAATCATTCAATATGTCTACGTGCTGTTTGATTATCTTTTATGCTTTTCCTTCTTTTAACATGCTAGCATAGGTTTTTTAGTGTTTGCTTAGATCTAATGAAACCTAGCTGTTAATTATTGATTCTTTGTTTGTTTGACTGCATTGGGTGATTGATTTCGCGTTAGGCTTAAGAAAATTGGCTAATCTCCTATACGGTAACAAGCTTGAACTTTTTAAGAAATGTATTTGGTTGTGTACGTCGATGTCATTGGTTGTTTTTAATGCATAAGTGACTATATAGGGGGCCATGATAGGATACTAAACGTGTCGTCATAGGATGATAGGAGCTTATAGAGTTGGGGAAGGACGTACACGCCCCCGCGACTGGTATTAAGGAAAATAACCCTTCATCCAAACAATTATAACAAACCAATTAATTAGTAAGAGATAGCTAGGGAGTAGTGAAATCTAAGTAAAGACATTTTCTTGTTATTTAATTTTACTTGCATTAGTAGTAATTTTGGGTTCGTTGACTAGCAACTAATTCCGCCCACTCCTCCAAAACCCGAGATTTTTACTTTGCTTTCATAAAATGCAAAAATACAAAAATAATCATCCCTCACCTTTAGACCTAGTTTACATAGCTTTCAATCCTAACGACACTATTCCCCTAGAGAACGATCAATCCCCCGGTACTTGCCACTTACTATACTACATCGGTCAGGAACACTGCCTGGTGGGGATTGCAAGCTTCTCAAGATCCCTTGAGAAGTAAAACCTTTTGCAAGGTTGCAAAACCACATATCAAGTTTTTGGCGCCGCTGCCGGAGATTAGTTATTGTTTTGGTTGAATTTTATTTTTATTAGGCCTACTCATTAGATTCCTTTCTAGTGAGATTTTTATTTTATTTTATTAGGTTTTTTTCAATCTATCTTTTTTCTTCTTATCTTTTTCGTAACCATTATCATCCGCAATAATGGAAGGTGGTAATATCTTTGATCCAGCCAACCCGCCACAACAAAACCCGAAACGAACCACCTAGAGCCCGCACTTTAGGAGAATACTCCCGACCTAGCCACCAAGGGTATCGAAACACCATTGAGCTCACCTAAGGAGCCAATGTGTCTCCCTTGCGATCCCACACCATCCGGTTGGTGCAAAGCGGATGTGCATTCCATGGACTTCATTCCGAAGATTCAAATCAACATCTTAAGGATTTCTTTAAAATCGTAGATTCCATAGACCTTGATGTTGACACTCGAGAGATGACCCGATTGCGTCTCTTTCAATTCTCTCTACGTGACCAAGCTAGTCAATGGCTTGAGCGTTTACCCACGGGATCCATCACCTCTTGGGATGATCTCACTTCTCGTTTCCTTGCTCAATTCTTCCCACCGGGAAGAACTACCAAGTTAAGGAATGATATCTTGATGTTCCAACAACGTCAAGGTGAAACCCTTTACGAAGCTTGGACTCGTTTCAAGGACTTACTCCAAAAAGTCCCTCTTCATGGCATTGATCTTTGGCTTCAAATCCAAATCTTCTATGACCATGACAATCAATCCACAAGGAAAACCATTGACCAAGCGGCCGGTGGTAAGCTATGTGACAAGAATGCGGAAGAATCATGGGGAATCATAGAAGATCTTGCTCTCTATGACAACTAATGTTGGAATGATCCCTGTGACTTGAACAAAACGTCAAGGCAATATCTTTGCCTTCGAATAATTCAAGCATTCCTGACCGTAGGATCATGGAACTTGAGGACCAAGTCAAGTTTCTCATGAAATCCTATGAGGCTCCTAAACCTTTAAGCCAAGTGAACAAAATCACTTCTTCATGTGAATATTGTAGTGGTCCCCACGACACTCGTGATTGCGTAAAACTCCCCGGAGAAGCTTTTACGTAGTATGAATCCTCGCGTACCGACAGAGCGGGAGAAAAGTGGTTCATCCCCAGATCTGGACCTAGGAACTTCAACGAGGCTTATGAGGCATGGAAAGATAAACCAAACTTCAATTGGAGTCTAACTCAGAGCATATCGTTCGATGACTCTCCTCCGCTCACATGGTCTGAACATTATCCTCCTAAGCTAACTGTCCAAGAGAAGGTGCTATGTAACTTAATAACATCTCAAGAAGCACGACTTGCCAAACTCAAAACTTAATTCAAACAACAACAAGCAAATTTAGAACAAAAGATTTGCAATTTGTTGAGTGCTGTCAGTGGCCAAATCAAAAAGTCCCCGCCCGAAGATCTAACCCGGGTTGAGGAAGTCAAATCTACCTCTGCCATCAAGATAAAACACCCTAGTAAGCTTTTCAAACATGACTTTTCAAAAGGAATGGCGAGCCCTCACTCCTCAAGCCAAATCCACTTTGTCAACACCATCACTATGATACCAACCCCCAAAACAGAGGCTGCTTCGAATAGCGCTAATGAAGGGAATACCGATGAAGGTGTCACTAAACCAGAATCTAATCCGCCGCAGAATCCTTTAGACTTACATGAGGTCAGCAGCATAGAAAGTAGGGAGGATTTTGAAGAGGAAGACACATCCAATGAATCATCAAGGGTATTAAATAACTCTCTTATGGAGGAGCTTGAGAAGGGAACTCTGAAACTATCCATTAGTTTTGGGAATAAGATAGAGGAAGGTGACCCTTGTATTTTCAAAGCCGCCGTTACCCTTGGAAAAGAATACATTCCTAATACCTACATTGATCCTGAATCCCCAATGAATGTGATATCTCTCCCAATGTACAACAGGATATTTGACAAAAAAACTCGATCATGAGGGATTCCATTTTGTTGGGATTTCTAGGAGAACCCCAATTATGGTTGGAAATTTTATTTACAACATTGACCTAATAGTGGTTAACAATATAGAATCAATCATTAATCCAATGTTAACCAATTTGGTCATAGGAAACTATTTATCAGAGACACTGGAATGACTATTAACAAGACTGACGGTAGTATATTATTTACCAATGGGGTTAGGTGGGTAATCTTTCGAGATGGTAATGAGGAAATACACGAATATCGCCCGCGATTGGCTGACAATACTAGGGGTAAGGAAGTTAGAGGACCTTGTAGGATAAATTGACGTGACCCTAATAACTTGAAGATACCGTGTATGATTGGGCACAATCATTTTTATAATGTATATATTGACACATGTTTACCCATGAATGTTATGTCTCTGTTTCATTATAACAATATTTGTAGATGGGGGTTAGTTTACAAAGGGAAGAACATGGTCAGTCAAGATGATGACGTGCAAGTGTTTGTTTGTAATATGATGTTCGCGTTGGGATTTACAATTGTCGACAACATAGAAGACTACATAGATCCTCGGTTGTCACAAGTAGTTTTCGGTGCCCCTTTTTGCGAGATCACTAATCTGGCGATAGATAGTGACAATGGAGTAATGACCTTCACCGACGGGGTTAAGGAAGTCTCGTTTCAAACTCCTTATAAATCTTGGGAGTTTAGAGAATTAGGCCGTGATGGACTAGATGTGCTTGATAAACTTGGATCTCAAGTAGTGTTAAGTGACGATGATGTTAGGAGAGGATGTAAGAGTCCTTTCGACTTAGAGCGTGGGTTCTTTAAGGGAGTCAGTGAACTTAGTTCAAAATATAGGACAGAAATGTGGAGTTTTGAACATCCCAAATACTTACACTATCAAAGCAATTCTGACAATGATGACGAGGATGACCTTGAGAACGTGATTGATGATGGAGTCACGTAATAGGGTGTGACTTTGAGTTTAGCTACAGGACTCGTAAATAAAGAAAAGCGCTTCTTAGGAGGCAACCCAGGATTTTTATTTGTCTGTTTGTTTATTTGCTTTTATTTGTTTCCGTATGTATTTTTCATTCTCATTATTCATTATTCATGTCTCAAATAAACTTGTAAAAATGCTTTATTTTGTTTTTAACTTCGACTTGATTACATATAAAGGTATTTTACAAAAGATAAATATAAGGGAAGCACATATTTGTTTCAAAGAACGAATTGAACATGAACGATAATAATAAGATATGAATGTACATATTAGTAGTTGTTCGAGTCAAATGCTTGTATCGAGTCACAATGGATGTTTTGCAGGAATTCCAGGTCTTAAAACACAGGTTTTTTTCTAGAAATTTTCCAGAAACAAAAGATATAAATTTCTGTCAGGTAAATCTTGACGGCGTCAGGAGTTACAACCTGACGGCGTCAGGCCCTGTTTTCTGAAAAATTTTCCAGGTTTTGTTTGGCTGCCGGAATTGTAAAGTTTCGTAAAATCTCAAAATTTTGAACTCCAGGAATCTGCAAACATTTATTTTGCAAGCATTATATCTTTACGATCTGCAAACATTTATTTTGCAAGCATTATATCTTTACTTGATTTAGTCTATATATAGTATACCACTGATTTTATGCGAGGTTTCATGTTTTGTTTTCTTTTTTACTTACAGGTTATATTAGACAAGAAGATGATTATATTTCAGGAGTGAAGCTTTACATGTACATTTTCTTGAAGGAAGATTTAACCATGTTACCACATTTTCTATACTGAGCAAATCAAGGGAGTACTAGTTTCTTTCATTCTCATTTATTTTTACTTCTACATCTTTTAAATGAATATTGGGGACAATGTTCGACTTAAGTGTAAGGGGAGGGGGGGGGGTTATAAAATTGGGATAACTTAAAAACTACAACTTCGCTTGATTTTTGTTTTGTTTAATAGTAGATGTGTAATAAAACTGAAAGGAATACTTGTTAGGGTAATTTTGGCACCAGATTTAAAATTTTTTGCAACATTTAGGAGATAAACTTTAGTCTTAATAAGCGTCTCATGGATAGGAGTTATATGACTAGCACAAAGAAACCGTACCACTCAAAATTTTCACCCCAAAAATGTGAGGTTTGCCTTTAGATCTTTAGGGAAAAGCATTTATCTTTAATGCTTTTGAGTGTACCGGTAGTATTTATATTCTAGAACTTGCGTTAGTGATGCATCCCGAGACCGCTAGTGAGACTACATTTGTGTAGTTAGGATTTACTATATGATAAGAGGTATTAGGATAACCCATGTTTTAAGCATGTATTATAATTGCATTGACTTCATTGGTCAAGTAATTTTCTCACACCTTTGCGATGTACTCATTTTTAGTACACGATACCCCAGTACAACCCTCAGAGCCTATCTTTTTTGGTTCTAACTTTTAAGCATTTTAGTTAAAGGAAGAATTTGTTTAAACCCACCCCCAAATGTACACCCAAATCGCCTTAGCCTACCTTGTATGCATTCATCTTTAGTGCATTATTGTTATTTGTTTAAACCCTTAGTTAATTGTCTAATTGCTTACATGGTTGCTAAGTCGAGTCATATCTTGTACATATTGTTTTGGGACGATTGGGACTTATGGGTAAAGTACTAGTGTTATGGAGTAATGGGGAAAAACATCATTTATTGCCCCCATATATACGTTAATGTTTTAAAGTACTCATAATGTTTCGATTATCTTGATTCGAGTCTTTATTTTGATTTATGTAAAAGTTCAAGTGTAAGGGGAGGAAACGAGCCCCCTTGATGTATTATGTTGGATAGTAGGGCAAGAGTGTATGAAAAAAATTCGAAAAACAAGAAAAACTAAAAAAAATAGAAAAGAAAAAGTAGAAAAAACATACGGACTACCATCCCGTTCTTTTTATTTTATTTATGTTTATGTTATTTCATAATTAGCTTAAGTTGAGTTGAGTCTTGGCTTAGAAACGCCGCATTACACATGTAATTAACTAAGACAATTGACTTGCCACCAGTTAAATATCCCTTTATCCAACAAACCATGTTTTCCCTATCCCTACACCTAATTTATAACCCTTTAAAAGACCTCTTTGATAGTTTAGGTGCTTACGCCAAAGTGGTGGAGGCTTGATCCTTTCCTAAGCCAATGGTAATTCATTTGTTATGACAGGTAGTGAGAGATATTTCTTCCATTTCCATTTGTGATATTGATGAGGCGAAAAATGAACCGTTTTTAGGGGGTCATTTAAGCCCGGAATTGAATTTATTTAAACAAATATTACCCTAAATCGTTCCTTTTGTGATTTTAGGTACTTTGGGAGTGAAATCTGGAAAAGGAAGCAATTCGGACGTTTTTGGAGCATAAAAGTGAAGAAAACGCCAAAGTCTTAATTTTCCATGCTGGGAACAGTGTATGACGGCGTCAAGAGGACATTCCTGACGGCGTCAAGAGTAAAAACCATGACGACCCAGAAGAAACATGAAGGCATCACAAATAGAGCGTCAAGAGTAAATTGTGTGACGGCCTGCAAAAGGGGACTACATGACGGCGTCAGATGTAGATCAAGGCAGTCCGAGGAACTATTTGGCGGCGAGATGACAGCGTCACACATTTGTTCTTGACACCGTCACCTCTTAATATCTATATATAGTTTTCTAATTTTCATTTATTAGAGAGAAACAAGTGTGGAGAAACCCTAGGGCCGAACCTTGTACGAATTTTACAGCTCTTCAAGGGTTTTCAACCCTTGAATCCTAACATGTGCTATTGAGATAAGTCTTCTCTTAATTCAATCAATATGTCTATGTGTTGGTTATCTATATCTTGTGCTTGTCTTGATTTCAACATGCTAGGCTAGATTTATCTTGTGTTTGCTTAGATATAATGAAACCTAGATGTTGATTATGTGTTGATTACTTGTTTATGGTTGTATTGGATGAATGATTTCAATGTTAGGCTTAAGAAAACTGGCAGATCTCCAATTGGTAACATGCTTGAACGTTTTAGGAAACATGAACCGATGTGTACTAGGTTTTATTGGTTGTATTTAATGCATGAGTAAATTCTAATGATCCCATGTTAAGAGCTTCTTAGCCGGCTCGACATAGGAGTGAAGTAGGCACTCATAGGATTGGGGAGTTAAGTACGTCACCCCATGAATGGTATTAAGGAATACAATCCGTCATCCACGCAACTATAACAAGTAATTAACGTGTAAAAGATATCTAGAGAGTAGTGAAATCTAAGTAAACATATTTCTCCACATATTGCTCACAACCTTAGTTTAATATAGTTTTATTTTCATTTTAGTATTTTATTTCGATTGCATCTTAGTATTGGGTTAGTTGACTAGCAACTAATTCCGCCCAAATCCTTCAAACCTGAGATATTTACTTGCTTTCTAAAAAATATAAAAATACAAAAAAGAATTATCCCTCGTCTCTGGACTTAATCTTTAGATTTTCTAATCCTAGCGACACTATTCCTAGCTGAACGATCAATCCCCCGGTACTTGTCATTATACTTTACTACATCGATCAGGTACACTGCCTGGTGGGGGTTGTAAGCTTCTCAAGATCCCTTGAGAGGTAAAGCCTGGTGCAAACCCCACGCATCAGATATATGTACACTTTTAACACCCGAGAGATGAGAGTACCCAAACACTATATGTGAGGTGCTAGTGTATAATTTCCGTGCTTGGTTTGATTAGGGTAGATCAATCATTTGTTGTAATTACTTTTATATTAATGTTAAATGACCCATAACTTGTATTTTAATTGGTATAAAAGCTCATTTCCTTGAGGACAAGCAAATTCCAAGTGTAAGGGTATTTGATAAGGAAATATTTGTTACGCTTTTAGGGGTCATTTAAGCCCTAAATCATGTTTTTATGATCAAATATTACCTCAAATCGTTTCTTTTGACATTTTAGGTACTTGTGACATAAATTCTGAAAAATGGAGCATTTTGGGGCTTTTCGGACATTTTTATGCTCAAGAATGAAGAGAACAAGAAAAGTCAAGAAAGTCAGGATTTAACATTTGACGGCGTCATACTTTGGAGCTGACATCGTCACCATATGATAAGATGCCATGGATTTTTATGCTGAGACACCCTGGAAGAATTTGTCAGGTTAACACGTGACGGCGTCAGGTGTATCAGGAGCAAGGTCGTCTCCCTTTAACTCAACACAAGACGGCCCAGAACTTGTATAAAGGGACGGCATCAGAGATCTCTTGGGCAATACGAAACCCTAACACACGTCGGCCTGACTGCGTCAGAGGCTAAAACCTGACGCCGTCAGAAGTGTGTATATATATATATATATATATATATATATATATATATATATATATATATATATATATATATATATATATATATATATATATATATATATATATATATATATATATATATATTGATTTTTCTTTCATTGTGTGTAACTTTTTAGGGTATAACTCTTGGGATAAAAACCCTAGACGAATTTTCCAGTAAAATTAGGGTTTCCATACCCTATTTTCATCCATGTTCAATTGAAGATAAGTTAATCTTTCTAATCATTCACCACATGGGATGATCTCACCACTTGTCTCCTTACTCAATTTTTCCCACCGCGGAGAACTACCAAGCTTAGAAATGACATCTTGACGTTCCAACAACGTCAAAATGAATCTCTCTATGAAGCATGGACTCGTTTCAAGGACTTACTCCAAAAAGTCCCTCATCATGGCATAGATCTTTGGCTCCAAGTCCAAATCTTTTATGACCATATTGATCTCTCCACGAGGCGAACCATTGACCAATCGGCCAGTGGTAAGCTACGTGATCTAAGTGCGGAACAATCATGGGAACTCATAGAAGATCTTGCTCTCTATGACAACGAAAGTTGGAATGTGATGAGGCGAAAAATGATCCGTTTTTAGGGTGTCATTTAAGCCCGAATCCGAATTTATTTGATCAAATATTGCCCTAAATCGTTCCTTTTGTGATTTTAGGTACTTTGGGAGAGAAATCTGGAAAAGGAAGCAATTCGGACGTTTTTGGAGCATAAAAGTGAAGAAAACGCCAAAGTCTTAATTTTCCATGCTGGGAACAGTAGGTGACGGCGTCAAGAGCAATACCTTGACGGCGTCAAGAGCAAATTTTATGAATTTCCATGACGACCCAGAACAGATTTGACGGCGTCAAGTAGGAAGGGCGTCAAGAGTAAAAGAGTCATGACGGTCTGGAAGTGTATAAGTCTTGACGGCGTCAGAAGTAGATCTAGGCAGTCCGAGAAGAGTTTTGGCGGCGAGGTGACGGCGTCACAGTGTTTGTCTTGACGCCGTCAGACCTATTTTTCTATATATAGTTTTCTAATTTTCACACATTAAGGAGAGAAGTTTTTGGGAGAAACCCTAGTACGATTTTGGTGTAACTTTACAGGTTTTTCAAGGGTTCCAACCCCTTGATACCTTGCATGTTTAATCAAGATAAGTGTTCTTCTAATTCAATCAATATGTCTATGTGTTGGTTGTCTATATCTTGTTCTTGTCTTAATTCCATCATGCTAGGCTAGATCTATCTTGTGTTTGCTTAGATCTAATGAAACCTAGATATTGATTATGTGTTGATTACTTGTTTATTCTTGTTTTGAATGAATGATTTATATGTTAGGCTTAAGAAAACTGGCAGATCTCCACTTGGTAACATGCTTGAACGTCTTAAGAAACATGAACCGAGGCGCACTAGGTCTTTATTGGTTGTATTTAATGCATGAGCCACTGTTTAAAATCCCTATAGTTGTGCTGGGCATGGTGTAGGGGGAGATAAGAGCTCATAGAATTGGGGAGTTATGTGTGCCACCCCATGAATGGTATTAAGGAATACGATCCGTCATCCATGCAATTATAACAAGTAATTAACGTGTAAAAGATATCTATGGAGTAGTGAAATCTAAGTAAACACATTTTCTCCAATTACTGCTCACAACCTTAGTATAATTAGTTTATTTTCATTTTTAGTATTTTATTTTGATTGCATCTTAGTATTGGGTTAGTTGATTAGCAACTAATTCCGCCCAAATCCTTCAAATCCCGAGATTTTAATTGCTTTCATAAAAATATAAAAATACAAAAATAATCATCCCTCATCTTTAGAACTAGTATTTAGGCTTTCTAATCCTAGCGACACTATTCCTAAGCTGAACGATCAATCCTCCGGTACTTGTCACTATACTATACTACAACGATCAGGTACACTGCCTGGTGGGGGTTGTAAGCTTCTCGAGATCCCTCGAGAGGTAAAACCTGTTGCGATTCCCACGCGTATCAAGTTTTTGGCGCCGCAGCCCGGGGAATAGTTATTGTCTAGGTTAGAATTTCTTTTTATTAGGTTTACTTGCTAGATTCCTTTCTAGTAAGATTTTATTTTTATTTTTAGGTCTTCTTTAGTCTATCTATTTCTTTGTGCCTTTGTTCGTAACTCTTTACCATCCGACATCATGGAAGGTGGTAACATCTTTGAACCCGTCATCCCACCACAACAAAACCCACCATTAGAACCCCTTAGGCCCCGAACCTTAGGAGAGTACTCCCGACCTAGCCACCAAGGCTACCGAAACACCATTGAGCTCACTGGAGCCAATGTGACCCCCTTGCGATCCGATACCATCCGGTTGGTGCAAAGTGGATGTGCATTCCATGGACTTCGTTCCGAAGATCCAAACCAACATCTTAAGGACTTTCTCAAAATCGTAGATTCCATAGACCTAGGTGTTGAAACTAGAGAGACTACCCGTTTACGCCTATTCCAATTCTCTCTACGGGATCAAGCTAGTCAATGGCTTGAGCGTTTACCCGCGGGATCCATCACCACATGGGATGATCTCACCACTCGTTTCCTTGCTCAATTTTTCCCACCGGGGAGAACTACTAAGCTTAGAAATGACATCTTGATGTTCCAACAACGTCAAAATGAATCTCTCTATGAAGCATGGACTCGTTTCAAGGACTTACTCCAAAAAGTCCCTCATCATGGCATAGATCTTTGGCTCCAAGTCCAAATCTTTTATGACCATATCGACATCTCCACGAGGTGAGCCATTGACCAATCGGCCGGTGGTAAGCTACGTGATCTTAGTGCGGAACAATCATGGGAACTCATAGAAGATCTTGCTCTCTATGACAACGAAAGTTGGAATGATCCCCGTGACTTGAACAAAACGGTCAAGGCAATATCTTTGCCTTCGAACAATTCTAGCACTCCCGACCGTAGGATCATGGAACTTGAGGACCAAGTCAAGTTTCTCATGAAATCTTACGAAGCTCCTAAGCCTTCAAGCCAAGTGAACAAAATCACTTCTTCATGCGAATTATGTAGTGGTCCCCATGACACTCGTGATTGTGTGGAACTCCCCGGAACAGCTTTTGCGGACTACGCATCCACGCGTACCGACGAAGCGGGAGATAAGTGGTACACTTTCAAGCCCGAGCCAAACACATACGGTGATTCATACAACCCCTCATGGAAAAATCACCCAAACCTTAGGTGGAAACAAAATCAACCCAATTCTTCCAATCCGCCTAACCGTTACCAACCAACCGGTCCACCATCCAACCGTACTTTCAACAACAATCCTTCTAACAACTATGGTAGTACCAACAATCTTGAAGGATTGATGTCAAAGTTTATGGCATCTCAAGAAGCCCGCATAGCTAGGTTCGAAACCGAATTCAACCAACAACAAACGGAGATGACCAACAAGATTGACAACTTGTTGAAAGCCCTCAACAACCAAGCGTTAATCACACCTAGGAAGGACACTAGAGACACCAATAGTGGAAGCCAAATTAAGGACCCCTCATCATCCAAACACGTCCACTTTGTCAATGTTGTCACCATTAAGCCGATAGATAAGGAGATAGAAGAGAGTGACAAGAATGAAGTTAGGATAGAAGCCGAGACTAAGGATGAGAATAGGGAAGTTGAGGTTGATAGTAGAGAGGAATTAGAGGAGGTAGAACCTATAGAAGAATACTTTGATAAGTTGCCAACCAAGGAAGAACGGGAATACCATAAGGATTTATTCGATAGCCCCGAGAGAACATATATCTTTGGCGACCCCCTTATCAAAATGGGAGACCCCTCTAACATTAACATCCCATGCAATATCGGGCACATGCATATATGGAAAGCTTACATCGACCCTAGATCCCCCGTGAACATCATGACTAGGACTTATTACAATTGGGTGATGAAGAAGCAACTTGATTTTAGGATGATGCCTAGTAAGAATCTGATAAGTAATTTTGCGGGAAGAGTGAAAGGATTGCATGTGATTATAGGGAATCTCACCTATGAGATCGATTTTATGATAGTTGAGGACACTCGTCCGGTGATAGATGCTTGCCTAAGCCAAATAATATTTGGAAAACCATTTGTTGAGGCCACTAGGATGAGTTATGATCCAACTTTAGGGATAGTTAGATTCAAGGAAGGGAATGATGAGGTTGCTTATCAAATGCCCTACAAGATTGAGCAATACCGCCTTCTCTCTAATTTCGAAAAGGAACACGAGCAAGCGGCTTATTATAGGAATGAGGAGGATAGACGTAGAGGAGTAGAGTATGTGAGAAATAGGATGCTTGGTTTCTACAAAGAGTGCTTGCAACTAGGTCCGGAATACAAAACTGGTTTAGAAGACGACCTAGAGAGTGGAACCAATGATGAGATCACGTAGTGACCCATGACCTTGAGTCTAGCTACAAGACTCGTAAATAAAGAAAAGCGCTTCTTGGGAGGTAACCCATGTTTTGTGTGATTTTATTTTTGTTTGTTTGTTATTTGCTTCCGTATGCATGTTTTATTTTTATTGTTGGTTGATCATGTTTCTAAACTAAATAGTGGAAATACTTTACTTTCTTGTTTTGGCCTAGTCTTAACTCCACCTAAAAGTATTTTTGCAAAAGATAAGTGTAAGGGGAAACCCCAAATATGTTTTTAAGAAACAAACCGATCATGATTCTCCACAATATTAAATGAGCATGTGTATTCGTATTTGTTAGAGTCAAATGCTTGTATTGAGTCATAATGAAGTTTTGCAGGATTTTCCAGGAAGTAGGACCAAGTTTTTCCAGAAATTTTCCGGAAACTTAACATAAGGATTTCTGCAGGTCAATTCTGACGGCGTCAAGGGTTTACTCTTGACGGCGTCAGGAGTTAAAATCTGGAAATTTTACCGGTTTTGTTTTTCTAACGGAGTCTTATGGTTTTTGTGAATTATTAAGTTTTATAATCTCCAGGAGATCTGCAAACTTCATTCCACAAGAATTATATCTTATCTTGTTTTCTAGGATTTAGTAACTTATATAGAATGCCGCCGATTTTACGCGAGGTTGTCTTGTCTATTTTGTCAGGTTTTACAGGTTATGTATGACAAGAAGATGATTTATATTCTGGAAGGGAAGCTTTGATTGTTCATTTTCTTGGAGGAAGATTTAACCTGGCCATCCTATTATCCATACCGAGCGAATCAGGGGAGTATTTGATTTCATTCTCTTTACTTTTTCACTTTTACATTCTTTACTTGAACATTGGGGACAATGTCCATCTTAAGTGTAAGGGGAGGGTAAAAAGATGATACCTTACATATGCACTTTCACTTGAATTTGTTTTGTTTAATAGTAGATGTGTAATAAAACTATGAGAAATACTTGTTAGTGTAATTTTAGCGCCAAATTTAAAATTTTTTACAACATTTAGGAGTGAAACTTTAGCCATAGCAAGCGTCTCATGGATAGAAGATTGTATGACTAGCACATAACCGTATATTCAGAAAAATTTTCCACCCAAATATGTGAGGTTCGCCTTTAGATTCGATAGGAAAAGCATTTACTATTAGTGCTTATGAGTGTACCGGTAGCATTTAGATTCTAGAACTTGCGTTAGTGATGCATCTCGAGACCGCTAGTGAGACTACATTCGTGTGGTAGGATTTACTACATGATAAGAGGCATTAGGATCACCCTTGTGTTAAACCCGTATCATAATTACTTGACCATTTAAAGTCATATTACTTGGCTAGTTAAGTCAACTAATTTTTCCCACACCCTTAGCGTTGTACTCATTTTTAGTACACGAAACCCCTAGTACACCCCTCCGAGCCTATCTTTTCGTTTCTAACTTTAAGCATTTTACTTAAAGGAAGAATTTGTTACACCTCACTTAAATGTACAACCAAATCGCCTTAGCCTTCCGTGTATGCGCTCATTTTTAGTGCATTATTGTTATTTGTTAAACCCTAAGTTAACTTTCTAATTGATTACATGGTTGCTAAGTCAAGTCATATCCTTGTACATATTTTTTTGGGACGATTGGGACTCATGGGTAAGTACTTATTTTATGGAGTAATGGGGAAGAACATCACTTATTACCCCCATATGTACGTTAATCTTAAAAGTGCTCCAAGTGTTTTGATTTTCTTAATTCGAGTCATTAGATAAGTTTATTGTAAAGTATGTAAAGATTCAAGTGTAAGGGGAATGCTTATTCCCTATGATGTATTATTTTGGATGGTAGGGTAAGAGTGTATGCCAAAAAAAAAAAAAAAAAAAAAAAAATACGGACTACCATCCCTTTTCATTCTATGTTCATTTTATGTTTTTGTTATTTTTCATTTATTAGCTTAAGTCGAGTCTAGTCTTGGCTTAGCAACGCCATATTGTACATGTAATTGACTAAGATTGTTAACTCGCCACCAGTAAAACTTCCTTTAACCAACAAAACCGTGTATTTCATATCCCTACACCTAACGTTACAACCCTTTAAAAGACCTATTTGATAGTTTATCCTAGGTGCTTACGCCATGTGGTGGAGATTTGATCCTTTCCCAAGCCTATGGTAATCTATTTTGCTATGACAGGTAGTGAGAGATATCTTCCGTTTCCATATTGTAATTTACACTTTATTACACCCGAGAGATGTGAGTATCTAAACACTATTTGTGAGGTGCTAGTGTATGACCTCCGTGCTTGTCTATTGGTCTTTAGTGGAACGATTATTTGTTGTAATTACTTTTATATTAGTGTTAAATGACCCCTAACTTGTATTTTGACTAGAATAAAAGCGCATTTTCTTGAGGACAAGCAAATCTCAAGTGTAAGGGTATATGATGAGGCGAAAAATGATCCATTTTTAGGGGGTCATTTAAGCCCGAATCCGAATTTATTTGATCAAATATTGCCCTAAATCGTTCCTTTTGTGATTTTAGGTACTTTGGGAGAGAAATCTGGAAAAGGAAGCAATTCGGACGTTTTTGGAGCATAAAAGTGAAGAAAACGCCAAAGTCTTAATTTTCTATGCTGGGAACAGTAGGTGACGGCGTCAAGAGCAATACCTTGACGGCGTCAAGAGCAAATTTCATGAATTTCCATGACGACCCAGAACAGATTTGACGGCGTCAAGTAGGAAGGGCGTCAAGAGTAAAAGAGTCATGACGGCCTGGAAGTGTATAAGTCTTGACGGCGTCAGAAGTAGATCTAGGCAGTCTGAGAAGAGTTTTGGCGGCGAGGTGACGGCGTCATAGTGTTTGTCTTGACGCCGTCAGACCTATTTTTCTATATATAGTTTTCTAATTTTCACACATTAAGGAGAGAAGTTTTTGGGAGAAACCCTAGTACGATTTTGGTGTAACTTTACAGGTTTTTCAAGGGTTCCAACCCCTTGATACCTTGCATGTTTAATCAAGATAAGTGTTCTTCTAATTCAATCAATATGTCTATGTGTTGGTTGTCTATATCTTGTTCTTGTCTTAATTCCATCATGCTAGGCTAGATCTATCTTGTGTTTGCTTAGATCTAATGAAACCTAGATATTGATTATGTGTTGATTACTTGTTTATTCTTGTTTTGGATGAATGATTTATATGTTAGGCTTAAGAAAACTGGCAGATCTCCACTTGGTAACATGCTTGAACGTCTTAAGAAACATGAACCGAGGCGAACTAGGTCTTTATTGGTTGTATTTAATGCATGAGCCACTGTTTACAATCCCTATAGTTGTGCTGGGCATGGTGTAGGAGGAGATAAGAGCTCATAGAATTGGGGAGTTATGTGTGCCACCCCATGAATGGTATTAAGGAATACGATCCGTCATCCATGCAATTATAACAAGTAATTAACGTGTAAAAGATATCTAGGGAGTAGTGAAATCTAAGTAAACACATTTTCTCCAATTACTGCTCACAACCTTAGTATAATTAGTTTATTTTCATTTTTAGTATTTTATTTTGGTTGCATCTTTGTATTGGGTTAGTTGATTAGCAACTAATTCTGCCCAAATCCTTCAAACCCCGAGATTTTAATTGCTTTCATAAAAATATAAAAATATAAAAATACAAAAATAATCATCCCTCATCTTTAGAACTAGTATTTAGGCTTTCTAATCCTAGCGACACTATTCCTAAGCTGAACGATCAATCCCCCGGTACTTGTCACTATACTATACTACAATGATCAGGTACACTGCCTGGTGGGGGTTGTAAGCTTCTCGAGATCCCTCGAGAGGTAAAACCTGTTGCGATTCCCACGCGTATCAGAATGATCCCCGTGATTTGAACAAAATGGTCAAGGCAATATCTTTGCCTTCGAATAACTCTAGCACTCCCTACCGTAGGATCATGGAACTTGAGGACCAAGTCAAGTTTCTCATGAAATCTTACGAAGTTCCTAAGCCTTCAAGCCAAGTGAACAAAATCACTTCTTCATTCGAATTATGTAGTGGTCCCCATGACACTCGTGATTGTGTGGAACTCCCCGGAACAGCTTTTGCGGACTATGCATCCTCGCGTACCGACGAAGCGGGAGATAAGTGGTACACTTTCAAACCCGAGCCAAACCCTTACGGTGATTCATACAAGCCTTCTTGGAAAAATTACCCAAACCTTAGGTGGAAACAAAATCAAGCCAATTCCTCCAATCCGCCAAATCATTACCAACCAAACGGTCCACCCTCCAACCGTACTTTCAACAACAATCCTTCTAACAACTATGGTAGTACCAACGATCTTGAAGGATTGATGTCTAAGTTTATGGTATCTCAAGAAGCTCGCATATCTAAGTTTGAAGCCGATTTCAAACAAAAGCAAAGCGAGATGACCACCAAAATTGACGCATTGTTGAAAGTTCTCAATGACCGAGAAATGGGAGCACTACCAAGCGACACTGTCAAGAATCCGAAACTAAACGTTAATTCCGTATCATCAGTTTCGTCACCTACTTCGTGTCCACAATACTACTCGGTTAAATCAACGAGCACGTGTTTCAAACAAAACCAAATTCTTCAAAAGGACCAATCAAGTAAAACACCCGATATAAAACCGGTCAAAAGTATAGTTGAAACACCTCCTACGCAAGACCTTGACGATGAATTCAAGGAACTTCACCTTGAACGCCCCGTCATTGATGTCTTAGCCCGTGCTCCTTACTATAGTGCCCTCCTAGAAAAATATGAGAAGTTTAAACTAGGTAAAAATGAGGCCGCCTTCGTTCAAAACAAGTTGCCTAAAAAGCTTGATGATCCGGGTATATTTGTTTTGCCTTGTAAGATAGGAAGATCCGAAGCTTTCGACACACTAGCCGATTTAGGGTCAAGCCTCAACTTGATTCCCTTATCCCTTTTCACCACTCTTAAGCTAGGAAAGTTAGAGGAAATGGAGGTATTGATAGGTCTAGCAGATGAAAGTATTGCCCACCCGGTTGGAATGATTAAGGATGTAGTTGTTCATGTAGGAAAGTTAACTATCTTAGCGGATTTTCACGTCCTAGACATGGTTAGTGACACTACTTGCCCATTGTTGGTAGGAAGAGGATTTTTAGCAACCGCTAGTGCCATGATAGATTGTAAGGAGTCTAAGATAGCGGTAGGTGAAGGCGATACTTGGTCGGTATACGATGTTAAGAAGCATAGTTATGATTGTGATGATGAACCGACACCACATTGGGTAGAGATTAATAGGAGACCGTCTAGATATGGACCTTGGATAGAAAGGAACTTTATAGGACCTCAACGCCCATTCTATCTAGAAAAGGATTTCATTGAAAAGACACATTTGGCGGAACAACTCATAGCTAGAGATGAAGAGCTAGATCATTTTGAGGACCCCTTAGTCTTTAGGAAGATTATTGAGTTCTTGAGCGTAATGCCTATTAATATAGAGATGAATAAGTGGAAAAGAGAGGGAGACAAATGTAAATGGAGGTGGGACAAGCCACCTAAAGAAGGTGACGGATCATGGCATATGAAGATGACTTTGTATGATCCGGATGGAGAAAAGTTTGAAAGGTCATACCGTACTAAGAAAACCGATAAGAAGTTGAAACCTAAGTTTGATCCCAAAGATGTCCTCAATGAGGAACTCACCCGTATCACGTAGTAACCCATGACCTTGAGTCTAGCTACAAGACTCGTAAATAAAGAAAAGCGCTTCTTGGGAGGCAACCCATGCTTTGTGTGATTTTATTTTGTTTGTTTGTTATTTGCTTCCGTATGCATGCTTTATTTTTATTGTTGGTAGATCATGTTTCTAAACTAAATAGTGGAAATACTTTACTTTGTTGTTTGGCTTAGTCTTAACTTCACCCCAAGGGTATTTTTGCAAAAGATAAGTGTAAGGGGAAACCCCAAATATGTTTTTAAGAAACAAACCGATCATGATTCTCCACAATATTAAATGAACATGTATATTCATAATTGTTAGAGTCAAATGCTTGTATCGAGTCATAATGAAGTTTTGCAGGATTTTCCAGGAAGTAGAACCAAGTTTTTTCAGAAATTTTCCGGAAACTTAACATAAGAATTTCTGCAGGTCACTTCTGACGGCATCACGAGTTTGCTCTTGATGGCGTCACGTGTAAAAATCTGGAAATTTTACCAGTTTTGTTTTTCTAACGGAGTCTTAAAGTTTTTGTTGAATTATAAGTTTTATAATCTCCAGGAAATCTGCAAACTTCATTCCACAAGCATTATATCTTACTTTGCTTTCTAGGATTTAGTAACTTATGTAGATTGCCGCCGATTTTATGCGAGGTTGTCTTGTCTGTTTTCTCAGGATTTACAGGTTATGTATGACAAGAAGATGATTATTTTTCTGGAAGGGAAGCTTTGATTGTTCATTTTCTTGGAGGAAGATTTAACCTGGCCAACTTATTATCCATACCGAGCGAATCAGGGGAGTATTTGATTTCATTCTTTTTACTTATTTCACTTTTACATTCTTTACTTGAACATTGGGGACAATGTTCATCTTAAGTGTAAGGGGAGGGTAAAATGATGATACCTTACAGATACACTTTCGCTTGAGTTTGTTTGTTTGATAGTAGATGTGTAATAAAACTATGAGAAATACTTGTTAGTGTAATTTTAGCGCCAAATTTAAATTTTTTTACAACATTTAGGAGTGAAACTTTAGCCATAGCAAGCGTCTCATGGATAGGAGATTGTATGACTAGCACAAAACCGTATCATTCAAAAAAAAAAATTCCACCCAAATATGTGAGGTTCGCCTTTAGATTTGATAGGAAAAGCATTCACTATTAGTGCTTATGAGTGTACCGGTAGCATTTAGATTCTAGAACTTGCGTTAGTGATGCATCCCGAGACCACTAGTGAGACTACATTCGTGTAGTAGGATTTACTACATGATAAGAGGCATTAGGATCACCCTTGTGTTAAACCCGTATCATAATTACTTGACCAATTACGTCATATTACTTGGCTAGTTAAGTCAACTAATTTTTCCCACACCATTAGCGTTGTACTCATTTTTAGTACACGAAACCCCTAGTACACCCCTCCGAGCCTATCTTTTCATTTCTAACTTTAAGCATTTTACTTAAAGGAAGAATTTGTTACACCCCACTTAAATGTACACCCAAATCGCCTTAGCCTTCCGTGTATGCACTCATCTTTAGTGCATTATTGTTATTTGTTAAACCCTAAGTTAATTATCTAATTGATTACATGGTTGCTAAGTCGAGTCATATCCTTGTACATATTGTTTTGGTACGATTGGGACTCATGGGTAAAGTACTTATTTTATGAGTAATGGGGAAGAACATCATTTATTACCCCCATATGTACGTTAATCTTAAAAGTACTCCAAGTGTTTTGATTTTCTTAATTCGAGTCATTAGATTAGTTTATTGTAAAGTATGTAGAAATTCAAGTGTAAGGGGAATTTTCATTCCCTATGATGTATTATTTTGGATGGTAGGGTAAGAGTGTATGCAAAAAAAAAAAAAAAAAATTGAAAAAACAAGAAAAAGAAAAGAAAAAAATAGAAAAAGAAAAAAGAGAAAAAACATACGGACTACCATCCCGTTTCATTCTATGTTCATTTTATGTTTTTGTTATTTTTAACTTATTAGCTTAAGTCGAGTCTAGCCTTGGCTTAGCAACGCCATATTGTACATGTAATTAACCTAGATTGTTAACTCGCCACCAGTAAAGACTGCCTATATCCAACAAAATCGTGTATTTCATATCCCTACACCTAACGTTACAACCCTTTAAAAGACCTCTTTGATAGTTTATCCTAGGTGCTTACGCCATGTGGTGGAGGTTTGATCCTTTCCCAAGCCTATGGTAATCTATTTGCTATGACAGGTAGTGAGAGATCTTCTGTTTCCATATTGTAATTTATACTTTATTACACCCGAGAGATGTGAGTATCTAAACACTATTTGTGAGGTGCTAGTGTATGACCTCCATGCTTGTCTTTGGTCTTTAGTGGAACGATTATTTGTTGTAATTACTTTTATATTAGTGTTAAATGACCCCTAACTTGTATTTTGATTAGAATAAAAGCGCATTTGCTTGAGGACAAGCAAATCTCAAGTGTAAGGGTATATGATGAGGCGAAAAATGAACCGTTTTTAGGGGGTCATTTAAGCCCGGAATTGAATTTATTTAATCAAATATTACCCTAAATCGTTCCTTTTGTGATTTTAGGTACTTTGGGAGTGAAATCTGGAAAAGGAAGCAATTCGGACGTTTTTGGAACATAAAAGTGAAGAAAACGCCAAAGACTTAATTTTCCATGCTGGGAACAGTGTATGACGGCATCAAGAGGACATTCCTGACGGCGTCAAGAGTAAAAACCATGACTACCCAGAGGAAACATGAAGGCGTCACAAATAGAGCGTCAAGAGTAAATTGTGTGACGGCCTGCAAAAGGGGACTACATGACGGCGTCAGATGTAGATCAAGGCAGTCCGAGGAACTATTTGGCGGCGAGATGATGGCGTCACACATTTGTTCTTGACGCCGTCACCTCCTAATATCTATATATAGTTTTCTAATTTTCATTCATTAGAGAGGAACAAGTGTGGAGAAACCCTAGGGCCGAACCTTGTACGAATTTTACAGCTTTTCAAGGGTTTTCAACCCTTGAATCCTTACATGTGCTATTTAGATAAGTCTTCTCTTAATTCAATCAATATGTCTATGTGTTGGTTGTCTATATCTTGTGCTTGTCTTGATTTCAACATGCTAGGCTAGATTTATCTTGTGTTTGCTTAGATCTAATGAAACCTAGATGTTGATTATGTGTTGATTACTTGTTTATGGTTGTATTGGATGAATGATTTCAATGTTAGGCTTAAGAAAACTGGCAGATCTCCAATTGGTAACATGCTTGAACGTCTTAGGAAACATGAACCGATGTGTACTAGGTTTTATTGGTTGTTTTTAATGCATGAGTAAATTCTAATGATCCCATGTTAGGAGCTTCTTAGCCGGCTCGATATAGGAGTGAAGTAGGCATTCATAGGATTGGGGAGTTAAGTACGCCACTCCATGAATGGTATTAAGGAATACAATCCGTCATCCACGCAACTATAACAAGTAATTAACGTGTAAAAGATATCTAGGGAGTAGTGAAATCTAAGTAAACATATTTCTCCACATATTGCTCACAACCTTAGTTTAATATAGTTTTATTTTCATTTTAGTATTTTATTTCGATTGCATCTTAGTATTGGGTTAGTTGACTAGCAACTAATTCCGCCCAAATCCTTCAAACCCGAGATATTTACTTGCTTTCTAAAAAATATAAAAATACAAAAAAGAATCATCCCTCATCTCTAGACTTAATCTTTAGATTTTCTAATCCTAGCGACACTATTCCTAGCTGAACGATCAATCCCCCGGTACTTGTCATTATACTATACTACATCGATCAGGTACACTACCTGGTGGGGGTTGTAAGCTTCTCAAGATCCCTTGAGAGGTAAAGCCTGGTGCAAACCCCACGCATCAGATATATATACACTTATAACACCCGAGAGATGAGAGTACCCAAACATTATATGTGAGGTGCTAGTATATAATTTCCGTGCTTGTTTTGATTAGGGTAGATCAATCATTTGTTGTAATTACTTTTATATTAATGTTAAATGACCCATAACTTGTATTTTAATTGGTTTAAAAGCTCATTTCCTTGAGGACAAGCAAATTCCAAGTGTAAGGGTATTTGATAAGGAAATATTTGTTACGCTTTTAGGGGTCATTTAAGCCCTAAATCATGTTTTTATGATCAAATATTACCTCAAATCGTTTCTTTTGACATTTTAGGTACTTGTGACATAAATTCTGAAAAATGGAGCATTTTGGGGCTTTTCGGACATTTTTATGCTCAAGAATGAAGAGAACAAGAAAAGTCAAGAAAGTCAGGATTTAACATTTGACGGCGTCATACTTTGGAGCTGACGTCGTCACCATATGATAAGATGCCATGGATTTTTATGCTGAGACACCCTGGAAGAATTTGTCAGGTTAACACGTGACGGCGTCAGGTGTATCAGGAGCAAGGTCGTCTCCCTTTAACTCAACACAAGACGGCCCAGAACTTGTATAAAGGGACGGTGTCAGAGATCTCTTGGGCAATATGAAACCCTAACACACGTCGACCTGACGGTGTCAGAGGCTAAAACCTGACGCCATCAGAAGTGTGTGTGTATATATATATATATATATATATATATATATATATATATATATATATATATATATATATATATATATATATATATATATATATATATATATATATTGATTTTTCTTTCATTGTGTATAACTTTTTAGGGTGTAACTCTTGGGATAAAAACCCTAGACGAATTTTCCAGTAAAATTAGGGTTTCCATACCCTATTTTCATCCATGTTCAATTGAAGATAAGTTAATCTTTCTAATCATTCAATATGTCTATGTGTTGTTTGATTATGTTTTATGCTTGTCCTTCTTTTAACATGCTAGCTTAGGTTTTTTTAGTGTTTGCTTAGATCTAATGAAACCTAGCTATTAATTATTGATTGTTGGTTTGTCTGACTGCATTGGGTGATTGATTTCACGTTAGGCTTAAGAAAACTGGCTAATCTCCTATAAGGTAACAAGGTTGAACGTCTTAAGAAACGTATTCGGTTGTGTACACTGATGTTATTGGTTTTTTTTAATGCATAAGTGACTATTTAGGAGGCCATGATAGGATACTAAACGTGTCGTCATAGGAAGATATATGAGCTTATAGAGTTGGGGAAAGACGTACATGCCCCCACGACTGGTAATAAGGAAAATAACCCTTCATCCAAACAATTATAACAAACCAATTAATTAGCAAGAGATATATAGGGAGTAGTGAAATCTAAGTAAACACATTTTCTCATTATAAGAAGTTCACCGCATTTACTTTTCTTGTTATTTAATTTTAATTGCATTAGTAGTAATTTTGGGTTAGTTGACTAGTAACTAATTCCGCCCACTCCTCCAATACCTAAGGTTTTTACTTTGCTTTCATAAAATACAAAAATACAAAAATAATCATCCCTCACCTTTAGACCTAGTTTACATAGCTTTCAATCCTAACGACACTATTCCCCTAGAGAATGATCAATCCCCCGGTACTTGCCACTCACTATATACTACATCGGTCAGGTACACTGCCTGGTGGGGATTGCAAGCTTCTCAAGATCCCTTGAGAAGTTAAACCATTTGCAAGGTTGCAAAACCACGCATCAGCAACGTATTCGATTATACTGCTTAGGTACGGAGAATGGGTGTCAACAGTCTTCGATCGATTGATGAAGGACCTTTTCAGATGGGCACTACCAGAGACACAATTTCTACCACTGAAGATGGAACTGTCACTCTTGGAATTGATAGACCACGTACTTACAATGATCTCGATGAGAATGAGAAGAAGAACTATGACGCAGATATCAGGGCTTCCAACATTGTGATTCAAGGGCTTCCCAAAGACATTTACAAGTTTATCAATTACAATAATGAAGCCGAAACTGTTTGGGACAGTGTTAAAATGCTTCTTGCTTTCTCTGAATTGACTAAAGAAGATCGAGAATCTCAGTTGTATGAAGATTTTGAGCACTTCAAGATGAATCCGGGTGAAAACATCACTGACTACTATGTTAGATTTCACAAGCTTGTGAATGACATGAGGATCATCAAGATGACAATGCCAAACATTCAACTTAACTCCAAGTTTGTGAACAACATGGCACCCGAGTGGGATAGGTTAGTTACAACAGTGAAGCTTAACAAAGAATTGAGAGAAACAAACCATGAACAACTTTATGCATATTTACAACAACATGAAAAGCATGCTGCCTATGATCATCAGATTAGGGAAAGATTCACTCCAACTACAACAAATGATCCACTTGCACTTGTCTCTAATGTTCAGCCGTTCACTCAATCTCAACAAGATCAAGTCTATCAGTACCCATCCTCATCACTGAATCAGACATCACATGTCCAATCATCCTTGTACCCACCTTCTACAGAGAAAACCCAACCTAGTTCGGGCTACACTCATACTGATAAGATGATTGACAACCTCTCCAACAAAGTTTCGTTACTTGTTTAACAATCCAGAGTAACACTCCCTTAAACCAACAACCAACTTCGAACTTCATCAAATCTATGTAATCAAGAAATTGTGGAAGATGGAAGGGTTGTAGTACAGAATGTTCAGGGAAGACAGAATCTGAATCAAAGGAACTTTCCTCAGGGTAACGGTGCAGCTGGTAATGGTGGTGTGCATAACAAAATTGGGAAAGCTAATCAGGGACAAGCAAGGCAACCCAAGTACTACAACTGTGGTGGCTTAGGACACATTGCAAAGAAAAACACTTCGCCAAAGCATCCACAGAACTCTGACTGCTTCAAAGACAAGATTCTTTTGATGCAAGCTCTAGAGAATGGAGCATCATTGGATGAAGAGGAGTTACTGTTTCTTACTGGAGAGGAGACAAACACATTTGATGTTGATGTGGATGACCAACCAGTTTATGACTTGGCATAGAATGATCCCAACATCTTTCAGGCTGATGACTGTGATGCTTTTGACTCGGACGTTGATAATGAGCCCATTGCTCAAATCATCTTCATGGCAAATCTGTCATCGGCAGTCTCCTCTCCTCAACAATATGGTCCCTCAAATGCATCAATCATATATGAGGAACTTAAACTGTACGACATGATTGATGAACATAAGATTCCTAACAAACTACAACCGACAAATGTTGTCGATTTAGATACTATTGATATGGGTAATAACAATGTTATTCCAACGAAGAGTCTATTGTACCTAGTAGTGCATCTTCAGTTGTAAATAATGATTGTAAGTTGCATAAGAAAACTGTATTTATCTTTGATGACTTTGTGACCACTAGACTTAATATCTATAAAGATCAGGTTGCCATATATGAACAACGTACAAAATTTGAGCTAACTAAACGTGAACAAAAAGTGGATAGTCAAATGCGTACACTTATAACAGAACGCAATTTAAGTGAAGAAACATTGAAAAAGGAGTTATATTCTTTACAAAATCAACTTGATCAAACTATTAAACATAAACAAGAGATGCAAGAAAGTGTAAATACGTAAAACAAGATTTCAAAGAAAAAGAAACGAAACTCTTAAATGATTTTTCCAGACTTAAAACGTTAAAGAATAAGTTTGAAAACAAGTTGTACGTACAAGAACAAACCAGACAAACTGCTCAAATGATGCAAAGGCATAGAAAGTTGTGTGGTGAACATAGTGAGAAAGTTGTAGGTGAACCTAAATCTGTTTTTCTTAAAAGTCCTAAAGTGGCCCAACCTGCTTTATATGATTGTAATGAACTGCTTAAACCTAGTCATGTTCCCCCTAGTGTACCATCATCAGAAGAAGGTAATGATATTGAAGATATAAATAGAGAAAAATTAGCTGATAAAATGAATGACCCTGTATGTATAGCAAAACGGGTCATAGCGATTATTCTAAGGAGAACCGTTTGGCTATTTTTGCACCTCAAACTAAGTTGACTCTAGAACAAGTATTTTGGACCTTAGACTTAGAAAAAAGAAAGGCTGAAGAACTTAATGCCAAAACTCCACCCCTAAGGAAACTAGCTGCTGCAACGGTGTACCCACCCAATACACCCATGCACTTAGTCCCTAGAACTCTTCCCACATAATGTAGAACTCTAATTAGCATTTATGTACTTTGTCAACTATTTTTTGATTTTGATAAAACATGTAAGAAGATAATTACACCAATGGGAATTACTGAAGGGGAAACAGGATTTGAACAAACAAAATGGTGCTACTTAACTGAGGTTATTCCATTCTTTAAATTACTCAAAGAACATTTTGAGGGTATTCAAAAAACCCTAGAAACTGAAGTAAATGAGATGAAGGAAGTGTTTAAAGCTATGGAAAACATGGGAAAACAAAATTCGATTGAACTTAAAAGTTATGAGATTGAAAGAAAGAATATTCTCATCACCAATGAGAATTTGATTGCTAGATGTATTGCTCAGGATGTATATTATACTGCTACTGATTCTGCATTAACTGCTTGTCAATTTCATGATCTGTCGATTGCGTTGAATGTTGCCCAGAATCGTGTTAAAAAATCCAAAACGATGATCATGATAACATGGTCAGGCATTTGTCTAAATTAGAGATTGATAATCTTAATTTGCAATTAAAATATCAATACCTAGAAGAAAGAACAAAACGTCAAATGCCAACACATATTTGGATGCTCTTGAATTTGATGCATATTTTGAGATAAGCAAACGAGATGAACGGATTCAAGCTCATATGAACACGATTTGAAAATTGAAATCACAAATTGCTCAATTGAAGTCACATAAGAGTGATGTAATTGGCAACCAAAAACCACAGTCTCTAGATTATTATAATTTTCAATTTCAAGACATCATCAACAAACTGCAACATGAAAATGATTGCTTTCAAGCTGAAAATTCAAATGTTAAAATGCTTTACAAAGATTTATATGACTCAATTAAGGTCACACATGATAAACACAATGAAAAGATAACTTCTTTGCTTAAAGAGATTGAGAATCTAAAGACTCAAGTGAAAGGGAAAATGCCAATCATCACTAGTGATAATGGTGTACCAAAGGTTTCTGCTTGTAGTAAGTATGCAATTGACGTTGTGCCTATTCCGCTTCCCCTTAGAGACAATAGGTCAGCTCATTAAGTATATCTCACTCACCTTAAGGATAGCTTAGACACTCTTTGTGAGATCCTAGAAGATGATAGAATAGGAAAACCTCTTGATAGTGTAATTACTGATGCAGGCATCCTCACTAAACGGTCTCATGAACTCCTAGAATTTGTCATTGGCATATGTCCAAAAACCGGTACCCAGCGAGATAGATTTATTGCATCTTCCTCGATGCCTAAGAACAAGCATGTAACCTTTGATGTACCATTGAAAACATCTAAACCCAATACATCAAAAACCAGACAAACAAATGGAAGTGAAACAATCTAATGTTCCCATCATTAATTCTACAGGAGTAAAAAGTGACACTAAAGCTAGCGGGTCAAAGCCTAGTCACAATACAAGGAAAGATAAGACTATGCCAGCTAAGAGTGCTCACGAGATAAAAGTAGAAGACCACCTTAGGAACAAAAAATTAGATTTGAACAAAAAGAATCGTGTTGATTCTAGTATTAGCTATAAGCGTACTGTAATTAATTCTAATTCTAATGTTGTTTGCAAGACATGTAATGAATGTTTAATTTATGGTAATCATGATCAATGTGTTTTGTCATTCTTTATGTCTTCAAAACAATCACCTGTTAAGAAAGTTTGGAGAGCAAAACAAATTAAGCAATATCAGAAACCTACAAGGAAAAGGCTTAGGAATATAGGCTATCAGTGGAAGCCCACAGGTCGAACGTTCGCACTAGGCGAGCATTGCCCTCGAACTAGGATTACCATGCCTAGAACACTGCCTATTAAGGAATGGAGGCCAAATGGTATAGTTATCCCCTTAGATAATCAATGCCCTTTAACTAGGACCATTGCATCTACTAGTATTGTCCCTACTGTGAATACTGAATACCATGGAATCTACGGTTTCTATAGTTCTAGAATTTGTTTGTGCTAACCAAACGGACCCTAGTTGCACGTGGGGATCAAATTTTTTCAGTTATCCATCGTTTTCTGTTTTCAAATGCATGTCGTACAAATCATCCTTTGGTATTTGGACTCAGGCTGCTCAAAACATATGACTGGGGATCGCTCACGGCTCAAGAATTTTGTGAATAAGTTTATCGGGATAGTTAGATTCAGGAACGACCATTTTGAGGTGATTATGGGTTATGGAGATTATGTCTTAGGTGACAGTGTAATTTCCAGGGTATATTACGTGGAAGGACTTGGTCAAAATTTGTTCTCTGTTGGCCAATTTTGTGATTTTGATATCGAGGTTGCTTTCAGAAAACACACATGCTTTGTCAGAGAATTGGATGGTATGGATCTTCTTAAAGGAAGTAGTGGCACTAACTTATACACCATCTCGATTGAATACATGATGCGGTCCTCACCTATTTTCTTGCTATCAAAGGCCTCAATGAACAAATCGTGGCTATGGCACCGACGTTTAAATCACTTGAACTTTTGTACTGTTAATGATCTTGCTCGCAAGGACCTTGTACGAGGTTTACCCAGATTAAAATTCGAAAAAGATCATCTATGTACCGCTTGTCAACTGGGTAAAAGAAATAAGCATACTCACAAACCCAAAACTGTCAACACCACCATGGAAGTTCTTCACACTCTTCATATGGATCTATGCGGACCAATGAGAGTATAGAGTATAAATGGGAAGAAATATGTTCTTGTGGTAGTCGACGACTACTCTCGGTTTACGTGGGTGAAGTTTTTGAGAACCAAGGATGAGACTCCAGAGTTTATCATCAAACTGATCAAACAATTACAAGTTAGACTCAACAAAATCGTCAGAATCATCCGCACAGATAATGGAACTGAGTTTGTTAACAAACAACTCATTCAATTTCATGAAAGTGTTGGAATCAGTCACCAGAAAAGTGTACCATGCACTCCTCAGCAGAACGGTATTGTTGAAAGATGAAATCGCACTCTTTTGGAAGTTGCACGAACCATGCTAATTTTCTCTAAGGCTCCAATGTTTCTTTGGGTGGAAGCAATCGCTACTACTTGTTACACCAAAAACCGATCCTTGATACATACTCTCCATAACAAAACTCCATATGAGCTACTACATAGCAGAAAACAAGAATTTCATTCCTAAGAGTATACAGTGTTCTATGCTATCCGACAAATAACAGTCAAGATCTGGGAAAACTAAAGGCTAAGGCAGACGGTGGATTCTTCATTGGGTATGCACCAAATCGCAAGGGATACCGAATCTACAACAAACAAACCCAAAAAATTATGGAGACCATTCACGTGACATTCGATGAGCTGACTGAGCATATGGCTCCTGGACACACAAGTTCTAGACCCGCACCAAACTTATTGTCTCCTGGACCAATCAGTTCAGGTCTTGTATAGTATTCCACTTCTGCAGTTCCTTATGTACCCCCTACAAGTGAAGAGTTGAAGACTTTGTTTGATCCGATGCTTGGTGAATATTTTGAGCCACCGACTGTTGATACACCTGAACCACCAGTTGTTATAGCTCCTGTTCCACACAACTCAAATGGTCCATCTATTTCTGTTTCAATTGATCAAGATGTACCATCTGTCAGCCATCCACCTTCATCATCAAATCTTCAATCTCCTTCAGTATATCAAGGCACTGCAGTAGACAATTCTCTATAAGTGAATCCTTTTGCTTCTCCTGATAATGTTATGTTCATGAAAAATATTCGCTCCTGAATCTCTATCTGAGGCATCTTCTTCAGAGGATACTAACATGATTGCATTAGTTCCCTACCCTCAACCACATGAACATCTCAGAAAATGGACCAATGATCATCTGATTGAAAACATCATTGGGAATCCCTCTCATCCGGTATCAACCCGTAAATAACTAGCCACTGATGCCTTGTGGTGCTTTTATAATGTTGTACTGTCCATGGTCGAACCCAAAGATTTCAAGACCGCCATCACTGAAGACTGTTGGTTTAATGCGATGCAAGAAGAAATTCACAAGTTCGATCGACTTGATGTATGGGAATTGGTACCACCTCCAGACTATGCAATGATTATCGCTCTCAAATGGATCTTCAAAGTGAAACTTGATGAGCACGGTGACGTTCTGAAAAATAAGGCACGACTTGTTGCAAAGGGATATTGTCAAGAAGAAGGCATAGACTTTAAGGAATCATTCGCTCCAGTTGCTCGAATAGAGGCTATCTGAATCTTTCTCGTTAATGCTGCCAGCTAGAATATGACGGTCTACTAAATGGATGTAAAGACGGCATTCTTAAATAGCGAGTTGAATGAAGTAGTCTATGTCAGTCAACCAGAAGGATTTGTGGATCCTGATTGTCCTAATCATGTCTATCGTCTGAAAAAGGCTCTCTATGGCCTCAAGCAGGCGCCTAGGGTATGGTACGATACACTGTCAAAGTTTCTTCTGGCAAATAGATTCTCCAAAGGTGTTGTTGATCCCGTGCTATTCACTCGGAAAACATGCAAACATTTACTTCACGTTCAAATTTATGTTGATGATATTATTTTTACCTCATCCGATCCGATGGAATGTGACCATTTTTCAAATGAGATGAGTTCTAAATTTCAAATTTCTATGATGGGACAAATGTCTTTCTTCTTAGGTTTACAAATTTCTCAAAGTCCCGGAGGCATTTTCATAAATCAATCTAAATATGCTAATGAAATATTAAAGAAATTTGGATTTGATTTAAGTGAACCTGTTGACACTCCCATGGTGGAGAGATCAAAACTGGATGAGGACCTCTCTGGGATCCCAGTTGATCAAACTAAATACCGTAGTATGATCGAATCCTTGATGTATCTCACCGCCAGTAGGCCAGATCTTCTATTCGTTGTATGCATGTGTGCTCGGTATCAGGTTAAGCCTATGAAAAAGCACCTTGAAGCGGTAAAGCGGGTCTTTCGGTATCTCCAAGAAACTGAAAGACCCGCCATGGAACTAACAGTCTATGCAGATGCTGACCATGCAGGGTGTCAAGATACTTGTTGAAGTACGTCGGGAGGTGCTCAATTTCTAGGAGAAAAACTTGTGAGCTGATCTTCAAAGAAGCAAATGAGTACATCCATATCTTCTACAGAGGCCGAATACATTGCCATGTCTGCTTTCTGTGCTCAAATCCTATAGATGAGATCCCAACGATTGGATCCCTCTGTACTGTGACAACAAAAGTGCCATTGCTCTTTGCTGCAACAATCTCCAACACTCTCGATCAAAACACATCAACATCCAAAACCACTTCATCAGGGAACAAGTTTAGAAAGGTGTGATTGAGCTTTACTTCCGAGAGAACGGTTCCAATTTATTCTCCATCGGCTTGGTATGAAGAGTCTAAAGCCAGAAACATTCAAAAGTCTTCGGGAAGAAAAGGAAGAGTAGTGGATTTGCTTCATGTATCCTTGTACATATCTTATTCCAAAAAAATAGAAAAATATAAAATCAACAAAAAAACATAAAAATCAGAAAAATTGAAAAGTACCAAAAATAGTTTTCATGGCATCTCTTCTGGTATCGATAACATTTACGGTCCTAGAAATGTCATTCAATAATGACACATGTCTTTAAATGAAGCTCGAACAGAAGTTCAAAAGTTTTTCTAAACTATGTCATTATGGCTTGCTATTATTTCAGATACGCAACCCGTCTTTCAAAATGAGGAAAGCACGTCCCAGAAAAGACGACTGTTCCTAACAACGGGTGATTAATTTCTCCTGGGAATGGATTACTTTACATCCGTGCACCCTCGATCTAATGTACGCCTTAGTGCATAATTTCTAGTCTAAAAAGAGAAGTCTTCGTTGTATCCAAAATAATTTTCCGTCTATAATTCTTTTGAAACTTATTTGTGTTTAAAATGGTGGTTTAAAATTGTATTTGAAAATCAATCGGACTTAGATTTTTCATAAAATTTGTCACTCAATCTATGACTACAGTTCTTTAAATAGAAAACGGGTCATAAATTGAGGGTGGACTGATTTCAAATTTTAATTTTAGATCATCAAATGGTTTCTTTGTACGATTCAAGTAGTGATTAAACATGTGTTGTCATGTGTCAGAATATGAATTTTTCATGATTTTCTCGTTAAACTCCAAATCATTTATAAAATCATCATTTCAGACACCAACATTCTCCCTCATTGATTGAGGGGAGCATTGTAATGTTCCATTATCAGTATATATTAAATAGGACCACATTTTCTCCCAAATTCTCTAACTTATTTAAATCAATGGAGATCCCAAATCTCAAAAGGTTTAAAATTCTTAATCGGCGGAGAGAATGTGATTTAAATATGAAAACTGTTAAAACTGTGATCTTTTGGAATCAAGTGTAAGCTCCCTTATATGTGCTAAACTCTTTCGTATATCGATGCACATATTGAGGGGAGGGGGCGTATGGTTTATGATGGAAATTGTGAAAGAATACCAAAGATTGACCATGTTTATTTTAATGCACTAGAGTTATAAGGATGGTAAGGTTAGGTATAAGTTCCCATGATCCAGCCAGAACCGGAGGGATCTTTCCAAGGACAATCCTCTAGCTAGGATAGAAGTCCTTAGGAAAGATGAAAAAAGGAGAAAAGTGAGAATAAGGGAAGAGTGCCGACTGAGATGGAGCTAGTACCGGAACAAACCCAACAAGGTTCTAGTAATGAATTCTCGGTAAGCGCTGAAGGGGTTGAAGAATTAAAAGGAAAAGTTATGAGAATGGGTGAAAAAAATAGCCCTCCATATATTCAACCTTAGGGTAGAAACCGGGCTCAATTCATATGTTATTGGTTGTTACTAAGGTAACACCGGTATTGAAGACAAGACGTCATGGACCCAGTGACGCACTGCACTAAACCTTCTTGCCACTCAATTTCTCTTAAAAGGACTTGCTTTATTCTCACGGGGAACCCTGCATTATTTATCGACCGCTCATTACGAGTCATGTTGATATTGAAACAGGAGACGCCGCTCCAGTCTCCGATTACTAAATCAAAACGCACTATTGAGTTTAGAGCCAAAAGATCATCCATAAATCTCATTAGGACACACTTTCAATATGCTTGTAGTTTCATACACCGTGAAAGCAAGAAAAAAAAATACATTAAGAGTCCTACGCATTGTCCTCGTGGTATTGCCAGAACATCCAAGTGATACGTAAGTAGTTACAATGAAGATGGAAATTCTTCTAGAGCCAACGTCATACAAGCTCTTGGTAGGTGACATGTGAGATCATTCATGGATTGAACTTGTTATAACCAAAAAGTAATGATGGGGCGATTCGTATTTGAATCAAACTTGTTCCAGTATATGAATTGACGGATACTTTTGGAAACCCTTCGATGTGCTCAACAATTGTTTTCGAGCACATGGACTGCATATAAATTTTCAAAACAAAAGTATTTAAAATTGAAACTTGATGTTGATCATAAATCTGTCATCGTGTTACAAAACAAAGTCTTTATCCAATAATACGCGACTATATTTTAAAATCAATTTTTCATTAATCAATGAATCCTAATTTGCTGGTTCACTCACTCTTTGCTTTGTCTACTTTGAGACACTCCGATTTGAGAACGGCTTGTACAGCTGCGAAACCCTGTCAAGGATATTCTTCGAAATTCTACCTGATCGCAGGCAATATTTATATTGATCAACGGGGAATCGTGGTTCTTGCAACCCTATTTAACGAAAGTGAACAAAGACACTTTCATTTTTTTATTGCTAACTGTTGTTTGAAGGAATCCCTGAAGGTTGCAGCTGATGGCCAATGAGATGTCAATTCATAACCTCATGCTTACACTTCACACTCACAATCTAAGAAATCACAATAATTGAAAGATCTACAACAATGCTTCCGCAACTCTGATGCAAAGTTTCATGATCCAGAAAAGTGTGAGCATGCCGGTCCAAAATAGTCACTAAATAACATGGAGGCGATAATACAAAGGATGACTTGGAGATTTAGGGTGGTTGATGATATCAAAGAATGCTCAAAGATCACACAAGCCAAAGGAACATTAATTACAAGATCATTGCTTGAAGAACAAAGATTAAACACTATAAAGAATCAAAGACTACGAGCTAGGAAGTTAAAGTCATAAGATTGAATGCCAGAATTCAAATTGTAATTTCCGCGGTGACCTCCCTTAAAGGGAGGTTGTTAGGAATATAAATATTCATATGAAATATTAGCATTAATTAGCTCGTAGGCTTAATAGTTTTATTGTAGATATCGATTCAACCATGGAGTCGGGTCGGGTCTTTACCCACTGTAATCCCACTCCATAGCCCACATGAGGCGTTTATGCGAGTTGTATAAATATCGCTTCCACCAAAGGAGAGGGTTGAAACTTCATTTACTTTCAAGCTAATGCACTTACTTTCTCTTACTAAGAAGTCTCCTATTCTTTCTTTCTCTCTCTAGATAATCGGCCAAACATCAATCTTGTAGGTGTTTTATGTGTTACGAAATCTTACAAAAATTAAATTATATTTCTATAGAGGGCACTTTTATATATTTTCGACGGACTTTTTTCGAGTTTTATTTTTGAGTGTTGAAAGTTTGCCCAAAAAAACATGTGATTTGTAAAATCACAGTTAATTTGTTATTTTAAAAATCACATGTGATTTGTGAAATTACACGTGATTTTTAAATAATAAATCATAAGTGATTTTACAAATGATATGTTATTTTTCTGGACGAAAATTTCAACATTAAAAAATAAAGCTCGAAAGAAAAAACTTAGAAAATGTATTAAATTGCCCGTTTACTGAAAGATAAAAAAATTCTTGTCACGCCAGTGTATTTTTCATAACTTGAAAATTTACTGTTTGTAAGATATTATATATATATATATATATATATATATATATATATATATATATATATATATATATATATATATATATATATAGAGAGAGAGAGAGAGAGAGAGAGAGAGACTTAGGATCAAATGAGAAAAAATATTAAAATAAGAAGGATGAGAAATAACTATAACCACACATTAGGGATGCATCGATTTGAATTAGATTCATCCATAATCTTTTAGATGCACCATAATATATTTTCTAGCTAAAAATTAGATGCATATACATATATTAGATGCATTTTAGTAAGTTAGACAAATCCTATGTATTTTTTGTCATCTACCGATCAAATTTGTTGCAAGTAATACTTTGCATCGATTTCGCTTCAAAATCACTTTTGAAACTAATTGGGATGCATCTAAATGAATAGAGATGCATCTAAATCAAGTACACGCATCTCAAATATGTTGTTATAGTTATTTCTCATTCTTCTCATTATAAAATTTCTTCTCACTGGATCCCTACCCTATATATATATATATATATATATATATATATATATATATATATATATATATATATATATATATATATATATATATATATATATATATATATATATATATATATATATATATATATATGTGTGTGTGTGTGTGTGTGTGTGTGTGTGTGTGTGTATAACGAAATTATCTCTCACCCTATGGCGATTTTTTTCCTTAAACCCTAACTCACTCAAATCGTTATTCTTGACCTTCAATCTTGATCTACTCTGCATAACAATTGTGTTTTTGATTGTTTAAATTCGTTTAATTCATCATTAACATGGTTTTTATTCGGATATAGGCTTGATTTGGTTAATTTTACGGTTTTCTTTTTAGGGTTTTCTAAATCGCTGTTTTAGGGTTGTTTGGTTTTCGATCCTCTGACTTCCTTGCATTATGGAAGTCAGTTAGGTCTTAATTGGTGCTTTAATTCATGCTTCAACTCTGTTGAGGCTTTCGTTTGTGAAAGATTAGCCGTGGTTCTTCTTGATTTGTTTTGCGATTGCTGTTTCAGTAGTTTAGGGTTTCGTTTTTTGTTTATTTTGTTTCTTCTGTATGGCGAATAAGGGAGAGAGGAACACTATATTAACACAACCTGTTAATGTGAATATTGAAGAATTGAGTGCTACTATTGATTTGTCGAAAGTGACTATGAGGAAACATAAGAAGACATCTCCTCATGTTGATGCTAATCTGTCCGAGGGAGATGGATAAGTGTTAAACCAATGGCTGGTAGAATCAATATTATTTCCAACAAGGTTGATGGTGAAGATGTTGATGGTGATGGTATACGTGTTGCTCCTAATGCTGGTACGTTTCAAGTGTCCACAACTAATACTGCTAATGATCATGTGGTTACTACGGACTCGGTGTCCCCTACTGGTCCTAATAGTCAGGTTACTTCTATCAAAAGTAAACATGATTTTATTGAAGTGGTGTTTGGGGTCTCATTAAAATCTGCATCGGATATAGATTTATTCATTAGGGAGCTTGAAGAGGGCAAACATCCGATTTGGGCTACTTTGGATAGTGAAACTCGTTCACAGGTTACTGAGGCTATGTGTGGTTTATTTGAGGCTTATAAGCTTGACATAAAGGCTAATGCAACTAACTCTGACGTGAGTGGCAAAGATACTACACCTAATGTTAATATGGATACGAATACACAACCTATTCCTAACTCTACTTATAGTTCTTTGATGGCTGGGCCTGTTTGTGAAGGAGTTAACGTGTCTATTCTACGTAGAGTAGTAGAAAAGGTTAGTGCACGTCTTGAATACACTCTATATGGCTACTTTATTGGTAATAGAATGGCGTTTCCAGTGGTTGAATACTATGTTAGAAATAATTGGGCTAAGTATGGTTTGAAAAAGATCATCATGAATGCAAAAGGTTTTTTCTTTTTTAAATTCGATACTCAGGCTGGTTTAGAAGCGGTGTTGGAAGAAGGACCTTGGATGATACGTAAATCACCGATCATTCTCAAGAAATGGTCAATTGATACTAACTTATGTAAGGAAGAGCTGACTCGTATTCCGATATGGGTTAAATTACATGATGTGCCTATTCAAGTTTTTGAAGATGATGGTATCAACTTGATTGCTTCATTTATTGGCAAACCTATTATGTTGGATTCTTACACAAGCTCTATGTGTAAGGATACTTGGGGTAGTAGTAGTTTTGCTCGGTGCTTAATCGAGGTTGGTTCAGAGGATGAGCTCGTAGAAGTTATTACTATTGGTGTCCCCTCTCTTACAGGGGATGCGTTTACTAAAGAATCTATCCGAGTTGAGTATGAGTGGAGGCCTCCTAGATGCACATCATGTAAGCTTTTTGGGCATATCTATGAGCATTGTACTAAAAAAGTGATTACTCCTCCTGTTGCTACTACTTCAAATGTCGTTACTCCTTCTACTATGCATGATAACGATGGTTTCCAAATGGTGAGTCATAAGAAGAAGAAAGGTAAAGCCCAGTCTGGTAAAGGGAGTCAGGTTGGTACTTTTATCAAACAGACTTTCAGGTATGAGCCAAAGAAGACTACTAGTGAACCAAAAAAGGGAGCTACTATTAGGAGTAGTGTGCCTACATCGTCATCTATGTTGCAGTCTAAAGGTTCCTCCTCTAAGGAAGGTGAAGTTTCTACGTCAAATACTTATGCTTCTTTGGCTACTGAAGAAGATGGTGATGATGATTGTGTTGAAAACGTGTTTGATGAATCGGCTAATTTATTTACTACCTCTACTAAAGGTGGAAGTTCATCATTCACGGTAGCTGCTGGTTAGCTTGTTTTTGTTTTGATACTTGTTCTAGGTTCATTGATTCTAGAGTTGTTAAGAGCTTTTGGCATGTCATAAGCTCTAGGTTAGTTGTCTATCAGGCTGTTTAGCTTGAGGTTAATGTGGTACTTCAGCCACATTCCATCTGTACTCAAACGTTTTGGTTTAATCTATTTACCAAGGTGCCGGATTACTCCCCTTTACCCAAATATATATGTGTATATATATATATATATATATATATATATATATATATATATATATATATATATATATATATATATATATGTGTGTGTGTGTGTGTGTGTGTGTGTGTGTGTGTGTGTGTGTGTGTGTGTGTGTGTGTGTGTGTGTGGAAAATAGTTTTTATTTTTGTAACAATTCGCAATTTCAGGTTAATTACTATTCCCGGAAAATTTTACTATTCATTTTTTCCGAAATTTTCCCGAAATTTGATTTTTGTTTCATGGCCTCGAGTGATAAATCATTTCCATAGCAAATTAAAAGTTTGACACTCATGAGATCATTTTCGTGAAAGTTATTAAGGAATTACACGTTTTAGGGTAAAACGTCATTCAAAAATTCTACGCACAACGAAACTCGACCGCGTTAATTTTCCCCGTATCAGAAAAATGTTTGATACACTCATGATTTATTTGAGAATAAATCATGACTGAGAAAAACATGACCAAATAAACCTCGGCCGTGAAAAACTGGAATTTTCATTTTTAAGCGTTTTTACTCAGCTGTAACCTTAGCCTATACCTGCACCGCATTTCTAAGACGATTTGAATTTTCACATTTTTGGAATAAGTCAACATATTTTTCCCTCCTCCCTTGACCAAAAATCATTCCTTGATTTTATAAATCATTCATTGATTTTTAGGCTTACGGTTTTATGTCTAAAAGACATTCAATACCAATCGACACTAGACTCCACTGGTTTGAGAAAGCGGAGTCGGTATTTTTGGTCAGCAAATGTATCGAGAGTGATAAAGTTCAATATGCCACTAGTACACTGCTGGATGAAGCATTATCTTGGTGGAATTCAATATCTCAACCAACAGGCATTGAAAATGCTTATAAGATATCTTGGAATAACTTGAAGAAGATGATGATCAAAGAGTACTGCCCCCGCAGTGAAATACAGAAGTCAGAGGTAGAATTCTGGGATCATACTGTTAAGGGAAATGACATCATAACTTACAACCGTCGATTCCAAGAATTGAGGATACTGTGTCCAACAATGGTTTCAACAAAAGAGAAATTGTTGGAACGGTATATCTGGGGACTTCCACCAAGTATACAAGGGAATGTAACTTCAACAAATCCCAAGGAACTTGATGAAGCTATGCGGATGTCTCGCAGCCTCATGGATCAAGTGGTACGTACGGAAGAAACCCGAAGACAAAACAACACCAACAACTCCAACTACAGTAACAACAATAACAATAGGAACAACAACAACAAGCGACCATGGGATGGTAACCATGGAAGTAACAACAACAACAACAACAACCAAACTCAAAACAACAACCATCATAACCAGCAGAACAAAAGACAAGAGGCCGCAACGGCTTATGTGGCTGCACCAACTAGAGGCACAGGATATACCAGGAATGCTCCACTATGCAATAAGTGTAAATTCCATCACTCTGGTCCTTGCCCGGCTAAGTGTCGCAACTGTCAAAACACTGGACACCTTGCCAGAGATTATAGAGTCAAGGCTGTAGCTACCGGTAGCCACACACAACCAATAGTTATATGCTTCGGGTGTGGAGAAAGTGGTCATTACAAGAATCGATGTCCCCAAAACCAAGGTCAACAAGTTGAAGACAACCAGGGGTGAGCATATATGATAAGATGAGAAGGAGCTTAAAAGAATCTCAACAACACTGCAGAACAATGAAGTTTAGAACTTAGCAGTCATATTTATTTATGCACTATGTTGTACTACGTGTATGTCATCCCTAGTAATGGGAGTTTTATGACTTAAGAATATTTACAGTTCAATAAACAACTCTTTGTGATAATTCTCATCTATTGTACTTTCTATCTCCAAACCAATTTGACTGATTAGTAGACTATTACCATTCTATAAGGTTTACCCACATATCCTATAAACCATTCAACAAATTTTACTCCAAGCTATTTTGCTACCACTTTGTTGTTTTACTACAATATATTCTAACACCATCTTAGAAAAATTACTTCATTTTGATACCACCCTATAAATTGATTTAATGTCTTCTTTACTCAGCTTCATCTCAAACCACTAAAACTCAGCAAACCAAAATGAAGAACACAAGCCTCGTTCATCTTTTCACCATCATTATCTTCACAACCGTTGCAACCACAAGCTCATTAACAAATCTTGATGCACTTTTAAAGCTCAAATCATCCTTAGTTACACCACAAGCACCCTCATCAGCTTTACAAGATTGAATACCATCTAAAACTTTTAAGAAACACAATAATACGTGACTAAACTGAACATCACATTATCGGTCCTTAATTATACATAGCCTAGCTACCTATGTCTAATTAGGGAGGGATCATGTTATGCTGGGAGCAGTCACCTGTATGTTTTCTTAGAAACAAACTTCTCATAAGTAACCTCATCCTACGCCATACACTGAAACGACAAATCAAACTACATCACTCTAGTCCTCATAAGTAACCACACCTCTTCATCGACACCACTCCAACGTCTAACACACATAGAACTTCGGGACGAAGTTCCCCGTAAGGGGTAGAGACTGTAATAATTCGCAATTTCAGGTTAATTACTATTCCCGGAAAATTTCACTATTTACTTTTACTATTCACTTTTACTATTCATTTTTCCTGAAATTTTATTTTTGTTTCATGGCCTCGAGTGATAAATCATTTCCATAGAAAATTAAAAGTTTGACACTCATGAGATCATTTTCGTGAAAGTTATTAAGGAATTACACGTTTTAGGGTAAAATGTCATTCAAAAATTCTACGCACAACGAAACTCGACCGTGTTAATTTTCCCCGTATCAGAAAAATGTTTGATACACTCATGATTTATTTGAGAATAAATCATGACTGAGAAAAACATGACCAAATAAACATCGGCCGTGAAAAACTGGAATTTTCATTTTTAAGCGTTTTTACTCAGCCGTAACCTTAGCCTATACCTGCACCGCGTTTCTAAGACGATTTGAGTTTTCACATTTTTGGAATAAGTTAACATATTTTTCCCTCCTCCCTTGACCAAAAATCATTCCTTGATTTTATAAATCATTCATTGATTTTTAGGCTTACGGTTTTATGTCTAAAAGACATTTAATACCAATCGACACTAGACTGAGCCCAGTTTAGAAATTATAAGTCTTTTTAAATCATTTTTATCCTATTAGAAAAGTAACATTTTACTTTTCTCAATTTTACACAATATTCGTACGTTTTACGTATTACGCGTTTTAGACCCGTGTTTCCAGTTTTAGCAGGGTTTTACCACCCCCAATGGAACCTACCACTCATTTTATATTTTATTATGGATTATAATGACATGTTTAACCATACTTTCAAGTTCCACATTTTTACGACACCCGGTTTTACGTTTTGAGGCTTAATCATTTACGGTTAGCTTTTCCCGGAGTCAAAACTCATCCAATACTTAGGATATTATCAACCAAGGCACACCTCATCCCCCTTATCCATCTTGAACCGCCATAGGGGGGGGGGGGATTCACACCTTAAGGTGGCTTGATCTCCTTCCTTATGCTCTTGGATGATTACATGTATACAAGCTTCCTAAACAAGTCTTTGACTAGTCCTATATTGTAACCTCCTCAAAGCACTATAAAAGCCCCCCCCCCCCCCCCCCCCCCTTTGTTTGCCGTCCACCATTACACACCAAACACTCTACACTTAGCTAATTTCTTCTAGTTTCAAGCAAGAATCAAGAGCAACTTCAAAGATAGAAACCCTAGTTTGGTTTTAGGCAATGTTGCAAAAATCGTGAATCGGTCCCGAGGCGGTCGGGGGCCGAGTTGCGATTTTTGGCCGATTAATCGGCCGATTTTCTTGACTCGGCCGATTACCTTGTAATTTCCTACAAGTTCCACGGCCGAGGCCGATTAATCGCCGATTAATCGGCCGCCTCAGCCGATTTTTGCAACACTGGTTTTAGGTAATCAAAACACTTCCAAACCTCATAAACTTTGGTGATTTCTCTTGAGTTTGAATCCACTCAAGTCACCTTAACTTTCATCATCTCTCTTTCAAGAATACAAGAGTAGAAAGATTGCATGAAAGGTTGAAGCTAAAGTCTATGAAAGTCCTTACCTTACATGTTAACTTCCTTTCTTTGTTGAAAGCCAAAAGTTGTAAGCAAAACCCTAACATACTTCTTGTTAAATATCATAATCATGTTATTTACATATCATTCATGCTATATTATGTCTTGTGATCATGTCCATGATGTATAAAAATGGGTAAAACAAGTTATTGTAAATGATTGTTAAGTTAAGTTATTTAAACAAGTAAACTAGTGACTTTCTTGGTGAAATCTGATCAAAATAGTAAAATTATGATATTGGATCATTACATATTGTAGTAGAGGACCTAACAAGGAAACCATAGCAATTTGAACCACCTAAAACGAGTATACGAGTCAAAAGTTATGACCATTTAAAGTTACCAAAACTTTGCGGCAAAACTGCCAAAATAGCTTCTGTGACAGAACATAAAACACGCAAAAAGAGTCCCTTCTGGTCCGTTTCATGAAAAAGTTAAAACACGAAAGTTGTCCGGAATCACGTTTTCTTCAAAAACTCAGGTGCACGTCTCCAGAAAACCAATAACGAATGAGATTTTTCTCAGTTTCTTAACAGCTATTTACATATATAAGTCACTATATAATGGTTATGTTTTAAAAGGAACAAGAGATCTTATGACCTAGAATCAAGACCACAACCATGGCTAGAGCCAAGGTTGAGTCTCAAGACCATGGAACAATGACCAAAGGTCATGGCAAGGCCATGACTAAATGACCATATAAACTTACTTAGGCGAAAACATGAGCTAAAGAGTTGGCGATAACTTGAACATACAATTTGGATCTACTTCATCTAAAAGAACCATGAGATATTACAAGTATTTGTCATACAAGACTTAAGAAACTTACCCTAATAACAATCTTCATGTAAAGATAAACTTTCCTAAGTTTATTCAAATATTGGACATGTAAATTTTCGGATCAAAACTTATATATATATATATATATATATATATATATATATATATATATATATATATATATATATATATATATATATATATATATATATTATCAACTACTACAATAGTAGGGAGCCTCATGTGAGGAGTTCATTATGTAAGCCGTCGAGATGAGTTGTGGATTTACGAATTAAAGTGTCCTGGCTCCTCGAACGTTTACTAACATGACTTCTGAATTATGTCGGCCCGAACGGTAGTAAACGATATATAAACTATACATGTTTCATGAATCATTTCTTTTCAAAGACTTACACTATACATCGTACCACATCATGGACTAAATGCAAGACATACATATATAGGCAATTCTTCATATTCTTTACTCCAATCCTAAGTCGCAACATTCTATTATAGGTTGCTCGTAGAAACCTTCGCGATTCGACCATCACATTCACTACTTACTACATAACTTAAGGTGAGTTCGTAGCCCCACTTTCTATTGTTTAACTATTTTACAAACCCATGGGGGGATACATGCTATTATTTTTCTACTCGAACACAATGCTTTCTACTGTATGCTACCCGACTATGTTTTATTGTCACTAAGTAACGATTGCCATGTTCGAAGTCCCTATATCATGAACCATTAGTCACTAGCTATAGTGAGCGCGAATATTGTGAATAGATCTATTGGGATTGACGAATCCCATTTGTGTTGAACAAATACGAGTTCAAACAAATGCACTATATTTGATAGTTTGAGGTATAATGGCAATATTACCTTGGTAGGGCTTCTACAATGCCAATTTTTGGTTCGATGTTAATGCTTTGGTTGCATGAGCTTAGTGAAATAATAACGACTTTTGTTTTCTAACTATGAATGTGTGATTAATTACCTCACATTACGATTATTGTGTTCAACGATTTAACTACAAACTCTACGAATTCCACTCAACCTTTGTGTTGACTGTTTTAAGCATGTATTTCAGGTCCATGATGATCAAGGATGGCACGGAAGGGCACGGATATTCAAGAGGGCTATAAATTTATTATCATTCGAAAACTCATTTAATGCAAATTCTAAACATGGAACCATCTGGGACCTCATTTTGTAATCTTTGATATTTATATAATTTGAATGATAAATCTTTTAAAAACGACTCAATTAGAGTTCGTTTTCTATTATTGTGACTATTGTGCCGTCGAGTAACACCCAGTTTGAATTCCGCTGCATCCATGAATTGGAGGTGTTACAATTTTTATTATTTTTTTTCTACTTTTTTTCTAAAATTAAATGGCTTGAGTTTACTTATATGAGAGTTAGAGTTTATGATCTACGTTGATCTCACCTTTACGTTGCCAAACATTTTTTTTTAATTGTCTTTAGTTACATTGCCATATGTGTTGTTTACCATTCGAAAGAAAATTAATATAGTTCATTTTCTTCTTTTCCATAGTCAACGATAATCATCATCCGAACGAATATTAAAGTTTATTCATTATGAGCATGTTTTAGGTGGTGTTTGTTTTTTTATTTTGAATGTCTTAACAATTTCTTAATGTCTCTTAATGAGTCAAACCTCTTAATAGGTCGGACGTTTTGAGCGTTCAGACCGTTTGTTTTTTTCCTTGTTCAGATGTGGTCAGAAGCAGTTACATCTTAATTGTCTAGACTTGAGAGGGGTGTTTTAATACCTCTTGTTGACACAAAATAACCAAAACAATTTAGTACGAGCAAGCAAATGACACATCATCTTACTTTAACAAGATTTTTGATTCAAATTCAAACATTTACGCTTTAAATTCAGGTTCAGATGTACGGTTCAGATTCAGATTCTCAACATCTGAATAAACAAACAACACCTTAGTACATGTGATCATACAAAACCTCTTTACGGGCCTCAAGTTCTAAGATGTTAACACCAAATTGTTGAGTTGATACTAGAATAAGGGTGTGTTTGGTAGAGAGAAAAGAAATAGGAGAAATGGAATTGGATTAAATTCTCTTGTTTGGTAAAGAAAAAAAAAATGAAGAATTGAAGGAAAATTGATGGAGAATTGGAGAGAAATAGTATTTTAATTTAGTTAACCTTTATTTCCATCACTTTTGTGGAAAATTTAGAGAAATGAGTTTATATATATATATATATATATATATATATATATATATATATATATATATATATATGGAAGAGATCCAATAAGAAGAATAATTAAAATAAGAATGGTAAGAAATAAATCTAGCCACACATTTTAATGTAGGAGGGAAAATTTGAATGAAGATGCATCCATTTTTGTAGGTGCATCTAGAATGTGTGGTTGTGGTTACTTCCTATCCTTCCTATTTTTATTATTTTTCTTATTTGATCATATATATATATATATATATATATATATATATATATATATATATATATATATATAACTTTTCTTCTAATCACTTTAAATTATATTTATGTTAAAGAGTGTACTTTGTTAATAAAATTTTATGTAAACAAATTAGGTGTGCAACATCATGTGTTCAAAATATTTTTAAAAAAAAAATGTTGCTCAAAATATGTTTCCCAAAGGAAGGAGGAAAAAAAAAAAAAAAAAAAAAGTTTCTTGATTATAGATTATTTCAATTCTCTAGCACTACCAAACAGTAGAATTTAATTAATTTCTCATTCAATTTTATTTCTCTAAATTTAATTCTCAACTTCATTTCTAATATCTGAAATTCTCTCTACCAAACATGCAGAGTAAATTGCCAAACTTGTCAGCTTTGGTTTGTTTAAATTCCATGCGCAATTTTAGAAAACCTCAGATGTCTGAGTGCGGTCTTTATGGAAAACGATTTTTTTTTTTTTTGAACGGCAATTGTGGCCACATGGCCCTTAGCTCGGAATCGGTTCAACCGGTGGAACCGGCCGGGTCGAAACGGGTTTCAAAACATTATATTTAATCACAAAATCATCAAACTTTTATTATTTTTCGTTTATAAACCATAAACTTTTTTTATCCCGTTTAGTATAAAGAATAAGGCAATTTCAAGATTTTCCATTCTAAGTATCAAAATACGTAGTAATTAATATACTTAAAAAAATTATTGCAAATTTGTATTTCGGGTAAACATGACGTTTTGATACTATGAATTTTATGCACTTTAATCCTATTAGCTCTGTAATAAATAATACTACGTAATGACGTTGCAATTCCCTCCTATTCCTGTTTATGTTGTAGTGACGGGTTTTTACTTTTTATACACAGGTAGCCAACATTTTTTTATATATTTTTTACTTTTATTATTATTGTTATTATCATTTTTCTGAATACGATTTTCTTTTCTTCTTTCCTTCTTGATGTTGTTTTCTCTAAATAAAGCATCGAGAACACAACGTGAAATAATAGATACAGTGAAAAAAAATTCAGAGCATACATATCATGTTTTTGTGGTTAAGATGGATGAATAGTCGAATACAAAATAGAGACAAAATGACCATCCTTGAAGCACAAAAAATGTGATGATGCATGGTCTTGGATTAAGTGAAATATATTTGAGCTGTTTGGGTATATGGTGACATTAGCATGGGATGCATAATGGACTTGGCGTGGATTTCCCACACTTAGATTTTTATGATGCACCAATCAATTATGATGCTTCCATATCCATGAACATTCTACTTCTTGATTCTTATTGCAATGTAAAACCGCAAATGCTTTATGTCATGCTTTGTGCTATCGATCACAATATCTTCATAGTTTATGGTATCAAAATTCTCGAGAAACGTTCTGTATCCTTGAAACATGAAAGTCAAACGTTTGTAACTGTTGTATTTCACTTTATTATGTTGTTAAGTTGGACAAAATCTCAAGTGAAATGATGTTATTTTGTTAGGGTAACTATATATAATGCTCGTGTACGCGCAGGGTTTTTACTAATCTTTTAAATAAATTATTATGTGTATCTTTATTTTCAGAACCCTGTTAAGTGCGGGAACTGCAAGAACTCCATTTTTGCATTAGAAAACATGTACGTTCATATAAAACATGTATGTTTTCTTACATACACCTTAATACACATACATGCGTAACATACATGCTCATATAAAACCATGTTAAGTGCAACATATCAATGCAAAATGGTTTTATATGAACATTTATGTTATGCAGGTATTTGTATTAATGTGTATGTAAGAAACCATATATGTTTTATATGAACATGCATGTTTTCTAATGCAAAATTGGAGTTCTCGCAGTTCCCGCACTTAACAAGGTTCTGAAAATAAAGCTCCCCAATTATTATTTTTAATTTTGTGGTTTAATTTATTTATTTATTATTTTTTTTATTTTTTTTGATGACGTAATTAGTGGTCTTTCTAATATTCTTGTTAAGGATATTATTTCGTATTGATTTTGCATCCTCAAATCGAACTTGGTTCGTTTTTTATCTGCCTTCGTCATTGAACAATTGAGGCGCACTTGTATCCTTAAAGTTTCATGTTGCTTGAACCAAGAATGACTCATTGACCATCGATCACATGTTCCATAACTAAATACCATATAAGCTAAGATAATCCCGAAAAAGAAAGAGACCATGATACATCGTTTTCGGTTAGCAATATTTATACTGCATGTTGTGTTTGGACGTCTTCAAAGCAACAACTCCAAACCAACAACATTGGTCTTAAGCAATAGTCACCAAACACTTTTTGCAGCTTTTTTTTTTTTTTTTTTTAAGATCTACTTGGAGGTGATATCCACCTTCACTCATCCTACGGTTGCTAAAACACCCAGTTTCCAAAAAAATTACTCCCTCCGTCCTATATTAAGTGTCCACTTTTAAAATGCACAAAGTTTTAGAAAATTCCACTAACTACACTATCCACCAATCAAATATCAATTTTACCCACTAAACTCTCATCTCATTGGTTGAAATAGAATCTGGACACTTAATTTGGGACATGCAAAGATTCTATTATGGACACTTATTATGGGACGGAGGAAGTAACATCTTAATGAACATCCGGTACTGCTTTTTCTTCTCTTTCAAAATTTGAAACCTTTCTAGAACCATCAGCAAAGATTATCAAAACAAATAAAATTTGTTAACTGTGTACTCTTCTATAACAGTATAACTTAGCCCGTAAGTACATAAAAAAATAGAAAAAACCTTAATGGATGTTAGAGAGAATCAACATAAGAGTTTCTTTTTGTTCTTTGGGGCTGTTTAAGAAAACATATCGACTAAGAAAAAGTAAATACATTTTGATAGGGTAGAGATCACCAAATTCCACAAAACTTGTAACAAACCTCATCACAACATCCGAATTGCAGTCTTATCTTGAATCACCCCTAAAGGAACGTGAAATAAAAATGGGTCAAGGGTTTTGGAAAGAATGACCATGAAAACAAATGTATAATTGCAGTTTGAAATTCAGAGACATAGGCAATGTTTGGCGCATAGCTTTTCGGAGCTTTTTGGGGCGATGAGCGGTGAACAATGAGCTTTTTGATTTTTAGTGTTCGTTTAGCAAAAGAGCGGTGAGCTTTGCTATTTTTTAAGAAAGCTCCTTTTTTCAATGCTTCTTTAAGAAGCTGCGAGCGGTGAGCAGTGAGCTGTGGCTACAGCTCACAGCTACTGCTCACTGCTACCGCTCACAGCTACTTTCGCTAAACATAGCCATAAACCAAAATTCAAAATTCCTTTTGTTCTTTAAATCATGTCATTTTGATAAGGAATAGAGGTTTGCAAAATTAGTGATTGAAGGTTTTGAGATTTTTAACACGGAATACAAAGATGACTTGGAATAGAAATTAGATCAAAGATTGCTACCTCATAGCCTTTTTGTTTAATCAAAGCTAAATGTTAAATTTTTTTAAAATTTTCAAACCGAGTGCCTGGAAATCGGAGGGAGGTGAACACTTTGGTTAGAAAATTGCAAACATCCTTTAAACTGTATCAAATGTATAGCAACTGTGACCTCAAAAGCCAAAGATACTGCTCCTCTTCATTTTTTTTATTGGATCGCAAATACCACATTATGCCATCTGTAAGCCTAAAGATAAGAAAATCAACGAAATCAGAATTCAGATATAAACAGTGACATACTCAGATAAATTGTTATAGCGGATATAAGAGAACCATAACTTGCTCCAACGGTGATTGCAGTGGTGCCTTTTCCACCCAACTATTGTTGACTTTGAGGGTGTTAAATGTCACATTAAATGTGCAACTCTTTACAACTGTTGTCAGCGCCTTCAAACCACATTTACTATATCAAAATCCTTTAGTTTTAACTCTCCATACATCAAAATATCATAACCAATGTTCAAGGTCCTATTTAAAGTACCATCTGCATACATTAACTACATGGATTACTCTTAAATCATCACATAGGTAAGTTTAGATTAGCAATCCTAAACATCCTGGATTCCTCAAAAACTGCCTATCTCATTAACTAAAATGCAATAACCAATACATACTAATATAACTAATTCAAACAAAGCTAAGCTCCACAAAATATACAAACCTGTTGATTAACTTTGCGTACTTTATGGGCTCCAAGGCACAACGTTGTGCTGATAGCTGTCCAAAATGCAAGTATGGAAAACAACCATAAAGCCCCTTGGGCTTCAATGGGTTGTTGCGATATGTTGAGTGGTTAATAATTTAGTTGTTAAAAAACCATCTTTCTTCCCGGTTAATGCTTCTATTGCAGTATTTTCTGCTCGTTCACAACACTTAATTTCAGGAACTTCAGACCCTTTCATGCACGAATACCATATTTATCAGTCTACATATTTTAAAATATGTATCTAGCAGTTTCTCCTCATTTCAAAAGCCTCAATTTACAATTTTTTTAATAAGACTAAAAAAAATTGGCATCCATCTGAATGCTTGGTTTCTATATAAGAAACATGCGAGGATCCCATTCAACATTATTAAGTAGTAAATGTTGCTAGGAGTAGCAGCCATGCCATTATACTAATAGAAACATTGATTAAAAACGGTGTGAGACATGATCATAAACAAATATTCCGTTGTAGTTTCACAGAAGAGTTTTACCAAAACGGAAATATTTTATCCCATACAATCTTATCTAGTCCAACGACATCCAATTCAGTACACTAAAGTTTTTCACCTTTAGATAGTGAACCCTCATTCATTGACCCGTTTCGACCCAACCCCTAACCTTGCCTACCTGGCCTTGAAAATGACCCTTTTTGACCCGTGACCTGACCTGCCTTGTGTCACCATACCCCTTTCTGAACTGAGGTACAAAAAATAAAATAAAATTCAGCAACAACTTAGTATTTACATTGTACTAAATAAAAACTTGTCTATACATCTAAACAGCCCTTAAAATAGAGATAACGGAAAAAAATTTACGCCAGTATCTTGTTAAATGGAAGTGGAATAAACTAAACTGTAAGATATCTAGTTTTGCTATCATTATTGAATAAACCAATTAAAAGTTGCAGGAGTAGAGTTTAATTTCCAATAACCAAAAGCGCCAGGAGTATGCAATCCAATAGCAAGCACATGAAGATGCATTAATTGTTGAACATTAGGTGTTGAATCATGTGAAAATCATAATAGAATTGACACTCGGGCCAGTAAAGATGGCATGATTGGTGAACCATCAGCAACACCCACAGGTAATCGCATATTTTCAGAAACATTATAGTAAAGATGGCCAGTAAATATGGCATGATTGGTGAACCATGGAACATGCCTATGTATCGTCCAATCATCCAAGTTCACAAGACAATGACCCCTGAGTATGACAACGATTTTTGTTATTAAAGTAGATGCATAATTTAACCAGGCCCCCAAATACTATGAATAACATCAATTATGTAGTCTTGCATATCTAAGGAATCTCTTCAAGCTCTTTCTAGGTGGGTTGTATACACCAGTTACGTTTTCAACCTAAATTCGATGATCTAACCACTCTGGCATCGCTAATACCATAGTACAATAATTATACATTCGTACATCATACTAACATAAAAAAATATCAGGACCTTTAACACATAAACATAAGCACAATGACACAACAATAAAAAACAATACAACTGTTTAATACATATAAATATGTTTCTACATACATGAAAATAAAACCTGATTTCTTGAGTTTTATTGAATGAGATGTGGATATGTCTGATGATGAATTCGTGGGAATAAAAAACCGGGGCTATCAATTGAGTTTATATAATGGTTTAAGCCGGTTTTAGTTTAGGTCCGATTAGGATTCTGATTGTAATTGTAATACAATATAAACTTCGCATGAGGTTTTTAGTAAAAAAAATTAACAGTTAAGTCCAACAATATGTAAAAATTTAGTTAAACAACTGTAACTTATTAAAAAAAATTCTGAACACCAATAAATTAAAACAAAACAATATCCTTTGTTACAAAGAACCTGAAATTTGTAACACTGCAAGGAACATGAAATTTGAAATAACACAATTAATCTTAAGTAAAACAGAACAATTAATTTTAATTAAATAAATTTTTAATAACACAAAATCTCAATCAAAATCAAATCATACTTATTATAAAAATTAACCTTAAACTCTTCCTCTTACAGTAATTTATGCGTGGGAATCGCACCTTGCTTTACCTCTCGAGGGATCCCGAGAAGCTTACAACCCCCACCAGGCAGTGTACCTGATCGTTGTAGTATAGTATAGTGACAAGTACCGGGGGATTGATCGTTCAGCTTAGGAATAGTGTCGCTAGGATTAGAAAACTTAATTAATAGTTCTAAAGGTGAGAGATGATTATTTTTGTATTTTTATATTTTTTAGAAAGCAATTAAAATCTCGGGTTTTGGAAGATAGGGCGGAATTAGTTGCTATTCAACTAACCCAAAACTAAGATGCAATCAAAATAAAATAATAAAAATGAAATTAAACTAATTAAACTAAGTTGTGAGCAGTGGTTGGAGAAATTGTGTTTACTTAGACTTCACTACTCCCTAGATATCTTTTACATGTTAATTACTTGTTACACTTGTATGAATGACGGGTTGTATTCCTTAATACCATTCGTGGGGTGGCATACATAACTCCTCAACTCTATGAGCTCTTATCTCCTCCTACACCATGACCCAGCACAACTATAGGGATTGTAAACAGTGGCTCATGCATTAAATACAACCAATAAAGACCTAGTACGCCTCGGTTCATGTTTCTTAAGACGTTCAAGCATGTTACCATTTGGAGATCTGTCAGTTTTCTTAAGCCTAACATATAAATCATTCATTCAAAACAAGAATAGACAAGTAATCAACACATAATCAACATCTAGGTTTCATTAGATCTAAGCAAACACAAGAGATATCTAGCCTAGCATAGTAGAATTGAGACAAGAACAAGAGATAAACAACCAACACATAGACATATTGATTGAATTGAAAGTACACTTATCTCAATTACAATGCAAGGTCTCAAGGGTTTGGAACCCTTGAAAAACCTGTGAAAGAGGCACCAAAATCGTCTTTAGGGTTTCACCAAAACTTCTCTTCTCTTAATGAAAAAACTAGAAAACTATATATAGGAAAAACAGTCTGACGGCGTCAAGAGTTAATTCTGACGTCGTCACCTCCTTCGATATTTAATTCTTCATGTCTGACGCCGTCAAGAGGCAAGTCTTGACGCCGTCACCTTGTATCCTCAGCTTGGATTTTTGGTACTTTGCCGTTTTCTTCACTTTATGCTCCAAAATAGCCTCTTTTCCAGAATTCACTCTCCAAACACCTAAAATCACAAAAGGAACGATTTAGGGCAATATTTGATCAAATAAAGTCGGATTCGGGCTTAAATGACCCCCTAAAAACGGATCATTTTTCGCCTCATCATATACCCTTACACTTGAGATTTGCTTGTCCTCAAGCAAATGAGCTTTTATTCTACTCAAAAGACAAGTTAGGGGTCATTTAACACTAATATAAAAGTAATTACAACAAATAATCGTTCCACTAAAGACCAATAGACAAGCACGGAGGTCATACACAAGCACCTCACAAATAGTGTTTAGATACTCACATCTCTCGGGTGTAATAAAGTAATATAACATTATGGAAATGGAAGATATCTCTCACTACCTGTCATAGCAAAATAGATTACCATAGGCTTGGGAAAGGATCAAACCTCCACCACATGGCGTAAGCACCTAGGATAAACTATCAAAGAGGTCTTTTAAAGGGTTATAACGTTAGGTGTAGGGATATGAATTACACGGTTTTGTTGGATAAAGGAAGTTTTACTGGTGGCGAGTTAACAATCTTAGTTAATTACATGTACAAGATGGCGTTGCTAAGCCAAGACTAGACTCGACTTAAGCTAATAAATGAAAAATAACAAAAACATAAAATGAACATAAAATAAAAACGGGATGGTAGTCCGTATGTTTTTTTTTTTTTTTTTTTTTTCTTTTTCTATTTTTTTTTCTATTTTTTTCGATTTTTTTTTTTTTTTTTTTTTTTTTTTTTTTTTTTTTTTTTTTTTTTTGCATACACTCTTACCCTACCATCCAAAATAATACATCATAGGGGATGAGAATTCCCCTTACACTTGAATCTTTACATACTTTACAATTAACTAATCTAATGACTCGAATTAAGAAAATCAAAACACTTGGAGCACTTTTAAGATTAACGTACATATGGGGGTAATAAGTGATGTTCTTCCCCATTACTCCATAAATTAAGTACTTACCCATGAGTTGAGATAGTCCCAAAACAATATGTACAATGATATGACTCGACTTAGCAACCATGTAATCAATTAGAAAGTTAACTTAGGGTTTAACAAATAACAATAATGCACTAAAAATGAGCGCATACACGGAAGGCTAAGGCGATTTGGTTGTACATTTAAGTGGGGTGTAACAAATTCTTCCTTTAAGTAAAATGCTTAAAGTTAGAAACGAAAAGATAGGCTCGGAGGGGTGTACTAGGGGTTTCGTGTACTAAAAATGAGTACAACGCTAAGGGTGTGGGAAAAATTAGTTGACTTAACTAGCCAAGTAATATGACTTAAATGGTCAAGTAATTATAATACGGGTTTAACACAAGGGTGATCCTAATGCCTCTTATCATGTAGTAAATCCTACTACACGAATGTAGTCTCACTAGCGGTCTCGGGATGCATCACTAACGCAAGTTCTAGAATCTAAATGCTACCGGTACACTCATAAGCACCAATAATAAATGCTTTTCCTATCAAATCTAAAGGCGAACCTCACATTTTTGGGTGGAAAATTTTTCTGAATATACGGTTATGTGCTAGTCATACAACCTCCTATCCATGAGACGCTTGCTATGGCTAAAGTTTCACTCCTAAATGTTGTAAAAAATTTTAAATTTGGCGCTAAAATTACACTAACAAGTATTTCTCGTAGTTTTATTACTCATCTACTATCAAACAAAACAAACTCAAGCGAAAGTGCATATGTAAGGTATCATCTTTTTACCCTCCCCTTACACTTAAGATGAACATTGTCCCCAATGTTCAAGTAAAGAATGTAAAAGTTAAAAAGTAAAGAGAATGAAATCAAATACTCCCCTGATTCGCTCGGTATGGATTTTAGTTGGCCAGGTTAAATCTTCTTCCAAGAAAACGAACAATCAAAGCTTCCCTTCCAGAATATAAATCATCTTCTTGTCACAAATAACCTGTAAATCCTGACAAAAGTAGACAAGACAACCTCGCGTAAAATCGGCGGCATCCTATATAAGTTACTAAATCCTAGAAAACAAAGTAAGATATAATGCTTGTGGAATGAAGTTTGCAGATTTCCTGGAGATTATAAAACTTAATAATTCACAAAAACCATAAGACTCCGTTAGAAAAAACAAAACCGGTAAAATTTCCAGATTTTAACTCCTGACGCCGTCAAGAGCAAACCCTGACGCCGTCAGAATGGACCTGCAGAAATTCTTATGTTAAGTTTCCGGAAAATTTCTGGAAAAACTTTGTCCTACTTCCTGGAAAATCCTGCAAAACTTCATTATGACTCAATACAAGCATTTGACTCTAACAAATACGAATATACATGTTCATTAAATATTGTGGATAATCATGATCGGTTTGTTTCTTAAAAACATATTTGGGGTTTCCCCTTACACTTATCTTTTGCAAAACTACCTCTAGGTTGAAGTTAAGACTAGGCTAAACAACATAATAAAGTATTTCCACTTTTTAGTAGAGAAACATGATCAACCAACAATAAAAATAAAACATGCATACGGAAGCAAATAATAATCAAACAAATAAAAATCACACAAAACATGGGTTGCCTCCCAAGAAGCGCTTTTCTTTATTTACGAGTCTTGTAGCTAGACTCAAAGTCGTGGGTTACTACGTGATCTCATCATTGGTTCCACTCTCTAGGTCGTCTTCTAAACCAGTTTTGTATTCCGGACCTAGTTGTAAGCATTCTTTGTAGAAACCAAGCATCCTATTTCTAACATACTCTACTCCTCTACGTCTATCCTCATCATTCCTATAATAAGCCGCTTGCTTACGTTCCTTTTCGAAATTAGAGAGAAGGCGGTATTGCTCAATTTTGTAGGGCATTTGATAAGCAACCTCATCATTGTCTTTCTTGAACCTAACTATCCCTAACGTCGGATCATAACTCATCCTAGTGGCCTCAACAAATGGTTTCCCAAATATTATTTGACTTAGGCAAGCATCTATCACCGGACGCGTGTCTTCCACTATCATAAAATCAATCTCATAGGTGAGATTCCCTATAATCACATGTACTCCCTTAACTCTTCCTGCAAAATTACTTATCCAACTTTTACCGGGCATTATCCTAAAATTGAGTTGCTTCTTCATCACCCAATTGTAATAAGTCCTAGACATGATGTTCACGGGGGATCTAGGGTCTATGTAAGCTTTCCATATATGCATGTGCCCGATATTGCATGGGATGTTAATATTAGAGGGGTCTCCCATTTTGATCAGGGGATCGCCAAAGATATATGTTGTCTCGGGACTATCGAATAAATCCTTATGGTATTCCCGTTCTTCCTTGGTTGGCAACTTATCAAAATATTCTTCTATAGGTTCTACCTCCTCTAATTCCTTATCCTTATTAACCTCAACTTCCCTACTCTCATCCTCACTATTGGCTTCTACTCTAACTTCATCATTGTCACTCTCCTCTATCTCCCTATCTATCGGCTTAATGGTGACAACATTGACAAAGTGGACATGTTTGGATGATGAGGGGTCCTTAACTTGGATTCCACTATTGGTGTCCCTAGTGTCCTTCCTAGGTGTGGCTAATGTTTGGTTGTTGAGGGCTTTCAACAAGTTGTCGATCTTGTTGGTCATCTCCGTTTGTAGTTGGTTGAATTCAGTTTCAAACCTAGCTATGCGAGCTTCTTGAGATGCCATAAATTTCGACATCAATCCTTCAAGATTGTTGGTACTACCATAGTTGTTAGAAGGATTGTTGTTGAAGGTACGGTTGGATGGTGGACCGTTTGATTGGTAACGATTAGGTGGGTTGGATGAATTGGGTTGATTTTGTTTCCACCTAAGGTTTGGGTGATTTTTCCATGAGGGGTTATATGAATCACCGTATGTGTTTGGCTCGGGCTTGAAAGTGTACCACTTATCTCCCGCTTCGTCGGTACGCGTGGATGCGTAGTCCGCAAAAGCTGTTCCGGGGAGTTCCACACAATCACGAGTGTCATGGGGACCACTACATAATTCGCATGAAGAAGTGATTTTGTTCACTTGGCTTGAATGCTTTGGAGCTTCGTAAGATTTCATGAGAAACTTGACTTGGTCCTCAAGTTCCATGATCCTACGGTCGGGAGTGCTTTAATTATTCGAAGGCAAAGATATTGCCTTGACCGTTTTGTTCAAATCACGGGGATCATTCCAACTTTCGTTGTCATAGAGAGCAAGATCTTCCATGAGTTCCCATGATTGTTCCGCACTAAGATCACGTAGCTTACCACCGGCCGATTGGTCAATGGTTCGCCTCGTGGAGATGTCGATATGGTCATAGAAGATTTGGACTTGGAGCCAAAGATCTATGCCATGATGAGGGACTTTTTGGAGTAAGTCCTTGAAACGAGTCCATGCTTCATAAAGAGATTCATTTTGACGTTGTTGAAACATCAAGATGTCATTCCTAAGTTTAGTAGTTCTCCCCGGTGGGAAAAATTGAGCAAGGAAACGAGTGGTGAGATCATCCCATGTGGTGATGGATCCCGTGGGTAAACGCTCAAGCCATTGACTAGCTTGATCCCGTAGAGAGAATTGGAATAGGCGTAAACGGGTAGTCTCTCTAGTTTCAACACCTAGGTCTATGGAATCTACGATCTTGAGGAAATCCTTAAGGTGTTGGTTTGGATCTTCGGAACGAAGTCCATGGAATGCACATCCGCTTTGCACCAACCGGATGGTGTCGGATCGCAAGGGGGTCACATTGGCTCCGGTGAGCTCAATGGTGTTTCGGTAGCCTTGGTGGCTAGGTCGGGAATACTCTCCTAAGGTTCGGGGCCTAAGGGGTTCTAATGGTGGGTTTTGTTGTGGTGGGATGATGGGTTCAAAGATGTTACCACCTTCCATGATGTCGGATGGTAAAGATTACGAACAAAGGCACGAAGAAATAAGATAGACTAAAGAAGACCTAAAAATAAAAATAAAAATCTTACTAGAAAGGAATCTAGCAAGTAGACCTAATAAAAAGAAATTCTAACCTAGACAATAACTATTCCCCGGCAGCGGCGCCAAAAACTTGATGCGTGGGAATCGCACCTTGCTTTACCTCTCGAGGGATCCCGAGAAGCTTACAACCCCCACCAGGCAGTGTACCTGATCGTTGTAGTATAGTATAGTGACAAGTACCGGGGGATTGATCGTTCAGCTTAGGAATAGTGTCGCTAGGATTAGAAAACCTAATTAATAGTTCTAAAGGTGAGAGATGATTATTTTTGTATTTTTATATTTTTTAGAAAGCAATTAAAATCTCGGGTTTTGGAAGATAGGGCGGAATTAGTTGCTATTCAACTAACCCAAAACTAAGATGCAATCAAAATAAAATAATAAAAATGAAATTAAACTAATTAAACTAAGTTGTGAGCAGTGGTTGGAGAAATTATGTTTACTTAGACTTCACTACTCCCTAGATATCTTTTACATGTTAATTACTTGTTACACTTGTATGAATGACGGGTTGTATTCCTTAATACCATTCGTGGGGTGGCATACATAACTCCCCAACTCTATGAGCTCTTATCTCCTCCTACACCATGACCCAGCACAACTATAGGGATTGTAAACAGTGGCTCATGCATTAAATACAACCAATAAAGACCTAGTACGCCTCGGTTCATGTTTCTTAAGACGTTCAAGCATGTTACCATTTGGAGATCTGCCAGTTTTCTTAAGCCTAACATATAAATCATTCATTCAAAACAAGAATAGACAAGTAATCAACACATAATCAACATCTAGGTTTCATTAGATCTAAGCAAACACAAGAGATATCTAGCCTATCATAGTAGAATTGAGACAAGAACAAGAGATAAACAACCAACACATAGACATATTGATTGAATTGAAAGTACACTTATCTCAATTACAATGCAAGGTCTCAAGGGTTTGGAACCCTTGAAAAACCTGTGAAAGAGGCACCAAAATCGTCTTTAGGGTTTCACCAAAACTTCTCTTCTCTTAATGAAAAAACTAGAAAACTATATATAGGAAAAACAGTCTGACGGCGTCAAGAGTTAATTCTGACGCCGTCACCTCCTTCGATATTTAATTCTTCATGTCTGACGCCGTCAAGAGGCAAGTCTTGACGCCGTCACCTTGTATCCTCAGCTTGGATTTTTGGTACTTTGCCGTTTTCTTCACTTTATGCTCCAAAAACGTCCAAAATAGCCTCTTTTCCAGAATTCACTCTCCAAACACCTAAAATCACAAAAGGAACGATTTAGGGCAATATTTGATCAAATAAAGTCGGATTCGGGCTTAAATGACCCCCTAAAAACGGATCATTTTTCGCCTCATCAGTAATCGGTTGTTATTAATCATTTGGACACGATTTTATTATTGAAAATCGGATTCCAAGAATCCTATCTTCAAAGAGAGAAAAGGAAGGAGTAGGAACTAATAACAGCAGGAGCATTAGCATAGGGTGTGCAGCAGCGGGTTATTGTACAGCGGTGGTTTAGTTGTCATATCTTATTAATCATCTGGACACGCTTTTAGTTGTACAGTGGTGGTTTAGTGATCAACCAAGGATTGAATGAAGAAAGGGATTGAATAAGGTTATTAGGTTAAAAGATGTGTATGTTTTTCCCCTGATGGATATGTGGGTGTGTTTGTTTGGACCTCCGTTTTCTAAAAAAGTTACACTTTTAACCTGAAACTATAAAAAATAACCCTGAAACTCATGTGTATTTTTGCCCCTTTTAATTTTTGAGTATAAAAACGAAATTTTTATATTGTTTTGGTCAAATATAGAAATATTTAAGGCTTTTAAAGCTTTTTAAAAAATCTAATTAAAAAAAATATTACCAAATAAGGTATGAATTGATTTTTAGAAATGAAAAATTCTCACTAAGGGTTTTGTTTTATTAGGAAAAATATTTGCAAAACTCTTTGTTTCAACTTTACTCAATTTTGTAACATATTGCTTAAACTAAGACATCAAATTTACTCTTATGCACCCATACCTATTTCTCAATCTTTTAAACTCTTCGGTTTTAAATAATTTATACAAAAAAGATCTTGCCCTTTCAACATGTCATCATCACAATGTATCATGTCTCACCACATTAACATCTTCAATAACTAAACAATGTTGGATGTTTTTATCAAAGGTTAACAAGAGAGTTCAAAAGACGCATGAGTATTCCAATGCACATGAATTATGTCCATCATTCTCTACATGGGTTCTACATCGACGCTTGTGTTCACCAAGTTCTGAATGTATCTACAGTTGCATGAAAGTACTTTATATTTGGTGCACCATTTTACAATTTTTACAAATTTCTCTATATATTTCCTATACTCATGTTAGTTATCAATTTTATCATACAAATTTATTGCGAAATTCATTATGAATTTTTAATTTTTTTATATCTTTAAAAAAAACATGTATACACTTTATAAATATATATATATATATATATATATATATATATATATATATATATATATATATATATATATATATATATATATATATATAAAGTAATAATTAAATTTTTAAATAATTTATATCAAAAATCTTAAAATTTAATCTTCTTTATTTGAGATCAATTTTGCTTCATATGTAATTTTTTCTAAACATTTTTGATTCCTAAATTTTATTGTATATAAAAAATCATTTCGTAATAAACTTCAGTTGCGATACGTACGAAATCAAAAGCATCAAACTGGAAATAAAGAAGCAGACAATGGTATTAGAGTGTGTAAGAATTGTATTGTATGTGGGAAGAAGGTACTTTTGACATTTAGAAAGAAAAAAAAATGTCACTTTTAACAAAATCATATAAAAGTTTTAGAGTTAACTACATTTTTGGTCCTTGTGATTTACTGGGTGTAATGATTTTGGTGCAATAGTTTAAAATATAACGGATCATGTCCAGAATCCGCTGTCTCGTAACACTTTTGGTCCATTTTTTGTTGACTGTTAGTTTGAGTTGTTAAAAAAATGAAATGACTAAAATTACCCTCACATGATGATGCGAAGTGACTAAAATGCCCTCTCTTTATTATTATTATTATTATTATTATTATTATTATTATTATTATTATTATTATTATTATTATTATTATTATTATTATTATTATTATTATTACTAAACAAATTATATATACAAAAATGGTTAAACCTTACTCTTTATCTTCTCAAAAACATTTCTTTTTACACCATATCACTTTAATCTTGTTAAAACTCTTTCTTCAAAATAAGAACACACATCTCATCAAAACCAACAAAACCCCTCACCATCGTCACAAAATTGCCACTACCACCACCATGCCAAGATCAAAACACCAATACCACGAACCCGCCACTACCGAATCAAATCTGCACCACCATGAAACCACACACACAAACACTTTCACTTTCATAAACACAAAAAAGACATCATCTCTTCAAACCCTAACCTTAGATAAACTCAATCTTCACTCAAAACAAAACAAACAGGATTAAAAAAACACAAATAAACATAAACCCTCTCACTAAAAACTAAAAACATATAAACACACATGCAACCACCACCACCACCAAAAACCCATGCCGCCGCCACCACGAAACCATCACCAGTGATGGTCAAGATCCGACTCCACTAACAATTAGGGTTTTGATTTATGAAGTTTATTTGTGATTTGAGTGGAAAGTCTAAGGTTAGGATTTTTTTTTTATTATTATTTATTTTAGATTTACGAGCTTTTTAAAATGAAGGAAAAAAGTGTTTGGTGGTTATGTTGATTATTATTATTATTATTATTATTATTATTATTATTATTATTATTATTATTATTATTATTATTTTTCATTGAAACCATGGAAATTACATGAAATTGGAGGGGAGTTTTGACACTATCTGTGCTCCCACTCCTTTTTGAATACAGAAACTAACACGATGAAAAATAAAAGCACTGCTCTTAACATTGTTAGAGTGGCTGCTGGCAATAGTCCCAACCCGCGAAAGTGTATTCAAAGCTTCCATCTCAAGTTCCCCAAACGTGGAAAAGGCGAAAGGGACGAACTTGTATCCATTGTCTTCACACTTGGATACATACTTCTTCCTTTTCTTTTCCACATCATTACTCAAGGCAGCCCCGGGAGCCCATGACGTCGCCCCAATCCCAGCAAATGGAGAGACCCCAGTCACATCCAGACATGCGTCCTTGCCTTGGAACCAGTTGAACAAAAGCACATCTGCATGACGTAATTCTCTCCCTACCTCTGAAAGAAATCCCAACGGAGCCTCTTTGCGCACCATAATCCCGGCTTTGGAACATATATCCACAAGGATATCACGCACCAAATTGTGCATGAACTTAACCCCTACTTCGCTAGCGCAGTGGACCGCGTGATCCCCCCATTGGTCCATACGGTGTACATTGCAACTCGGGCATAAGCTGCCTTCAGGGAACAAAGGAACCGCAAGCCTGTAGCATAACACAGATCGAAATTGGCGAGGATTCATCCTTTGTCCTAGACCGTCGATAGGGATGGCGAAGAGGAAGTCCTGTGCATGTGGGGCGCGAACACTACTAAGTATAGCCACCTGCCTTGGACTTAACGAATACTTGGTAACAAGGTCTTTCTCAATGACACCGAAATAACACTTTGCCAATGTTTTCATCATTTGGGGGGCAGAAGCGCCCCCGGTGGCATCGAGAAAGTCGGTGTTGCAGGTAGCGTTGAAATTATCCAAGGCATGCTGGAATGAAGGGCCAAGTGAAACAACGCCGGTTTTGGCAAGTATCTTCTCCTGTAAGCCACTCGTTTGCATACGAGAAGCAAGAAAGGCATATTGTATGATATCTCCCACTGAAAGGATACCGAGACCACCAAGTTTTATAGGGAGAGTGGCAAGGCGCCACTGCCAATCGCCAAACCCAGGCCCTGAGGTAGTAACAATCTTCTCCAAGGAGGCACGTAACGTCTGATCGAATTGAGCTTGGGCCTCTGATAAGTACAATGGGGAACATGTTCTCAAAGCGTAAGATAATTTTGAAACTCCTGCACAATTACGCAAGAGGAGCAGTTCGCATTGAGGGTCATTAAGCTTTCCAATGGCCTCCATTAAAGATATAGTTTTAGAGACTCTTTTGGAAGCTAAGTCTCGACAGAAACTGTCATCCAAGCTGACAGAACCCCCTAGAAGTTTGACGCCATGGAGCGGGCGAGCAATATTCACAGGGAACACACCATCCGCTCTACTCCTAGGGTCCTCCGCAGGCCAAAAGAGTTCAGTCTTATCAACATTCAAGAACAACCCACGAGCGGGGCCCTCCGTCCTGATGATGTCCAACGCCTTAGCGACCATGAGAGTATCTCCAACAATAGTACCATTATCAAGGTACCACGCCTGAAGGGCAAGCTCGCAAGAACGATTAATAGTATGAACCAAAGGGTGCAAGGCTAGGGCAAACAATAAAGGGCCCAGCGGATCCCCCTGTTGAACCCCCTGACATGACCAGAGGATGGAATCATCATAATAAAGCCTGGCAGGGCGTGCATAGCAAAACTCAACCCAAGGGGCAATAGCCGGGCAACGCGTTCTAGTTTCCTGTAGTAAGACACTCCTCTCGACCAGATTGAAAGCATTCTTAAAGTCCACCAAGAGCATGGAGTGTCCAACTACATCGCCTTGAGACTCAATAAGCCTATTCACAGAATGGAGGATAGCCTCACACCCCCCCCCCCCCCCCGGGACTCCAACCCCGAATTGGAAATCCGAATAATAATAATAATAATTATTATTATTATTATTATTATTATTATTATTATTATTATTATTATTATTATTATTATTATTATTATTATTATTATTATTATTATTATTAGATTTAACATAAATCTGTTGATGGGAGGGATGAATGTTTAGATTTGATGAGTGTTTAGAGTAGAAAAAGGGAGAAGATGAAGAGTAGTGTGGTTTAGTGGTGTGTCGTGTCTCGGTATGTCGCCGGAGGTGGGGGTGGTTGCCGGTGATTTTTGGCCGGAAATCTGGGAAGGGATAGGAAGAATATGAATGTGTTTATGTGTTGGGGTGAGTGGGTGTTTGTGAGTGGTGGGTGGGTGGGTATAAAGTATAAACCACTTACACTTATTTTTAATAGAATAAACCAAATGATAAAATTACCCTCATATTTAACAGTCAAACAAAGTCAAACTAACGGCGTTAGTAAAAATGGACCAAACATGTTACGGGTCAACGGATTCTGGACAAGATCCGTTACTTTTTAAACTATTTGACCAAAATCGATAAATCATTACACCCGGTAAACCAGAAGGACAAAAAATGTACTTAACTCAAAGTTTTTTAAACCCCTTTTGTTATAACAATAGTACTTGTTTTGATATAATATGATATCCTTGTTGTAGACTGTAGAGTTGAAGTTGTAGTTCTAAAAATTATTTGTATTTTCCAATAGAGCCATGAAAGTGCACGGTGTGCGTAAAGATATGAATATAAGTACGGAGAATCATAATTTGTAGTACATTATGATAGTAAAGCTCTATGTAATTCGAGGAAAAAAATATTGAAACTGCTTATTATCAAATAAACAATTGTAATGGTTTCTTGAAACTGCTTATTATCAAATAAGCGGTTGTGATGGTTTCCTGAAACTGCTTATTATCAAATAAGCAGTTGTGATGGTTTCTTGAAACTGCTTGTTATCAAAAAGCTGTTATTTTCTAAACTTGGTTTTTTAAAATGGTTTCTTAAAAAAACCGAGATACGACGATGATGATAAAAAAACAAAACTTGTGTTGATGGGCACGACATAACTGAATGGATGGTAAAGTGATTTTTTCCCTCTTTGCAACCTTCATATTTGCAGCCAAAATGATTAAACGGTAATAATCTGAGCCTATTAAAAATCTCGATTTATCATTTTTTTTTATAAATGTTACACATTTTTTAAAGTAATATATGTAATAGCATAAAATTATACCTCAGTCGTGTAAAACAGTGATGTATTCATCATAAACTATTATAAACCAAACTTTTATAAACCCATAATAGCCGCACTTTTTCCTTTCTTTAAGTTTTGATCTGCTATGAAACTGCAAGTTATGGAACTTTGATGTTTTTGTTTTGTGAATGCAAGTTATGAAATTGCTTATTGCTAGCAGTTTATAATCTCAACGTAGAATCTTCAATAGTTCCAAATAGTACAAAATGTATAACTAAAAAAACGTGTTAAACACCCGTCACTCTTTATCAACCAATTCAACCAACAAATCCGGAAAAAAAAATGTAAAAAGCTAGTATGAAGACGAATGTGTAGTAGCACAAAACACGAAAAAAAAACACAAGTACTTGTTAGGGTACATAATAGGGAGGGTTTTACTTTGGGAAGGGGGGGGGGGGGGTCTTAATAACACAACCCTTAAGTATAACAGGTTAATAGTATGTACCATGCTACCAACAATCAATCAAAGTCAAGCATTTTGTAATTAGAATACGATCTGGTAGCTGTACATATATAACTGACAATTATTATTATTATTATTATTATTATTATTATTATTATTATTATTATTATTATTATTATTATTATTATTATTATTTTTTGAGGAATATAAAGAGAAACATGTAAGTGCGCAACTGCATATATTTCCAATAGAATAATATAAATCAACAACTGTTGTAGCTTAAAAATCAAACTGGTGATAAGATTTTATAGATATTGTTGGGTGTATAGATAAAGGCCTCTATGGTGACTCATGTGCATCTTGTTGCCTTAACAATTTGAAAAGCTGCATTGGCATGTTTCATGCATAATAATCACATGTGCATGATCATTGATCATTTTCTATTTTCAAACATTTTAGTTTTACTGATTAGTAAAAACATGTACTTTGATCTTTACAAGGGGAAATGATGGGGAAATCTAAATATATGTCTAATTTCATGCCTAAATTTATGTGGCATGATCATGTTGGTTTGTGAAAAAGTAGGTCCCTTGACTGCAGCCAACAGTATGATGCCACATGGGTTTAGGCATGAATTTAGGCACATCTTTTAGGCCTCCCGATCACCTCTCCTTTACAAGCGAATCGGTTCATACCTTGCAAACCGACATAAAGTCATGATCATTTTCTTGCTCACCAATTCCCAAATCAGGCATATCACATCTTTGAATTTCTTCGTAAGTGCAACCTTTTTGTGTTCACCAACAAGAACATCATGTTCCTTAAGAAACCCTGTTGCTTTACGGTCCTTCGACACTTTTAGTTTAGTCCCTAACACCTTATCAACCCCTAAGAAATTCTTCACAAAATGTTTTAATAATACCCTAGGGGCTGCAGTGACAACATACCTTTTTCTAAACAAACTAAAAAACTTCCATGATTCAGAATGCACATCCTTTATTATGGTCGTGATTGATGGATCTAGTTATAGGTCTCTGTAGGGAGAAATCAAATGATGGGTTAGAATGTTTGTTGGTTGTTCTTCCTTTCTTGTTAGATTTACTCATTAGTTTTGAGAGCTCATTAGAGAGAACTCTCTGATCTCTTTAAACACACACACACACACTTTTCTAGAAAGACAACTTGCATTTTCCTTTCTTGATTATTCAATATATAAACTTATTACACTAAAATTGTTATAACAACTACTGTTACTTAGGCATAATTGCCTAAGACATATATCTGCTTATAAATACAGGAGAAACACATAAACTAATTATAACATTGTATAGTAGCATAAGCTGCTTAGATCACTTATTGCTGCTGCTTGAACTATCCATGTGCCTATAGACCTTTGGTGATATAACATCCTTGGAATAAAATCTAGGTAAAACTAACCAGAAACAAGTCCAATTCAATGGATTCTAAAACATCGTTTAAATGTTGTACCTTAGCCAATGTGCTTGTGGCAAATGAGCATCCAATGCTACACGGCCTACACCCTCAATCCCTCATTAACTGTTCTCTCTTGTGTCTACATCTCTCTTTCAATCGTCTTTCTTTTATTCATGTCTCTTTCATCCATGTTTGTTTTATTCATCTCTCTTTCATTCATCTCTTTTTCTTCTACATCAAGTAGCTTTTCATGTTTATCCAAGTTACAAATAAACATAGCTCAAAATATGTGATACTGCACTCCGATGAAGTTTTCAAATGCCCTTGTAAACCTTGAATATGAAGCAGTCAAAAACCACGGGTTTAAGAAACCCTGAAACCGAGTCTTGAGCAGTCTAAAAGATTCTTTGGATTCACTCACACAAAGTTCCTCTCCATTAAGTAGCTTTTCAAGTTGTTCCAAGTTGTGGATAAGTGCAGCTTTGAAATCCTTAAAGTGTACTTTGAGGAATATTTCAAATGCACTTCTCAACATTGAATCATAACAAGTATAACCACGGATCTAAGAAACCCTTAAACTATGATTTAAGCAATGTAAAAGCTTTCTTGGAGTCTGTGTCTTTTGTTTGTATCTCTTTTTCAATTGAACTTGATTAAAATGACGAATGTAGTGATGTGTGGATCTTGATGTGGATCTATTAAATGACAATGGATTTGTGTTTGTTTCTAATTGTGTTTATGGTTCCGTATTTGAAATTCTCGATTCCCTCCAAAAATTAGTTTGAAAATTTTCTTTTATCAAAATTTGAAATTCACTATAAAAGTAAATTCTAAGGTTGCTAAAAGAATTGAGTTGAAAATTTTTGACGCCAAGTTTGACTGTAAAAATTCAAATTTTTCGACAAAAAAACTTGAATTTTGAGTCAAAATTTTAACTCTTATACCAAAGTTTGAATTTGACGTAAAAATTGAAAGTTTACACTACCCTCAAATTAAATTTTACCCATTTTTTTAATCCTTAAGTGTGCCATTTAAACTGAAAGTGAAATCGAAATTAAAATTTCAAATTATCTTAGTTATAGAAACGAGGGAAAGAATCTCAGTGAACCAAGTGGTGAAATCTCGGTAAGGTCAATAACCAATCTCGGTGAAGTTGGATACCCGATCTCCGTAAACCAAATAACCAACTCGGTGAAAACCTTTTAACAATCTCGGTGAATTGTGGTTTAGCGATCTCGGTTAAGTAAGGATCTCGGTGAAAATTCAATCTCAGTTAAACCCATAACTCGGTAAATACTTAATTCGGTAAAACTCCTCACTCGGTAAAATACGAAACTCGGTAAACCTGACTCAATGAAATACCAAACTCACTAAAACTAAGAAATACCGAACTCGGTAAAACTAAGAAATACCGAACTCACTAAAATTCAAAAACACTAAGATTCTTTTTTGTACTTTTCCTATAAAAAATCGCAACTACCTACAGTATTTTACCGAGTTTCCAATCTCGGTAAAACTCAAAAATACCGAGATACAAAACTAATGCAAAATAACTTTGAGATTTGGAAAAAAAAAAAAAAAAAAAAAAAAAAAAAAAAAAAAAAAACCTTTGAATGTTTTTAATCCATTTATTTTTCAAAGGTCCTTTACCAATACACTAAATCTATCATAAAAACAACATCTTTAACGTTTAAACCGCAAAATCTCGTGTTTGGCAAAAGACGAACTCTGTAACTATCAAAACTCACAAACAGATCAAAAATACAACTTTTAAGCACGTTTTCAACACAAGTAACTCCAAGATCATTATGCAAGCTCCACTACGAATTGTAGAATCTCAAATGATATCAAGAACATACACAAATGATTAAACAAGGAGGTTTTTAGAGAGAGAAAGATGATGAATTAGAGAGAGATACTTAAAGAGATATATTAAATTACTAGGTGTATTCTCACACCAAATGAGACACACCCCCTCCCACACAAGGAAGGGTTAGTATATATAAGCCCACACAAACTAGTTGGACCTTAATTGGCCGGTCTAGTGGCTTGGACTTGGGCATGATATTGGACTTAGTCCATTACATACTTAAACATACATATCAAAGCCGACTAGAGTATTATAAACTATTACAAGGCCCGTTAACTATCTTATGATCGTCAACAATGGCATTATTATGATAGAGTATACATGAATGACACATATAATAAAATAAGAACGCCGGTGTGAGGCTTCCAGCTTCATTCTTCAAGTACAACAAGAAAAAAAGTAAGGGAAGCCGCTACGGGATACAAGAGGGGTGCCATCAACATCTGTTACAACTGTTTGCTTGGACGACTGTGGATGCTTACATTTGCAGACTAGATAGAGTTGGAGATCCATGTCCCTTTTTTGTCTGCGCTGTGTGTTTGTATTATGTGTGTACTAAAAATGGAAGGGTTTTTGTAGGAGACATGAGCCCGGATAAACTACTTTGAATGCTAAGTTCTTAAACTTTTAGTTACATACTTACATGTAATAAACATTCCTAGAATGAAAAGATGTTGTTTATTTGGAAAAATAAAACTAGGTCATATTGGAAGACTGTAAAGAGTACTCTTGATGACAATATGATTTCTTCTTATACCTACGTAGCAATAAATTAGCCAGCACCGTTGCTCATGTTCACAATAAAAATTTCTTCTACACACTAAATCGGATTCATTAATTCTAGCTTAAGCCTATACCACGCTTAACACAGATTTACGTTAATTTTGGTAGGAACTGTATTGACATGATTTATATTATGAGAAAAATAATTCCATGCTTGTAAGGGAAATTTTTTAGGATTGCATAGTAACCTCTATGTCCAAGTTGAAATAAAATTTGGATTGGTCATAATGAATGAAAATACACCTAGAGTATGTTTAAAAACCGGATCCCAGTCAGCAATTAATGGTTACCAAGTTAACAGTTGTCTTAATTGAACAAAATCGAGAAGTATATGCATCCCACTGAAACAAAAAGAGAATGTTACACAACTGAAGAAAAGTGCATAGTACCAATTCTGCAACTTTCGCTAGATTTAAATGGGAATTTTATACATTCTCTCTCCGGTCCATTCATTTGAACTTCAGAAAGCTTCATGTCCACCGAGTTTGCCAAGTAAAGTGCATGTCCATAACATGTATGCTTGGTCGCCATGAACTCCAGTTTCTCTATAACATCCTATTATGGATTCTCTATGTCTACAAGACAAATTGCATAGCTAGAAAGAATTTAGTTTCTAGCACTATCAATCACAAATGATTACTAAAGTTAACCCAATCAAGAGGCAGGCTGGTGATAATAAGCGAGAACAGTAGCAGCAGTGCAATCAAGAATAAAGAGAAAATTTTAAACCCCATGGTTTGAAGCTTTCTTCATTTCCAGCGCTCTCTTATAAGGTGGGTCAATTGGAGGCTGTACAGGGTCCAATATCTTGTAGGAGCCATCAGGAGCTTTAGGAAGCGGGTATGAACGGTCAGAGTCATAACCACTAAGGTCCCCACACGCCAAAAATGGTATATAAACCTTGTTCGGCCCTTCTAACCATCCACTACTACAATCTGCCATTAAACATAAATAGATACAGTTTTAACGAGAATTTTTCAAGGTATTAATAAGGATTATCCTAGCATGAAGTATGAAGATGGTAAGAAAAGATACCCAAGTCATCTGCACCGGATGGAGTTCCAACTTTCTCAAGGAGGCGATGCAAATCTTTCTCATTGAATCCTTCAGGAGGTGAATAATTCTCACAAACAGCAAATGCCTCTGTTTACCGAAACATATTGGATCATTCAAAGTTCATTCATGGCTTGATAATTACAATTCTTAAGTTTCATACCACGTACCAATTATTGTTAAAAAGAACATGATAAAGACTATGAAAAGCTAATCATGGTAATTATACGCAATGAACATGAAATCAACAACTGAAGATGCAAGTGTAAATTTACAGAACAGCAAGACCAGAACGTGAAGTAACTTCCCAAATATATTTTCCATGTTCTAATAGATATTATCTTGATGCCAACAATGTAACTTTATATATAATCTCCAAAGAGGAGCCGAAGATGAGTACTTAAACTATGAACTAGATCCTAAGGATGCCAGCATGCTGGTATCAGTATCTCAAATTGTATGGTTTCCAAGACAGATAGTTACTCACTAACGAGTGCAAACATCTTTCAACTCATACTTGCATAATTTAATATCTTAGTGCAAGTCGATCTGTATAGAATCTAGGCATATCCATATACGTACAAGCATATAACAAACCCATACATACAATTTCTTTACTATAAGCCTAAAAAACTGAGCTTTCCTATAGTAAAGTAAGTACTTGCATAATTTAATATCTTAGTGCAAGTCGATCTGTATAGAATCTAGGCATATCCATATACGTACAAACATATAACAAACCCATACATACAATTTCTTTACTATAAGCCTAAAAAACTGAGCTTTCCTATAGTAAAGTAAGTACTCCCTCCGTCCCAAAATACTTAATTTGTCCATGTTTGGTGGCATAGTGCTCCCAAAGTACTCCCTCCGTCCCAAAATACTTAATTTGGTGGCATAGTGAGCTATTAGTATACTTTGTGCAGCCAAACTTTCCAATGAAGCTACAATCTTACAACTAAAATATATTTTGAACATTAAGCTTTTGGAGAGTCTGATCTAGTTAGCAACTATATTTTAAAAACTGAGCTTTCCTATAGTAAAGTAAGTACTCCCTCCGTCCCAAAGTACTCCCTGAGTCATAAGCTACATCTCCCAGCAAAGCCTTAATTTGTCCATGTTTCTATTTTGGGTTGTCCAAAAATACTTGTCCACTTTGATATTTTAGCCAATCCAAAGAGACTTAAATGGGTAGAGACATATTAGATTGGTAGAAAGTGTAGTTAATGTGAATTCTTAAACTACGTGCAATTTGAAAGTGGACTAATTAAGCACACTTATAGGAAAGATCTACAGAACTGTAGAACTTGTTTGCTTTTTTGCAGAGGAAGCAAGTCAAATGATACACATTTTCTGTGATCACAAAATTCACACTACACTACAAACTAGGGGTGAGCATTTGACCCAAAAACCTGACCCGACCGAAAACCCGACCCGTTCGACTCGATTCGACCCACACTCGGTTTTGTGTCGGGGTTATGATTTTCCAAGAATTTTGGTTCGGGTCGAAACCCGACAAAACCACCCGGAACCCGAGAACCGAAACCGACCCGAGTAGTTTTCGGTTCGGTCTCGGGTTGGGTTTTGGGCGATTTTTGGGTTTCAGGTTTGTCGGATCGGGTTTGACCCGATGCTCACCCCTACTACAAACAGAAAAATTAGGGAGTTTAATGACATAAAGGGATGATCAAATAGGCAAAGTAAGTGGAACTCACCTATGCTTGAGTTCCTGCTACTTTTTGGCTTTGCAAGAGTTACTTCTGTGAAAAATAGTTTTAGCTGCAAGTACAGATCATAAGATAACTGTTACAGAAGGTACATTCACTAAAAGAACTATGTTGGTTAAAAGTCACAATGACATTTTTGAACCTGACAATATAGGAGGCTTGTATCCTTTCCCCTGAAGATCTTTGCAATAAATTTTCCGCCATTCTTGAGTATGTGAGTTACAATTGTCAAGCCCTGAAAAAGAGAAGTCAGTAAGAAAGAATCAAAGCAACAGAACTTGCTTCTCAATATGTAAGATTAAACCTAAACCAATATAAAGTAGGGTAAGGCTGTAAGGGTGGAATAAATAAACAATTACCGCCAGTATGAGTTGTGATTGAACAAATTCATCCATGTCGTGAAGACCGGTTACTGCAAATGGAAGGTGGAAATGCAATTAAGAAGACTTATCGACTACAACAAATTGAGAGAAATAAGGACATATTAGTCATGTTACCATCAGGTGCGCCGTCACAGACAACTAGGTCAGCCTTGCATCCATCAAAATGCCTAATAACCTACATATAGTTAAGAATAAATAAATACAGAAAAAAACCATACTATCGCACATAAATCAACAAAGAAGTAGCACTATTTAGCATACATTGTATCAATTTGCACTCCTGATATTAGATAATCACTAATATCATTTATATTTTCTCATTAAACCTAGTATGTATCTTTTAGGAACGAAGGAAATAAAGAGAAGTGAAAGTATTCAACACACCACTTCAGCTGTTCGAGCATTGGTTATGTCTCCTTGAACTTGGATAACACCTTCAATTGGAGCCATAGGTTGCAAATCAATAGCCACAATGAGTGGAAGATCCTGATCCCTGTAGATTATGATACAAATTTTAGTATGCATCTCTTTGTCTATCATGTTGCAAACATAAGAGCATAAATAGATCTTATAGGTTACGAGATATAGATAACTGATGTGAGGGATAATAGAATCCCATTCACACTAAAATGCGAGAGGCTATTAGACGACTAAATTTATGATTGGTGTGCAACTGAAAAAAAATATCACTCTTAGAACTATCTAACGCACTCACCAAATGTAACAAATTGACATGATGATATCGCCAAGTAGCTACATTCCCTAGGCTACATGGATATATTCCCAGATTAAATAGTTTCTGTCCCAAATCATAAATTCAAAAGGAAAAGATCATCTTCACATTTTTAACATTTATGTCATTTTCATATATAAGCATCAGTTTTTTAAAGCCTAATGACATAGCAGCTTTCCCTAGAATTTCAAGACAACTTACCGGTCTAAATGAGCACACTATTCAATAGTCTTTTAGCATGAATTTATAGTTTTATACAAGGGTCAAAAGACATGAAATAAGAATCTATTTAGTTTGACAGCAGCAAAGATTAATTCCAACATCTGGCAAAAAATTGACCATGTGTTATAGGCACTAAGAATAGCTATTGAAACAACTAAAATTCAGCCATAGGTTTCTGTGGATGGTGTAACAATCAGGTTTGTATGTAAACATACATTATACTCACTTTGAATCAGTTGAAAGCTTTGCTGGGAGATATAGCTTACGACTCAAAACCTACAAGTAGAAATTTTGGATTGTCAGCAACAGATGGAATGTATACTTATAAAATATGTAAATGCAATACAGATCGATAATGCAGCCTTAATTTGTGCTAGTCGTAAAAAAAAAAAAAAAGAAAAAAGAAAGGGGGGGGGGGGGGGGGGGGGGGGGGGGGGGGGGGATAGTAAACTATTATCACAAGACACCTGACTAAAATAGATGGTGGTTCAGGAAGATTCTACTGCCCTTAGTCTACTTGTATAATTCTTCTCTATTACTTTATCAGAAAATATATTTGTTAGGAGAAATAAGGAGTCTTTAAGCACACTATCATGATGAAGCTTGACAAAACATGTTCAACAAAGTTTACAATAGTTACAAATGCACTTGAAATGTAAATAGAAGATGACCCATGATTTATAGCTTGATAATATATATATATATATATATATATATATATATATATATATATATATATATATATATATATATATATATATATATATATTATTACCACCAGAAAGGAATTCTCTTTCAACAAATGAAATGAAAAACCAGGCATCATAATTGTAAATACTGAGAGAAGCAATATCTGAGTAAGGATTTCGCATGAACAATTTTAAAATATATTAAATAGACATGTTCTATATTCCCTTGAAATACACAGAAGAGTCCAGCAAATATAAGTATAGAAAACTAATTTAGTTATTAAACTTGAAACATACACTAAGAGTATCTGATTATTATGCTAATCAGACCTTCTAGATTTGATAAACTTTTCAACATGTTCTGCTTTTCCTACTTACACTATGCTATGGCTCACTATCGACTTGTAAAATACTAATATAGACATATAGTAATATATAGTTTTGAAACCAAGGTACAAACACCTACTCCTTGCCTCTTAATAACATATCAGGAGATGTGGCCCAAGCGGCGGTTACCAATTTCACCAAACCGTGGAACTTAACTTATTGTTACCTTCAATCTTTATATTGCAATTTGTATGGGTATATTCATATTTTGTATCCAGTGAAAGATGTATGTTCAAGTGCATCTGTTAGTGACTTAGTGTAATGCCCTGTAAGCAGAAGAGGTTCAAGCAATGCAATCAGAAATTCAGTGGTACAATCTAGAATCTAAAGTCTGAATGATGTCTGAAGTGAATAAGAAAGAATATATCCGCAATACACATAAATCTTAATCTTAAGCATTTAAAACTTGCATGCGAGGATCAAAAAGTTAAATGGCTAGGTACATGGAGGAAGTTTGAAATGAATTAAGCATGTCTTATAAGCTTCATCTCAATTAAAGACTAATAGAAATCAAAAGTAGATCAAAGCATCACATACCTGACTCCAGTCTCCAGCTACCAGGTGCAGCACATAGATCTACCACATGCTTTACTCCTGAAAGTTAATAATACCACAAAAGAATTAGATTATACTATGCCGTATTCTAATTGCATCACAAGAAAAACAAATTAATAAGAATACAGAGTTGTTTTAACTTGTACCTTCAAATATGTTGAACTCCTCGTCAATTTGAAGGAGCTTAAATGCACTTCTAGCACGCCAGCCTTCTTCTTTTGCTTTGCGGTAGTAGATATCCTATAAGCAATTTATCTCGTCAAGCTATGGCAAGAGACCAATAAAATATAGAGATAATATAGTGCATGAAAACAACAATGATACCCTTTTATCTCTTGAGGCTTTTCCCATGTCTGTACTTTCTTATTCACACCGACCTTTAGAAAAAGGAGTTGGACCCTAATTAGTAGAATGCAAAGACTTAAAAACACCTCTTAACTAATGTATGAATATAGCACCATGGAAGACCAGGGGCGGATCTAGCTTGTACACAGGGTATATAAAATCTTAGTAGTGTAATTTTTTTTTTTTTTTTTTCAAAAGTTAGAACAAAATACATTACAAATCTCACACCCTCTAAAATACTGGAAAATTATCAGTGCATACCCATAGAATCTAAAGAAGAGAAAGAAGAAGAAATAAAAGTGCAACTGGTAACCTAAAGTTTGTCGGCTCAGTATGTTATGTTGAAGAAGAAGAAGAAGAACGTGGTGGTAGTTGTGTTTTTTATTGGGCCCAGTTATATTTTACATTGATTTTTAAGTCGAGCTATGTACTCTCCCAAGCCCAACCCACTAAAATTTCTCATTTACGGCTGAAAGTTAGGATGATGTATTACTCCCTTCATCTCATATTTATTGTCCATATTTCCTTTTATTAATGTTTCAAAATAATTGTCATATTTCCTTTTTAAATAAATACTAGAGAGTTTAGTGGGGAATATTCTATTTGAGTGGTTGAAAATTAATCTGGCCCTATTTTTATTAAACTATGTGATTCTTGTCTCTGACAATAATTTTGAGACGGAGGGAGTATGACTTAAGATCAAATGAGAAGAAACTTTAAAATGAGAAGGATGAGAAATGACTATAACTACACATTAGAGATGCATCGATTTAAATTAGATGCATCATTAATCTATTAGATGTACCATAATATATTTTTTACCTAAAAATTAGATGCATATACATATATTAGATACATTTCATCAAGTTAGAAGAATCTTATGTATTTTTCGTCCACTGCAGGTCAAATTTGTTGATAGTACTACTTTTCACATTTTTCACTTTAAAATCACTTTTGAAACTAATTGGGATAAATATAAATGTATCTAATTCAAGTCGGTGCATCTCAAATATGTGATTATAGTTATTTCTCATTCTTCTCATTTCAAGTTTTCTTCTCATTGAATCCTTACTCACTGTATTATTTCTATTTTCTAGTACCGAGTTAGTACTCCCAATTAAATTAGTTTGCTTGTTGTTGATGATATTTAATTACATATAAGAGCCATAGCCATTCAATTATGATTAAAAAAAAGAATATATATATATATATATATATATATATATATATATATATATATATATATATATATATATATATATATATATATATATATATATATATATATATATATATATATATGAGTTTTGCCGAACAATGAAAAGTAACAAGCCTCACCTTATTTGATTAATGAGCTACAATGGATATCAGTAAATAAACCAAGAATCAATGCAAGAACAAACATTTATTTCCTACCGAACTGTGTATATTAATTTCCTACCTTTTTTTTTTGGATTAAAAAAAAAGAAAAAAATGAGTTTTGCCGAACAATGAAAAGTAACAAGCCTCACCTTATTTGATTAACTAGACGAGTACCCGTGCATAGCAACGGGATTTTATAGCGGCATTTAATTATAATGATATTTTGGTTAAGTGGTTTGTGTAACGTTTTGTGTAACCAAAATATCACTATAACTATCTGCCGCTATAAAATTTCGTTTCTATGTACGGCTACTCATTTAGTATTTAAAAGTTTATTTTTATATACGTGTGTATTCATTCTTAAGTTGACAAAACAATTTTACAAGGTTTTGAAACCCGGGTCGACCCGGTCAGGTTAACCGGTTCGACCGGTTCCGGCCGAAAAATCGGGTCAAAACAACCAGGGTTTTGAGTGACCCGGGTCAACCCGGTTCTCGAAACCTGACCGGGTTTTATTTTTTCAAAAAAAATTAATAAAAACCCGGGTTGACCCGGTGGTCGAACCGGTTGACCTGACAGTCAAACCGGTTGACCCGGTGCTCGGTGACTCAACCGGGTCGATTTCGAACCCGGTTTTCAAAACATTGCATTTTTATGTTTTCATTTATTAATTATTTATTTAACTTTCCATGTTTTTAAGTTGACAAAAAAATTGAATGTGTAATGTAAGTTTCCATGTTTTCATTTACGTTTGAGTAAACTACACCGTTCGTCCTTGTGGTTTGCGTTGACCGCAGCCTGTGGTCCTTTGACCAAAAAAATTGCACCGTTCATCCTTAACTCAGAAACGTTATGCACCATTAGTCCCTCCTTCTAACGGGGTGGACTAACGCTCGTTAACTTGTTTGCTTATGAGGGTATAATAGTCATTTTGCACTATAAGGACGAACGGTGCAAGGACGAACGGTGCAATTTTTCGCTTTTAGTCCATTTTTTAACGCTTTCTTACGTTTTTTTACGTTTTCGCCCGTTTTCGTCCCTTTTTTTACGTTTTCGCCTATTTTCGTCCGTTTTTTTTACGTTTTTATCCCGTTTTTTACGTTTCCATCCATTTTTTTTACGTTTTCACCAGTTTATTTTATGTTTTCATCCGGTTTTCACGTTTTCACATTTTTTTATGTTTTCACCCGTTTATTTTACGTTTTCTTTCATTTTTTTACGTTTTCGTCTGTTTATTTTAAGTTTTCGCCATTTTTTTACGTTTTTGTCCGTTTTTTACGTTTTCGTTCGTTTTTTACGTTTTTGTCCATTTTTTACGTTTTTGTCTGTATTTTTACGTTTCCGTCCATATTTTTACGTTTTCGTCTGTTTTTTTACGTTTTCGTCTGGCTTTTAGTCCTTTTTTTTAACGCTTTCTTCCGTTTTTTTTACGTTTTCGCCCGTTTTCGTCCATTTTTTTACATTGTCACCCGTTTTCGTCCATTTTTTTTCCATTATTATCCGTTTTTATCCATTCTTAAATAAACTTTATATTCACATTTTTACTAGTAAATATTATGATCACTTTTCATTTTCAAAAATTTAATAAAAAAATCTATCAAAAAAAAAAAACTTAATAAAAATAGTTTCAAAATTATACCCTCGCTCAATCCGAAACACAAACACAAACACAAACACAAACAACCAATCCACATCCAAACTAACACAACAAATCCAAATACTACTCTAAATCTCAACTCCAAATCCAAGTGACAAATCCAAATCCCAATCGGCTCACTCACCAATCCAAACTCCACATCCGAATGAAATACAACCTCAACAAAATCAACTAATCCTAATCCCAACATCACAACCTCTTCAGCCATGAAATAAGTTTATGTTGAAGCTTATGAGCTATAAAAAAATGAGGTTTTGTAACTTTGCAATTTCTGTATAAACTCATTAGCATGATTAATTGACAACTTGTTTAGTTTATGTCATATTAGGAATTGAATGTTGCTATATATGTTATTTTAAAAATGTTAATGAAAAAGAAGATAGGGGGCGCGTAGGGGTAGATTACCGTCGGAAAAACAAAGAGGAAGGGGCGGCAGAGTCTCGGTGGTGGCGGTGGTCACTGTGGTTGCGCGTGGAGGTGGTTGTAGGGGGATCCGTGAGCTAAAACGCTCCAAAAAGAATGGGGATGTCCCGATCTATCAATTTGGCGAATAAAAAGTCTCGCCGGAAAATTCTCCGACGACGGCGGTGCCGGAATCTGCTGGTGTTTGCTGGAAAATATGAAGATTCCGGTGGGTTTAGAGAGAGAAAGAGTGTGTGTGTGAGTTTAGTGTAAAAATGAAATAAATAAGTAATTAAATGGTTTATATATTAAAATGGATGTGAAATTACGAATATACCCTTATGGTTAACGAGCGTTAGTGGCCCCGTTGGATGGAGGGACAAACGGTGCATAACGTTTCTGACTTAAGGCCCAACGGTGCAATTTTTTTGGTCAAAGGACGAAGGACGTCGGTCAACGCAAACCACAAGGACGAACGGTGTAGTTTACTCTTTACGTTTTGATTAAGTTTTAAATGAGAGGTATTAAAGAGTGTTAAATGCATTAATTAAGGGTAATTTAGGCAAAAAATTAATTTAAGTTTTTCACTTTTCACTTCTTGACTTTTTGACCATTTACTCTTTATAAATAGTATAGATGAGCTACAATGGATATCAGTAAATAAACCAAGAATCAATGCAAGAACAAACATTTATTTCCTACCGAACTGTGTATATTAATTTCCTACTTTTTTTTTTGGATTAAAAAAAAAGAAAAACATAAAAATAAAAATAAAAAAAAAAAAAAAAAAATGAGTTTTGCCGAACAATGGAAAGTAACAAGCCTCACCTTATTTGATTAATGAGCTACAATGGATATCAGTAAATAAACCAAGAATCAATGCAAGAACAAACATTTATTTCCTACCGAACTGTGTATATTAATTTCCTACTTTTTTTTTTTTTTTTTTTTTTTTTTTTTTTTTTTTTTAGCAAACTTTATGCTAATAACCTTTCATGAATACAAGAATGAGGGGAAGGATAATTCTTATCAAGTGGTGATCCGAGAGATTACATTAAGGATGTATTTATAAGATACATGGTATGTTTGGCACAAGTAGGAGCTAGAGCGGACCGCTGAAGCTGGTTGCTGGAGCATGTGGCTGGAGCTTTTTTTTTACATGCTAGTACAACTAGCATTTCATTTAGTACTTTTTTTTTTTAACAAGCTCCTTCAAGCCGTGTCAGCCAAACGAGACTTATTTTAAATGGTAGCTTATTTTTCTAAAAAAATAAGTTCATTCTACGATAAGATCTGATAAGCTCGGGCGCCTAACATAGCCACAAACCCTAATAAAATATGATGAATATACATCACCTATAAGCCCATAAGCTCATATATACAACAACAATGACATATATATAACAGGATTAGCCGCGATTAACGCAACCAACGCTTAATAATATCAATCCAAGTGGCTTCTATCTAATGAATACCGAAACCAATTGATGTGCTCATTTCTCTCACTTACGTTCTGTAAAATAGTAATATTTGTGAATTTTTGACCAACTAATGGTTCTTGAAAAATTTATTTGCCGGCATGTGTAAATATATTACGCATCCTATGGTAATGTCTTTCCTATTTTAAAACAAATTATATAGAACACAAATAGTAAATACAGTAGAAAAGAAATATATGCTTTTTTTTGCTGCTACTTAGAGCACTGGGTGCAATGACCTTCATGCTTCGCCACTACATCGCCCCCATCCTCATCCTTCGCCACTACTTCCTCGTCTACACGACGAAGGTAAGTATGTACTTTTTGTGGGAAACTAGAAGGGGTTGAATAGTTTACCGACTTTTAGTTTATTTAAAAAAAGTTTACTTTGTGAAAAACTTTGATTCGTATGTAGATGAAATCAACCGACACCAATATGAACACAACCTTAAGCCTAGCATTAACAAGCAATAGAAATAAATAAAGAGATAGAGATGGAAAGATCAAACCGAGACAAGTGATTTATAGTGGTTCGGTCACGAAGCTCTTTTTCGCCCTACTCCACTCCCCAAGTACCCAACTCGAGAGTTATAAGCACTATGTCAACAACCTCCTTTCAGGCGGAGAAAACCTTACAACGTCGTTTACGTTATTTTCTGACAATAAACTAGATGTCGACTACTAATCTTAGTTAGTACCAATCTACCACGATCCACACGATCCAAACTAATCACATGATCTACACGATCCTAACCTTTCACACAATCAACACGATCCTAACCTTTCACACGATTCTCACACAATCTACACACTCTTCAATCTATCTTGATCCACTTGATCAACACACAAACATACTAGCTACAAGAGATCTCCAAGATCTCAACATGATCACAATGATCCACACAAGATAGTAACTACGAGATTACAACACTTGATGTATGTCAAGACACGATCAAGCAAACAATTAGTAATGCAAGTGCACTACTCAAAGACTCTAACACTTTGTGTCTGCTTAACACCTTGTGTTCTTCTCTTGACAAGTAGAGGAATGATGATTATCACTTGGTTGGATGAAAGGATCACTCTTGAAACAAAAACTAAACTAACTAAATGATCAAAGAAAAGTTTAGGTGATAAGGTGTTTTATCATAGAAAGTTGTGAGTGTAAATGATGCCTAAAATATGTGAAATGGACATGTATTTATAGGCAAGAAGAAATTTGGCTGTTACAGGGGGACGACACCACTAAATACCCCACAGTACCACTAAATTTAGTGGTACCGTGGTACCGTACCAGACAAGAACGCTCCAATTTTAGTTTTTAGTGGTGGAGGTTTATTTGAGGGAGTTTCTAACTAGTTTTTGGGGGGAAATTTGACTGTTATGAATTTCAAATTTATTTTCTCGTTAAAACATTTCTTAATAATTCAAAAATACTTTGCAAATTATATTTTTAAAAAGATAGTTTTGTCACATTAAAAATGTGAGGTTTAAGACACAAATTCACTTCTTTGATCATTTGTCAAGTTTGTAAATTTGTTTATTCATACCTAGAGTGATTTACGTGAAAACAAGATATTACGATTAAAAACTTGTTTATGTTAGTCTTTATGTAAAGTGTTTTCACATTTTGTTATCATCAAAACGTAGAGGTATCAAAGATACAAATAACGTTTTTAGATATTATTTGCATCAACAATCTCCTCTTTTTTGATGATGACAAAACATAAACTTGTTTTTTGTGAAAACTAATTTTGACAAGTTTTTAATGAGTTTGTATCCTATTTCTCCCCCCTTTTGTCGAATCAAAAAGAACGTCGGGAGGACACTAAGGCTCCCCTTTGATGTATGCTCCCCCTCGTTTGGAGGACACCAAGGAATCAAGCAATGGTTCTTAGCTACAAAACAAAGTTAGATGACACAAATGCAATATCTAACATGTAGCAACCAAGATAAATATCCAACTAAAATAAAATGGCTAAGAGCCAAAAATGAAAAATCAATTTGACCACAATATAAAAGAAATGAATTCAAAATGGCGAGCCCAAGAATTCATTAATAATGGAAACATCATACTTGAAGTATGAGTACAACAACTACACTAGTAGACTACTACAAGAAGCACATAAGTTTCTTTAGTGACATAGAGGTCCTAAGATTTGCTTCAAGGTGCACAAAAGGGTCCTAAGGTGTTTATTCTTGATTACTAAACATATAATGTTTAGTTGCTTGGGTTGGTTCCTGGTGGAGGAGGTGGTATGATGGGTCCTTAAGGTGGTGTCAAAAGGTACTCAATGTAGTTAAACATGTAAGCCATCTCATCTCTTAGGTGAACAATGAGGTCATGGTTGTGGTGGCAACAAGGACAACTAAGGGTATGTGATTGAATTGGGTATTGAATTGGATAGCCCATGATAGGTTGTGATGGTGGTGATGGGGAAACGAAAGATGGTGATGATTTGTTGTACACTAGTTCGAGTGAAGTTGTGAATGTTAGTGCCAAAGGTTGAGGAGGACTAGTGGTAAGGAAGATGTTGTCTTAATTGTGGTTGATGAGGATGATTTTGCCCTGGTGGAGTTGGTTTTGGATGTAGCTAATGATGTGGAAATGGATGAAGTTGAGTTGTTAGAATGTGGTGTTTGGATTTCCTCATCATCATCAAGAGTGAGATTAATAAAGATCTTTTCATTTGTGGGCTTAATGTTGAGCCTTGGTTTCTTGGCTTTGTGGGAGATGGTGGCAATGGTGGAAGACATGGTAGTACTTGATTTAATAGGAATGATTGTGAAAAATGTGTGTGCATGAGAAGTACTTAAATAGTCATCTTTCAAGAATGCATGGTGTAGGATGATGAGTTTAAAGAGTTGTGACCATCGGAATCAGCTTATGTTTCCAGATTCTAGGGGAAAGAAAGTCAAAAAGTGAAAGAAAATAGTGAAAACGTCTACCAAGAGGACGGTACCACTAAATCACCCACGGTACCGCTAAATTTAGTGGTGTCGTGCCCTATTTAGTGGTGCCGTGGCCTGCTGGAGATGTTTTTCCCAGTTCTGCAGGTTTAGGCTGCCTAAATGGGTAATCCCAGGTGCCCTATTTGCAGCAAATCCTGTTACCTCAATTTACTAAAGAATAATCTCATAGATTTCATAACCTAAGCCACAACTAGCAACTAATATGATCATGTGATTAATCTACTGAATATGCTACTAGTAAGCATGCAAATTATCATCTAGAGACTTGCACATAAAATAATCTAAGCAAATATCATAATCATCTAGAAGCATGATGTGAACAAATAATGATCATATTATAAAATTAACCAAGAGTAAGACTTGATTAAATACATTTGGGTGGTAAAATTGAATGATACACCCAAATGAGATAAAAGTTCTACCAACGTAAAATAGTTAATGTTAACCGGCCGTAGCCAATCCTCCAAGTTAGTTAATATAATAATACTTAAGTTAATAATACTAATAAAACTTAATTAATAGCAATGTCTAATTCTTCATCCTCCTCAATTGTTGATGACGCTTTGATTACTTTTCCGATTGACTTGATCAATTTTCCATATCGTCACTCATCATCATCACTTGATGAAGTATCAAAGGGTTCGTTGTCAAGGGTTAGGAAGGAAGAGATGTGTGACTCATTAAAGGGTTCCATGACTCTATTGACAAGCGTGTAAGCACGACTTCAGAGGTATGGATGAGAGTTCATGTAGTAGTGATAAAGACGGGTTAGAAACATCACATAGGGAATTAATTTGTTTCTTTTGTCATTGACATGAATGATTCGCTTAGCGAAGAAATAGGTAAGATTATATGGTTGACGAAGCACAATGCAATAGATCATTTAGGCACAAGACGCAGGTAGGTACTCACGATTTCCTACAAGACTCAATACGTTTTCATGTAGAATAACCGCCATGGGTTGAAGGAAGTAACGAAGTTCGACAATGCGAATTCTGTTGGGGTTTTGAGCTTTAGATGAATTGCAGAGAACATTGATTAGTTCCTGCGGAGAGGGGACATACGAATGATACGGACCATTTTCTTCAACACTTAAAGAGTCCAGAGAATTTTTTTTAGAGTAGGCATATTGCCCAAGATTTGGAAGACCGAGAATTTGAGCAAATTGCTCCAGAGGTAGCAAGAATTTGTATCTTGTATCCAAAACCACAATGAGAAGGAATGATCCTCGTTTTGTACGTGGTCAATCTCACGAAAGAAGTCAAGAATGAAACGAGGACATATTAGTTCATTAATGGTAAGGAGATTTTCAAAACCTATGGCTTGAAAGGCTGGCTCGATTTGTTGTTGGAAGGTTAAGAAAGTGTTAAGAATACGACCTTTGTAAAAATAACGAGACTCAACGTTTTTGAAGTGTTGACAGAATTCTCTACACATGTAGGGTTCATTTGAGAGTGTAGGGATATAGATGTTGGTCAGTTGATGATCAAAGTCATGTATGTGTGGATTTTGATACCTATTCTTTCAAATTCCTTTTTCGTCAAAGCATTATAAATTACCATTTTAGCCTCATCATTTTTGGCTAGTTTTCTTTTAAGATCATCGCTTTGTTGATCATAAGGAATAATTTTGTCCTTTTTAGTAATAGGATCCTTTTCAATAGTTTGAAAGTCACCATCGGTAATAACATGCCAAAGATCAATGTCTTTTGATTTCACATACGTTTCGAATCTTGTTTTCCAATATATAAGACAATCGGTTTCAAAAAGTGGTGGTCTTTGCATAGATTGCCCTTCTTGATATTTGTCGAAATCCATTGATCAATTCAAGTTTTAAAATACAATTTACTTCAAAAGCTTGCCTAACATGTTTATGTGTTATTTGAACGTATCCTATGACCTAATTGGTAATTGTTATGCATGAATCCGTGACGAAAGATGCATCTTAGTCATGGATTATTGATTGTTTAATTGTTTTGTTTTGGTTTTTCACATGTAGTTATTAGATAGATCTAAAATTGGGGAAGACCTCTATCTATTAAAATCAATTTTTGTGCTATGTGGTATGTGATTAAGTTTGGCCTACGCAATTGATTCGTCAATGTATATGGCTCACTTCCTTCAAGAAGGGAAGGCCTTAATTGATTATATGCATATTGGAAACCTAGAATTGATTTGATTAGAGCTTATCTAATCAAGTATGCATGTGGCTAATTGTTTCACTTTTATAATTGTTATGTTTATTAGTTGATTAATTTTTTTTTATATTACTTGTTTTATTGTTTTTGTTGGACACGTTGTAAGCAATAAAAGGGTAATTTTTGTAAAAAAAATTAATTGGACTAATAATGGTGAAACCTATTGTGATAAATTATGGATCTTGCAAGGTCTTATGTGCCAACAGTGGTTCGCTTCGCACGGTAATTGGCTCCCATGTGAGACTAGCAAGATTTATACTTTATTACATGTTTTTAAGACTAAAGTCATAAACTTTTGCTTGATTGATGTTTTTGTACATATGGTTTTAAAAGTAAGCCTTCTATAGACAAATTCATAGTGATGGAAACAAGGTTTGGAAAGAGCCTAGAGTCTACCTTGGTTTCTATACTTATGAGTGCGTCTAAGATGACTTACTTATATCACCATTCTATGTACAATATTATCTTAAGGGTGATTTACCTCAATTCCACTTTGGTAGGTGATAATTGTTGGTACTTCTTTAATTGGTGAACCCCGATACCTCAAGTAAAACTTTTTGACATAATATTAGCAAATTGGTAACTAAAAAGGTTTTGAAAACTAATGTTATGAAGATGAGTGCATGCATCTTCGTACATGTTTTGATTATCACATCAAATCAAATACCCTAAAATTTAAGTTACATGCCATCTAACTATAAGAAACACTTGAAGTTATTATTTGGTAAACGTGAGACACATGCTAAATTTTAATGACAAGGTAAAATTCTGTTAATGCGTGAGACCATATATGGAGATTTTACTGTTTCTAAGTTAGATGACTTAATTAAGTTGTGCGTGAGACCTAAAACTTAAGGCATGAGATGGGATGAAACATGCTTACATTGCAAATTGATGAATCAATTTGAGGTAATTTCCATAATGATCTAGGAATTGGAAAATTGTTTGCCAATTATTGTTTGACAGATTACCATCTTTAATTCTCTCATTACTAGCAGATCAACTGATGTAGTGAAATCTATGAAAAGTTGGATCCTACATTTTCAAAAAAATTAGTTGGTTATATGAATATATCCTTGGGTATTATATTTTCTTGGAAATATGAATTATCGAAAATACTAAAATTGAATTTTGTAAATTATTTTAAATGTATTAATGCAACATTAAAACCATAAACATAAGTTGTTCTTTTATCAAGTAAATTGATCTACACCTGTATGGGTTTTTGGTTAGAGTCAACTTTACTAAAAGAATAAACCTAGTCTTCTTTTCATAAGAAGAAGTGTGAGACTTAATCCTATTCTTTTTCATGAATGAGAAATGTATAATAGGAAAATTAGAATTATCTAAATTCTAAATACATAACTCATAGCAAACTTTAATAGTTAAGATTATTTGCACTTTATGAGTTATTAAAATAGAAACTAGACTAATTACGGCAAAATGGTAAAAGACAAACTAGCATATTTTATCTAGTTGTTTTGCTTTGACCATTTAAAGATACTACATACAATTGTTGGAATGGTAGATCTGTTCAGGAAGAAATTGCATGTCTAGTTTTTTCAAGTTAATAGTTTGGAATGTGATGAATCACATTTACGTAGTAGAAAACATTCTTTTAGTACCTAAGTAATTGTTACAAATGGTTTTCTCAAAGATGTAGGAAAGTGAATAGCATACTGTTTCCTTTCACTGGTTATGAAACACTTACAACGTTGTCATATTCAGTGGGAGTATTGTGTTGTAATTACTGAATAAGGAATTATTGTAATGATCTCTAATTCAATGAGAGCTGCAAACTTTATTGTCTTGGTAGTAATCCAAATTATCTTTGGGATGTCTCAAGATATATACTTTCCAAAAATATAGACACTAAATTTTCAAGGATAGTAATGTGCGTTTCCTTATTAATTAAGCAACTATATATATACACTAGTTATTCTAATATCATTGACACAATCATATTGTTCATATTAACAAACACGTGCATGTTGTTTATATGATACATGGTGTTGTTCCATGCACAAGTGGGAGAAATATTTATTGTGTGCAAGGTACAACACATAGGAATGTGATTTAAAGGATTCTCTTGACTGCAAGTAAGAGACTCACATTCTAATACACATCTAATCCAAGAAACATTTGGTGTTGCAATTTAGCTTAAGGGAGACCTTGACTAGATTATAACAACAAGGTGAATTTCCATGATTACGTGAGACCATACATGGATAATTTATTGTTTCTAAAATTAGATAGATACTAGAACATGTGTCAATATGATAACTAGACAATTTCAACAATAATATTTATGTATTATTAGAATGACATAAATAAATGAAGTAAATAAATTAGCTTGAAATTACTATTGAAACCAAATGGTGGTGTTCAAGAATACTTTAGTTATACATGTTTATATCTTCTTATAAACATGAAGTCTTTTAAGTATTACAAGACTTATAATAAAGTAAGACGTTAACTTGTTATGGTTTTTTAATTAAGACATATACAAGAAGTCATTGAATTGATCAATGATTAATAACGTATAGTGGGATTATAACACGTTTATGTTTTTGATGAGACATGAACATGAAGTGACTTTGTCAAAAAATACTTGTGTTACAAAGCATGCAATTGGTTTGGAAATACTATTATACCATTAAGTTGACTTAGTTGGTAAATAGGTAAACCAAAAGCGATATGGTTATCTTATATTTTTTTAGATTGTTTTACAATATTTATTCTAATGAAATACCACATATTTATGGTATGTTCAGTTAGGGAAATCAAACTATTGTTATATTGTTTGATTAAAGATAACTATGACTTGTTTTCTTCCAAAAGTTATCAAGGTTAGAAAATTGAGTATTGATTGAATAAACTCAATTAGACTCCTAGAAAATTTATAAGACACTATTGAATTATGAGATGTGATGAATCACATCAAGTCTTAAAAAAATTGGAGTTCTGAATTTGTTAAACTACTTATGTGTAGGTCATTAACAAAGAATGTCAGTAACAATCAATGTGTATTTGTAATGTCCTAAAAGAGAACATTGGATGGTTGCTCTAATTGCTAAGTATTTATAGATAGTATATATAATACTAAAAGCAAATGGGTGTATTTTATCTTGAAAAGATAAAATTACAAGATACATAATCTTCTAAATACATACTAGTGAAAATCATGATGAGGCTAAATATGTAAATGATAAACCTCAAGATGATGGAATTCACATTCATAAATCCACTTGGATATCTCAGATATTTAATTAATATGCTGAGGATTATATGATGTAGTATTACCAAAATAATGAATTGGGTAAATTACTCATACTATGAATGTTATAGATGCTGTTCATAAAGATATTCAAATTTTAAATTTGATTTATCTTAATTCTTAATAGTTAGATAATGAAGATGAGTTTATTCAAAAATAATGTAACCCTAGTGGTTTAGATTTTTGTGTAGAAACCATATGGACAAAATTATACACATATTTTAATGCATATCTTATGACAAGATTATTAATCATATTTAAGTAATTAACTATGATTGAATACTCTTTCCTAAGAACATTAAAGATACAAAGATAGTAATTGTCATGCTTATTTTCATATATATATATATATATATATATATATATATATATATATATATATATATATATATATATATATATATATATATCCATTTTCTAAATGACATATCATATTCTATTAGAATTTATTTACCGCACATGTTTATTAAATAATAAACTTTTTTTTCAAGGTTGTATGTTTTATTTTCTAAATCTTCTAAGTAAAGTTTCATTCCAAACTAAGACTTAACATTTTACTTATAAGGAATGTTACTTCTTTATATGTTATATAACATATATGATTTAGTAAATCAAACATAATACTCCCACTAGCTTTCAGGAATACTTAGAAATTATCTTATTTCAATTATAAATCAAAACATGGATTTAATAATTAAACAAAAGAGTAATCTCCTAGATGCATGCATTTATCCATTCATGGATTATTGTTAATTATTAAATCCATGAATGGATAAATGCATGCATCTAGGAGATTACTCTTTTGTTTAATTATTAAATCCATGTTTTGATTTATAATTGAAATAAGATAATTTCTAAGTATTCCTGAAAGCTAGTGGGAGTATTATGTTTGATTTACTAAATCATATATGTTATATAACATATAAAGAAGTAACATTCCTTATAAGTAAAATGTTAAGTCTTAGTTTGGAATGAAACTTTACTTAGAAGATTTAGAAAATAAAACATACAACCTTGAAAAAAAAGTTTATTATTTAATAAACATGTGCGGTAAATAAATTCTAATAGAATATGATATGTCATTTAGAAAATGGATATATATATATATATATATATATATATATATATATATATATATATATATATATATATATATATATATATATATATATATATATATATATATATATATATATATTTGATGAGATAGATCATGAATGAAATCTAAGTATGACTGAAGAATTTTTCATGTGCATCATATTATTTATATATGATACTTAAATGCTAAATGATGTAACAATAATTGATATCCAATTAAAAGTTATTATATAACTTATGTAATGAATATTCTAACGGAATATATTTGAACTTAGAATAATGATCCTCAACCTGGAATTGCTCCTAAATTCTAAGTATAAACAATATGGCAAATTGTTGCGTAATTGTTATAGCCGACAATAAATCTTGAAATATTGGAAGGCATCAAACATTACACAATGGATATTAAGTTTACGGAATTTTAAAGAGCATATTGTTGTTGGCATACAATGATGCTAGTTTAAATTGAGACGACACTCAATAATTAGTCATGGAAGGATTTTATCCTTGCTAATAGCCATGTAAACTAGTCGTGCTCAACTAAGAGCATAGTTGCATTATACATTAAAGAATTAGAGTACTTTAAACTTTAAATTGTTTGAAAGTTTGATTGTCATAAGTTAGTGATTGAGGATGTCACACCATTCATGAAATATTATGTGACTATATCAAGATAGTTGGATGTACACATACAAGAATTTCAATGATTGAATTCTTGAAATAAGTATTTTCAAAATTCTGATAGATCAAAGTTAGTTGAAATAATGTCTTGTCAACAAGTATGATTGTCATTACTTGAGGCATAATTATCTACAAGTCATTACTTGAGACAAAAAATCAGTAACTAGAATTATCATGCATTGATCTATTTAGTATTTGGATAAGGGATATTAAACAATTATTATTTATAATGAATTAAAGTACTTAGTACGTTTATTTTCATTAATAATAGATTGTATCCTATATTTGCATGTTTAAATTCGTGAATAACTTATGTTATGTTATTCTAAATGTCCGTTGTTGATTAATGATATGGGAATTATCATTAAACTAAGACAAATATGAGTATTGGTTAGAATATACTTGAAAGTATATTGATGCGTTGACATACCAATTTCACATGATATTCAATGAATTGAATATAGGACTTATCCAACTGCATGAGTTTACTTTATGGATCTTGTCATTAAGTAAATCATGAATTTAGTTATCCTCAGACTTGAGATACCAGATAAGTGTCATGTATGTAGTGCATTTCTGTGAAGCAATTTACCGCTATCCGTAACTGGTAGTCATAAGGATTATTTTCAGAAGTGTTGCAAAGTTCATGGGTTATTCTTGTAGTCAACAAAGAATTTGTTCCTTCAAATTTGTTTTGAAGTTTAATACTGTTGGGCCCCTCGTAGGGTTGACAAGATGTTTGTGTGCGCACGCCAAAGTCTATCTGGAATACATTCAGATGTTTTGGTAATCTTGCTTAATTATAAACAACGAGAAACAGAATTGTTAATTAAAGAATGACTAAGATCCATATTTTTATTAACGTGGTATTAGAAACAAAAGGATAATAATAATGATGAATCATTAGACCTCCCTCGAGTTGATCTAGGGGCATTGGCGTGTTGCTAGACGTTAACCAATGTCATTATACTATTAATAGATATCCAAGTGGGAGCTGTTAGAGTTTGTGGATAAATATTAATATATATATATATATATATATATATATATATATATATATATATATATATATATATATATATATATATATATATATATATATATATATATGACTATAATCGAACTCGAGACCATGTGATTGCACACTTTATGTATAAGAATTAAAGTTTAATAATTAATATAAAAAGTTATATTTAATTATTAATTACACAAAACAAATAAAGAACGTTAGTAATTAACGAAAATTAACTAACGTACAAAGATAAGGACCATCGATAAAAATAGAGAACAAGAAAGATCTAGAACCCTTGTGGGCTCTTAGATCCGATAGGCCAACGGTTGCTAACCCAATCCAAGCCCTAACTTGTTCCCTAATTTTATTATCCTATAAAAGTAAGATCAAGGGTTTATTTTATGATATCTCTTGTATGCATATTACATCATAAAACAAAACAACACTTTATTGCTTTTCCTCCTTTGTAATTCTCGACAAGTCACAGAAACATTATATATCATGCATGTGCATGGATATATAAAAAGATGTTTTCTTTCCTTTTGGTTTTCTGTGATTCGACAACAACAATATTACAAAAAGGATTTTTGTGATTTGTTTTATTTGGTCAATTGTTTTATTTTAAAACAAAGATTGTTTTGTGTATTATTTAACTAGCATTAATTTTAATTCGTTTATAGTACATGTGTACAAGAACGTAGTACAATCACACTATTGATTGTATCTTGGATCGATTAACAAAACGGTAAGTGGTTAATCATTGATCCTTATAAACCCTAATTATGGTTCATCACTTGTTCAAGTTAATTGAAGTTTGATTCTTGTTTAGCTAGAATCAATTACATTCTTGTTTATGTTTATGTTAATCTTTTATATGTTATAGATAATCCTTCGCTTCCGCATATGTGTTTACCTGTTTATATGATTGTCACGGTTCTTTAATTCTAACACAATGGTACACTGGTTTTTTGTAACATTAATAAAACATCAACTTTGACAAACTTTTCCATGTGTACATCTATGACATAACTTTACATCACAAATAGAGTCAGTTAGCTCCGATGAAGACATCAATTCATTCCATATAATATAGTCCAATCAATAGAAACTAATTATGTTCACTTGAAATAGCAACAACAATGAACAAAACACAAATATGAGACGCAACAAGCACAAATGGGGTAATCAATGTGATCGAGACAAACGTAACATTTCACATTAACAAAAACTTAACATTAGTTCTCTTGGAAACCTTCCCTCATTTCTCCTCCTTCTACTTCCTCGACCTCATCATTTTCTGTTATGTCCTTATACGTATAGAACGGAGCAACAATGATGTATACAACAAGATTAACTGCACTCAGCGCAGCCAACACCCAATAATATCGATCCAAACGGCTCCTATTTAATGTATACTGAAACCAATTTGGCTTCCGGTTTCTCTCACTCACCTTCCCCACAACATAAACTGACAAAACACTAGCTGCAGTTCCTAATCCCAACACACCCTTTGAAAAAAAAGTCAAATACTACTCACAGATTTAGGCGTTTGGTGCTTAAAGAATGTTTTGATACTATTGTTAGCAATCCCATCAACAGCTGCAAGAAGCATAAATTGTGGAAGAAGAGCGAATATACTCATTGGGATCATCTGATCCGGTTTATCTAACAAACCATGATCCCTAATCCTATGAAGTCTTCGGGTTTCCACTTTTGCAGCCGTTATACAACATAATACAGACAAAGCCATACCGAGGGCAATCCCCACTGGCGGGGTGTATTTCTTAGGCAAATATGTTTTCAAGCTGGAATAAAAGTGTGCTGATATCTTACTTGTGTAATTATAGAACAAAAGGAAGATTGGAATCGAAACCTTTATTTTTCCAAGTTTACGGTCCATATGATTAGCTTGCTCCAGAAAGTAAGTGTTACCAATAGAAAGCATAATTCCAATCACAATGAAGGTTAGCCACATTGGGAGCATACGAACGCCAATCTTGGTTTCTTCTACTTCACCTACACTGCAAACATTCCATCTTTTTGGCTCTTGTTCTTCTGGTAACTTAATTGCAGCCTTGTCAAAGCACCTGCGTCGCGTATTACATGTGGCAGAAAACTAGGATTCAAATTTCTATTGATTCAGCCAATAAAACGTTAAATCAAAATATTATAAGACGTGATCTCCAACAGCAATTCAGTCCAATATTTAGATAATATTTGTAATAACATTGTTCTTGTAATCATAGATTACATATTCATCATTAATATATAAAAATAATAATAACAAAAGACAGAGCTAGGAGGTCAACCCAGCCAGATCTGAACTATTTCAACCCGCATTAAAAAGTGATCAGTTTCACCCAGAGCCTTTGGTCTAGTGGTATGTGAATTGCCCACCAACCTAGAGGTTGTGGGTTCAAGCCTCGCTGGAGGCATTTGTGAGATAGGTGGTATAGGTGTGAAAAAAATTGGCGTTCTAAAAATAATAATAAAATTAAAAAAAAATAATAAAAGGTGATCCGTTTCAACTCAGATACATTTTGACACATTACCAACTCGCCGACTCGCTCATCCTCCCACCTTTAGTAAAATGATATTAATTCTACTGTTTTGTTTTAAATGAAAGAGCAAAGCAAGAGAAAAAAGAATGACCTGAGGGTGCTGGTGGAACAAACATCTTTGTTATTGTAGAGCTGTTCAGGATTAGGAAGTGGTTGGGAAATGTTTCGCGCAGCAACCACAAAAACTCTAAGGGTGATTGTTAGTGGGCTCCCCTCTGGCTTTGTGCGTTTATAGACACTTAATCCAGTAAAGAACATAAGTGTTGCCACCACTGAGCATATGGCCGGAATCCCAAATCGGACTGACCATGGCTTTATATATGGAAGTCCAATACCTCCGGCTATTGCTACAATCATCACCATAATCGACCCCAGGATTTGCCAGGGTGTCTTGGAATCATCTTCTGGTTGGTCTCCCTTTTCAGTTTGTATTTGTAGATTCAAAAAGGGTTCTAACGAGACTAAATGACCAGCCTGTTGGAATTTATATATCAAGTTAACCAATTAACTACGAGTACGCAGCGGATATTAGATCTAGTTAAGCAATTATGATTAACACACATATAATAAACAAATTAAAGGAAAAGAGAAAACATGAAAATTAAATAGAATACTAACCCTTGTAGTCACCCGCAAATAAAACTAAGTAGTAAATATATACTACCTCTACGGTTGCTCACACAAACACGTCAAACAAATACGTCCGGAATGCTAGCCGTGTACCACGTAAATCCAAACAACAAGTGTCAAAGCTCAATATAAAACCTTTCCTAGTTATCTGAGAATATAACAAAAGAAACAATAAAGTATTTAGTTTCTTTTCTTGCTGCAACAACCTACTTTTCACCTTGGAATACTAGAATGCAAGTTATAGGTTTGAAAGTGACAATAGATTAAACAAGTATTCAATGACAACTTGATATAATCGATTGTCAGAGTTTCTGTGATATTGCTTTCTCTTTTTTTCTGTATCGTACATGTGAGCAGGTTATGATGGCTTTTATAGCTTCTAAAACCTACTCATGATAAGGCTAAAAACAACACATGATAAGCTTAAAACTCTACCAACTTAAGCCTTATCATAACTCTTCACAATCCTTATCACATTGACATGAACCTGGACAGTTTTAATCTTTTCCAGATCCTTCCATAATCCTACCATAAGGTTTTAGGACAAGTTAGGAATTCAGTCAAGATCACTTCATGTCCAAACAGATCACATTTGAGCTTTAACCGTGAAATACATAACGTATTCTAATGTTTTAGCGTGTGTGCCCCCAATAGTCTCACACACCTTTAGTCGTACTAGCTAATCCGACTCACATATTCCAACAGCTCCCACTTGGGAGTTGGAGTAGCAGATAGCACAAATACCAACGACGAAAACGTCTAGCAACGCTCTCACTCGCTATTTAAACTAAAGGTGTCTGAAATATAGTTTCATAAATCATTCTCAGTAGCATGGTCATTTATGTCTTGCTTTTATCATCCTTTGTTATAGATACCGTTAAACCATGGATATGGATCTTAACTCATGCCATATAGTTTAACCATTTAGATTCTCGTTATTGAATTTAATTAGATATACCAAATGTAATCAAGAATCATCTTGCATTACCCTTTGGGTTCGGCCGAACAATTATCTGATTAATTCTGGAGAGGGCCCATGGTATCTTTCTGCACATATCAAGTGGAGTAACAAATCCTTTGTTGACTACAAGTGTTGTGGATGCTGCTTCACATCACTCCGAAAAATAGCTTTTATAACTACCTTATTCAGGACAGCGTTTGGCATATAATTACAAAAGTGATATCCACACATAACAGAACTTACTTGTATCTCAAGTCTAAGGATGACTTAACAAACCATTTCAACATTTTACTCATGACAAGGATCCAAAAGTAAATGTTTGAAAGTTGGGGTATCCAATATGCATCCCTTGTGAATACATATGAGTTTGGTGGGAACAATCCACATTCTCATAGAATATAACCAACACTCACATTTGCCTTGCATAACAATATTCCCATATTGTTAACCGACAATGGACATATTTAGAATGATAAATCATTTCATGGATTAAACATGCAAATATGGAATAACAGGTTATATGAATAAAATAACAAATACCTTGTATCTTTATATATCAGAAAATAAAACTGTCTTACAATTCCAAATTATCCAAATACTAATTACACACAGATTTACATGAGACTACTAGCTGGTATCAAACCAATATCCCTAGTCAATTTAGAATGCTTAGGATATGCTAAAGCCTTCGTAAATGGATCTGCTAGATTGTCATCTATGTGAACTTTTGATATCTTCACGTCACCCATCTCAATGGTCTCTCGAAGATAATGAACTTTTGCGCGGTAATGTCTAGCACCCTTGGTGATTCCACATTCATTAGCTATAGTAATGGCTCCAGTATTATCACAATACATATTTATGGGTTCTTCAATTGTGGGAACAATGCCAAGCCCAGAAATGAATTTTCGAATCCATACAGCCTCTTTAGATGCATCATAAGCAGCTATATACTCAGCTTCTGTAGATGAAGTTGCATAAATACTTTGCTTTGTGCTTTTCCAGTCAACAGCACCTCCATTTAAAACGAATACATATCCAGTCTGAGATTTGAGGTCATCAGCATCTGTCAGATATCCAGCATCAGTGTAGCAAGAAACCCTGAGCTCTCGTTTCATATCCCCTCCATAAGCCAGAAACATATCCTTAGTATTGCGTAAATACTTAAGAATATTCTTAACAGCAGCCCAGTGAAGTTCACCTGGATTCTGTTGAAATCGGCTTGTTATGTTCTGAGCGAACGCAACATCAGGACGAGTACATCTCACAGCATACATAATTGATCCTATAGCCGAGGCGTAGGGAACTCTTTGCATGCGCTCTTTATCGGCAGGTGTCTCAGCACCTTGTGATTTACTCAATTTAACCTTTTCTTGCATTGGGATAGTTCCTCGTTTGGAATTTTCCATAAAATATTTCTTCAATATTTTCTCAATGTAAGCATTTTGACTTAAACCAATTAACCGTCTTGATCTATCTCTATAAATCTTGATTCCAAGAATATATGCAGCTTCTCCTAGATCTTTCGTGGCAAAACATCTTCCAAGATAGGATTTTACATCTTGTAACATTGGAATATTGTTTCCCATGAGTAATATGTCATCAACATATAGAATTAGGAAAGTGACATAACTCCCACTAGCTTTCTGATATACACATGGCTCATCTTGATTCTGAGTAAAACCAAATTTCTTAATCTCATCATCAAAACGTTTATTCCATTGCCTAGATGCTTGCTTAAGTCCATAAATGGAACGCTTGAGCTTGCATACTCGGTTAGGATATTTTGGATTAACAAAACCTTCAGGTTGCTCCATATAGACTTCTTCGTAAAGATGTCCATTGAGGAAGGCGGTTTTGACATCCATTTGCCAAATCTCATAGTCATAGAACGCAGCTATGGCTATAAGAATCCTTATAGCTCTAATGTCTGCAACAGGAGAAAAGGTCTCTTCATAATCAATCCCGTAGGTTTGAGTGAAGCCCTTTGCTACAAGACGAGCTTTAAAGGTATGTACTGCACCATCCATGTCAGTCTTCTTTTTGAAGAGCCATTTGCTGCCAACAGTTTTACAGTTAGGAGGAAGCTCAACTAATTCCCAGACTTCATTGTCTTTCATGGATTGTATTTCCACATTCATTGCACCAAGCCATTTCTTGGATTCAGGATCCAATAATGCAGCTTTATAGGTTTTGGGTTCACCAAGATCCCCCAACTCATGCTCCTCAGCATCGATGTATAGGCACATTCGATCTGGGGCACGACGTGTCCTAGCGGATTTACGAATGGGATTGATATCACTTTGAGGTTCATCAATTTCTTGATCATCCTCATCATGACCTAAGCTAGTGTCTATAGAAGGATTTGTATCTTCTTCTTGAATAATTTCAAGATCTTCTAAACTCCCACTTGCTTCTTGATCCAAGAGATTTTTCTCAAAGAACTCAGCATTCCGAGCAACAAATATTTTGTTCTCAGATGGAAGGTAGAAAGAATATCCCATTGTTTCCTTTGGGTATCCTATGAAGATACACTTAATAGATCTAGGTTCTAGTTTGTCAGGTTTGGTAAGTGTATCACGCTTAACAAGTGCCTCACAACCCCAGACTTTTAAGTAAGACAACTTAGGGGCTTTGCCATGCCATACTTCGTATGGTGTCTTATCAACCTTCTTAGTTGGAACCATGTTGAGAATGCGTGCAGCAGACTCAAGGGCATAATCCCAAAAGGACTTTGGAAGAGTAGTTTGACTCATCATGGAGCGAACCATGTCTTGCAGTGTTCGATTTCTCCTCTCAGACACACCATTATGTTGTGGAGTGTAAGGAGGAGTGCGTTGGGCAATAATCCCATGCTCCTTAAGATGATCCAAAAACTCTTGACTCATATATTCACCTCCACGATCAGAACGTAGTGACTTAATGGTCTTCCCGAGTTGGTTTTCTACTTCCTTTTGAAACACTTTAAATGTTTCAAACACTTCATGTTTATGTTTCAGCAGGTAAACATAACCATACCGACTATAGTCATCAGTAAAAGTGACGAAGTAACTTGCTCCTTGTCTTGACATAATTCTAAATGGGCCACATACATCGGTGTGTATTAGTCCAAGTAGATCCTTAGCCCTTTCCACTTGATGTGAATAGGGTTTTCTTGCCATCTTACCAGACATGCATGAAACACACTTTTCAAATGACTTAATGTCAGTTGAGTTGAGAAGTCCATCATGTTGCAACTTCTCCATGCGTTTCTTGCTAATGTGTCCAAGACGACAATGCCACAAGAGAGTAGAGTCCAAGTCTAGCTTGGCTCTTTTATTGCTAACAGCATACATAGAACTATCATTTGTTTTAGAACAAGACATATCAATTTCATAAATACCATCCCTTGGGATAGCACTAAAATAAACAACATTATTCCTAGAAACTGAAATTGTATTATTCGATTCAAAGTGGTTAATAAAACCATCGTCAAACAAACGAGAAACTGAAATAATTCCTCTAGTAATAGAGGGAGCAAAATGACAATTGTTCAAAACAACTACTAATCCACTTGGGAGACATAAATGATAATTTCCAATAGCTTCAACTCCTGCCCGTTGACCATTGCCCACGTACAGACTTAAAGCTCCTGGCTTCAGCTTCTTACTTCCCCTGAGACCCTGAATAGTATTATAGATGTGAGTACCACAACCCGTGTCATAAATCCAAGATGTACTAGGAAAAGTATAGAGTTCTATGGTGAAAATACCTGAAGTGCTAGCTCCTGGAGATAGCTTCTTCTTTTTCAGCAACTCGGCGAGATACACGGGACAATTCCTTCTCCAATGACCTATTTCACCACATTGGTGACAGGTCGCGTCCTTTGCAGGGCTATCCTTCTTGGGTGGTGGAGGTTTCTTGGGCTTGGAGGCATAAGATGGTTTATGCTCAGGAGCATAAGCCAACTTATACTTTCCATTCCCTTGATTCCCTTTAGCAGCCTTGAACGGTTTTTTACCTTGGTTTTTCTGGACCTTTCCTGCACGTATAGCATGAAGTGCAGGTGCAGCATCTTTCTTGGGTAGCGTCTGCTCATGTTGTTTAAGCATAGCATGTAATTCATTCACAGTCTTCCCCATGCTGTGCATATTATAGTTCTGCACAAAGCTGTCATACTCCTTAGAGAGTCCAATTAAGATTAGACTTACTCCAAGGTTCAAAGTGACGGGATGACTGAGACGCTCCAAGTTGTCAATGTAGCTCTTCATCTTTAGAACATATGAGCTTACAGATTGACCTTCTTCTTGCTTGCACGAGTGAAATTCCCTCGCGGTTTGCAGAAGTTCCTGTTCTGCCTGTTGAGCAAACATGCTTTTCAACTCCTGTAACATGTCATATGCACCAAGATGGGTTAGATTTCGTTGGATTTCTAAGTCCATGGTCATAAGCATGAAAGCAGCAATATCCTTTGACCCCTTGACCCAAGCAGTGTGAGCTGCAAGAGCCTCGGGAAGGACTGGGTGTCCAGGAGTTGCAACAGGTGCAATAGGAATAGGATGCTCCAAGTAATTTTCCTTATCTTCAGCTGATAGTATAATGCGAAGCTGGCGATACCAGTCAATGAAGTTAGGTCCAGTGAGTTTTTGTTTCTCAAAGAAACTCCTGAGTACCGAATTGTTTCCGACTGAGGTAGTCATCTACAATATAAGAAAAGTTCAAATTATTAGTATTTTTGATAATTAAATTCTTAATAGAATTAACTACCCAATTAATTACTAATTAAGACTAAGATCCAACTTGACCTCCCACTTATTACCAAAGGTCTGACCAATGTGTAAACAAATGGGGCAAGAGGTAAGCGACGAGCGTTAATTGCATAAAATGCAACTCTTAGACTTATGAGACTGATCAAGACATTAGTAGACAAGTAGTAATGTCATGAGCATATTTAGTCTCATCTTATGCCTCGGGTCCAAGGTCTGACCAAGCATACTCGAAATAAGTCGACCAAACAAGAACGTGCAAATATAACCAAAGGTCTGACCAATGAGCAATATTTACCATGGATTTGGAATGGCCCTAAGGTCTGACCAAAGAGGTCAAGCCAAAAGCACGTGTCCTTGGTTGGTTGGCATAGACTTAAAATTTTCACATAGGGTAAACACATAAATGTGGTAAAATTTGTGTACAAAGAAGCATGCAAAACAACTTTGTAGCACTTTATTTTAAAAACTTTAGTAATGACACTGTAGTGATCATCATGGTTCACGGTAGCTCCAATCGAACTCGCAAGGTGGCGGAGGACCAGGTCAGCGCGAGGCAATGACCGGAAATCCTTTAGGTGTGACTGTGCGCACCATCCTTAAACCCCCCTTATAGTTTGTTCTAGTGGGTGAGCCGTACTTCCCAAGTGTCCATAGCGTCCAGTTTTTAATTTCATGAAAACTTGTTTCAATAATTTAGGTCGCTTAATTTTACAAAAACAATTTTCCACGAATTAAATAGCAGGTCACAATGAGCATGGTATTTAGGCGTGTAAATTAAGTCCATATTAATATCATGATTTCGATATGTATTATTCCATATTGCATGCAATTAGGTGTATAAAACATGTAACAATTATGCAAATAAAGAATCAATTACATAAACATGAACATTAATTAAACATATAACAACCGAGTCCACTAGGAGTCTTCCCCAAATGGAGAACCATAAGACCCTCACTAGGTTTTCATCAAGTGCCTAGATCGCCACATGCATCAAAAAAATTGATTGCGTAGGTCTTATAGCCGGAATACACACATAAAATAATCATGGCAAACAAATTAACTTTTAATATATTTTGCTATTTTATGTATCTAATTAACAATTAATTTTAATTCATTTGTGTCTAGGTATTTTTTATTAATTAATGACAAGTATTGCATGATAGTTGTCAAAACAAAAATAAAACAAATAACTAAATTAGATTTCATGCAGCCTTTTCACGTGTTTATTAAATCGTGTAACCCATAACCACTAAACGAGTTGGCTCTGATACCACTGTTGAAATTTATATATCAAGTTAACCAATTAACTACGAGTACGCAGCGGATATTAGATCTAGTTAAGCAATTATGATTAACACACATATAATAAACAAATTAAAGGAAAAGAGAAAACATGAAAATTAAATAGAATACTAACCCTTGTAGTCACCCGCAAATAAAACTAAGTAGTAAATATATACTACCTCTACGGTTGCTCACACAAACACGTCAAACAAATACGTCCGGAATGCTAGCCGTGTACCACGTAAATCCAAACAACAAGTGTCAAAGCTCAATATAAAACCTTTCCTAGTTATCTGAGAATATAACAAAAGAAACAATAAAGTATTTAGTTTCTTTTCTTGCTGCAACAACCTACTTTTCACCTTGGAATACTAGAATGCAAGTTATAGGTTTGAAAGTGACAATAGATTAAACAAGTATTCAATGACAACTTGATATAATCGATTGTCAGAGTTTCTGTCAGCCATCCCTACTGCAATCAATGGTAAGGCAATATAAAACAAGACTTTTTGTGAGTGCCCAATACATTCCTCCTTGTAGTCACTACATGAACCAAAAACAGGTGGCATTGACATCGCCAATAATCCTAATCCCTGCATCAGTTTATAATTTAATTCAAAATATTTCAGACATTTTTTACACATGATTAACATATAAAACCTTTTGTTAAACATAATAAATATCGAGATAAATTACTTACAAGACTGTAGGAAATGCTAGATAGCACAAGCATATAAAAGTCACCCATGAAGGCGTCAACTAAGCAACCAAACACAATGGCCAAAGCTGGCGTGATTCCGTTCCAAATGTTAATGATACCAGCAACATGTGTAGTGCTTAACTTCCAGACATTTGTTAAGTAGGTCATCATCACATACATCACATATGCGGCTAAAATATCCGCCCATGTGAGTGCTGCAGTTCCAAATCCATATATCAATGAAAATAAAATTACTATATGACGTACTAGTGTTAAAGTGGTCAACGATGACAATTCAAAGGGTATTGAGCTTATTATATATGCACCACTTTGAAACATGTTATTTCCTCCAACTCATCCCCCTACTTATACTCCTAATGTTTACATGTCGATCATCCCATCAACTTAGAATACGACCCACTTTCTCATACACAATTAGATGGTTGACGTGTGTCATAAGAATATACATATGAGGGTATACTGCTATAGCAATGGGTATACTGGTACTGCCATGCTCTTTCTGAATATGCAAAAGGATCCTTGAATTATGAAACAAAGGATTATATGATGTCTCGGCTTTTGCAGTCAGAATATGTTTTGGTTGCCTCAAATTTTTATTGCTCTATAGAGACATTATGTACTTATGAGAACTAAAATGATTACTTTCTAATGATAACAACTTATGAATTTGGAAACACAATGTATAGATATTTATAGCAAAATCGACTTACAAAAGAAATCTGTTTTGTTAATACCATAGTTATGTTGAAAGCTTAAACTAAAATCTGTTTTGTTAACAAGTAGGGTTGGATCAGTTGAAAAACCCCATGCCTCCTAACCTAGAGGTCAAGGGTTGGTAGGGGTATGGTTGTCTACACCTCAACCTCCCCCATACACCGTGGAAGACGGTATTGGGACCCATAACCCGTGGAAGATGGTAATGGAAGTTACTTTACTTTATAAAGAATCTGCAACTTAGAACAGTTTAATGTTTAGTCAGATTATTATAAACAACCCTCTTAACAATTGTAAATATTATTTGCATATTTACTTTCAAGTATATCATTGTTTGTCAAACTGCATACATTTTTCGGACAATCATCCCATTTATAAAAGGATAAGGATTTCTAAACACCATCGAGTATGGATACCCTTCATCGACACTAAGGGGGTGTCCTGGGTTGCCTATTTTTCGCTTTCCTGCTTAGTAGCAGTTTTGAGTTATCCAAACTGGCCTCCAATTCTCCATATAAGCAGATTCTCATAAGTAGGTAAAAAGTTGCTTAAATTAAAATGCTTATATGAGATGAGAGTAAAATTCTTCTTTACACTTACCGTCATATTTACTAAAAATATAAATAAACAGATTTGATTTAATTTATTTCAACAAATTGCTGTTTTTTTCTGAGTATATTGCATTTTCAGCAAATCAACAATTCCAAACACAATTTCCTGATCCATAAGCAGCTTATAAGTACCTTTTTTTGCACATATTGAGTGTTTATTTCATCCAACTAATTTGAAAGAAATAAGCAGTTTTGAGTATTGTTGTTACCAGACAGCTTATTTTTTAAGCACACAAGCAGGTTATAAGGCATGTATATTCTATTTGTATTCTCGAGTATCAGTTAAGGAAGAAAAGTAAAGAAAATGATGTGGAAAAAAATGTTTGTGTTCTCGAATATCGATCAATGAGGAAAAGAAAAGAAAATTACTGAAAAAATAAGGGTGAATTGGTTGATTTTGAAGTAAAATGTTTACTCCCAAATTAAGGCGAAAATGTTTACTTACTAAAAAAAATCTTAAGCACTCACAGTCACTTACATAATAAGTAATTCAAACAACTATTTCTAGAAACCCTCACAAATACTTATTTTTAACCCTCTAAACACATGTATTATCAGTTGTCATATTATTCTTTTGAACAGATTGGAAACACAATGCTGTAAAATCAACTTAATGCAAAACAACAGAGAGCAAGGGATGAATTACCTGAAATCCGAACAAACGAATACATTCATGCGTTAATTATGAAGTTCTCAGTTACCCTACACACACATATTCAATCTTTAAAGTGTGAAGAATAATAATTAACATAACAAATTTTTTAAAAAATTTGGAGACTAAACCTGGAATGAAGAATATTGATTGAAGTTCTTCTTCCTCTTAATCTCTGCTTATTTATAAATAAATATGGGGACACATTTTAAAAATACAATGTTCTGTTCATACACCATGTCTATGAATTCAATCATGTAATAAAATCATAAACAAAGACCATATTGACTTGTTGCCTCGAGTCATTTCTTTTTCTTTTATATATATATATATATATATATATATATATATATTGGGATATCTTTTCTACAATTTTTGTAGCCAATTGGCTACAGTCCTTTATAAAAAATAGCCAATTGGCTACAATTAATTGTAGCTAATATTTTCCTATATATATTTTCTTTTATTATTTATTATTATTATTATTATTATTATTATTTTTTATGAAATAGTAACCCAAGTTTTTGAATTTCATTGTCACAAAAGTTGCTAGTTAAAAGCTTTCTTATTTTTGGTAATCATGATTCCGACTTAAGTCCACCGTCACAGTCACACTAGAACCGGGTAAGAGAATTTTTCGAAGAAGTTGGCATGGCCACTGCATAAAACAAATGCTAAACCAGAAAACAGAACCAGCTAGGTGAAAAGAAGAACATCAATCCAAACGCCACTGACTAAATTTGTATAAAAGAAACTTACATAAGTAAGTAGCATTGTGGTGAAACTACATTGTGACTTATGACGTTGACTGTATATAATGACAATTACATGATGCAGATTCACAGAAATCAGCAACATTGAAACACTTCACCTGATGAAGTTTGCATTCATGAGATAACTGTAAACTTTTAAACGAAAATCATGGACTTGAATATATAAATTCACATATCGAAAATATTTTATATACACCTCAAATAGCACCAATAACAGAAAAACAATTTCACAAATATTAGCATCAAGCACAAATGTGGTAATCAATAGACACATAATAAATAACTCAACCGCAACTTAACATTATTCCTCTAGGAAACCTTCCATCATTTCTCCTCCTTCTATTACTTCATCGTCCTCATCATCTTCCACTTCCTCCTTATATGTATAGAACAATGCCACGATGACGTACATAACAAGATTAGCCGCACTTAGCGCAGACAACACCCAATAATACCGATCCAAACGGCTCCTATTCAATGTATACTGAAACCAATTCGGCTTTTGGTTTCTCTCGCTTACCTTCCCCACAATATAAACCGACAAAACACTAGCTGCAGTTCCTAATCCTAACACACCCTTTGTGAATAAAGTCAAATATCTGCGCACAGATTTAGGCGCTTGGTGTTTAAAGAAACTGTTGATGCTATTGTTAGCAATCCCATCAACAGCTGCAAGAAGCATAAATTGTGGAAGGAGCGCAAATATACTCATTGGGATCATCTCATCGGGCTTGTCTAACAATCCATGATCTCTAATCCGATGTAGTCTTCGAGTTTCCACTTTTGCTGCTGTAATGCAACATAATACGGACAATACCATACCAGAGGCAATCCCAACTGGCGGGGCGTATTTTCTGGACATACATGTGGTTAAGAGGGAGTAGAAGTATGCTGCTATATTACTTGTGGCAGAATAGAACAAAAGGAATATTGGAATTGAGACCTTTATTTTTCCAAGTTTACGGTCCATATGATTAGCTTGCTCCAAAAAGTAAGTATTTCCAATAGAAAGCACAATTCCAATCACAATGAAGGTTAACCACATCGGGAGCATACGGATACCAATCTTGGTGTCTTCTACCTCGCGTACACTGCATACCTTCCATCTATTTGGTGGTTGTTTTTCTGGTAATTTAATAGCAGCCTTGTCTAAGCACCTGCGTTTCATATTGATTGTGTAAGACAATAATGGTTCTAGTTGGACTTTGGTTTATCTTATAGTGGTCAAATTGTAATAAAAACACTAGAAACTAGCTTAAAGGTGAAGGTGTCAAATAGGTTGAAAGACACTAAAGTCTATTTTTATGCATGGAACTAAATGTGAAAACAAACAATCTTTCTAGGGGCATAATTAGTATTGGCGATGGAGGAAATCTGTAATTTGAGCAAACCACAGGGAACATTTATGTAATTTACTACATAATAAACTTAGTGAAGGAGAATGTGTCAAATATCTTCAAAGCTGCCCAAAGTAGTTTTTACTTTTTCGAAAGGCGCCCAAAGTAGTCTTTTAATGCATACGAGATTCTAAATCATGTTATTCACAGATTTAGGATACATTTTGTAATCATAGATAACATATGCATTCATCATTTAAAATTGTAACTGGACAAATAACTACAAACCCAATCCCGCAATTTCAATGCACACAAAAATGACCCGTTTTCACATAGAACCATTTTGACCCGTTTTCCAACTCGCTGAACCCGTTCATATAAGTTTTGGGGTTCTGCCAGAATGAAAGAGTTTGAGAGAATTAAATGACCTGAGGGTGCTGGTGGAAGGAAAATCTGTGTCATTGTTGAGCTGGTCAGAACTAGGAGTTGGTTGAGAAATGTTACGAGCAGCAGCCACGTAAACTCTCAAAGTGGTTGTTAACGGACTGCCATTTGGCTTTACATGTTGATACTCTTTATATCCAGTAAAGAACAGAAGGGTTGCCACAACTGCACATATGGCCGGAATCCCAAACCGGAGTGACCATGGCTTTATATATGGAAGTCCAATACCTCCAACTAGTACTACAACAACCACCATAACCAAACCTGGTATTTGCATAAATATTTTAGTCTCATCTTCAATTTTGGCTCCAGCTTTCTTTTCCTTTTCCATTTCATTTTTCTTTTCATTTTTCTTTTTATTTTCTTTTTCGCTTTCAGTTTTCATTTGTAGATCCAAAAAGGTTGATAACGAGACTACATGACCAGCCATCCCGACTGCAATCAATGGTAAGGCAGTATAAAACAAGACTTTTTGTGAGTGCCCAATACATTGCTTCTTGTAGTCACTACATGGACCAAATACAGGTGGCGTTGACATGGTCAATAAACCTAATCCCTGGCATTCAATATGCACATAAAATTTCAGATCTTTATGGGAGCACAAGAAGTTTAGAGATTTAGAGTTGAATCACTTACGATACTGTAGGCAATGCTAGAGAACACAAGCATATAAAAGTCGCCCATGAAGGAGTCAACAAGAAAGGCACACACAATGGCCAAAGCTGGTGTAATTCCATTCCAAATGTTAATGATTCCAGCAGCATGTGTAGTACTTAGACTCCAGACATTTGTTAAGTAGGTCATCATCACATACATTGCAAATGCAGCTAATAGATCTGCCCATATCAGTGCTGCGATTCCAAAAGGACAAGAATCAGCTTATATATTCATGAAGGAAAATAGATTATTAATGTGATGTACTGCTGACTAGTCGTCAAAAAGTGTGTCAAACATATTGCATAAAACGCAAAAAATAAAATAAAAATAAATAAATAAATAATTGCATTGGATGTTTTTCATTCAGATTTTAACTATTCCTCTCTCGAGATATTGTGTACTTATATGTGAACTAAAAAGGCTATATTATACAGATAAAATTTCTTGAACTGTCGATATTATACATATAGATACTTATAGCAAAAAATTTCTTCTAAAACAAGATCATCTTGTAAATGAAGTATATCGGAAGCTCAAATAAAAATCATAAATTAATTACACTTTCGTACATTATTGCATATGAATGTGTTAGAACTGTTTGGTACTAATTCAGATTATCATACACAAACCTTTCTTACAGTTATTTGATTCTTTTTGGTGGAAACAGTTTTCATAAATTGTAAATCATTACTCCGTATTACAAATCTAAGAAAAACAGTATGCTTGAAATTAATACAGTTATACTTGACTCTAGTTTTCAAAGAATATAATTGTAAAAGACTAAACTGTTTGTTTTGCAATTTTTAATCATAATGGGCATAGAAGTGGGTACGGAGGCTACTAACACAAAACCAAACACACAGACAAAAACTGATCGAAGTATAACCTTCTTTCCATGGTTGTTGCAGACAATAGGGTTGTTTCAATTGCCCAAATTTACAATTGTAATAAGTTCAAATAATTCAACTATCACACAGTTTTCTCAAATCGATTTCACCAATGCATAATAAAAATGCTACTGTTACTGCGAAAATTGTTATCTTAAATCAATCTGTGAAACAACTCGAGTGATGTTTATACCATTTGGTTATGAAAAAAATCTATTCTGAAACAAATCAATTGTGTAATCGGTTTCAAAAATCAATTTCTAACAATATAATTTAAACAGACAAACATAAATCACGCGAACAAGAGTAAAAAGAACGCAGGTAGGGGCTGATACCTTCAATTGGCCAATTTTACACCGATTTTGACCTGGACGACTAATATGGCCTAGGCCGGTTTCTACAACACTGCTATTTTTAATGGATAATTGAGCAAACGCATCAATGGTGATCAGTTGATCATACAAGGTATCAGTCGCTAAGGACTTAAATTTACTAGGAGCCCTCAAGTTTACTATGTCTAAATTTCTTCGACTACAATTTAAAATTCTCTCGTTTTTTTATACAAAAATTGTAGCTACGTAAAATAAATTTTGGCAATATTAAGGAAACATAAATTTATAAAGTACATTATTATCACTTCTTCTCCTAACCATTCCCATAGTCAAACAGAATGTCATCTACATTGCACTCAACTCAGCTCAACTAAACTTAGCTTTAAAGCAAGCATCAGATGCTAAACTAAGAACAGAGCAAAAACCCAAAAAAATAAATAAATAATAAATAATAAGATAAAAAAAAAAAACAATGTTATGAAATGGGTTATGATTAATCACCTGAAATCCTAACAAAGGAAGCCATTTATGCGTTGACTTTGTAGCTCACAGTTTCCTCTGCACACAGATATTCAATAAATAAATAAGTATATGTATAGACTAAACAGCTTAACTATTTAGCATAATGCAAACTCAGATCCAAAACCTGGATTTTGGAGAAATGTTTCAGGTGTTTGGTCTTCTCATCCTGACAATGGTCGTCTCTGCTTATTTGGAAGTATATGTATGAATCACTTTGTCTTTTTCAGTTCAATCATAAACAAAGACCATATTGACTTAGAAGCCTCCACCTTTTTTCCTTTGAATAAAGCAAAAACGTGCTTCTTAAATTAAAAAAATAGTAAAGTCCAAAATACATCCTTCTAATTTACCTATTGTCACATAATACATGTATTTTTGGCACACAAACATCCTTTTGTTAGTAAATTTAGCCACCATACATCCCTCTGTTAGTAAAGTCAAGAGGACTAACGGTACAAATTACTTCTCTGTTATCGCCTAATGCAAGAGAAAAAAATTTGCATTATTAGTCCTCAGGTTAGGGCGTTGATTTTTGGGCACGCAGACCTGAGTTCGAGCCTATTGTGCCCCCTTTTAATTTATTTTCAAAAACAAATTTACACCGTTAGTCGAACTAATAACGCAAATATTTTCTCTTGCATTAGGAGATAACGGAAAAATAATTTGCACCGTTACTCCTTATTGACTGACTTTACTAACGAAGGGATGTATGGTGGCTAACTTTACTAACAGAGGGATTTTTGTGTGCCAAAAAATCAAAAGTATGTATTGTGCGACAATGGGCAAACTACATAAATGCATTTTGAATTTTACTCATAATTAAGTGTCTTAATTTAGCTAATTATTTGAGAGAGAAAGGTTTTGGAAGGCCTAAAAAAATAAAAAATAATAAATAAATAAATAATCATTAAGTGAATAAAGCATATTCTATAAGAGGTTGGTTATAGATACCCCTAAATAGATATTAGTACACTCTCCTTTTTATTTATTTATTTTTTTCCGTTTTTTAAATTTTGTTTTTATTATCAAACTACAAAATCGAAAGTATGAAACATATATATAAATCAAAAGTATTAACAGACAGAAACTAAAGACGATATATATATATATATATATATATATATATATATATATATATATATATATATATATATATATATATATATATATTTTCCCTGTCCACATAGAGGGTAAAAGTGGCTTGAGGGCGCCACTAACCACTAGGGGTACCTTTAACAACACTCATTCTGTATTTATGCTTGTTGTGTTGAAACCAATGTTTTGAAAACCGGACTCGATATCATACCTGTTTTTTTTCTCGATTGAACTGATTCTGGTCTGATTCACTAGTTGAAGCGGCCAATTCAGTCCGGTTTTCAAAACATCTATAGAAACAAGAGTAAAGGTTTTACCCCAACATGAAGTTTTAGGATGAAGGGTGAAAAAGTGTGTAAACCACAAGGATGAAAGTGTGTTAACCACAATGACGACTTATGTAATTAACTCTAAACTAAAATGGTACCCGCGCAATGCGACGGGGGGTACCATGTGATTATACTTTGCGTTATTTGGTTACACGTTTAGGTGTCTTCATGCTTTATAGGTAGAGATATTAGAGATGGTTAAGTCAAATAATTTTAGTTTGAACAATCAACCGCTTCATAACAAACTTCCTAACCATCTTGCTTCCTAACAAATTAATTTTGAAATCTTTAATTTCCATAATAAGAAAGAAAAAAGTCTGAATTTTAAGCTTTTCTAATTATAGAATAGTCCCAAATACATTATAATATAGTATAGATGAAGCGGCCGGTTCAGTCCGGTTTTCAAAACATCTATAGAAACAAGAGTAAAGGTTTACCCCAACATGAAGTTTTAGAATGAAGGGTAAAAAATTGTGTTAACCACAAGGATGAAAGTGTGTTAACCACAATGACGACTTATGTAATTAACTCTAAACTAGAATGGTACCCGCGCAATGGGGTGGCGGATACCGTGTGATTATAATTTGCGTTATTTGGTTACACGTTTCGTTGTCTTCATGCTTTATAAGTAGAGATATTAGAGATGATTAAGCCAAATAATTTTAGTTTGAACAATCAACCGCTTCCTAATAAACTTCCTAACCAACTTGCTTCCTAACAAATTAATTTTGAAATCTTTAACTTCCATAATAAAAAAGAAAAAAGTCTGAATTTTAAGCTTTTCTAATTATAGAATAGTCCCAAATGCATTATAATATAGTATAGATGAAGCGGCCGGTTGAGTCCGGTTTTCAAAACATCTATAGAAACAAGAGTAAAGGTTTTACCCCAACATGAAGTTTTAGGATGAAGGGTGAAAAAGTGTGTAAACCACAAGGATGAAAGTGTGTTAACCACAATGACGACTTATGTAATTAACTCTAAACTAGAATGGTAATCGCGCAATGCGGCAGTGGGTACCGTGTGATTATATTTTGCGTTATTTGGTTACACGTTTAGTTGTCTTCATGCTTTATAAGTAGAGATGGTTTAGCCAAATAATTTTAGTTTGAACAATCAACCGCTTCCTAACAAACTTTCTAACCAACTTGCTTCCTAACAAATTGATTTTGAAAATCTTTAATTTCCATAATAAAATAGAAAAAAATCTGAATTTTAAGACTTTCTAATTATAGAATAGTCGCAAATGAATTATACTATACTATATATATATATAGTAGCAAACGAAATCAGCTATACCATGCATTATAAAACGTCTTGGTACATGATTATTAAATTAGTGACTATATTAAGCAAAACTAATGCACTTAAACCATATACAAATCATATGCATAGTATAACTGTTAAATAGGCATATTCATTTCCAATCACTTGGGCCATCTCTCTCATTTCCCCTGCGTTCTCCGATAAACACCACCATTATTGCGCTTTCAAACGCATTGTGATCTCAGTTAAGGTCAGTTTACCAGTGGTGCTTTGATCCCGATCTATTTCTTGATTATTTATTTGTGTGTCAACGTACGTGCATGTGTGTACGTGTATGATGAATGATTATTGTGATCTTGATGCACAATGAATATGGGATAGATCTACAAATTAGTATTTGTCTATCGATTTTCTGTTTTCGCTTGTTAATGACTCGAAAAATAGCCCTGAAACGGCGAGTTTGAATGCGTTTCATTTGATTATAAACTGATCTCAATTTTCGGAAGAAAATAGGTCATTTTTGTATGCATCCACCCATTGAAATTTACAATTCAATTCAATATATAATTTGTAAAGCTAAGTGTGATGCTGTTATGGTTTGGTTTTCACCAATAACGTTGTGAGTATATATAACCGCTAAGTTTAATAGTTGTGCCATGGATAGTGAAACAGTATGTTAAAAAGTAAAAACATCATTTTAATGACTTTCAATCAAACTAGTATTTTTTAACATCTAATCGTATAAAGTTTTGTTGGTTGTTTCGGACGCCAATTGGTTTACTGTTTGATATCCAATTTCTTTTGATGATAAAGTTCTTACGTGCAAGAGTTTAGAAACAGCGAAATTGAGATGTACCAATTTAGAGAGTTTGTTGTATGTAAGGTTCATGTGAGTCGAGTTATTTTACAAACCAAACATTTCTCACATACTCATCCTTACCATTCATCTAAACCGTTAATCGTTAAGTGAAAATAATTACACCATCGCGACGGGCATTTAATTATCTTTCTATAGACGGGCATTTTGATACAGAAAAAAAAAAAAAAAAAAAAATCGTTTTTTTTCACGTTTTTTTTTTCGTGGCAGAAAAAAAATCATATATGATATGTAATATCATATATGATATTATATATATATATATATATATATATATATATATATGTCATATATGATATTACTATATGATATTACATATAATATCATATATATATATATATATATATCATAGATATGTAATATTATATATGATTTTTTCGGCCACGAAAAAAAACGTGAAAAAAACGAAAAAAAAAAAATTGTCGAAATATATCAATTAGCCTATCTATAGAAAGATAATTAAATGCTTGTCGTAACGGTATATTTTTTTTCGCTTAACGATTAACGGTTTGAAAAATATTAATATTTGAAATAAAAGGATGAAAGTGGGTTTTTTAAATTGTTGGGATTAATCTCATCCATTAAATCAAATAAAGATGGAGTCGTAAAAAAAGTTTGGTCCTCAAATAATCTTATATCAACATCTTGAGTTGATTATTACTAATTTGATTACAGATTAAAACATGTATTTAATCACTAATTAAGATCTCAAATTTCACAAATTTGAACCTTTCATTTTCTTTTCGGAATTCGCATTTTATAAAAATATTATATATGTTGGCAAAAATGTCGAGTTAAATGTTTCAGTTTCATTGCATCCTTTTTTATGTTTGCTTTTATTCACAACCAGTGAAGTTTCTGTATCTTTGAGTGTCAACATGTTTCCAAGACGAAAAGACTGTAATCAAGCTATGTTTGGTTTCATTTAACTATACTTATTGGTGAATACATTAGTAAAAACTATGAAACAGATAAAAGAAAATCTGAAACTAAAGGAACTAAAATGATCCAGCTCTTTGGGTCCAAAACTGCTAATATTAAGGACTAGATAAACTATACAGTGTACTGTACGTGTAAACTGTTAATATGTTTATATGTATAAACCATGGAAATCTGTAACAAAAACTAAAACATATTCCATGTGCATATTTTCGATCACTTGATACTCTAAGAGTAATTTCTCTATGCACAATGCTTACTTTGAATCTTGTTCTAGAAATCAGATCATCGAGGTACACATTCACTCAATACAGCTAGTAGTAATTTGCACAAGCTTTCTATTCACACAAAGAGGGAAATGTATCTTTTTTATTTGTCTAGTTGTTCACACTTGATAATGTGTGTATAATGTTCACTATGTATAAGGCCATACTTATAACTAAAAGTAATTAATACGAAGTTTGTCTGCACGTACACTCAAATATATTGGGATGTCGGCTATATTTCTTCATGCAAAAGGAAGCATGAACTTAAAATTTAATATTCTTAACTCTTAAGTATACACATATGTGAACAAACATGCATCCACATAGCTAATTATTGTTAAGTGTTTTGCAAGAAAGCGAAGATTCAATGACAGACGACGAAATCTACACGTGTGATGGAACAGTTACGCTTAATAATGAACGTGCTATTAGAAGCAGAAGTGGAAACTGGAAGGCTTGCCCATTCATTCTTGGTACGATATAAATCAATATTAATTCTAGTATGAGTTAACATATTATGCTTAATTAGTTTGTTTAAAACTTTTACTAAATTTATTTACTTGTTTTATAGGTAATGAATGCTGTGAAAGATTTGCATACTATGGAATGAGTACAAACTTGGTGAACTATCTTGAGGATCGTCTTAACCAAGGTAACGTACGTGCATCTATCAATGTTTCAAATTGGTCAGGAACATGCTACGCCACACCATTGCTTGGAGCTTTCTTAGCCGATGCATACTTAGGACGATACTGGACGATTGCTGGTTTCTCCATTATCTATTTCTTTGTAAGTCTCTTGGTTTGAACAATTGAAACTTTGAAGGTATATACCATTCTCAACATCTCATCTTACTGACTTTAAAAATAGTATTTCATGTTCCCTTTAAAAGGTTCAAAGAAAATTAACAAATACAAAACCAATTTGAAAAAAAAAAAGATCCAAAGATAATTTTGGCAAAAAAAACAGTGACAGGAATTCAACTTTGTGTAGGGGATGACACTCTTAACACTATCAGCATCCGTGAAAGGACTAGAGCCACGCTGCGATGCCGATGGTTGCCATCCAACCTCAACTCAAACTGCAGTCACCTTCGTGGCCCTCTATATGATCGCTCTAGGAACTGGTGGCATAAAACCATGTGTGTCATCTTTTGGCGCTGACCAATTTGACGAAACTCATATAAGGGAGAAAAAGAGGAAGAGTTCATTCTTCAACTGGTTCTATCTTTCTATCAACATAGGTGCACTTTTCGCATCATCAATTTTGGTTTGGATACAAATGAATGTAGGATGGGGATGGGGGTTTGGTGTTCCGGCAGTTGCTATGGCTATAGCTGTTTGCTTTTTCTTCTCCGGGAGTCCTTTGTATCGGATTCAAAAGCCTTCTGGAAGTCCTTTGGTTAGGCTTTGCCAAGTGATAATCGCGTCCTTCAGAAAGTTTAATGTGAAAGTACCTAGTGATAAATCACTTCTATATGAGACTTCTGATACTGAATCCCAGATTGTCGGAAGCCGTAAGCTTGAGCACACAGATAAATTCAGGTACTACAAATCATTTTCAAAATATAAATCAATCCTACACTATTTCTTAAACAAGGAGCTAGCGCTTTGATTTTCATTTTGCAATTGCCTTTCATTATTGAGGTTTCTAAATTTGATGAACTAATCAAGTGAATAGTTTTAAATAAACAGTCTAATGTATGGTTCAATAACACTGATTATATAATCTTAAGAAACAGTACCTAACCAACCTTTTAACTTAATTTCAGAGACTACTGATTAATCTTCTTTCACACTTCTCTTTTACTCACCAAAATACCAGTTTAGATGTTTCTTAGTTAAAATCCGAATTTTCCAAACAGTTTAACATCTGATCTTCGATTGATAGAACTTCAAAGAACAAGAAACATATTCAAACACTATTCCAATATAAATTTCTATCAATGGTATTATATTTTGATATGTATTGTCAACTTAAGATATATTCAAACACTCTTTATAGATATAGATAACTTGACATGATGAATTGCTTCTAACTCTTCACTCCCAATATTCTTAAGAAATTCTTTAAAGTTCACGTAAAGTATGAACTCGTATATGGATGTGTAAACATATTTTACGCGCACACCATATAATGTAACATCAATTCGTTATTTTGATATGTTGTCCAGGTTTTTGGACAAGGCTGCAGTGGAGACAGATTCGGATCGGGGCAAGAGCACCAACAATCCATGGAAACTATGCAGTGTGACACAAGTTGAAGAGCTCAAGTCGATCATCCGAATCCTCCCCATTTGGGCATCTGGCATTGTGTTCGCAGCCGTCTACAGCCAAATGAGCACCATGTTCGTTCTCCAAGGCAACACCATGGACCAACACATTGGTCCCAACTTCAAAATCCCATCAGCATCTCTCTCACTTTTTGACACCCTAAGCGTCATCTTCTGGACTCCTGTCTACGAGCGTATCATCATCCCAATTGCCAGAAAGCGCACACGCCATGATCGAGGCTTCACAACACTCCAACGAATGGGTATTGGTCTCATGATCTCCTTATTCTCCATGATGGCAGCAGCCACCTTGGAGGTGTTCCGCCTAAAATATGTCCAGAAGCACGATCTTTATGACGATGAAACAATCCCCATGACCATATTCTGGCAAGTCCCACAGTATTTTCTTATCGGATGTGCTGAGGTCTTTACTTTTATTGGGCAGCTAGAGTTCTTTTATGACCAAGCGCCTGACGCTATGAGGAGTTTGTGTTCTGCTTTGTCTCTAACGACTATAGCATTGGGGAATTACCTGAGTACAGTCTTGGTGGCAATAGTGTCAAATGTGACTTCGAAGCATGGGAAGACAGGATGGATAGCGGACAATTTGAATGAAGGGCATCTTGATTATTTTTTTGCGCTCTTGGCAGTTTTGAGCTTGTTGAATTTGATTGTTTATGTGTTCATTGCAAAGTGGTACACTTACAAAAAGGTTAGTGCCTATCCAAATTAGGTGTAGTGAAAGCTCTTTATTGTTTGTAGACGTAGGGAGGAGGGATGGGTTATTTGTTTCTTGATTTAGTTGCTATATGTCTAAGATATTGCATTTTTATGTGTCTCGTATGATTATATTATAATAAGTTTTTTTATTTGTTGATTAGTAATTATTAAATTTCTTTTATATCATAATATTAGTTTTCGATCCCTTGTTATACACATGTTTGCTAATTATTAATAAGATGAGAATACTTATGCTGGGTATGAATGTATCATCCGATACTACTTAACTCTGTATGATCCATTACTACTCCTATGAGAATTCTGGTAATTATGAACCACAAATATGAGACTATCTGAGAAGCTGAAGAGTTAAACCTTAAATCACCCCATGTTTGCTACAATTCAATGTATTCTCATCTGATTCGCCTAATCAATTCGATGAAAATCCTATGTATTTTTATACCTCTTCCTAGAGAATTCGATTATCATCCGTTATGTTTGATACATTATCCTTTTGATTCAAATTCAGTATGATATGCCCTTCTGAGAAATCTGAAACTGTTTTGACAATAACTACGAGTCATGAGAAACCAGTTGGACTGAATATCTTTTGGAAGAACCTCCCCGGGCGTGAGAATGTTGTGACGACCTTTTGCAGTTTGCTACGACTTCGTCTAACTTTGCGACTTCAAATTTCGAGACGAAATTTTTCTTTTAGAGGGGAAGAAGGTGTAACACCTAAAATCTAAAAGCAAGTGAAAAGACCAAAATGCCCCTACATATTTAATAATTAATTAAAAGCTTATAAAAGTATCCAATTAAATCCCAAACTACTAACAATGCATAAGTTATGATACCAAATATTTTTAACAACTTCATTACACATTTATACAAGTGGTAAAATTACCAAAATACCCTTAGAGGGGCCGATTGAGATAAAAAGTAAATTAAAGTGAATTATTTTAATTTTAAATGGTTTAAATCTTTTAATTATGGAAGATTATCATCACAATTAATTCCCAACCTATAATTCCGAAATTTTGGTCCCTATCCCCCCTCATCACACGGCATTCCACAATTATAGATCAATCCACACCCATTTTCCTCCAAACCCTAAAACCGATTGGATTAAACACACACAAAAATCATCTAGCCTCCATTCGACTCTCCCATCACTCTCAAGCATTTTTCTGTGATTTATAAACATCCTAAGAAGCCAAGAAAAATCCCATTCGAATTGTTGAAGCCTTACATGATCGTAGCATTTGTTTTCTTTTGTCGAGCCCTAAAAACAAGGTAATTCGTTTGCACCTCATTCGACCTCTATAAAAATTATTTCTCATTTTTCCTGTGATACTTACATTATATAAGACCCACGAAAATTATTTACAAGGTTGCTAGATCGTTGGTGAAGGCGTGAGGATTTTGGATACGTTTTTGGCCTATACGCATACACATAAATCGTTCAGCTTGTTCTACATGTTCCATTCTTGGTTTGGTATTTTTCTCAGGTCCTTTATACCTCATAAACATCAAATAAATTGTTTGGTTCGACCCATGCATGCTCGACATCACTTTTGTGATTTAAAACCCTAAAAACGTGTTTAATTGTGAAATATATACTCTGATCCAAAATAATTATTAATAAAATTATTATACACTTATTATGATGTGATATAACCTGGAAAAATATTGGAAAGAATTATCCTTGCTTAAAACATGTATTTCGAATTTATTTGTTTTGTGTAATTCGTGTATAAGAGAAAAAGAAAGAAATAGGTCGAGAGGCCTAGGGTTTGGTTTAGGGCTGGAAAAAGGTGACATTTAATGATGTTAATAATGATCTAATGATTGGAAAGTGAATAAGATGGATTAGGGTTTGTAATTCTTTATTTTATGATTATACGATTTAAGAAAAAGGTTTTGGGTGAATTTTGTGAACTTTAAAACTTAAGGGTTAATTCTGGAACCTTATTGAGCTGTATACTATTCGACAAAAATATAACCTAAGGGTGCTAAGTGTAAGTTTTGCATTTAAATGGATTAAAATGTATTTAATGATTAATTAGGGTTTGTTTTGAAAATAATTAAAAGAGAGGGACTAAAAATGTAATTTTCAGAAACTTGGAGCTGTTTTGAGTATTTAAAAGTATTCAAGGGATTATGTGCTAATTTGGTAAATTAATGGCTTAATATGTAATTATTAAGAATTAAAAGTTGAAATTGTAAATTAAAGGGTTAAATATGTAACTTTGATAACTTGAAGGACTTAAAGTGTAAATTGTGAATACTTGAAGGTATATTCGTATAACATGATAAAATAAGGGATCATTATGTAAAATGGATAAGTTAAGGGTTTAAAGTGTAACTTTGAATACTAAAAGGTTTAAAGTGTAATTTTGGAAATATAAGGGTGTAAAAGGTAAAGTTATGAAACCCTAAGGACCAAATGTGTAAATATGTTAAAAGATACTTTGATTCCATTAATAATGATTCAACTTTCTAATTATGGAAACTTTCTAAAAGTGGAAACTTACTATTTATGGAAACCTGCTAAAAGTGGAAAGTCACTTTAAATGGAAAGTTACTAAAACTGGAAAGCCGACTAAAATGAGAAATCTGAATTGAATAAGTTATTAACAACAAGCCAACAATTAATTTGTGTAGATTCGCTGAAGAAGAAGTTTTGCTTCCGACCTTTATGTTTTCTGTCATGTTTGCACTTGCGGTTTAAGGTACAAATATTCTGACCTTTCTCAAAAGGTTTCTCATGATCTCTTTCATATTCTGATCCGTTAGTTCCCGAATTGATGCCATTGCTATGATCCCCTTTACTTGAACTTTCTCTGTTGATCCCACTTGATATGACCTCCGTTATGAAACCATGCTATGAAAACCTTTTAATTATGCCATGGAAATGTTTTGAGAAGAACCGATTTGAAAAGATGTTTATAAATGATGCTAAAATTCTTTTTAAAAGAAAGGTTATTTAACTTTCATGAACCCTATATTTTGAAAGACCATTTTTATGAAAACTGTTTTAAAAGATTATTTAAATTGGACTTTTAATAGAAACTTTTGAAACGGACTTTTGAACTGAACCATGAATTGATTTTTGAATATGAACCTTGACCTGATAAACTCTGAATGGACCTTGAATACTATTTCTGATATGATTTTGAGATGACTTTGAGATAAACCTTTGCTATATGACCTTTTGCATGACTTTGAGACCTGACTCTTAGTTTGATACCCGAGCCATTTATGTTTCTCCTACCTATGGAGGTACCATAGGCATGTCTGTGATGCACCACTGGCATGACTCATGTGTGGGTGAGTGATTTCTCACGCCGTCCCTTTTTATGATTACTATTATGGCCATTATGACTTTGAGTATATGACTTTGAGATTGACTTTGAGTAAGGGGCGTATGGGTTGCAATCCTAGACATGTATGCTTAGTGGATTTAACTATGACTTTGAGTTGACTTTGAGGTGATTGGTACTGTGTGCTATACATGCCTTTCACAATTTCTGGGAGTTCGCTACTCCACCCATTTGAAGAATGAGGACACCCCTCATATTATCTGATTATCTGAGAGGACTCCCCTCTATATGATTATGAAGAATTATGGTATTGACGGCTTATATGATATGATATGTTTCTGGGCTCGTGGTAGATGACTATCCTTTCTTCTTTATATTCTATTACTCTTTTATCTATTCCTTATTCTATTTCCCCAATGCACTATATTTCAGTTCTGTTTCATTATCATTGCTTTGTATATATATCTGTTCACTGGGCTTTTTAAGCTCAGCCGCATTTCCTTTTCCTGCGGCAGGTTTTAGTAGGAAGCTGGGTTATGGGAAGAGAGTGTGACTGGACTTAGAAGACTATGCTTTGGACTAGAGACGATTAGATGAAGTTTCACTTTATTAGACATAGTATTTATTGTTTTGTAACCTTGTAGTTTCAGATTTTCATTTGTAATCCTGAATTTCGTTGTATGTATGAATCATATGCTTGTGTTTGTTCTGATATGTCACTGTAATGCAATACTTCTACCCTTATCGGGTTGGGGTGTTACAATTATGGTATCAGAGCCCAGGCTGCGATTCGTAATACATTTACCCTTGACCTGTGAAGTTTGGACCCCTAAGTTTCCACTGTAGGCGCTCATAAGACAACCTTTGAAACTTTACATTAGGATTCCCCATAGGAACCTAAGTTATTACCAGTGAGGAATGGGTAGACTAAGACATTTATGTAAGTATCATTTGCTTCCGTATCACTCTGATCGTGCCTTTGCTCTTAGATAAGCCTTATAAGGACCTTTGTTTCAGAAGTTAGAAGTTTTGCAACTTAAGCTTAGTAACCAAGTAAGTTTGGAATACCTCGGAAGGCTACCTGGATACCTTACACATTTAAGTTTCACCTTCAGATTTTGATCTCCGCCTCCGATTTGTTTGATAAGCTGTTTGACACCTTTTCGACCACATCGTAGGTCATTCAACCACAATGTGTTCGACACATTCTGTAAATTCATTACTTATGCTGGGTATGAATGTATCATCCGATACTACTTAACTCTGTATGATCCATTACTACTCCTATGAGAATTCTGGTAATTATGAACCACAAATATGAGAAGTTTTTGTTTCCTCTCTTTGAATGATGAACCTTGTTCTGCCAACCATTTCCTTTGGAAGGGTATGATGTAAATACTATCTTTGTATGGATTTGTTAACTAAGCATGATGATGCTGATAACTGAGACTCTGTACATCTCACTATTGACAATTATACGATGTTCGTATTACCAATGATACACATCCTACCTGCTACTTATGCTAAGAAGCTAAACGAGATTCCCACACATTGAACTGTTCGTTTATCCATCCCAACATTTTTGTTGAACCATGTACTTGACTCTGATATATGGACTATCTGTATGATTTGACGACTATATTCACTCTATGAAATCCTTTGACTTTGATATGCCTGATTGTACGGTCTTTTGGACTGAATGACTATTCGTGAAGATACCATAGACTACCATATCTGAAATGTGACCTTAAAAATCTGCTTCACTCTATTTCATTATGATGACTCTCTACATCTGCTAAAATTTCTACCACTATGGAAAACCCCAAACCCGAACTCATGTGATTATCAAGTTTTTCCTGAAAACCATTATTATCAACCCTTAGAAAGTTCTGCTATTAGGAAATATTTTGTCATACGAAGATTTTCCTGTATTCTCTGATGAACTTTTTGGTACTCCTTCCTGCTTAGGAAGTGGAGTGGGCATTGAACTGATCTCAGTTGCAGAAACCATGGTGCTATAGAAGTTGAGTGTTTGAAGAAGCCGATGGAATATGATTTTTGTTAACCTTGGTGATTCTCTTTAGATGCTCTTGTTTGTTTATGAAGAAGAACGAGAGAAGTATGCGATGACGTATCGACTATCGTGAACTTAAACGTACCACTATCAGCAATCATTATCTGTTTCCGCGTATCAATGATTAATTTGTTTTTCCTTTGAACCCCGCATTTGATTGCATCATTTTAGATTTGAAGGCTGAAGAAGCAACCACAAAAACTTCTAAGAAGGGGGTTAACTAACCGAGAGTAACCTTTGGGAAGTATTTCAGTTCCTGAAGAAGAAAGAAGGCGATGTGAAAATTCCCTGAGATGATTTCTGAAGTTGCCTTTGCACTCGTTACCACATTTGTGAGTTTGAATGATGCCAATGGTGTTGGCTAGAATAATCATGTTTTCGCGTGTTTTGGACAAATTGTCATAGTATGACATTGTGTTGTGTCCTAAAACGAAAAAAGGAACATACAGATTATTGGTGAGATGACCCTTTGTTCTGGAAGAAAATTTTGATTGACGTTCAGAAAGCATAGTAGACAACCATACCCTATATAATGTAAAGACAGAGCTTTCACAAGAGGGACCAAGATTGAAGACCGTTATCGGAGTTTGAAACCTGGTGGAAGAGTAGTAGAAGATGGTTGCGACAAGCCTTATCATGGAAGAAGCATACAAGAAGAAGAGAGGAACTGGGATAGTGCTCAATCATACATCATGCAACACGTGAAGATTTCAGTTTGGGCATCAAGACAACCAGACCAAAGAAGACGAACCATTCAACACACAACCTGGAGTCGACAATAACAGCATGTACCTTAAGACCTGGAGCTATGTTAGAAGACCTGTCAAAGACACGCATTCTTGTTTCTCTATTCATTTTAGTTGTACTAAGATGAATTGAGAGCAGAAGCAGACCTGCGGATGGAGGAATCCACAGTGATTGCGTCAGAGACTGCCGTTACGATGCCACACTACCAAGAGGAGCTGCTGAAGACCGGAGGAACCAGACTCGAGTTTTAAATTCTTTTAATCATGAGGCAAGATGGACAAGAGTAAACAGACTACCCCAACTTGGAAGAAATTTTGAAATTTGTATTTGAGTGGACGGATTTTGAAGCGGACATTGTGTTTAGACGAGATGATTCTGTAAAGGATTGACGCTATTGATGACGTACCTTAATTTTGAATGACATTCTCGGATTTCCGTTACTCTTCGAGTAATTTCGTTCTCTTAGTTATGTTGTTTGTTTCTGATGATCTTTGAGACTGTAGAAGTACTAGGTGGATTAAGATAGGTGGTTTTGACTCACGACTTGAGATAAAGTATGACCAGCATGAGGGCATATGTATAAGATGCCAGTATTATGACGTCTGGCCAGCGTGATAATACTTACATCATATAACGTGCACTTATGGTGGGCATATGATATTTTAAGAAGTGCCTTAGAAGCTTTAGAATTCTGGCATCTGATCAAGATCATCTGAGTTTAGTGAGACTTTAGGTTCATTCTACCTATACGTTTGATTATGCTGTCCTTGTTATACGATTCGATACGTTTGGACTCTCGACACGTGTTTTGCTGATCTTTGCAACTTATGATAAGAATCTTAGGTTCCATTATGAAATTTCTGCCGTTGACGATATCTAACGATATGCTTTCTGTCCGTATACGATTCGCATTTGCGAAGTTGTTCATTATGATCTGCTATGAGTAAAATATGTGATTGTGGACTTTGAGGAAATGAGACCTGTTTGTTTATGAGAATACCTTTGGAAGGTTATCTAAAAGCCGAGACTATCTGAGAAGCTGAAGAGTTAAACCTTAAATCACCCCATGTTTGCTACAATTCAATGTATTCTCATCTGATTCGCCTAATCAATTCGATGAAAATCCTATGTATTTTTATACCTCTTCCTAGAGAATTCGATTATCATCCGTTATGTTTGATACATTATCCTTTTGATTCAAATTCAGTATGATATGCCCTTCTGAGAAATCTGAAACTGTTTTGACAATAACTACGAGTCATGAGAAACCAGTTGGACTGAATATCTTTTGGAAGAACCTCCCCGGGCGTGAGAATGTTGTGACGACCTTTTGCAGTTTGCTACGACTTCGTCTAACTTTGCGACTTCAAATTTCGAGACGAAATTTTTCTTTTAGAGGGGAAGAAGTTGTAACACCTAAAATCTAAAAGCAAGTGAAAAGACCAAAATGCCCCTACATATTTAATAATTAATTAAAAGCTTATAAAAGTATCCAATTAAATCCCAAACTACTAACAATGCATAAGTTATGATACCAAATATTTTTAACAACTTCATTACACATTTATACAAGTGGTAAAATTACCAAAATACCCTTAGAGGGGCCGATTGAGATAAAAAGTAAATTAAAGTGAATTATTTTGATTTTAAATGGTTTAAATCTTTTAATTATGGAAGATTATCATCACAATTAATTCCCAACCTATAATTCCGAAATTTTGGTCCCTATCCCCCCTCATCACACGGCATTCCACAATTATAGGTCAATCCACACCCATTTTCCTCCAAACCCTAAAACCGATTGGATTAAACACACACAAAAATCATCTAGCCTCCATTCGACTCTCCCATCACTCTCAAGCATTTTTCTGTGATTTATAAACATCCTAAGAAGCCAAGAAAAATCCCATTCGAATTGTTGAAGCCTTACATGATCGTAGCATTTGTTTTCTTTTGTCGAGCCCTAAAAACAAGGTAATTCGTTTGCACCTCATTCGACCTCTATAAAAATTATTTCTCATTTTTCCTGTGATACTTACATTATATAAGACCCACGAAAATTATTTACAAGGTTGCTAGATCGTTGGTGAAGGCGTGAGGATTTTGGATACGTTTTTGGCCTATACGCATACACATAAATCGTTCAGCTTGTTCTACATGTTCCATTCTTGGTTTGGTATTTTTCTCAGGTCCTTTATACCTCATAAACATCAAATAAATTGTTTGGTTCGACCCATGCATGCTCGACATCACTTTTGTGATTTAAAACCCTAAAAACGTGTTTAATTGTGAAATATATACTCTGATCCAGAATAATTATTAATAAAATTATTATACACTTATTATGATGTGATATAACCTGGAAAAATATTGGAAAGAATTATCCTTGCTTAAAACATGTATTTCGAATTTATTTGTTTTGTGTAATTCGTGTATAAGAGAAAAAGAAAGAAATAGGTCGAGAGGCCTAGGGTTTGGTTTAGGGCTGGAAAAAGGTGACATTTAATGATGTTAATAATGATCTAATGATTGGAAAGTGAATAAGATGGATTAGGGTTTGTAATTCTTTATTTTATGATTATACGATTTAAGAAAAAGGTTTTGGGTGAATTTTGTGAACTTTAAAACTTAAGGGTTAATTCTGGAACCTTATTGAGCTGTATACTATTCGACAAAAATATAACCTAAGGGTGCTAAGTGTAAGTTTTGCATTTAAATGGATTAAAATGTATTTAATGATTAATTAGGGTTTGTTTTGAAAATAATTAAAAGAGAGGGACTAAAAATGTAATTTTCAGAAACTTGGAGCTGTTTTGAGTATTTAAAAGTATTCAAGGGATTATGTGCTAATTTGGTAAATTAATGGCTTAATATGTAATTATTAAGAATTAAAAGTTGAAATTGTAAATTAAAGGGTTAAATATGTAACTTTGATAACTTGAAGGACTTAAAGTGTAAATTGTGAATACTTGAAGGTATATTCGTATAACATGATAAAATAAGGGATCATTATGTAAAATGGATAAGTTAAGGGTTTAAAGTGTAACTTTGAATACTAAAAGGTTTAAAGTGTAATTTTGGAAATATAAGGGTGTAAAAGGTAAAGTTATGAAACCCTAAGGACCAAATGTGTAAATATGTTAAAAGATACTTTGATTCCATTAATAATGATTCAACTTTCTAATTATGGAAACTTTCTAAAAGTGGAAACTTACTATTTATGGAAACCTGCTAAAAGTGGAAAGTCACTTTAAATGGAAAGTTACTAAAACTGGAAAGCCGACTAAAATGAGAAATCTGAATTGAATAAGTTATTAACAACAAGCCGACAATTAATTTGTGTAGATTCGCTGAAGAAGAAGTTTTGCTTCCGACCTTTATGTTTTCTGTCATGTTTGCACTTGCGGTTTAAGGTACAAATATTCTGACCTTTCTCAAAAGGTTTCTCATGATCTCTTTCATATTCTGATCCGTTAGTTCCCGAATTGATGCCATTGCTATGATCCCCTTTACTTGAACTTTCTCTGTTGATCCCACTTGATATGACCTCCGTTATGAAACCATGCTATGAAAACCTTTTAATTATGCCATGGAAATGTTTTGAGAAGAACCGATTTGAAAAGATGTTTATAAATGATGCTAAAATTCTTTTTAAAAGAAAGGTTATTTAACTTTCATGAACCCTATATTTTGAAAGACCATTTTTATGAAAACTGTTTTAAAAGATTATTTAAATTGGACTTTTAATAGAAACTTTTGAAACGGACTTTTGAACTGAACCATGAATTGATTTTTGAATATGAACCTTGACCTGATAAACTCTGAATGGACCTTGAATACTATTTCTGATATGATTTTGAGATGACTTTGAGATAAACCTTTGCTATATGACCTTTTGCATGACTTTGAGACCTGACTCTTAGTTTGATACCCGAGCCATTTATGTTTCTCCTACCTATGGAGGTACCATAGGCATGTCTGTGATGCACCACTGGCATGACTCATGTGTGGGTGAGTGATTTCTCACGCCGTCCCTTTTTATGATTACTATTATGGCCATTATGACTTTGAGTATATGACTTTGAGATTGACTTTGAGTAAGGGGCGTATGGGTTGCAATCCTAGACATGTATGCTTAGTGGATTTAACTATGACTTTGAGTTGACTTTGAGGTGATTGGTACTGTGTGCTATACATGCCTTTCACAATTTCTGGGAGTTCGCTACTCCACCCATTTGAAGAATGAGGACACCCCTCATATTATCTGATTATCTGAGAGGACTCCCCTCTATATGATTATGAAGAATTATGGTATTGACGGCTTATATGATATGATATGTTTCTGGGCTCGTGGTAGATGACTATCCTTTCTTCTTTATATTCTATTACTCTTTTATCTATTCCTTATTCTATTTCCCCAATGCACTATATTTCAGTTCTGTTTCATTATCATTGCTTTGTATATATATCTGTTCACTGGGCTTTTTAAGCTCAGCCGCATTTCCTTTTCCTGCGGCAGGTTTTAGTAGGAAGCTGGGTTATGGGAAGAGAGTGTGACTGGACTTAGAAGACTATGCTTTGGACTAGAGACGATTAGATGAAGTTTCACTTTATTAGACATAGTATTTATTGTTTTGTAACCTTGTAGTTTCAGATTTTCATTTGTAATCCTGAATTTCGTTGTATGTATGAATCATATGCTTGTGTTTGTTCTGATATGTCACTGTAATGCAATACTTCTACCCTTATCGGGTTGGGGTGTTACAATAAGCTACAATAAAAATCCCACAAATAAGCTGAACCTAGATTCTTGAAGCTTAGGTAATAGACTTTAACCTCTGAAAGTTTGAAGGCCTAAATAAATTCACAAAATCCTTGAATATTTAGGTTTCTGCCTAAGTATGCAATTTTGACTTTTATAGATATTAAGCTAAGTTGACCAAAATGAAATTCTAACTTGATTTTCTAATTGATTGTGTTATAATAAGCTATGTAAAGGTAAAATTAAGCTAAATCACTAACTTGTGAATGGTTCTGGGGCATATGCTATTCTAAATCCAACACAGAATGGTATTAAGCCTTATTGAGTGTGATTTTGACTTTCTTATGAATAAGGCTAGGTTTTAAGTGTTGTTCTGAGTTAGTATTGTTGGAATAATTATATCATGACATTCATATAAAATAAACCAAACACATCAAGTGAGCATAGCGGAAGCAATTATAACATGATCAAATAACATGTAATTAATTAATCAATATTAAATAGTAAACATACCTTTGTGATTCTAGCCCGAACAAGAATCAAATTGCAATCTTCAATCAAGAACCCTAATTAGGGTTTATGTGGATTATAAGAATTACCCCTTACCTCTTTTGTAATTCAATCCAAGAATCAAACAATAATGTGTTTGAATCACGTTCTTGTACACACGTACTAATTCAAGAAAAAGTTTATGCAAGTAAATTAAACACAAAACTTAGTTTGATCAATAAAATCAAATCCCTTATGGGATTGTTTGATGGATCAACAATGGGACAAAGAGAAGGAGAGAAAACACCAAGATGTCTGTGTACAAGTTATGAGAAAACAATGCACCTTGGGTTTGTTTATATACTATTCAATACTTGGAGCTCAAGGCACAAAGGAGGTGGGAAACCCTCCTTGGCCGATCGGTTTAGGTGTCCCCAAAGGGATTCTGGAACCTTCCCTTGTTTCCAAATATTCAGTAGTATTACTTTCCTAATCTTCGTCTAACGGTCGTTAGTCATTCTCCGTTAAATACTAACGGTCGTTACTATTTTTGTGTTTATTAATAATTACGTATAACATTTATAAATAATTATTTCTTTTTCTCTTCATACGTATTGTGTACAATCCCGTGATCTCGATTTCGATCCTAACATACGACTACTAAAATAATGTCCATAATCTAACAGCTCCCACTTGGACATATTTTAATAGTGTAATCACATCGGTTAGCGTCTTGCAACACGCCGATGCCTCTAGTACGATCTCGAGTAAGGCTCCTGGAAAAACCTTTTAATGATTTCTCATTATTATTATCCTTTTGCTTCTAATACCATGTTTATAAGGATATGGATCAAAGTCATTCCTTAATTAACCATTCTATTTCTCATTGTTTGTGATTGATCAAGATTACCAAATCTTCTGAACATATTCAGGGGAGATCTTGGGTGTGGCCACACATACATCTTACCAACCCTACGAGGGGCCCAGCAGTATTAAACTCCAAAAATAAATTTGAAGGAACAAAATCTATCTTGACTACAAGCAAAACTCACAAACTTTGTAACACTTCCGAAAACAACCTTTATGACTACCAGTTACGTATAGCGTTAAGTTGTTCCACAAAAATGTACTACATTCATGACACTTATCTTGCATCTCAAGTCTGAGGATAACTTCTCATGATTTACTTAATAACAAAATCCATAAAGTAACATCATGTAGTTGGGATAAGTCCTATATTCGGTATCATTGAATATCATCTGAAATGACATGACTACGCATCAATATACTTTAAGTATATTATACCAACTTTCAGATTTGTCTTGATTTAATAATATTCCCATATTATTAACTGACAACGGACAATTTAGAATAACCTTTATTCTTGGATTTAAACATGCAAAAACAGGATACAATATATTATAAATTAAACATACCATGTATTTAAATTTATTATAATAATTGTTTAACATCCCTTATCCAAATACTAAATAGATCAATGCATGATAACTCTTGTTGATGAATTATGTCTCAAGTAATGACATTCATACTTGTTGACAAGACATAAATCATCCAACTTTGATCTATCGGAATTTTGAGAATACTTATTTTAAGAATTCAACTAGTGAAGTTCTTGTATGTACATACTCAACTATTTTGATAATGCCATATGTTAGTTCATAAAATGTGTGGCATCCTTAACCACCAATTTATGATAATCAAACTTCCAAACATTTTAAAGTTTAAAGTATTCTTATTCTTTTAATGTATAATGCAACTATGTTTTTAGTAAGCACAACTAGTACATATAGCCAAAGATTAAATCTTTACCATAACTAGTATTGAGTGGCATCTCAATTTTATTAGCATCATTGTATGCAACAACAATATGCTATTAAAACTTCCCGTAAACATTAATATCTATTGTGTAATATTTGATGCCCTTCAAACTTTCAAGTTTGTTGGCTATTACAATTTTCACAACAATTGAAAAATTGTTCATCTATAGAATTTGGAAGCTGTTCCAGATTTAGGATGTAATTCTATAATCAAACATATTCTTTTTAGAATATTACACAAGTTATCTAATAACTTTTAATTAGATATTAATATTGCCAAATCATCTTGTAATCAAGTATGATACAACAAAACATGATATACATGAAAAAACTATGAGTCATACTTAGATTTTATTCATGTCATACATATTTATTTAGACTTTCTAAATAATATATCATGTTATATTAGATTTATTTACCGCACATGTTTCAACAATAAACATTGATTACAAGGTTGTATGTCTTAGTTTTTAAATCTTTCAACTAAAGTTTCATTCCGAACTAAGACTTAACTTTTAACTTATATGGAATGTTACTTTTATATGTTCCACAACATATATGATTTAAGAAATTAAACATAATACTCCCACTAGCTTTTAGGAATACTTAGAAATTATCTTATTTCAATTATAAACCAAACATGGATTTAATAATTAAACATAAAATAATCTTCTAGATGCATGCATTTATCCATCCATAGATTATTGCACTTTGTACACTTCCAAAGATTTATTTGAATTCATAAACTCCTTTTGATTACTTATCGTCCTCGCTCAAGTAATCACTCAAGAAAGAGTTTTGATATTCTATTGTCAATTTCATAAATATGACAATCATAATCTTTATATATTTAATGTGTTTAGAAAAGAATATTCAATCACAGTTAATTGATTAAGTGTGATTAATAATCTTGTTATAAGACATGCATTAAATACGTGCACAATATTGTCCATATTATGATTTCTATACAAAGATTTAAACCACAAGGGTTACCTTATCTTTGAAGAAACTCAGCTTTATTTTATAGTCTAACTATTAAGATAAACCAAGTTTTTAAAATTGATTATCTTTATGGACAGCATCTTAATCATTCATAGCATGTGTACTTTACCCAATTTCATAATTGGTAATGTAGCATGATGATTATCAGGTTTACAATAATCCTGTAAATCATAACCCTCAGCATATTCATCAAATATCTGAGATATATTTCTATTCTATGAATGATAATTCCATCATCTTGATATTTAACATTTAAATGTCAAACTTTATTATCATGTTGAGATTTAACATTCAAATGTCAAACTTTATCATGATATTTACTAGTGTATTTTAGAAGATTATGTATCTTGTAATTTTATCTTTTAAAGATCAAAACTCCCACTTGCTTTTTATAATTTAAAGACTATCTTTAAATACTTAGCAAATAAAGAAACAATACAATATTCTCTTTTAGGACATTACAAATACATATTGACAGTTCCTAACTTTACTTTGTTAATAACCTCTTCATAAGCAGTTAAACAAATTTGGAACTTCAATTTAAGACTTAATGTGATTCATCACATTCATCACATTCCATCATATGATAATGTCTTATTAATCTTCTATGTTGGAGTTTTATTAAATATGTCCAAGTCATACTCAACATTCTAACCTTGATATCTTTTGGAAGAAAAGAAGTCATAGTTATCTTTAATCAAACAATATAACAAGAGTTTGATTTTCCTAACTGAACATACCATAAACATTTGGTATTTCATTAGTATTAATATTGTAAGACAATCTAACAATATTAAAGATAACCATATTCCTTTTGACTTGTCTATTTACCAACTAATTCATTTTAATGGTATAATAATATTCAAGCCAATTACATGATTTATAACACAAGTACTTTTTACAAAGTCACTTCATGTCTATGTCTTTACAAGAAAACATAAACTGTTATAATCCCACTATACGTTATAAGTCATTTAACAATTTAATAACTTCATGTTTATGTCTTAATTAAAAAAAACACAACAAGATAACGTCTTACTTTATTATAAGTCTTGTAACAATTAAAAAACTTTATGTTTATATTTTTACAATGAAACATAAACATGTTTAACTAAAGTAATTATGAACACCATCTTTTGGTTTCAATAGTAATTTCAAGTTAATTTATTATTTAACAACAATGTAAATAACATTATTTCTTTATTTATTTATGTCATTCCAAGAACACATAAATATTCAGATTGAAGTAGCATTAGATTACTTAATTAATTTATGTCATTCCATGAATTCATAAATATATAAATTAAAGTAGTCTTGATATCATATTGACACATGTTCTAATAGGTATCTAATTTAGAAACTGCAAATTCTCATAGTTCAATTATATCAGTTGATCTGCTAGTAATGAAATATGAAATTCACCTTGTTGTTGCAATCTAGCTAAGCTCTCACATAACATAAATTGTAACACCAAGTGTTTCTAGAATTAGCTTAGTATAATTCATATTAGAACATTATTCTTTTACCTTGTAGTCAAGAGAATCCATTAAATCATATCTTTATGAGTTGTTTCTTGCACACCTTAAAGATAACATTTCTCCCACTTGTGCATGGAACAACCTCATATAGTTGATAAACAACACGCCATGCATTTGTTTATGTGATCAATATGATTGTGTCATAGATTTTAGCATAAGTAGATGTAGAACAACAATGTCTAGTAAGGAAACGTACAAAACTATCCTTAAAAGTATGAGTGTCTACACTTGGAAAGTAATTATCTTTAGCTACCAAGATGTCAAAGCTTGTAACTCCCACTGAATTAAAGATCATTACAATAATTTCTTATTCAGTAATAAGTACACAATACTCCCACTGAATTAAAGATCATTACAATAATTTCTTATTCAGTAATAAGTACACAATACTCCCACTGAATTTGACAAAATTTAAAATGTTTCATATCCATTGAAAGAAAATAGTGTACTTTTAACTTTCCTACACCTTTAATTGTCCATACGTAACAATTACTTATGCACTAAAAGTGTATTCTACTACGTAAATGATGGACTATCCACCAAATGCTTTTAACTTGAAAAATTGGGCATGCAATTTCTTCCTTAACAGATCTACCATCCTACAATGTATGTAGCACCTTTAAAATAGTCAAAACAACTAGTTTGTTTTTTAAACATTTTGCGGTAATTAGTCTAGCTTCTAATTATAATAACTCATAAAATGTCATACATAATTTTCTGTTAACCAAATATCATATTTGTTACTAAGAATTTAATCACCAAATGAGGATGATAAAATCTCCATGGAAAATATTCGCAATTTTCTTAACTATTAAAAAATTTGCTATGAGTTATATTAGAATTTAGACATATCTAATATTCCTATTATCCTTTCTCATTCATGAAAAGGAATAGGATTGTGTCTCACTCTTCTTTCATAGAAAGGAGACTTCATTTGTCTTTTAAGTAAATTATTCTTAATCAAGCATTTGTTTGAAAACATAACGAGATCAATTTACCAAAGCCCAAAGTACGTTTACGGTTTGAATGTTGCATTAATACATTAAAACGAATTACAAAATTCAATTTCAGTATTTTCAATAATTAGATCTTTAAGAAAATAAAATACCCATTGGTAAATATACATATAAACCATAGTATTTTCTTAAAGCTAGGATCCTAATTGACATAGTACCATTACATCAGTTGATCTGCTAGTAATGATAGTATTCAACAAGGTAATTGTCGAACAATAATTGCCAATATCATATTGCAATTCCTAGATTTATGGGATTTACAATCACAGAACTTTTGTATTGTAAGCATGTTTGATCCCTATCTTAATGCCTTGAGTCCAAGATCTCACTTCCTACTTAATTTAAGTCGTCTAACTTAAAAACTGCAAACTCACAAATCCATCACATCAGTTGATCTGCTAGTAATGAATTTATGAAATTTACCTCTCCATTGCAATCTCGCCAAGTTCTCACATGACGTAAATTACAACTTCAAGTGTTCTTAATTAGATGGCATTCGACTTAATTTTATAAGGGTATTAATGTATGAAGAAGCATGCATACAACTTCATAACATTGGTTTTACAAAACATTTTTATTACCAATTTGCTAAGAGTAAAATAACAAAGTTTTGATTGAGGTATCGGGTTCACCAATTAAAGAATTACCAACGATTATCGTCCACTATATCATACTTTTGCATAAGCCCTAAGGCTTAGTGTTTCGGATAATCATTGTGGAATTGTGGTGAATTCACCCTTAAGATGACAATGTACGTAATATAGTGATATAGGTAAGTCTAGAGTCGGCAACCAAGCAGTTCTAGAGAACCGGTAGGTGCATGAGCTTTAAAAACCTCTCTCTACAAGTACATTGGATGGCAACCTTCGGTCCGACTTTCGCACACTATGTACAAAAACATCAATTAACCAATCATTTGAAATTTACTCTTAAAACCAAAATAATTTCGCCATTTATTTAGTCCGTATTATTTTTCTATTCAAAAAATTGCCCTTTTCATTTATAAACATGTCTAACATAATAATAAACAAAACAAGTAATATAAAATAAAAAAAATAAAACAACTAAATAAACATATACATAACATAACAATTAAATATGTATGAAACATGTAGCCACATGCAAATCTTATTCAATAGTCCTATTAATAATCATGTCTAGGTGTATAACGTATTTATTCAATCAAGGCTTTCTTCTTCTAGGAAAAGGAGCCACATACATCGATAAATCGATTGCGTAAGCCAAAACTAAATACATACCACATAGCACATAATTGATTACTTAATATTGGAGTCATCCCAATTCGACATCTATTAATAAATTTACATGTTTCGATATAACTTAACAATTAATATATATATATATATATATATATATATATATATATATATATATATATATATATATATATATATATATATATATATATATATATATATATATATATCCAATTTAAACCATTTAAATTTTTATACAATATAAAATTCATGCAAATATGCACTTTTTCATGGATTAAGCTTAACAATTAACATTGCACCAAGATCTTTTACTAAAACGCATAACAAATTACATGACATCCTAGGGTTTCTAATCATATTAAAAAATCAAAAATCAAAACCCTAAAACCCTTTAAGGTCTAAATCGACCCATAAAAAAATTAGGGTTAGGAATCTAAAAACCCTAAAAACATATAACTAAACGAATCAAGATCCAATTTTTATGCGTTTCGATAATTAATTACACATTATAACGGCTCTAGATGCCAATGTTGGAATTATTATATCATAACATTCATATAAAATTACATGACATCCTAGGGTTTCTAATCATATTAAAAAATCAAAAATCAAAACCCTAAAACCCTTTAAGGTCTAAATCGACCCATAAAAAAATTAGGGTTAGGAATCTAAAAACCCTAAAAACATGTAACTAAACGAATCAAGATCCAATTTTTATGCGTTTCGATAATTAATTACACATTATAACGGCTCTAGATGCCACTGTTGGAATTATTATATCATGACATTCATATAAAATAAACCAAACACATCAAGTGAGCATAGCGGAAGCAATTATAACAAGATCAAATAACATGTAATTAATTAATCAATATTAAAAAGTAAACATACATTTGTAATTCTAGGCCGAACAAGAATCAAATTGCAATCTTCAATCAAGAACCCTAATTAGGGTTTACGTGGATTATAAGAATTACCCCTTACCTCTTTTGTAATTCAATCCAAGAATCAAACAATAATGTGTTTGAATCACGTTCTTGTGTGCTAGTTTTGTATTTATTAATAATTACATATAACATTTATAAATAATTATTTCTTTTTCTCTTCATACATATTGTGTGCAATCCCGTGATCTCGAGTTCGATCCTAACATACGACTACTAAAATAATGTCCATAATCTAACAAGTATAACACTAAGAAACTTGAATGAACAAGAAACAACAACAATAAAACACCACAACACCTTGGATCACACTGATCCAAACACTCCTTAAAAAGTTGTCTGTTTTGTGATTATAAAGCAAATGGGTAATAACGCTTATGAAACTGATTCAAAACAACTTATTATGGTGTATTAAGCTTAAATGGGCACTTAACCACAGGAAACAACAACAAATGAACAAGTTTACTAGATATACTGATTTAACTGTGAAACTAGGAATCTTTAACAACTATGAAAATCAACAAACAAGCCACTAATTTTAAGCAATATTATAACTACTTAATACTAAACAAACTCAGAAAAGCTAAAAGAACAATGAAATAAGCAATGCTACAGTAACAACACATAAATGAGTTTTCAAGGGCTTACAATGTGCTTTCCTGCTAATTTCATGAACCAAGAACCATAAGAACCATCCCTAAAGGCTTCCACAAGCCACTAAACCCATGGCCATCCAGTATTAACCATGCTCCAGCTTAAATCACCATTAAACCTGCAAGTTTGACCTTTGTTGACTTTTTTATGTTTTTGAATTTTCTTGTTACTGAACTGAGTTTTTATGTTACTAATAGCTTTTATAAGCTATCTAGGAGCTTATGTGAACCTAAGAGTCCATATACTCTATTAATAACAACAACACAGTTGCTTAAGAAATTTGAAATAAAAATAAAATGGCACAAACTGAGATATAAATTAAAACTTGGAATTGATTACTGAGAAAGTTGATGTTACACTTAAATTAACTAACACAATGCTTAAAAGCTTTAAGATTACACTGAAATACTAAATTACAATTAATACGACTATATTTTTAACAAAAATTGGACTACTCTTCTTTCCTTGCATCTCTTCCCTTTTATAGCAGAGGATTAGGGTTCCTCAAAGCTTTCTGAGCATTTCCCAACCAATCTTGACCCTTGAATCTCTCTGAATCAATCCTAGCCTTTGATTTCGTTTTTGGCGGGAAAATTGGGTATATGGGTTTGGACTGTTATAGGCAAGGGGGTGGTGGCATTTAATGCTGAGGTGATTTGAGGTGCAGAGGGTGTGGGGAGGTGATGATGAGACTAGCAAGTGGTGGTGGTGGGAGATGGTGGTTTTGCAGAGGGGAAAAAGTGGTATGGAGGGAAGGTGGTGTGGGTTTGACCGGTATTTGACCACAGGGTCAAAGTTTGACCTTGCGTTATATTAAAATGGGGTGTGGGTGGGATTTTGAGGGATTGGGCCAGGGAAATAATAAGGGAGTGGGCTGGGGTGTGATTTAGATTGGACTTGGATTTGGTGTTGGGATTTATTAAGGGTCCGGTTTGGTTGTAACTTTGCACAAGGACCATTTTTGCCATTTTCTGAATTTTGAAGGGTGTGAGTTGGCATTCTTCCAAAGTATTTCATGGGGGTCTTTTCTGCCAAGTGAGAATATTATGAGGACCTTAGATGATTTTTCCATTTTAATTTTCCTAAGGACCAAATCTGCCAACATTTCAAACTTCAGGGACCAAATCTGTAATTTCACCAAACTTTGCAATCAAGGACCAATCCTGCCATATATGAGAAGTACAAGGACAAAATTTGTTTTTCTCAAAGTTTTAATATCCCAGGGATCATTTTTGTCAATTTTCAAAGTTCAGGGACTAAACTTGCAATTTTGTGAAACTTTGTACCAAAGGGCTAAATATGTCATTTTGTGATTTAAAAGGACCTTTGGTGACTTTTTCAAGTTTTTAGAATAACCAGGGACTAGATTTGACAACTTTTGAAAGTTGAGGGACTGAAACTGCCAATTATGCAAACTTTGTTCATTTTTCATCTGTTTTTGATTATTTTGCATCTGAGACATATAAAACACATTCCTGGGATATTTTCAGTATTATGATGCATATTTGAGTGTTTTTAGATGTTTTGGCAGCTCAGATTAGGTAAAAATGATGAGTATTTACACATTCATCAATCCCCCACACTAAAACATTGCTAGTCCCTAGCAATCTTTTGAGAAAAAATTAATGGATTTGAAACTCTTTACCAAAAGCCATCACTTCTGGAGTAGCCAGATGTATCGATTCAAGTAAGAACTATGGTCCACCTGATAACCATGTGATTTTGAGCAAATCACCAACTGTCAACGGATTTGATTTGTCTTTACCAAAAGCCGTTTGCTTCTGGACTAGCCAACTCTTGATGGACTAAGTCAACATCTTGGTGAGCTGTTTACCAATTAAGGTTTTTCCACTTCCTTTACCACAAGCCATAATCTTGCGGGCTAGCCAACTCATTCACTTTTTGGGATATGGCGAGTTGATTTACCATACAATTTTGGGCAAATTGCAAGCCATCAACGGATTTGAGATATCTTTACCAAGAGCCGTTTGCTCCTGGATTAGCCAATCCTTTTGTCATTTAGACATGGCAGACTGATAACCACAAAATTTTTGAAATAAAGTGAAAATTTTTTGAAAAATTTGGGCCAAAATGGGGGAACTTAAGAAAGTATTTTGTGATAAAATTCGCAAGAATTCCCCCCCCCCCCCCACACTAGAATTGAATATTGTCCTCAATATTCAAAGTCCCGGCTATTATGCCGACTCTTTGAACATAAAAAGATAATATTATAAGCTAACTGTGGAAATATCATTTTGCATTTTTCACTCTATTCATATTTACATACAATCACACACATTTTTTTTTTTTTGATATATACATTTCAAATAGCTGCAGGGGACGGCCACTCCCCCACACTAGGGTGTTAGAAAGTAGAAAGAAGTCAGAGACATGGGTGAAAACCCATGTTGTTGCTACTGTTTTTGTTCATCGAGTCGCTAGCTTGACTCGATCCCCGAATTCATTGGTTCGTGGGGAAAGTTTGGATATCCGGGACAACCATTTGTGGTACATCCCCTCCAAAGTAGTGCTTTAACCGATGGTCATTCACTTTAAAGTTGGAACCGTCAGGTTGAGATAATTCAACAGTTCCATATGGAAATACTTTTGTGACAGTGAATGGCCCCGACCAACGGGTTTTAAGCTTTCCCGAGAATATCTTCAATCGTAAATTGAAGAGAAGGACTTTGTCACCGATGTTGAAAACACGGTTTTTAATTTTAGAGTCGTGTATCTTCTTGGTTTTTTCCTTTTAAATCAAAGAATTCTCATAAGCTTGATCACGAAGTTCATTTAATTCATTTAGTTGAACTTGCGGTGATCACCCGCTGTGTGAAGGTCGAAATTTGCATGTTGCAAGGCCCAGTAGGCCTTATGTTCTAATTCGATTGGAAGATGACATGCTTTCCCGTACACTAGCTTATATGGAGTACATCCGATGGGTGTTTTGTAAGCAGTGCGGAAAGCCCATAATGCATCATCCAGCTTATCCGACCAAGAGGCACGGTTTTCTCCAACCGTCCTCTCTAGAATTCTCTTAATACCCCGATTCGAGACCTCCACCTGCCCACTTGTTTGTGGGTGGTAAGCAGTTGAAAGACGGTGAGTTACACCATATTTCAACATCACTTTTGCAAATTGTTCATTGCAGAAGTGTGTGCCACGATCACTGATAATGGCACGAGGAGTCCCGAATCTGGCAAAGAGAGACTTCAGAAATTTAACGACTACTCGGGCATCATTGGTTGGTAAGGATTTTGCCTCTGCCCATTTTGACTGATAGTTGACAGCCACGAGTATGTATTTATTCCCTCGTGAAGACGGGAACGGCCCCATAAAATCAATGCCCCACATATCAAATATTTCACAGACTTGGATGGCGTTTGCGGCATCTCATTCTTTTTGGAAATATTTTCGTGACGCTGGCAAGCCTCACAGGTTTTGATAAGTTCATGGGCGTCTTTGTAGATTGTGGGCCAAAAGAATCCCGAATTAAACACCTTTTTGGCGGTGTAGTTTGGGTTATGATGTCCCCCCGTGGGTCCATCATGACAAGCTTTAAGAATTTCCATGGCTTCTTGGCCATGGACACACCGTCGGATGACTTGATCCGCACAGATTTTGAACAAGTAGGGGTCGTCCCAGAAGTAATGTTTCACATCTTTAAAGAATTTTCTTTTCTGTTGGGACGACATCCCTTTCCAAATGAAATTTACCGCATGGTAATTTGCAAATTCGGCAAACCTGGGGTAGTGGCATCATCCCGGGTAGAGATTAGATTGAGAGTCTCCAGAGGAAAAGTTTTATTAATTTCTTTTCTCTCGAGAATATCCTGATGAGGATTCTCTAACCGGGACAAGTGATCAGCAGCAAGGTTTTCAGCTCCTTTTTTTTGTCTCGTATGAGTATATCAAATTCCTGAAGGAGCAGGACCCAACGGAGCAGTCTTGGCTTTGCGTCCTGTTTAGTGAACAGGTATTTCAAAGCCGAATGGTCCGTATACACCACACATTTTGTTAGGATTAAGTAAGGCCTAAATTTCTCAAAGGCATATACCACAGCTAATAATTCTTTTTTTGTGGTGGTGGTATAGTGCATTTGAGCTTCACTCATGGTCTTACTTGCGTAGTGTATTGGCTGAAAATGTTTTGTTTTGCGTTGCCCCAGAACTGCACCAATAGCGAAGTCGCTAGCATCGCACATAAGTTCGAAGGGTAAGTCCCAGTCGAGGGCAACAAGGATTGGTGCCTCGGTGAGCCTTTTCTTTAAAGTAGAAAAAGCTTCGATGCACTCGGGGGAAAAGATGAAAGGAGCTTCCTTTTCAAGACGATGAGTCAATGGTCGGGCTATTTTGGAGAAATCCTGGATGAATCTCTGATAAAACCCGGCATGGCCAAGGAAACTCCTTATTCCTTTAACAGTGGTGGGATGAGGCAGTTTAGCAATAACATCAATTTTGGCCTTATCGACCTCAATCCCACTTTTTGAAATTTTATGGCCGAGGACAATGCCCTCCTTAACCATAAAATGGCTCTTCTCCCAGTTTAGACAAAGATTAGTGTCTTCACAACGTTGAAGCATATTTTCTAAATGGGAGAGGCACGAGTCGAAAGAATTCCCGATGACTGAGAAGTCATCCATGAATACCTCCATGATTTTCCCGATCATGTCGTGGAAAATAGCCATCATGCACCTCTGGAAAGTGCCCGGAGCGTTGCATAACCCAAAAGGCATGCGACGATATTCAAACATCCCGTAAGGGCATGTGAAGGTAGTCTTCTCTTGATCCTTAGGATCAATGGGAATCTGGAAGTAACCCGAGAAGCCATCGAGGAAGCAATAATACTCATTCCCCGCTAGTCTTTCGAGCATTTGATCCATAAAGGGCAGAGGAAAATGGTCCTTGTGGGTGGCTTCGTTAAGCTTTTTGTAATCGATACATACTCGCCACCCTGTAACCAACCGAGTTGGTATCAACTCGTTATCCTCATTAGTGACAACTGTGATGCCACCTTTTTTGGAACACAATGTATTGGGCTAACCCAAGGACTGTCTGATATAGGGTAAATCAATCCCGCATCGAGAAGTTTGATAACTTCTTCCTTGATAACTTCGTGGATTTTTGGATTTACGCTTCTTTGATGCTGCACGGCAGGTTTAAAGTCCTCTTCCATTAGGATTTTGTGTGTACAATAATCAGGGTTAATACCCTTTATGTCTGAGAATTTCTAAGCAATTGCTTGCTTGTGGGATTTTAAAACCTTAAGCAGCGCGGTTTTCTTCTCATCCTTTAAGTCTTTTGCAATAATGACTGGTAACTTATCGTTACCTTCCAAGAATGCATATTCTAGATGAGGAGGCAGGTACTTAAGTTCGACCTCGGGAAAATCATCATTTTTCTCAACACTTTTGACTTCCGCATTATGAAGTTGTGGAGGTAGAACAGGAATGGGAGAGGGATCTTTGTTCAGTAATTTCTCAAGGAGAAAGATATCCCTCTCCGGGTCAATCTCTTGGTTATCAATTCCTTCGGGAACTGAATCACTTTTGAGAAAGGCCTCTAATTCCTCAAGGACGAAATCACTTCCCTCAAACGGAGTGAGGGAAGGAGAAGAATTACCGATTATGGGGTGAGAAGAGGGAGTGGGATTTCCACTCGGAGAACTATCAGCGAATCCAAGGATTTCCTGAGCACACTCCTCGGATGCAATGTCAATGACATCAATTCGGTTGACCGATTCAGCATCATAATTCGAGGAGTATCTCGAGGTTTGATCAAGGTTGAACGTTATCGCTTCATTGCCAACTCGTAATGTGATTTCCTCATCGAAAACATCGATTAATGCGCGACCCGTCCTTAAGAATCCCCTCCCAAGAATGAGAGGAACTCTTGGATCTGCATCGAACTCAACAATGACAAAGTCTGCCGGAAAATGGAACTTTCCCACTTTTACAAATATGTCCTCGGCAATACCGAGGGGTCGTGAAATTGAACGGTCTGCAAGCTCGAGAGTCATGCATGTGGGAGTAAGTGCCTGAAGAGAAAGCTTTTTCCAAACTGAGTGGGGCATTAAGTTGATGATTGCGCCAAGATCGGCTAAGGCAAAGCACTCAACCATCCCCAGGAAAATACATGGTATTAGAAATTTCCCGGGGTCTCCTAGCTTCTCGGGAAGCTGTTTCAACAGAACTGCAGAGCAGTTTTTGTTGAGTGGAGTTCGTGCCATTTCAAAGAGTTTCTCTTTATTTCCCAGTAAGTTTTTGATTGTCGATGCAAATTTGGGCATTAATATAAGAGCATCCGCGAAACTAATATCAAAGTGTAGCTCTTGGAAAATTTGGAAAAATTTTTCCATCTGATGATTAGCTTTTACGGAGCTTCTGATCTTGCAATCGTGAGGGATATAGAATCGATGGTTTTGGGTTGGCTTTTGGTATTTCAACAGGACCTTCGGGAGTTTCAAACACGACTCTTTTAGGGGGAGTCGGGACCGGGACAACTGGAGGAGGGATGTCATTGGTACCTCCGTTATTAGTAGGAAGTACCGTATCCGTAGTATCCTCAGTATCACATTCCTCTACCTGGACAGGAGAAGTGGTGGAAGGAGATGTGGGTCCTTTATAAGAAACTCCACTTCTTGTGGTGATCGCCTTTGCATTGCCCCTCGGATAAGCGATCGTGTTGCTAGGTAAAATACCTGAGCCCGAGGGTCGATCATTTAAAGATTTCTTCAATTCAGAGATTTGACTAACCAACACTTTGTTTAGTTCATCTTGGGATTTCATAAACTGTTTTAATAACTCATCCGATGATGGTCCAGTTGGAACAATGGCTTGATTTTGATTTGGAAAATTTTGAGCCCGATTGTTCTGGAAATTCCCATGTTGCTGGTTGTTATTACCTTGGAAGTGGTTTTGTTGAAAATTACCCTGATGGTAATTGTTCTGACCTTGATTTCGGTTATAATTTCCTTGGTTTTGATTGTTTTGAACCTGGTTCATTCGGTTCTGGTTCTGATTAAAGTTCTGGTTTATGTTTTGACCATTTTGGTTCTGAGGTTGATTAAACCCTGGTGGTCCAATGTAGTTATTGGAATGATAGCTCAACAGATTTCGGTCCCCTTGCGGTTGGTAGGAATTACCTCCCGTATTGTAGGAACCTTGGGCTGCGAATACGTTCTCTTGAGTGAAGCCACCGGAGGCTGGGCACTCATGATATGGGTGTGGACCACAACATGTTTCACAACTGATAGTTTTGATCTGCTGATTGTGATTTGCCTGGTGAATTCGGAGAACTGCAGTAGACAAATCATCAAATTTTTTGGTAAGAGCAGCTATTTCATTATTTGCCAGAGTGACTGACTTACATGAGTCATTCCTCTCTGCAAAGGAGTCCCAAAAGTTATGATGGGCAGTCATGTTTTCAATTAAGCCATAACACTCTTCGGGGGTCCTTTTCATAAAGGTGCTCCCAATAGCAGCATTGATGGTGTCACGATGACGAAGTGTCAAACCATTATAGAAGGTATCAATAATGGTGACAAGAAGCATGTTATGATTAGGACACCGATCAATAGCAAGTTTGTAGCGTTCCCATGCCTCAAATAAGGACTCTTCGGGAAGCTGTCTGAAGTTACTAATATCGTTTATTAGCTTTGTAACCATGGATGCTGGAAAATATTTAGCCAAGAACTTAGTAACCATCTCATCAAAGGTATGGATCGAATTCTTAGGAAGTCGATCGAACCAAGCAGTCGCATGATGAGTGAGAGAATAGGGGAACAGGTATAAACGTAGGCCGTCTTCGGTGACGCCATTTTGTTTCATGCTCTGGGTGACTATTAAAAATTTATCGAGATGCTTGTTAGCATCGTCACCCGAAAAACCGTGGAACTGACATGAATTCTGGACCTGTTGTATCATGTTGTGTTTCAGTCCAAAATTCGTGGCTCCAATTGTGAGTGGTGCAATGGGTCCACCCCTCCCATGCATGGTAGGTTGACATAGTTCCTCCATTGTTCGTGTGTCAGGAACTACATCCTCCTTGGGAGGGATTGGGGGCTCGTCGTTCATTTTTAGTGTGTGTAATTCTTCAACAGTACGTAACTCAGTTACATTTCTATGACGATTACGTCGTGATTGTGAACGAGTGCGCATGCATTAAAAACAATTTTTCAAAACAAGATCGAGGCAAAACCACAGTGAACTTAAATCCAATAATCACAAGTGAATGGCTTCTTTGAAAAAGGTACACCACCCACAGGGATACAATGGCAAGTTTTTATCTTAAGTTTGGGAACTTATTAAGGTTCACACCCCCAGTTTGTAGGTGTTCTGCCTTGGTTAGCGGTAGTAAACTTTTATGTAATTATATTCACAGTAAAATGTTTTTGGCTTTTCGTGTATGGGTGAAAAAACTTGGACAATATTTTTGGAACTGATTCGTTAACCGAAACCGTTCCTTTAAGATTACTCGCAGGCTGGCGGGAGGAAATGAATGGATTCCTCTTCAGCTCGCAATTTAATGTCAGAACTTACCTTATACCAACTGTTTCAGGTTGTAATCTTAAAGTAAACGAAGTAATTTAACTTCACAGTTTGTTTTGTTGTTTATGATTTTTTTGGTGTTTTTAACAATTCAGGAAAAGTGTTAATGAACTTTTTCAGATATGATTTTGATTTTCACAAAAATTTACAAAGTGGTGATATTTGTACAGGAGGGGTTTTCAAAACCACTAAACCTAAAACGTTTTGAAATACGCAACAACCTCCCCGGCAGCGGCGCCAAATTTTGACTCCTCCCAAACCAACCAGTCAACCGGGTGCAGTTGATAGGCCCACCTGGGAGAGAAAAATCAAGTGTTTATAATCCGTGGAAGTACAGGGAAATCCCCGGGTCGTTAAGTCCCAACGAGATTAAAATTGTATTTTGAACATTTTTGAGAATAAGTGGCACTGAGGACAGTAACCAAGATGATTGAGGAATGATTATACTACTGATTGCTTGGTATTTGAACAATTTGGAATAAAATTAACAATCACAGAGATACAGATATAATCACAGATACACAACTTGGGAAATCAGATTACAGACTGGGAAAGTGGGATTTAACAAATTACAAACTACAGGGGTGCAAATGAAACTTTTCAAACTTAAAATAAAAAGAAAATTTAAAATGAAAATGAAATTATTTAAATGATTATTTTAATATTTAAATACTAATTAATTAATTAAAATTATTTAAAAAGTAAATTAAACCTAATTTAAATCAAACTAAAAATGATAAAAATTACAATTTAAACTAAAAACTTGCAAAAGTATTTTCTAAACCTTAAAATGAACTTGGAGAAAGTATAAAAATTAAAAAGAAATATTTTTGTCTTTTTATGGGTTTTTTATTAATTAAAAACTAATTATATTAATTAAACTATTTAAACTAATTTAAATTACTAATAATACCTAAATTACTTAGAAAATTATAGAAAAATTTCTAAAACTAATTAACCATCACAGGAATCCTAAAAATTTTAAAAAAGTTTCTAAAAATTATATTTAGACTATTTTACTAATTATTTACTTATTAATTAATTTAAATCTAATTTAACTAATTTAAATAAGAAAATTAGAAAATTAACAGTGGAATTTAAGAAACTATTTTCTAAAAGTCTTAAGTGATTTATGAAACCTAGGAAAAATATAAAAACCTACTATTATTAATTAAAATTTAAGAAAAATATTTAATTACTAGCATTTCCTATTTGATTAATTAAACTATTTTTAATTCTAATAATTATTAAACTGAAAGAGAAAAATCTAAGAAAATTATTACAAATACTTAAAGGTGACAAGAAATTAAGAAAATTATGAAAATGATGAAGTGCCTATAAATAAGCTAAAATAAAAAATTAAAAATATAAAATCTATTAAATAGAAGCTATCACTAATTTTATATTTGGTTTTTGTTGGTTTTTCTTTTTGACAGATGAAAATAAGCTAAAAACAAGAACTTTTTGTTAAATGACTTTTTGAATAGCTTAAAAATAAGCTATGTGCACCCCCAAGTGCTTAACAGTTGGAATTTTATGCTTATTAGGACTTGTGATTTTGTGAAAAGCTATTCAAATGAACAAATAAGCTACCACAGATGTATATCAACTTGAAATAAGACAAAAGTCACAAATAAGCACTCTGGATAAGCTGCTATGAGCAAATAAGCAGTTATCACTCAACAAGGCCAAGACATGCCAAAACTAAGGGTTTTGGACCTCTGTGGGGTCCACAGAAGTCAAGGTGAGTTCAAAATGAAACTTGAAACTTAAAAAGGGACTGGTAAGCTTCACAATAAGCCAATAAGCAGGGCTTATTTCTTATTAATGAACTCTGGGTAAGCCTTGGAAGTTGGGGTCTCACACTGAGTACTCAGTACATACTCAGGAAATGATCAAACTTGAAGGCACTTGCAGCCCTATCAAATAAGCTCTAATTGGTGAAATAAGCCCTGATCTATCAAGATGAGTTGTTTAGCTTTCCAAAAAGCCAAAAAGCTAAGGGTGGGTCCCACTAATGAAGTAGCTAAGGCCTTGGGAATTTTGGTCAAAACCTGTGCACAGGGCATGTGTTTGCCCTGCAGGTCAAAATAAGCTAATGTATAAGCTACAATAAAAATCCCAAAAATAAGCTGAACCAAGATTCTTGAAGCTTAGGTGATAGACTTTAACCTCTAAAAGTTTGAAGGCCTGAATAAATTCACAAAATTCTAGAAAAATCCTTGAATATTTAGGTTTCTGCCTAAGTATGCAATTTTGATAAATAATTATTTCTTTTTCTTTTCATACATATTGTGTGCTAGTTTTGTGTTTATTAATAATTACGTATAACATTTATAAATAATTATTTCTTTTTCTCTTAATACATATTGTGTGCAATCCCGTGATTTCGAGTTCGATCCTAACGTACGACTACTAAAATAATGTCCATAATCTAACAAGTATAACACTAAGAAACTTGAATGAACAAGAAACAACAACAATAAAACACCACAACACCTTGGATCACACTGATCCAAACACTCCTTAAAAAGTTGTCTGGTTTGTGATTATGAAGCAAATGGGTAATAAAGCTTATGAAACTGATTCAAAACAACTTATTATGGTATATTAATCTTAAATGGACACTTAACCACAGGAAACAACAACAAATGAACAAGTTTACTATACTGATTTAACTGTGAAACTAGGAATCTTTAACAACTATGAAAATCAACAAACAAGCCACTGATTTTAAGCAATATTATCACTACTTAATACTAAACAAACTCAGAAAAGCTAAAAGAACAATGAAATAAGCAATGCTACAGTAACAACACATAAATGAGTTTTCAAGGGCTTACAATGTGCTTTCCTGCTAATTTCATGAACCAAGAACCATCCCTAAAGGCTTCCACAAGCCACTAAACCCATGGCCATCCAGTATTAACCATGCTCCAGCTTAAATCACCATTAAACCTGCAAGTTTGACCTTTGTTGACTTTTTTATGTTTTTGAATTTTCTTGTTACTGAACTGAGTTTTTATGTTACTAATAGCTTTTATAAGCTATCTAGGAGCTTATGTGAACCTAAGAGTTCATATACTCTATTAATAACAACAACACAGTTGCTTAAGAAATTTGAAATAAAAATAAAATGGCACAAACTGAGATATAAATTAAAACTTGGAATTGATTACTGAGAAAGTTGATGTTACACTTAAATTAACTAACACAATGCTTAAAAGCTTTAAGATTACACTGAAATACTAAATTACAATTAATACGACTATATTTTTAACTAAAATTGGACTACTCTTCTTTCCTTGCATCTCTTCCCTTTTATAGCAGAGGATTAGGGTTCCTCAAAGCTTTCTGAGCATTTCCCAACCAATCTCGACCCTTGAATCTCTCTGAATCAATCCTAGCCTTTGATTTCGTTTTTGGCGGGAAAATTGGGTATATGGGTTTGGACTGTTATAGGCAGGGGGGGGGGGGTGGTGGCATTTAATGCTGAGGTGATTTGAGGTGCAGAGTGTGTGGGGAGGTGATGATGAGACTAGCAAGTGGTGGTGGTGGGAGATGGTGGTTTTGCAGAGGGGAAAGCGTGGTATGGAGGGAAGGTGGTGTGGGTTTGACCGGTATTTGACCACAGGGTCAAAGTTTGACCTTGCGTTATATTAAAATGGGGTGTGGGTGGGCTTTTGAGGGATTGGGCCAGGGAAATAATAAGGGAGTGGGCTGGGGTGTGATTTGCATTGGACTTGGATTTGGTGTTGGGATTTAGAGTAAACTACATTTTTGGTCCTTGTGGTTGTATCAAAATCTCACTTTTGGTTCAATTTTCAAAAAATCGCACGGATCAGTCCAAAAGTCCACGTGGACTTCACTTTTGGTCCAATTTTCTTAGCTAGTTAGTTTAGTCGTTAAGTACGTTGCACCGTTAGTCCTTTAACCTAACTGTCGTTAGCAATGTTTGCACCGTTAGTCCATTAACCTAACGGTCGTTAGCAAACTTTTGAAAGAAAAAAAAATTCCGAAAAAAATAATTTGAAAAATTCGAAAAAAAATTCTAAAAAAAAAAATTTTTTCCAAAAAAAAAATTTTTTTGAAAAAAAATTTTAAATAAAATTTTTTCTTAAAAATTTCAAATTTTTTTTTTTTTTGTTTTTTACGAAATTTTTTTTTCCAAAAAAAAATTTTGAAAACAAATTTCAAATAAAATTTTTTCTTAAAAAATTCGAAAAAATTTCTAAAAAAATGTATATATACGTACAAATTTTTCTTAAAAATTTCTAATATGTATATGTATGTAATAAAATTTCAAATTTTTTAAGAAAAAATTTTATTTGAAATTTTTTTGGAAAAAAAAATTTTCGTCAAAAATTATTTTTTAGAGATCTTTTCGAAATTTTTAAGAAAAAATTTTATTTGAAATTTTTTTTCAAAATTTTTTTTTTGGAAAAAAAATTTTCGTCAAAAATTTTTTTTTTATAATTTTTTTCGAAGTTTTCAAATTATTTTTTTTGGATTTTTTTTTCAAAAATTTGCTAACGATCGTTAGGTTAAAGGACTAACAGTGCAAACATTGCTAACGACAGTTAGGTTAAACGACTAACGGTGCAACGTACTTAACGACTAAACTAACTGGCTAAGAAAATTGGACCAAAAGTGAAGTCCACGTGGACTTTTGGACTGATCCGTGCGATTTTTTGAAAATTGGACCAAAAGTGAGATTTTGATACAACCACAAGGACCAAAAATGTAGTTTACTATGGGATTTATTAAGGGTCCGGTTTGGTTGTAACTTTGCACAAGGACCATTTTTGCCATTTTCTGAATTTTGAAGGGTGTGAGTTGGCATTCTTCCAACGTATTTCACGGGGGTCTTTTCTGCCAAGTGAGAATATTATGAGGACCTTAGATGATTTTTCCATTTTAATTTTCCCAAGGACCAAATCTGCCAACATTTCAAACTTCAGGGACCAAATCTGTAATTTCAGCAAACTTTGCAATCAAGGACCAATCCTGCCATATATGAGAAGTACAAGGACAAAATTTGTTTTTCTCAAAGTTTTAATATCCCAGGGACCATTTTTGTCAATTTTCAAAGTTCAGGGGCTAAACTTGCAATTTTGTGAAACTTTGTACCAAAGGGCTAAATATGTCATTTTGTGATTTAAAAGGACCTTTGGTGACTTTTTCAAGTTTTAAGAATAACCAGGGACTAGATTTGACAACTTTTGAAAGTTGAGGGACTGAAACTGCCAATTATGCAAACTTTGTTCATTTTTCATCTGTTTTTGATTATTTTGCATCTGAAACATATAAAACACATTCCTGGGATATTTTCAGTATTATGATGCATATTTGAGTGTTTTTAGATGTTTTGGCAGCTCTGATTAGGTAAAAATGATGAGTATTTACACACTCATCAGCGACACTAAGCGGAATGTCGAGTCCTAATCCTAGCTAGAACCAATCTACCAAGGCCCACGTGGCCACACGAACAAGCACTCTTGTCCCACTTAGATCGACACACGATCTAAGCCTTCACATGAACGAGCACTCCCGTTCACTTGAATCTTCACCCGACTCAAGCCTTCACACTAAGACACACTTGGATTTTCGCCCAATCCAAGCCTTCACACGAATAACATACTTGGTTCTTTACCAAAACCAAGCCTTCACACGAACAAAATAGTAACATACTTGGTTCTTCACCCAAACCAAGCCTTCACTTTTTGACACACTTGGTTCTTCACCCGAACCAAGCCTTCACATACTAGACATACGAATAGACCTAATCTACACACAATCACCTACGGACTTATAGATCGTCCGAATCTACACAACCACCTACGGACTTATACATCGTCCGAATCTTCTGTTGGTCCCTTTTACTTGGTTAACAGTAACTAAAGAGTTAAAGTAACCAAGTTATATGACTTGAACACAAATGTATGAAAATGATTAACAATAAAGTAACGTAAAAATAAGAGACAATATTTTCCAACGTTTAATTCTTTATTAGAAGTTAATCACAAAGAATCGTACCTAAGTGTTTGCGGAATAACACTTGGGGTTGAATTGACAAGTATGTATGGACTCCTCACTAAACTCAACTAAGTTTAGTGACAACTTAAATTACCCACTGAGCTATCTCAGGGGCTTGTGTTGTTCTTTGGAGGAGTAAAGTGGTTTGTGAATGCTTTGCATTAATTGCACAAACTTGTCAACTTTTACTCCTCACATTTGCTTCCTATTTATACACAAGTATAGAACAACTAAATATACATTGGTCCTAAAGCTTCCTTAACAATATCTTGAAAGATATTATTCTTCTGGCAATGAACCTTCATTGAGTTAGGTCCAAAAGGCACTTTCTGATGACAGACTGGTTTTAACCATTTGGGGAAAATTTGACATTAAAGTGATAAAGCACTTTAATAAATCAGCTCAGACTTTCCCGCCCAGTCCCGCCAAAACTTCAGTCTTCATGTCATCAGTCTTCAGTACAATTAAGTTGTTGAGGAGTCATGGGGTTCAGTGAGTTATTGTCATCCTTACTGAACCCATCACCTTCTTCTTGGCTATGATCACACTTCACTGAGTTCCGCCTCACTGAATGGAGAACCTTTTTTCTTAAGCTCGGTCTTAGCATCCTGAAGGTGACTCACTAAGTTACTGTTCACTCAGTGACTTGTTTACACTTAGGGGATTTTACGTTCAAATCCTTGTTAGAAGATTTGGGGAATTCAGTGACCCAACAATCTCCCCCTATTTGAACATACAAATAGCCTAAGTGATACTTGATTCAGCATGAGTTGTCAGGGTACATCTTCTCTTGCTGAATGTTTGTTGTAATTGTAAGTAGGACATAACTATTTAAACAAAAACATCATTTTATTTAAAGCTATTACATTTTCCTACAAATTACAAACAAAATAAAGATAGTTGTTGCAGATCAGATGTTCAGATGATAGCCAAGTCCCTCAATCTTAGCTTTCTTTGATCTCAGCAGGTGTTTCTCATGATGCTTCTCAATCTTTTCCCGAAGGTTCTTACAGAACCTTTGGTTTGCACCACTTTGTATAGGAGAAGCTAACATCAGGTACGTTACCATTGCTGTGACCCCTGCCTTGTCTATATCAGACCATCTTTGGAAAGCAAGGTCTCCATATTCATCCGTAAAGCATAGACCTCGTTCAGGGTGTTCAAGCACGGTGTTGTTCACGAAGGTGATTCCTTCAGGAACAGACCTATCACAATCCAATCCTGGGACCTTGATCTCAGGCTCGGATTCAATGTGCTTCCTTTTTCTTTTGGTGGCTGTTGATGAAGCAGTTCCTGTTGTTGGAGCAGGAAGAAGGGAGGGAATGTTGAGGGCTTCAGGTATTTCTCTCAGTCTGTCATACCTTTCACTCAGTGACTTGAGAAGTTGATCAACAACGGCACCATTTTTTTGGTCCCTTTGGTGACTTGAGAAGTTGATCACTCATAAGTTAGAACATAAGTTAGAACATAAGTAAAAGGGACCAACAAGTGGTTGAAAGCTCTGATACCACTTGTTGGTCCACGAAATTGAGCAAATTTTGATAAACATAAGTTTGAACTTCATTAATAATAATGAATAAAAGAGTTACAAGATTACTCAAACCAACTAGATTACATGATAACATCATCAGCTTCTCTATGGGGATAATTTTGGTATATTATCCCCATTTAGAATGACAATGTTCTCTCATTAATTAAATGAGAGGAGGAATCCTAACTAATACAAAGTATTACATTGTTGGACTCACTTACTATCTCTTTTACAACTAACATATATATAGGAAGTACAAGTATCACATGTGATAGTGGTAGGTACACATGTGAAGGATGAGTTGTCATCTACTACTTGGAATATGCTTCAGAATATTCCTTTCTTTTTGTACTTTTGTCTTTCTTGTAGCTTGTATTCCCAAGAAAGTGCATACCTATATTTATTCCCTTTTTGTACTTGCTGTCATAATGCTTCAGGGAGCATGAGCCTCCTCAGGGAGCATGAAGCATTCTTCAGGGAGCATGTACATCTTCAGGGAGCACATGCATCCTTAGGGAGCATGTGCATCCTCAGGGAGCATGTGCTTCCTCAGGGAGCATGTGCATCCTCAGGGAGCATGTGCTTCCTCAGGGAGTATGCTTGTTGTAGAGATAGTTTCAGGGAGTTAGTGAGTTATTGTCATCACTCACTAAACTCCATCACCTTCTTCTTGGCTCAGGGATCATTCACTGAGTACCGCCACACTGAATGATTGAGTCTTTCATTTTAGACTCGGTCCGAGCATCCTGAAGGTAACTCACTGAGTGTCTATGTACTCAGTGACTTGTTTCTTACTGAAATAGTAATTTTACTATTTTGTTCAGTAAGTATTTTGGCTATTTTATGTTCAAATACATGTGGGTAATATTTGGGTAAAATATTGACCTAACAATCTCCCCCTATTTGAATATACAAATAGCCTAAGGTGATTGGGTTTAAATAAAGGACCTAGTACAATTTTGATACATCAGAGTCCACCCAATATTTTTGGTTCAGTGACCTGGGGTTCAGGGACTTGGGTTTAGTTCCTGAGGTTCAAGGGTTCAGGTCAGTGAGAGAGGGGTTCAGGGGATAGTGTTGAGGGTTTAGTTGGTGGTTTTAAGGAGGTTCGCTGACCAGGTTCACTGAGAGAGGTTCAGTAACCTAAAGGGGGTCAGAATTCAGGACCTGGTTCAATTTAGATACATCAGGGTCCAATCTCCTTTGTGGGTTAGTGACCAGGGAAGGAAGTTCAAATTTCCAGGTTTAGTGACCTGTTTTAGAACTTCAGTGACTTAGGTTCAGGCTCCTAAGGTTCACTTGTATTTAGAGGGTCCTGGTTCAGTTTTGATACATCAGTGACCACTCAATTTTGTTCCCTTAAAGACATTTAATCACTTTTCAAGTGAGAGGACCTGGTTCAAATTTTAATCCATCAGTATCCAATGTCTTTTATCACATATTCTCAGTCTACAACAGTTATAATTTTTTGATTTACAAAAAAATTACTAACATATTTTTTTGTTTGCAACATTATTTCAACCCATGATGCTGCACTCCAAAGACTGAGATATTTACAAACTTTCAACCACTGATAATTAACCCACTTCTGTTGCAACTTCCACCCATCCTGATGGTTGAGACTTTTGGGTCATGGGCCTACCATGCTACTTGTGCGCACCACTGATAGATACCATCTGTCTTAATGCTTGACTCCCTGATGTAGCATAAGCTCACTCCTAATACTACATTAACACCCTGAATCAAGCACCAACATACTCCCTGATACGTTAGATTAGCCTGATATATTCACATCAAACTAGCCCAGTATCAGCAGTATTTTAACCCGTCTCTTAACACTTGATACCCCTTTTGTTCAGACCCATTCTCTTAATACTTCTAATTCCACACACTGAATCGGATCTTCTTGAGAAGGTTTTTTTTTTTTTTTTTTTTTTTTTTTTTTTTTTTTTTTTTTTTTTTTTGACCAGTTTAGTATTCTGGTTTGAAAGTGGGTTTAGGGTGAGAGGTTTAGTGACTGGTTTCAGTGAGTGGGGTTCAAGGAGGTTCAGGTTCTTGTGGGGGTCAGGTTCCTGGTGGTTTAGTTGGGGAGTTGGTTTGATGTGAGGGTTATGACACAATGAGTGCTTAATCTCCCCCTCAAAATTTGCGACTCTTAACGCAATTTTTGAAATCAAGCATTCAAGGTGAGGTTATGGTTCAAGGTTTGCTCAGTCCGAACATCATTTAAACCACGCTCCCTGATCTCAGTGTCCAAATACTCCCTGAAGTTTATCAGTGACCTCATGAGTTTAACATGGTTGAAACATTTCAAACATATTCAGGCTTAGTCGAAAGACATGTCACACTCTTTTGCACCCTTTTTCACTTCCTGATGAAAGCAGCCCCCTGATGCTTTTTTCTTATCAGTGAACGAGTCATACTTCTCATCTATTCCCTGATACTTATCAGTCACCCTTAACACTCCTATTACACCATTCCTGATACTCATCAGTCTCCCAAGGCTGATGCGTACTGATAATACTCCATCAGTAACCAACAAATACGACACAATACTTATTGATCATTAGGCACCCATAACATCTTAACACTCCGTGAGGCACAAGCTCACAATGGTCTATCACATACTAACAAACACTAATATCACCACTCCCTGATAATCTGATAATCATATCACCCACTGATTCTCAAATCCCACTCCACAAATTTGTTGCACATCCAGATTCAAACCCATCTTTCATCTCCACACTCCTCTTTTCGATTCTTATTACACCATTACGAGAACCACAACTCTGACCCATATTTTTCATAAACCCATCACAGCCAATTCGAACCGACAAATCCATAACACAACCATTTCTATCTCAGGCACCCATAACACCCTTTAATCAACACCAATTTTACATCTCAACACCCTCGAATCAGTGTGAAAACCACAACTACCATATTATCGTGTCTCACTTCAACATAGTGTCCACTAGCATCCGACCACCTCCTCGCCGCTGCCACCGGAATACCATCATGAGTTTTGGTGTAGATCGATGTGAGGGATCTTGTGAGTTTATTGATTTTGTTGTAAGTGTTTGGTTAGGGTTTCGAGCAGCAGTTTGGTTTTGGTCATGGGGTTCTTGTGTGACGGTTTTCATTGTTGGATCTGGGTGAGGTTCGGTTTTGAGTTGAGAGTGATGAATTTTTTGTGGTGGATTTTTTTGAATCGAGGAGTTATTTTTTTTTTGAGATGTGTATGAGTGATTGTGGGTGTTGTGTGGCTGATTATATTTAATCAGTAATGCATTTTTTTGTATTGGGTGGAGATAAGATTTTGTCGGTTTGTGGTTTTTGTGTGTGAAGGGATAAGGTTGGTGGGGATAAGATATGGGTTGTGGGTGTGTGTGTCAGGGAGTGTGTTTTGCGTGGGTATTTATTGTCATTCGAAATAAATGTGTCTCTCCCCCTCAAAAACTGCTCCAACAGCAGCAGATTTTTGAAGAACACATTTATTTTTTGCTTGAATGTTATCATGTAATCCTTCGAACGGATCTGGATCATAAGAATAATCCACCCGCTCTAATACCACTTGTTGGTCCCTTTTACTTGGTTAACAGTAACTAAAGAGTTAAAGTAACCAGGTCATATGACTTGAACACAAATGTATGAAAATGATTAACAATAAAGTAACGTAAAAATAAGAGACAATATTTTCCAACGTTTAATTCTTTATTAGAAGTTAATCACAAAGAATCGTACAATTTCTCTAAGTGTGATTTCTGGATTAGGACTGTACAATTTCTGGGTCATGTTATCGACAGTCAGGGCATCCACGTAGATCCGGCAAAGATTGAGGCCGTTAAGGATTGGGCAGCTCCTACCAACCCTACGGAAATACGCCAATTCTTAGGTCTTGCAGGCTACTACAGGCGATTTATTGAAGGTTTTTCAAAAATCGCCAATCCTTTGACTGAGTTAACGTAAAAGAATAAGAAGTACAGTTGGGAGGAGAAGCAGGAATCGGATTTTCAGTTGTTAAAGAAGAAACTCTGTGAAGCACCGATTTTAGCACTACCGGAAGGAAGTGAAGACTTCGTAGTGTACTGCGACGCGTCGTACCATGGTTTAGGTGCGGTACTGATGCAGAGAGAGAAAGTGATAGCCTATGCATCACGACAACTTAAGACGCATGAAGTAAACTATACAACTCATGATTTAGAATTAGGAGCGATAGTATTCGCTCTTAAGATATGGAGACACTATCTGTACGGCACCAAGTGCACGGTATACACAGATCACAAGAGTCTTCAACATATCCTAGATCAAAAGGAGTTGAATATGAGGCAACGTCGATGGTTAGAATTGCTTAGCGACTACGATTGTGAGATTCGCTACCATCCGGGAAAAGCGAACGTCGTGGCAGATGCTTTAAGCAGGAAAGAACGAATAAAACCTCTCAGGGTTAGGTCATTGGGAATGACGGTTTATTCGCCTCTTCCATCGCAAATAATTCAAGCACAATCCGAAGCTCTTCAAGAAGAGAACAGACCAAATGGGAGAATCTACGGCATGCCGGAGAATTCAAATGGTTTTGTGAAGAGATTGAACGGAATGCTCTGTTTTAAGGATAGAAGTTGGGTTCCACTCTATGGAGGATTACGTGACCTCATCATGCATGAGTCGCACAAATCAAAGTACTCCATCCACCCAGGTTCCGACAAGATGTACCAGGATCTTAAGGAACTCTATTGGTGGCCAAACATGAAAGCCGACATAGCAGAGTATGTCGGAAAATGTTTGACTTGTGCGAGAGTGAAAGCAGAGTATCAGAAACCATCAGGATTGTTGGTTCAACCCGAACTTCCCATGTGGAAATGGGAACGGATTACAATGGACTTCATCACCAAACTACCCAAGACATCAAAAGGATATGATACCATATGGGTCATTGTTGATCGTCTCACCAAATCCGCTCACTTTCTGCCTAAACCGACGAAATGAATACACTTTCACAGTTGTACTTGAAAGAGAATGTTACTCGACATGGAGTGCCTATCTCAATCATCTCTGATCGAGATAGTCGATTCACGTCTCATTTCTCGAAATCTTTGCAGAAAGACCTAGGTACTAAGTTAGACATGAGCACAGCATACCATCCACAGACCGATGGTCAAAGTGAGAGAACCATCCAAACCTTAGAAGACATGCTCCAAGCATGTGTGATCGACTTTGGAAAAGGTTGGGACAAACACTTACCATTAGTAGAATTCTCCTACAACAATAGTTACCACACTAGTATTAAGGCAGCCCCATTCGAAGCACTGTATGGAAGAAAGTGCAGATCACCCGTTTGTTGGGCCGAAGTAGGTGACGTACAACTCACCGGGCCCGAACTCATTCATGAGACAACGGAGAAAATAGTTAAGATCAAACAACGTCTACAAGCTGCAAGAGATAGGCAGAAAAGCTATGCCGACATAAGACGAAAACCTATGGAATTTTAGGTTGGAGATAGGGTAATGTTGAAAGTTTCTCCTTGGAAAGGAATGATACGCTTTGGAAAGCGTGGAAAGTTAAACCCTAGATACATCGGACCATTTAGCATCCTAGAACGGATTGGACCAGTGGCACATAAGTTAGAGTTGCCAGAAGAACTTACCCGAGTACACCCTACCTTCCACGTGTCAAACCTTAAGAAGTGTTTATCCGATGAATCTCTAGTGATCCCACTCAAAGAGATTCAACTCGACGATAAACTTGTCTTTACGGAAGAACCAGTAGAAATCATGGATAGGGAAGTCAAACGATTAAAACAAAACCGTATTCCCATAGTCAAGGTTAGATGGAACTGTAAGCAAGGACCAGAATACACTTGGGAACGCGAGGACCAAATTCGTGCCAAATATCCCCATCTATTTTCTTAGACACCCCTGACGACCATCTTAGACTAGAATTCCGGGACGGAATTCAGAATGAGGGGTAGGTACTGTGATCACCCGTAAAATTTCCCTATGAATAGTAAAGTTAATCAAAAATTAATATATCATTACGTTAATTAATAACGTTTTTACCGATAACATTTTTTTTATTTAAATATGCTATGATCACTACGATACTTAAAACATTTTCTTTTCGGAACGATGCTCACACACGCACCACTATAGTCTAATAATCGCGAGAGAATTAAATTTTACCACTTACGAACTTACGTAACATATTTTTATTAAAACGCGTCTGCCAACGTAAAAGTCTCACTAATTAAATACTAAACTAATTACTAATTATAATTAATAAATTTTACTAATCCAAATTAACACTAAACCGGATCCTTAATTACCCTAAGCCCAAATAAACTCGGCCTGTTACTATTCATAAGCCCAAAACCAAATTAAGCCCAAGTTCCCTTCGTGTTATTTCATTTTCACTCGTCTAGGACATTAGAAACGAGCATGGTAAGCTCAAATCCTCCACACGACACCCCTATATTTTTGCACGTACTCATTCCTCCCCTAGCCAACAATTAGGATGTCGAGTCTTAGCTTTTCACGATGAGTCTAGGCACGTTTTTAAGAGGCAAAGTAAATGTCCCTAAACCGATTTTATAAAATGTCAACTTATTCAAAACTAAACCATTTTGACCCACGATTGCTTCTAAAACCTCCTAAACTCATTTTAAACTCAAATTAAGATCTAAGTTTTGCCAAATTACCAAAATCCCACAAGTCACCACCGATTTATAAATCGGTTCACTAAAAAAATGATAGTCGACATGCATGTATAAGCCAAACAAGTACACCCTTGATTTAAGCATACACACTTCCTTCTTTTACTCCCTTGTGAAAGAATCTTGGTCCTTTTATACTATACATTCCTAGTACATTTCGTGTGTATGAATTCCATGCCCACGTTTTCTTTAAAATTGTGTGGAAATCGACACATGAAACCAAAACATTGAGTGTTAGTACCACTCTTACAAGTTAGACTTTTTGAAAACACGTAACCTTCAAATCACATTAAAATTTGGATACTAGAACACCTCTAGAGCCCTTTATATACCGCATGCATGCAATACCACGTTTCCTACATCCATGCAAACTAAAAACTTCACAAAATAATTTTAAGTAATGAACTAGAAGATAGGTCGAAGCTTTGGGTAGGATATAAGGAGATTCGAGTGGGTTTAGGAGAAGCTTTGGGTTGTTTGTGAACCTTGGTCGAGCAAACTAACATACTACGTAGTCATCTCACTTAGTTCTCGACTATACGTCCCTCTTTCCCCACCATTTGGTGTCGTAAGTCTCTATAGACTCATTTCAATTCTTGTTAATATACATTTAGTTGCATTGCATTGTCACACGACACACACAAACACACCTCGTTATTTAAAATCTAGTTAAACGACCTATATATATTATACGACCTTCTATATATTTGACACCCTAAGAAATAAGCTACGTAAATATTTGGAACTAAAACACAACGTATAACCCATTTTTGAGTACGTTTCTAACGTACTCTAAACCTTTTGAAAAGCTCAAATATTTTTTCTAAGTCTTTTATTTACAAAAGTCGTCCAAGGCTAGTCCAAAACACACGAGTATCTTTACAAATTTCTTAACGAGCCTAACTTTTTATTTCACAAACCAATAGACCTAGTGTCATACAATCAATTTTGTGTAGAAACTTTGTAACGAAAATCACATTAGAACTTAGTAATCGAGCCAAAGCAATCGACCAAGAAACGATTTTTGAGAAGTTAAAGTAATACCGATTGGGCCTTAAGGCCCAATCATTTCACAATAAGCTAAGGGAATAAACTGAGGGTATGAGCTTTTGGACAGCTTATTCACGATCCAAATCTTAGCCCAAAGCAAAGCCCAAAAACCCCGTAAGTCCATTGGACCTAAAAGTACTAATGGGCCTTAACTTTTCGTTAATAAGCCCATAAGCTAAACATGAAATTTTTCGAACTAATAAGCTGTCGAAATAAGCTTAATAAGCTGATTCGAAACTATTTAGAAAAAGAAAACATTAAGTTTTGAAAATATTAATTTTGGACTAGATTTGCAAAAGTTATGAAATTCGGGTTAAAAATGTAAATATTTCAAAGTTTTGGTAAAATGTGTCATTTTGTAAACTTTAGAACAAAAATTGATTTTTATAAACTTTAGGGTGGAAAGTGTAAGAAAAATAAAGTTTTGGACTTAAAATGAAATTATATTAACCTTTGGACTAACGGCGTAACGCTAACGCCGTTAGGGTAAAAAGTGTAAACTTTTGAAAATACAAGGGCCATATACTAAAATTGATATTTTCATTTTTTTTTTTATTTTTACGAGTTCCCGTCACGACGTTACGTTTATTTTCAAACTAATATTATTATTACTATTATTATTATTATTAAACGTACGTCTATTTTCAAACTAATATTATTATTACTATTATTATTATTATTATTAAACGTACGTCTATTTTCAAACTTATATTATTATTACTATTATTATTATAAAACGTTACGTCTATTTTTAAACTAATATTACTATTATTATTATAAAACGTTACGTCTATTTTCAAACTAATATTATTATTACTATTAGTATTATTAAGTGTCACGTCTATTTTCAAACTAATATTATTATTACTATTAGTATTATTAAGTGTCACGTCTATTTTCAAACTAATAACTAAACCAAGCGTACGATATACTATAAAACCAAAAGTCTTACTAAAAAATAAATTAACAAATCATGCATTCAAAAATTACTCGCGATTTAAGACTATCAAACACTGAAAAATTGCCAAATATTATCTAGGTCGTGTGTGGAGCCGTTCCCCTTTTACAAACTGAGTATCAATATTTTTATTCACTAAACATTAAGGTGAGTTCATAGCCCACTTTTATAAAACTGTTTTCGTGGGGAGATACATGCGTAAAAATCTGAACACAAGTATTTTCTTATATTATGCCTGAAATTGTTATTGCTTAAGTCCTATTTTGCCAAAAGCCCCTCATATCATGAGCCTTAGTCACCCAGGAGGTGAACGTAAATAATTGTGGATAGATCTATTAGGGACTGACAATCCCCGTTTGGGAGTTCGAGAAAACAACCAAACGCACTTTATTTGAAATCTAATAGGTTACTGGCAAGGACCTATCCGAGGGCACCTGTTACTTTAATCCATCATTATGATGAGATATGTTAATCGGCTGAGCGTCATGAGCTTAATGCAATAATAAATGATTTTAAACTTATAATTGTAATTCGATGCAATTATCACTATCGCTTGTGTTCAAACTACTAAACTTAAACCTATGAATATCACTCAACTTTTGTTGACTTTTAGCATGTTTATCTCAGGAAATTAATGCGAAGGAGCTCGAAGCATGGAGAGGGCATTAACCCTTATAAGGGTGTTAAATAAAATGTTTTGTGATTCGCTTTTAATAACTCATATCATCTATGATATGTTAAAAACAAATGGAACCACTTTATATTTTGAAAACTTGCTTTTAAATGAATGATAAACATAATTTTAAAACGTTTCCTTGAGTCGTTTTCTATGACTTGACTTCGATCCTCTAAGTAATACCCCACAAAGTCTTCCGCTGCTCTAGTTGAAATTTAGGGGGTGTTACAGTTTTCGTCCAGTTTATACGTTTTCATCCGTTTTTTTACGTTTTCGCCCGTTTATTTTACGTTTTCGTCCGTTTTTTTACGTTTTTATCCGTTTTTTACGTTTTCATCCGTTTTTTATGTTTTTGCTCGTTTATTTTATGTTTTCGTCCATTTTTTTACGTTTTCGTCTGTTTTTTACGTTTTCACCCATTTTTTACGTTTTCGTCCATTTTTTACATTTTCGCCAGTTTTTTTAAGATGTCGTTTGTTTTTTTATGTTTTTGTCCATTTTTTACGTTTTCATCCGTTTTTTATGTTTTCGTCTATTATTTACATTTCGCCTATTTTTTTTTTTTAGGTTTTTGCCCCTTTTTTTACGTTTTGGTCTATTCTTTACATTTTCGTTCGTTTTTTTACGTTTTCATTCATTTTTTTACGTTTTGTCCATTTTTATGTTTTTGTTTATTTTTTTTTTATGTTTTTACCCTTTTTTATGTAATAGAACGAACTGAAATGTAAAAAAACAGACGAAAATGTAAAAAAAATGGACGAAAACGTAAAAGAACAGACGACAACATTAAAAAACGGACGAAAAAGTAAAAAACAGACGACAACATAATAAAATGGACAAAAACGTAAAAAAACAGATAACAACATAAAAAACAGACGAAAGAGTTATAAAACAGACGAAAACATAAAAATACGGACGGAAACGTAAAAAAACAGACGAAAATGTGAAAATGGACGAAAACGGATGAAAACGTATAAAAAGGGATAAAAAAGATAAAAACGGATAAGTATGGATAAAAACGTAAGAAAAACGGACAAAAAAGTAAAAAAAAATGAGCGAAAACAAGAAAAAATAGACGAAAACGTAAAAAGTGGACGAAAATGTAAAAAAGTGGACGAAAATGTAAAAAAACGGTCTAAAATGTAAAAAAGCAGACGACAACATAAAAAACGGACGAAAACGTAAAAAATGGACGAAAACGTAAAAAAAATGGCGAAAACATAAAAAAAATGGATGAAAACGTAAAAAACGGGCGAAAACGTAAAATAAATAGGCGAAAACGTAAAAAAAGAACGAAAACGTAAAAAACGGGCGGAAACAAAAAAAACAGACGAAAGCGTTAAAAATAAGGAATAAAAGCGAAAAATTGCACCGTTCGTCCTTATGGTGCGAAATGACAATTATACCCTCTTGAGAAAACAAGTTAACGAGCGTTAGTGGACCCCGTTAGAGGGAGGGACTAATGGCGCATAACATTTCTGAGTTAAGGACGAGTGGTGCAACTTTTTTGGTCAAAGGACTATAGGCTGCGGTCAACGCAGACCATAAGGACGAACGGTGTAGTTTACTCTTATAGTTAATATAGAAATTAAAAATGAGTAATTAATGCACCCTTTGATTAGAAGGATAAAATAGAAAAACTAATCATAATTAATGTCTTTATATTAAAACTGGACACTTATTTTTAGACACATAAATAGTAAGGTGGATTTTATTTTATTTTATTTTATTATTATTATTATTTTGACGGGGCTAGACACTTATTTTTTAGACACATAAATAGTAAGGTGGATTTTATTTTATTATTATTATTATTATTATTATTATTTTATTTTTTTTTATTTTTTTTTAAACATCACTTCATTAGAAAGTCATAAGATTTACAAGAAATTAGTGGGGAGCCGAGAGACAAGCTGGGCTCCCACTCCTCTAGCTATGGCAAAGCTAATTCTATTAAAAATATGATCAGCGGCGTGTGCTCCAATGCCCTGGGTCAATGAGAATCTACGGATGCGTTTTAGTAATGTCACCGCATCCTTCTCAAGCTCTCCTAAGGAAGAGAATGAGAAGGGGAGGAACCCATATCCACTGTCCGCACATTTGGTCTCGTACTTGGCCCGTTTGCGTTGCGCAGCTTCAACAACCACACGCCCAGGAACGAAATCAGCCATGCTGGTCTTTGTCAGGGGAGAAGCCCCTGTCAAATCGACACATGTGTCCCTCCCATCATCCCAAGAATAGAGTAACACATCAGCTGGGCGTAGGGCACTGTCCCTGTCCCCGCACAGCCCAATGTCAACCTCTTTACGGGCCGAGATCCCCGACCGAGAACATATATTAACAAGGGTATCACGTACTATATTATGTCGATGTTTAATCCCGATGATACCAGCACATGAGACCGCATGATCTCCATAAGTGTCCCCCACGAATACCCTGGAACAGGCAGAGCATAGCATTTGAGTAGAAAATAGGGGAATACCCATCCGATAGCACAACACACAACGGTAAGTCCTGGCATTCATGGTCTGTCCCAACCCAGAAATCGGGATAACCCTTAGCCAGTCTGAAGTGTGGTCCTCGTTTTGCGATCTCCATAAAGCCATTTGTCTAGTAGATAAGCAAAAGGTGGATTCGGCCATTTTGGCAACACGTGTGAAATATACGTCTGCCAATTTCTTCATAAGTTTGGGGGCAGCGATCTCACACGAGCTGCCTAAGAGGTCAGTTTCCATCTTTGCATTAAAAGCGTACAAAGCCTCATCGAAGGAAGAACCAGAAGTAACGTTGCCAGAATGTCGGAGGAGCTTAGTTTGTAAGCTAGTGGATTGGAGTCTAGATGCAAGGAAAGCATAGTTCAATACATCACCTGCAGCGTATACACCAAGTCCCCCAAACTCAAAAGGTAGCGTGGCTAGTCTCCATTGCCAATCTCCAAAACCGGGCCCAGAAGCAGTGACAATACGCTCTAGAGAGGAACGAAGCGCCGCATCAAAGGCAATCTGAGCCCTCTCGAAGACCTGAGGGGGGCATGTGCGCATAGAAAAATACAACTTGGAGATTCCAGCACATGCCCGAAGGAGTAGCAGCTCACATTGAGGGTCATTAAGCTTAGCAACAGCATCCATAAGCTCAATGGTTTTAGCAACCCGTTTCATAACAAGTTCGCTGCTAAACGCAAGGTCTACACTGGCTGGCCCCCCCAACAATTTAACACCGTACGAAGGCCGGGCAATATTAGGCTGGAAAACGCCTGCAAGCCTGCTTCTAGGATCCTCCCTTGGCCAAAAAACCTCGGTTTTATCGACTGAGATGCAACCCATAATGGGGTCCATCTTTCATAATAAGCTCCAAAACCTTTCCAACTGTTAGAGTGTCACCGATGATCGTGCCATCGTCCAAATACCACGCTTGAAGGGGGAGACTAAACGAATCTCTGATCTTGCAAGCTAATGGGTGTAGCACTAGTGCAAAGAGAAGCGGTCCAAGTGGGTCACCTTGTTGCACTCCTTGGTGTGACCATAAAGTGTGTTCACCATAATATAATCTAGCTGGGCTGGAGTAGCAAAATTCAACCCAACGAGAAATGACAGGACAACGCAGGCGAACCTCTTGTAACATGACCTCCCGGTCCACCAAGTTGAAAGCGTTTTTGAAATCCACCAGTAACATCGAAAGGCCTTCCTCGCCACCGCGATCTTCAATAAACCTGTTCACTGCATGAAGAATAGCCTCCCCTCCTCCAGGTACCCCAACACCAAATTGGAGATCATCCAAATAGCTGTCTAAGGAGTGGCCAATCATAGAAGCACCAACCTTAGAAACTAAACGTCGCCAAACAGTTCCCACAGCAATGGGGCGGATACCCCCTCCTGGTTTGATCAGCGGTGTGAGAGGGGCACTAGCAATGAACTCACCCAACACCTTGGGGCATTTACCACCAAGAAAAAGATTAACCACCTGGGTGATAGAATCGATTAACTCATCTGAAATGGCCACAGCCGCACCACTAAAGCAATCCAAAAGGTGTTGGGCACGCAATCCGTCTCGACCACAAGAGGTACCTCGGGGGAAGCTCTTAATCATATCAAGAACCACAGCAGTAGGTGCAACGAGGCAATGATGATCAAACGGTATATTCGGCAAAGAGGGGGCAGACTTGAAGGGGTGCTTAGCCTTAAGGTCCTCAAGAGTGGTATCATTATAAGGAGCAACACCTGAAGAAGAAAGAACCCTGACAGCTGCAGTATAATGGCCATCACAGACCTTCCTCTTGCATTCTTTGACATTACGCTCCCCCAAGTCCAGGTTGTCATCATCAATATTAGACCATGCAGGGGAGGGCTCCGCCAAAACCTCTTTAACAAGCTGTAACCCACCACCAGGCGTACCCCAAGAGCTAATGGCATTAGCGATATATTCTTCTTGGCGTTGGCGTTTAAGGGCTGACCTACACTCCATGTTACTCCTAGGCTGAAAGGTTTTCAGGAGGCAAAGAGGCAAAAAACTTTAAAAAAAAATTCAATTTTAAAGTGTTTTTTTTTTTTTTTTTTTTTTTTTTTTAAAAAAAAACTTAAAAAAAATTCAATTTTAAAGGCTTTTTTTTTTTTTTTTTGGGACTAACGGTGTAACGTTTGGGGACTAACGGTGTAACGTTTGGGGATCATGTACGCGAGATATGAGACAGTTTAGGGATCAAAGGTGTAACTTTTAAAGTTGTGTGACCTGGTAACCTGCTGCCAGCAGGTCATATTGCGTAGATTGAACAAAGTTTGAATTTATGTTACGTTACTTTGACACTTAAGAAAGTACATTACGTATATGTATTTATTTGAACAAATATGTAGCGTATCCTTAGGGGGTTGGCAATGCACCCCACACCCCATCACCCTTCACTCACAAACAACCAATCCCCTTATGCCACATCACCCTCCCACTTTTCCCTTCACTCACTCACTTTTTGTTGGCGGCACACCCCTCACCCTTCACTCACTTTTAATTACTCCCAACGTTCTAAACTTTAATTGCACAACTGCTAGTTTTGGCTCGGTAAGCTTTACCGTGAAAGACACCCCCCGCGCGGCAAGGAGCACCGGCGGCGGTGTTTCCGTGCGGTGGGGATGCCGTGCCGTGCCTCCCCGCATGTATTGCCAACCCCCTTAGCTTTACCCCTTTTATTTGCAAAAGAGTAATGTTCTTTTTTTGCTTGATTGGTAGCGTGTTGCTTTTCCATTCCCCAAAGAGGAGCAGGAGCATGTTGGGGTTACCTTTTGACTTTATTCACTAGCCAAAAATTATTGTGTTTTGAATCATTTTGATTTTAAAGATGAGAGATCTCAATGTAATCATTTTGTCATGAGATTTGGGTCTCTAATTAATCACCCTTATTTTTTCTAGCTTATTCACACTCGTTTGTAATGTTTTGAAGACCAGACGTCGAATATGTTATTTTGGTTCCCAGTTTTTTTTTTTTTTTAACCGGAAGAATTAACGAACCGGAAGACCAAACGTCGAACATGTAATGTTTGTTTTCTAATAAAGTGTTCAAAACGGAACAAAACATTACTAATAAAACTCTAATTAAAATTAACAAAACTCCAAAAAGACGGTGCTTAAAATTATCTAATAGCCGATGAGCTAATATACTTTCTTCTTATCTTTTATAAGCAATTTTGTGAGATTATTTTTCAGTTTATAACCTTAATTTTCATATTTAAGTTGTACTAATAAACTAATAAGCCAAATTTAAGACATGGTTGGCATGTGAATTTATCATAACTTATCATAGCATGAGCTTATTATTTTTAGAAAAATAAGCTACCATTGAAAATAAGTTTCGTTTGACTGACATAACTTGAAGGAGCCTGTAAAAAAAATAAGCTACTAAATGAAATGCTAGTTGAAAGAGCATGTAAAAAAAACTCCAGCGACATGCTCCAACAACTCGCTTCAGCTCCTACTAATGCCAAACATACCCTTAAGCTAAAAATAGAGGCTTTAAAAATAACCTAAAACACATACCAATGTTATTTAATGGTCCAATTAATTTATTCTATATAATAAAAAAGATTAATTTCATAGATCATCATGTTTTTATAATTAATTTCATGTATATCCAAAATACGAGTATTGAATAAATAATGTACAATATTTTTAATACATATTTTGGTATATAAGAAATTTCAACTTAAATAAAGAGAGATACGAAATTGACGCTAATAAAAAATAGTTAGTAAACACTAAACACTGTATGATATAACCCTTCTTTAAGTTGGTCAAATTTGTGGAATTTTTTGGTTTTCTTGTCGTAGATTTTTGTTTTAAACACTAATTATATAAAATGTTAGTAGTATAAGTCTAAAGTAGTAATTATTAGAGGGATGTGTAATTCTTAAGTTATAGGAACATCTACTGTTTCAGATCCCAATAATAAAGACTGAAAACACAACTTTATTCAGTGCTACAATTCACAAAAAAGACGATGTTAAAGCACATTTGTTACCCAATGAACTACTATTTCTCAAGCACGCATTACAAGCATTTACTGCATGTCACTAGCTGGAAACAAAATATTTTACCCAAAGGAAAAAAGGAAACATGATTGAAAGCAACAAATGACCCCATATACATGATAAATCTGTTTTCACATAGAATTACCACTATGTTATGTTGTGTCAGGCCTATTGATTGTTTTAACAAATCTCAAAAAGTGAACAAAAGAACCCATATTATTATTGCAAAGTTGAAGAAATCATAAGGTATCAAGTCAAAAGTTGTGAGTTCGAGTTTCTTTACACACACTAATAATGTAAGCTTGTACCGTTTCAAAACAATCGACAAAAAATCATCTCATTGCGTAATACAGACTCAAGCAGTTGAGAAACAACGCCAAAACTACACAGGAGAAAGTGAAACTTGTTTCACACACTCGTCATGAAACATAAATTTCGAGCCCTGTGTTAAAAGAATGCATCTCTCCTTTTTACAAAGTATCCATCCCAATTCAACACCCCTTTTCACTTTGATCAAGCTAGTCTCTGTTTGGCTTTTCACAAAGATGTGTGTATTCTTATCAATCTAAATGATTGTTTAGGAGTTCATGTGTGAGTTGGTTACCTTTGTTCTTGTTGAATCTTTGTTTGCTTGTAACGTCCACGACTATTAAGCCTTTAAGCATCCGTCTTGCTGCCAAACAGATTGAAATTCAAAGATTAATAAGATATGTTGTGACAATAGCAAGAAAACACATATCAGAATGTATCATTACACTAAAACCATTGTATCATGAAATAGGCATCTTAACATGGATCATATCGGGACAATTCCTTAGTTTGGAAAATGACACAAAGGTCTTTAATATTATTAACCCAAATCAGCGAATTTAACAACAGAGAAACATACATGGTTACAACAACAACCTTAGAGTCGAAGCGTGTTTCTGGCAATCGAATTATTCGAATTACTAGTTGGCCTACTTCTTCGACTACCCTTCAATGGTGTCAAGTAAAAACGCAAAAGCCCACTATCTGCATGATTTGGCGAGTGCCTAGCACTTCGATTCCGTTCAAGAACAAATTCATCTCCTCCTACTCTCCTGTTCTTACCATTTGCCAACCTGTTCATCTCAGAACTCGATTTCTTCATATCAATCGAAGAATTCCTCCAGCTTACACTGCTATTGCTTCGAAACACTTTTTTATTATTCCCACTTTGTTCCCATGACCCAGAATACGATCTCGCAACACCATTCGCTCTACTATATCTGTCATCCTCCTCATCATCTTTATTACCTCGTCGTTGTATAAACCCCCATAGCTTCCATCTCCACCGTCGCGTTTTTTTACCTTCTTTCTTCTCACCATCCCCAAACCTTAACTCAAATGTTTCAGAACAATCATCTCTTAACGAATTCGAATTAGAATCCCTTGCCAATTCTCGCTCATCACCAATACTGCTTGGAACCCTTAACCCTCCTCCATTTCTTCCATAGTTACACTCAACACTTGCAGGGGATACTTTAGCATTAGAAACACTACTCGTTGCAAGCTTACTTTCTTCCATCTCAGCAATCATTTTTCTCATAGAATTAGACCTGTCTAAACTCTTCCGTCTCTTAGACGAAGAATCCGTGTAATACTCTTTCGTCTGAACGGACCCACCAGGTACTAAATCATCATCATCATCATCTACCACCAGTGCTTCATCAAGAGCCACACGAGTCCCCTGCGGAATAACAACAACAGGTGCAGTAGCATCCTCAACCATAGGCGGAAGCCTAGGAAAACTCCTCCCAATCATATACCCATCCCAGGAGGCCCTCGGCTCATCAAACGAATACCTCGGGTCATCAAACGACACCCTCCCCACATCTAACGAAAACCTGGGGTCCACATCACAAGATCTCCTCCCATATCCATAATCCGCAATCTCAGACTGCGTCTCACGATACTGAGATGCAATGGACTTGTTGTTAACAACAGGCAACACATGTTCGTTTGTCTTCTTATTATTCTTTTTCCTCCAATTCTGCCATTTTTTACTTAATACCGAAACCGACCAAAAGCTCGACTTGGAAACCTTTTTGGACTCCAATACATCAATTCCATTCTTCATTCTTTTTAAACGTTCATCAATTGCTTCCAACTCCTCCTCTATTTCCGCTATTTCAGTTATTTCTGTACTTTCTTCAGCAATGTGACTAGATTGATCATTCTCATTGACATTCACATTCACATCACTGACATCTTCTATTTGTTGTATATATTGGTCGTTAATAAATAACGACGAAAGCGTGCTTTCGTTTTTGGCAGCGGATGAAAAAGACTTGGTGCGGCGCAGCAATGAGTTTGTGTTGGTGAAGAGTGATTTGATGGCGGCGGAAGTGGAGTGACGGTGGGAGGAGGTGGCGGCTGAGGTGGCGGCGGAGGATTGATCTAAAGTGGTGAGACGTTCGCAGAGGCATAAAGGACAGAAGGTTGAGAAAGTTTCATCGGGATGACGGGTACAGGTGGTGGTGACGGAGGGTTGTGATGTTGGTTGCTGTTGATTAGGATTCATAAAGAATGGGGTGTGATGCGCTCCTGGCGCATGTTAGCATTAATGAGTAGTAGCAGAGAGAGTGTAACGTTTATGTTGAATGTGAAAGAAAGACTTGACTTGCCAACGGATAGTGAAAGGGAGCTGAGTCGGGAGAAATTCGAGGTTGATGAAATATGTTTTTGACATTTCTACCCTTGTTCTTTTTATTTCTACTGTATTTTCCTTTTCTAATTTGTAACAAAATTAATATTTAATTAATGGGTTTTGTTAACAACTACCTCTAGCTATATAAAAATTCCTTAATTAAAAACATTTTCATGTATGAACTTACTTAATATTAATAAACACCTTATTGAAATTCACTTACCTTAATTATATGTGTTTAAATCATGTATTTATAGAAATGATTACTTTATATATGGAAATGTTTTAATTTAAGGAAAATTTATACAACACCTTATGGGTTGTTGTTAATAAAACCTTTAATTAATTTAAATAGTTTTCTAATAAGGAAATGATTTATCTATACTATTATATAAAGCATTTAAGTTATAGGCTTCATCAAAATTAAGATAAGAAATTCCAATCGTAAAGTGACATGTGTCACTTCTTAACTAAAAATTTATATTTATTTTCAAATTAAAATATCTTTTTATCCATTTTTTATGATTTAATTTCACCATATTTTCTAAAATTTTGTGCTATTTAATTTAACATTCATTTTGATATATTTTTTATGAGTTTTTAGTTTTTACATTTTTAATAGGTTTATTTTATTTTGATTCAAATTTAAATTTAACCTTTATTTCAATCAGTACAACGTTGATTAGTCAAAATCATATACTTTTGAAGGAGTATTTGACGGGTAAGAGATTGCATGAGTCTTTTTATATGAAGAATAATGATGTCACGTGAAAGTTACGGGATACCGAAACAAACACATACAACTAACACATATACATTCGGAGTATTGTGAAACGAATTCACTAAGTAGGTAAGGAATTGCGGGGACTCGGGGAGAATTAGGCTAGCAATTTATTTACTCTATTTATAATATAACTAAATTTATCGCCGCCTTTATGCCCGAGTATCCGACCAGCATTCCTAAAAAAGTTTGCTAAATATAGTTTTTTTTTTTTTTTTTTTTGTTTCTCTGTCCAAAGCTTATTCACGTTTTCTTTTCGCGTTGTCTTAAATGATTTGTTCATTACTAAAAGTAAATTAGTAAGTTTGATCGTATTAAACTCACTTAAAATTATCTTAAACTATAATTTAGCTAAAAAAATGTTAATTACAAAAAGTAGAGAAAAATAAAATAATAATTATATTTTTACTAAATTATATATTTTTTTAATGATAAATAATTTAAGAAGGATGGAATAATTTAAAAGTTACAAAAATGCTATAATTGCTGCATTCAATGATAACCTTTTAATGTAGACAAAATGCTAAACTTAGATGAAGGACGTTGATGTATCACAATATGTACATTCTTTCTGATTTTAGTCACACTTTTTAATACTCTAAGCAACATAAGATTTTTCTAACTAAAACTTTTGACTTAACAATGTGCGTGTATGAGAATGAAATTATTAGAGAAATCGACCGTTTGCTAAATTATTATTATTATTATTATTATTATTATTATTATTATTATTATTATTATTATTAAGTTGTGTCGCATCTCCTTTTCATGTCGAGATCATTGCCGTGCATTCGGCTTATTCGCTTGCATCTAATAACATGTGGTTATGATATTGTGGAATCTGATTCTCAAATGGCTATCTCCTTATCATCTTTAAAGTTATCGAGAATCTTCGGATACGCTTTAGTATGGTCACTGCATCCTTCTCAAGTTTTTCGAAAGAAGAGAATGAAAAGAGGAGAAATTCGTACCCAATATCCACGCATTTCGCCTCGTACTTGACGCGTTTATTATTATTATTATTATTATTATTATTATTATTATTATTATTATTATTATTATTAACTATCACTTTATTAAAACCATAAAATTTACATGAAGTTGGATGGGAGAATCAGATTCCACATTATTATTATTATTATTATTATTATTATTATTATTATTATTATTATTATTATTATTTTTTGAACAAACATATTACATTAAATAAACTTAAAGAACATACAAATCATTTCTCGCAAACGAGGTAATTTCATAAAGAAAAGTACTATATCAACTAATTGAAGCACAAGAAAATGCGTGAGAAGCAACATAGTGAGATACTTTATTTTGTTCTCACTTAATTTAACAAAACGTAATTCGCATATTGTTTGCCCATTAACGAATGTCATATATGTTATGGTTGTAAATCTAGAGGGTGGGTGTGCTTCTAAAGATGATAGGGAGATAGCCATTTGAGAATCAGATTCCACAATATCATAACCACCTGTTATTAGATGCAAGCGAACAAGCCGAATGCATCGCAATGATCTCGACATGGAGAGGAGATACGACACAACTTAAATAATCATCGACATAATAGAGAGAACCAGTGGAGTCACGAACAACAATACCTAAAGCAGCCTTAGAAAGCTTGAATGCAGCATCACAGTTTAACTTCACCATACATCCGCGGGGGTATCCACCAAGGAGAAGTACATCCACGGGGGTATCCATCGTGGAGAAGTATGCGAGCTGGAATCAAGCTTACTAGGGTCCGATATTGGTTGAGCCCTAACAATCTTGTCAAACTCGAAAAGTTCAACATAAATAGAAGCTGACGTGTTAGTGGGGAGAGAAACACATTATCAAAGATAAAACTATTACGAGATCGTCATATAAACCAACAAGTAGTAGCAAAAATTGATAAAACCTGAAAAATGTCATAGGCGGGATGGATTGTGTCAATCAAGGTTTGTATATTGTAACACCCCAAATTTTAAGGTTTTGGTATAGATGTTATAAAAGTATTATGGGGTTTTAAAAAAGCCTTTCAGTTAGTATTTAACAGGCATAAGGACAAGGAAAACAAATAGTTAACATGAAAAGGACCTCCAGTGCAAAAGACTAAATGGCAGGGACTAATAGTGCAAAGAGAAGTTGAAACACATAATTACTAAAATATTCTTGTGGGCTTATAAAACTAAAAATTCAGAGATTAAACCCCTTAGTCACACTTGTTGTGTATCGTGGCTTCCTTAGCCATTTTGGAGGAAAACTAGCTTCATCACCAAGCATTGCAAAAAAAGTTACTGTGCTTTTCAAGGAGTGACTTTGGAGAATTGGTGTTAACCTAAGAAGACACTAAGTGTTCCTAATTAGTTTCCTTACCAAGGCAAGTAAGTGTTTAACCTAGTATGTTAATAGTATAATTATGTTTATGTTAGCTCAGATGTAGCTAAAAATGATTATGTGTTAGCCTCAAAAGAGTCAATCATTTTGCATCAGTGGCAAGTATTAATTGTTTACGAGTCTTGTATAGGTTGTAATAGGTTAGTATACTAGTAATGGGCTTGGACTAATTGTAAGTTGGACTAATTTACATGTAAGTGGACTAGTTACTAACTAGTCCATCCTTAATTCCAACAAATGATCCAAGTAAAAGCCCATAGCCCAATAAACCAAAACCAACGCTCCACCAAGGATTATAAGCACTCCTCACGCTCATTTGTCATGTGTGAGTGAGTGTGTAGTGTGTGTATTTATCTCCACCTTCTCTTTAAATAATACTCCCTCCGTCCCAAATTATAAGTTCATTTTGACTTTGCACAAAGTTTAATAAATTTCCACTAACTAATTTATTCACCAATTAAATATTTTATCTCTTCACTAAAGTGTAATTTGATTGGTTGAAATAGGAAAATGGACAAGTGTTTTGGGACAACCAAAAACAAGAAAATGGACTTATAAATTGGGATGGAGGGAGTACTTCTTTCTTATTTCTCTCTCTAAAGTCTTTCTCTCTATAGTTAAACTTCAAATACCATCAAGTTGTGTGAATGATTCATTATGTAAGAAACCTTAATTAAGACGAAGTTAAAAACAAAATAAAGCATTTTTACAAGTTTATTTGAGACATGAACAATAAACAATACGAATGAAAAATACATACGAAAACAAATAAACAAACAAAATAAAAATAAAGCTTGGGTTGCCTCCCAAGAAGCACTTTTCTTTATTTACGAGTCTTGTAGCTAGACTCAAAGTCACACCCTATCCTATGTGAGTGAGTTCCTCGTCGAGGACATCGTTAGGATCGAACTTTGGTTTTAGCTTCCTATCGATATGCTTTGTTTGGCAAGACTTTTCAAACTTCTCTCCATCCTGATCATATAATGTCATTTTTATGTGCCATGATCCATCTCCTTCCTTAGGTAGCTTGTTCCAATTACACTTACATTTATCACTCTCGCTCTTCCACTTATTCATTCCTAGGTTAATGGGCAAAATTCCTAGGAATTCAATCATCTTTCTAAAAACTAAAGGATCTTCAAATGGGTCCAATTCTCTGTCCCTAGCCAAGAGTTGTTCTACCGAATGCGTTTGGTTAACAAATTCCTCTTCAAGGTAGAATGGGCGTTGAGGTCCTATGAAGTCTCTATTAATCCAAGGTCCGTACCTAGAGTGTCTCCTATTTATATCTACCCAATGGGGTGTGGGTTCCTCATTGTTGTCATAGGCGTGTTTCTTAACATCATAGACCAACCAGGTTTCACCTTCTCCTACCGCTATTTTAGATTCCATACAATCAATCATCGCACTTGCGGTAGCTAAAAATCCTCTTCCTATCAACAAAGGGCATGTCGTGTCACTAACCATATCAAGGACGTGGAAATCAGCTAAAATAGTTAATCTTCCTATGTGCACTAATACGTCCTTTACTACCCTAACCGGATATGCGACACTTCCATCTGCAAGGCCAATAATTATTTCCGTTTCATCTAATTTACCTAGCTTTAGAGTGGTGTAAAGGGATAACGGAAGCAAGTTGAGGCTTGATCCAAGATTGGCTAATGTGTCAAAAGCTTCAGAATTCTCGATCTTGCAGGGTAAAACAAATATGTCCGGATCATCTAATTTTTTAGGTAATTTATTTTGAACGAAAGCGGTCCCATTTTTACCTAACTTAAGCTTTTTCTCATATTTTTCCAAAAGGGCATGATAGTAAGGAGCATAAGTTAAGACATCAATGACCGGACGTTTAAGGTGAAGTTCCTTGAATTCTTCGTCAAGATCTTGAGTAAGAGGTGTTTCAATTATTTTGTTGACCAACTTTTTATTGGTTGTTTCATCATGTTGGTCTTTTTTAAGAACTGGAGTTTGCTTGAAACAAGTGCTCATAGCATTGACCGAGTAATATTGTGGGTACTCAAAGATGCGTAGTCTGCAAAAGCTTATTCGGGGAGTTTCATGCAATCACGAGTGTTGTGGGGACCACTACAATACTCACATGAAGAAGTGATTTTGTTCAATTGGCTTGAAGGTTTAGGAGCCTCGTAGGATTTCATAAGAAACTTGACTTGGTCCTCAAGTTCCATGATCCTACGGTCGGGAATGCTTGAATTATTCGAGGGCAAAGATATTGCCTTGACCGTTTTATTCAAATCACGGGGATCATTCCAACATTCGTTGTCATAGAGAGCAAGATCTTCTATGATTCCCCATGATTCTTCCGCATTCTTGTCACGCAGCTTACCACCAGCCGCTTGGTCAATCGTTTGCCTTGTGGATTGATTGGTACGATCATAAAAGATTTGGACTTGAAGCCAAAGATCGATGCTATGATGAGGGACTTTTTAGAGTAAGTTCTTGAAATGAGTCCAAGCTTCGTAAAGAGTTTCACCTTGACGTTGTTGGAACATCAAGATGTCATTCCTTAACTTGGTAGTTCTTCCCGGTGGGAAAATTTGAGCATGGAAACGAGAGGTGAGATCGTTCCAAGAGGTGATAGATCTCGTAGGTAAACGCTCAATCCATTGACTAGCTTGGTCATGTAGAGAGAATTGGAAGAGATGCAATCAGGTCGTCTCTCGAGTGGCAACATCAAGGTCTATGAAAACAACGATTTTAAGGAAATCCTTGAGACGTTGGATTGAATCTTCGGAACTAAGTCCATGGAATGCACATCCGCTTTGCACCAACCGGATGGTGTCGGATCGCAAGGGAGACACATTGGCTCCTTGGTTGAGCTGAATGGTGTTTCGATAGCCTTGGTGGCTAGGTCGGGAGTATTCTCCTAAAGTGCGGGCTCTAGGTGGTTCGGGTGGGTTTTGGTGGTTTGGTTGGTTTGGTAGAATGACGGGTTCAAGGATATTATCACCTTCCATGATGGCTGGTGATATGGATTACAAACAAAAATACGAAGAAAAGATAGACTAAAGAAAAGCTAATAAAAAGAAAATAAAAATCTCACTAGATAGGAATCTAATGAGTAGACCTAATAAAAATAAAATTCAACCTAAAGCAATAACTATTCTCCGGCAACAGCGCCAAAAAAAACTTTGATGCGGGATTACAAAACTCGAAAATGTTTTACTTCTCAAGGGATCTTGAGAAGCTTGCAATCCTCCAGGCAGTGTACCTGACCGGTGTATTATAGTGAGTGGCAAGTACCGGGGGATTGATCGTTCTCTAGGGGAATATGTTGGTCCCTTTTACTTGGTTATCAATAACTAAATAGCTAATGTAACCAAGATATATGACTTTTAACTCGAATGTATATATGATTAACAATAAAGCAACGTAAAGATAACAGACAATATTTTTCAACGTTTAATTCTTTATTAGAAGTTAATCAAAAGAATCGTACTCAAGTTTTTGCGGAATAACACTTGGGATTGAAAATGACAAGTGTGGTAGTGACTCCTCTCTAAACTCAAAACAATGTTTGAGTGACAACTAAGGACCCACTGAGCTATCTCAGGGGCTATGTTGTTCTTTGTAGGAGTAAAAGTGGTTTGTGAATGCTTTGCATTAATTGTACAAACTTGTCAACTTTTACTCCTCACTTATGTTCCCTATTTATACACAAACATGAACAACTCTAATATACAATGGACCTAAGCGTTCCTTAATAAAATATTGATAGATTTTATTCTCTCGCAAGGGAAACTTCTTTGGGTTAAGTCCAAAAGGTGCTTTCTGATGACAGACTGGATTTAACCATTTGGGGAAAGTTTGACATTAAAGTGATAAAGCACTTTAATGAAACAATTCAAACTTTCCCGCCCAGTCCCGTGATGCGTAGGATTGCACCAGGCTTTACCTCTCGAGGGATCTCGAGAAGCTTACAACCCCCATTAGGCAGTGTACTTGATCGTTGTAGTATAGTATAGTGACAAGTACCGGGGGATTGATCGTTCAGCTAGGAATTGTGTCGCTAGGATTAGAAAACCTAAAGACTAGGTCTAGAGATGAGGGATGATTCTTTTTGTATTTTTAGGTTTTTATAAAAACCAAATAAAAATCTCGGTTTGGAAGGAGTTGGGCGGAATTAGTTGCTAGTCAACTAACCCAATAACTAAGATGCAATCAAAATAAAATACTAGAAATGAAAATAAACTAAATTAAACTAGTGGTGTGAGCAATATATGGGAGAATTGTGTTTACTTAGATTTCACTACTCCCTAGATATCTTTTATAGGTTAATTACTTGTTACAGTTGCGTGGATGACGGATTGTATTCCTTAATACCATTCATTGGGTGGCGTACTTACTTCCCCAATCCTATAAGCGCCTACTTCACTCCTATGTCGAGCCGACTAAGAAGCTCCTAACATGGGATCACTAGAATTTGCTCATGCATTAAATACAACCATTAAAACCTAGTACACATCGGTTCATGTTTCCTAAGACGTTCAAGCAAGTTACACAATGGAGATCTGCCCGTTTTCTTAAGCCTAACATTGAAATCATTCATCCAATACAACTATAAACAAGCAATCAACCTATAATTAACATCTAGGTTTCATTACATCTAAGCAAACACATGATAGATCTAGCCTAGCATGTTAAAATCAAGACAAGCATAAGATATATTCAAACAACACATAGACATATTGAATGAATTGACAGAGGACTTATCTTAATTGAACATGAAAGGTTTCAAGGGGTGAAAACCCTTGAAAATACTGTTACAAACGACCTACGGTTTATTAGGTTCAACCCTAGTATTCTCCACACAAGTTCCTCCTTTAATGAATGAAAAATAGAAAAGTATATATAGATTTTGTGAGGTGATGGCGTCAAGAGCAAATGTCTGACGCCGTCATCTCGCCGCCAAATAAATTCTCGGACTGCCTTGATCTAGGTTTGACGCTGTCACGTGTACTACTTTTGCAGGCCGTCATCATATTAACTCTTGACGCCCTTCTCTTAACGCCTTCAGGTTTTCTCTGGGTCGTCATGGATTTTACTCCTGACACCGTCAAAATTTCCTTCTTGACGCCGTCAGGTACTGTTCTCAGCATGGAAAATTAAGTCTTTGCCGTTTTCTTCACTTTTATGCTCCAAAAAAGTCCAAAATGCTTCATTTTCCAGAATTCACTCCCAAAGTACCTAAAATCACAAAAGGAACGATTTAGGTCAATATTTGATCAAATAAATTCAATTCCAGGCTTAAATGACCCCCTAAAAACTGTTCATTTTTCGCCTTATCATATACCCTTACACTTGAGATTTGGTTGTCCTCAAGCAAATGCGCTTTTATTCTAGTCAAAATACAAGTTAGGGGTCATTTAACACTAATATAAAAGTAATTACAACAAATAATCGTTCCACTAAAGACCAAAGACAAGCACGGAGGTCATACACTAGCACCTCACAAATAGTGTTTAGATACTCACATCTCTCGGGTGTAATAAAGTATATATCACAATATGGAAATGGAAAACATCTCTCACTACCTGTCATAGCAAAATAGATTACCATAGGCTTGGGAAAGGATCAAACCTCCACCACATGGAGTAAGCACCTAGGATAAACTATCAAAGAGGTCTTTTAAAGGGTTGTAACGTTAGGTGTGGGGATATGGAATACACGGTTTTGTTGGATATAGGCAGTCTTTACTGGTGGCGAGTTAACAATCTTGGTTAATTACATGTACAATATGGCGTTGCTAAGCCAAGACTAGACTCGACTTAAGCTAATAAATCAAAAATAACAAAAACATAAAATGAACATAGAATGAAAAGGGATGGTAGTCCGTATGTTTTTCTCTTTTCTTTTTTTTTATATTTTTTTTTTCCTTTTCTTGATTTTTTCAATTTTTTTTTTTTTTTTTTTTTTTTTTTTTTTTTTTTTTTGCATACACTCTTACCCTACCATCCAAAATAATACATCATAGGGAATGAAAATTCCCCTTACACTTGAATTTTTACATACTTTACAATAAACTAATCTAATGATTCAAATTAAGAAAATCAAAACACTTGGAGTACTTTTAAGATTAACGCACATACGGGGGTAATATATGATGTTCTTCCCCATTACTTCATAAAATAAGTACTTTACCCATGAGTCCCAATCGTCTCAAAACAATATGTACAAGGATATGACTCGACTTAGCAACCATGTAATCAATTAGATAATTAACTTAGGGTTTAACAAATAACAATAATGCACTAAAGATGAGTGCATACACGGAAGGCTAAGGCGATTTGGGTGTACATTTAAGTGGGGTGTAACAAATTCTTCCTTTAAGTAAGATGCTTAAAGTTAGAAACGCAAAGATAGGCTCGGAGGGGTGTACTAGGGGTTTCGTGTACTAAAAATGAGTACAACGCTAAGGTCTGGGAAAAATTAGTTGACTTAACTAGCCAAGTAATATGACATAAATGGTCAAGTAATTATGATACGGGTTTAATACAATGGTGATCCTAATGCCTCTTATCATGTAGTAAATCCTACTACACGAATGTAGTCTCACTAGTGGTCTCGGGATGCATCACTAACGCAAGTTCTAGAATCTAAATGCTACCGGTACACTCATAAGCACTAAAAGTAAATGCTTTTCCTATCAAATCTAAAGGCGAACCTCACATATTTGGGTGGAAAATTTTTCTGAATAGTACGGTTTTGTGCTAGTCATACAATCTCCTATCCATGAGACGCTTGCATTGGCTAAAGTTTCACTCCTAAATGTTGTAAAAAAATTTAAATTTGGCGCTAAAATTGCACTAACAAGTATTTCTCATAGTTTTATTACACATCTACTATCAAACAAATAAACTCAAGCGAAAGTGTATCTGTAAGGTATCATAATTTTACCCTCCCCTTACACTTAGGATGAACATTGTCCCCAATGTTCAAGTAAAGAATGTAAAAGTGAAATAAGTAAAACAAATGAAATCAAATACTCCCCTGATTCGCTCGGTATGGATAATAAGGTGGTCAGGTTAGATCTTCCTCCAAGAAAATGAACAATGAAAGCTTCCATTCCATAATATAAATCATCTTCTTGTCATACATAACCTGTGAAACCTGAGAAAACAGACAAGGCAACCTCGCGTAAAATCGGCGGCAATCTATATATGCTAACAAATCCTAGAAAACAAAATAAGATATAATGCTTGTGGAATGATGTTTGCAGATTTCCTGGAGATTATAAAACTAATGATTCAACAAAAACTTTAAGACTCCGTTAGAAAAACAAAACTGGTAAAATTTCCAGAATTTTACACGTGACGCCGTCAAGAGTAAACTCGTGACGCCGTCAGAAGTGACCTGCAGAAATTCTTATGTTAAGTTTCCGAAAAATTTCTGGAAAAAACTTTGTCCTACTTCCTGGAAAATCCTGCAAAACATCATTATGACTCGATACAAGCATTTGACTCTAACAAATATGAATATACAAGTTCACTTAATATTGTGGAGAATCATGATCGGTTTTGTTTCTTAAAAACATATTTGGGGTTTCCCCTTACACTTATCTTTTGCGAAATACCTTTGGATGAAGTTAAGACTAAGCCAAACAACAAAGTAAAGTATTTTCATCATTTTAGTTTTGAAACATGATCTACCAACAATAAAAATAAAGCATGCATACGGAAGCAAATAACAAACAAATAAAAATAAAAATCACACAAAGCATGGGTTGCCTCCCAAGAAGCGTTTTTCTTTATTTACGAGTCTTGTAGCTAGACTCAAGGTCATGGGTTACTACGTGACATGGGTGAGTTCCTCATTGAGGACATCTTTGGGATCAAACTTAGGTTTTAACTTCCTATCGGTTTTCTTGTACGGTATGACCTTTCAAACTTCTCTCCATCCGGATCATACAAAATCATCTTCATATGCCATGATCCGTCACCTTCCTTAGGTGGCTTGTCCCACCTCCATTTACAATTATCTCCTTCTCTTTTCCACTTGTTCATCTCTATATTAATAGGCATTACGCTTAAGAACTCAATCATCTTCCTAAAGACTAAGGGGTCCTCAAAAGGGTCTAGCTCTTCATCTCTAGCTATGAGTTGTTCCACCGAATGTGTCTTATCGATGAAATCTTTTTCTAGATAGGATGGGCGTTGACGTCCTATAAAGTTCCTTTCTACCCAAGGTCCATATCTAGATGGTCTCCTATTCATCTCTACCCAATGTGGTGTCGGTTCATCCTCACAATCGTAGCTATGTTTCTTAACATCATATACCGACCAAGTATCGCCCTCACCTACCGCTATCTTAGACTCTTTACAATCTATCATGGCGCTAGCGGTAGCTAAAAATCCTCTTCCTACCAACAATGGGCATGTAGTGTCACTAACCATGTCTAGGACGTGAAAATCCGCTAAGATAGTTAACTTCCCTACGTGAACAACTACATCCTTAATCATTCCAACCGGGTGGGCAATACTCCCATCCGCTAGACCAATCAATACCTCCGTCTCTTCTAACTTTCCTAGCTTGAGAGTGGTGAAAAGGGATAAGGGAATCAATTTGAGGCTTGACCCTAAATTGGCTAGTGTGTCAAAAGCTTCGGATCTTCCTATCTTACAAGGCGAAACAAATATGCCCGGATCATCAAGCTTTTTAGGCAACTTGTTTTGAACGAAGGCGGTCCCATTTTTACCTAGTTTAAACTTCTCATACTTTTCTAGGAGGGCACTATAGTAGGGAGCACGGGCTAAGACATCAATAACGGGGCGTTCAAGGTGAAGCTCCTTGAATTCATCGTCAAGGTCTTGCGTAGGAGGTATTTCAACTATGCTTTTGACCGGTTTTATATCGGGTGTTTTATTCGATTGGTCCTTTTGAAGAATTTGGTTTTGCTTGAAACACGTGCTCGTTGATTTAACCGAGTAGTATTGCGGACAAGAAGTGGGTGACGAAACTGATGATATGGAATTAACATTTAGTTTCGGGTTCTTGACCGTGTCGCTTGGGAGTGCTCCCATTTCTCGGTCATTGAGAACTTTCAACAATGTGTCAATTTTGGTGGTCATCTCGCTTTGCTTTTGTTTGAAATCGGCTTCAAACTTAGATATGCGAGCTTCTTGAGATGCCATAAACTTGTACATCAATCCTTCAAGATTGTTGGTACTACCATAGTTGTTAGAAGGATTGTTGTTGAAAGTACGGTTGGAGGGTGTACCGTTTGGGTGGTAACGATTAGGCGGATTGGAAGAATTGGCTTGGTTTTGTTTCCACCTAAGGTTTGGGTGATTTTTCCAAGAGGGGTTGTAGGAATCACCATAAGGGTTTGGCTCGAGTTTGAAAGTGTACCACTTATCTCCCGCTTCGTCGGTACGCGAGGATGCGTAGTCCGCAAAAGCTGTTCCGGGGAGTTCCACACAATCACGAGTGTCATGGGGACCACTACATAATTCGCATGAAGAAGTGATTTTGTTCACTTAGCTTGAAGGCTTAGGAGCTTCGTAAGATTTCATGAGAAACTTAACTTGGTCCTCAAGTTCCATGATCCTACGGTCGGGAGTGCTAGAATTGTTCGAAGGCAAAGATATTGCCTTGACCGTTTTGTTCAAATCACGGGGATCATTCAAAATTTTTTTCATAGAGAGCAAGATCTTCTATGAGTTCCCATGATTCTTCCGCACTTAGATCACGTAGCTTACCACCGGCCGATTGGTCAATGGCTCGCCTTGTGGAGAGATCGATATGGTCATAGAAGATTTGGACTTGGAGCCAAAGATCTATGCCATGATGAGGGACTTTTTAGAGTAAGTCCTTGAATCGAGTCCATGCTTCATATAGAGTTTCACCTTGACGTTGTTGGAACATCAAGATATCATTTCTAAGCTTGGTAGTTCTCCCCGATGGGAAAAATTGAGCAAGGAAACGAGTGGTGAGATCATCCCATGAGGTGATGGATCCCGCGGGTAAACGTTCAAGCCATTGACTAGCTTGATCACGTAGAGAGAATCGGGATAGGCGTAATCGGGTCGACTCTATAGTTGTAGCATCAAGGTCTATAGAATCTATGATTTTAAGGAAGTCCTTGAGATGTTGATTTGGATCTTCGGAATGAAGTCCATGGAATGCACATCCGCTTTACACCAACCGGATGGTGTCGGATCGCAAGGGAGATACATTGGCTCCTTGGGTGAGCTCAATGGTGTTTCGGTAGCCTTGGTGGCTAGGTCGGGAGTACTCTCCTAGGGTTCGGGGCCTAAGAGGTTGGTTAGCAAGTGGTGGGTTTTGTGGGTGGTCTTGTTGTGGTGGGATGATGGGTTCAAAGATGTTACCACCTTCCATGATGTCGGATGGTAAAAGTTACGAACAAAGACACGAAGAAATAGCATAGACTAAAGAGAACCTAAAAATAAAAATAAAATCCTACTAGAAAGGAATCTAGCAAGTAGACCTAATAAAAAGAAATCCTAACCTAGACAATAACTATTCCCCGGGCTGCGGCGCCAAAAACTTGATGCGTAGGGATTGCACCAGGCTTTACCTCTCGAGGGATCTCGAGAAGCTTACAACCCCCACCAGGCAGTGTACCTGATCGTTGTAGTATAGTATAGTAACAAGTACCGGGGGATTGATCATTCAGCTAGGAATAGTGTCGCTAGGATTAGAAAACCTAAAGACTAGGTCTAGAGATGAGGGATGATTCTTTTTGTATTTTTAGGTTTTTATAAAAAGCAAATAAAAATCTCGGTTTGGAAGGAGTTGGGCGGAATTAGTTGCTAGTCAACTAACCCAATAATTAAGATGCAATCAAAATAAAATACTAGAAATGAAAATAAACTAAATTAAACTAGTGGTGTGAGCAATATATGGGAGAATTGTGTTTACTTAGATTTCACTACTCCCTAGATATCTTTTACAGGTTAATTACTTGTTACAGTTGCGTGGATGACGGATTGTATTCCTTAATACCATTCATGGGGTGGCGTACTTACTTCCCCAATCCTATAAGCGCCTACTTCACTCCTATGTCGAGGCGGCTAAGAAGCTCCTAACATGGGATCACAAGAATTTGCTCATGCACTAAATACAACCATTAAAACCTAGTACACATCGGTTCATGTTTCCTAAGACGTTCAAGCAAGTTACACAATGGAGATCTGCCAGTTTTCTTAAGCATAACATTGAAATCATTCATCCAATACAACTATAAACAAGCAATCAACCTATAATTAACATCTAGGTTTCATCACATCTAGGCAAACACATGATAGATCTAGCCTAGCATGTTAAAATCAAGACAAGCATAAGATATATTCAAACAACACATAGACATATTGAATGAATTGAAAGAGGACTTATCTTAATTGAACATGAAAGGTTTCAAGGGGTGAAAACCCTTGAAAATACTGTTACAAACGACCTAGGGTTTATTAGGTTCGACCCTAGTATTCTCCACACAAGTTCCTCCTTTAATGAATGAAAAATAGAAAAATATATATAGATTTTGTGAGGTGACGGCGTCAAGAGCAAATGTCTGACGCCGTCATCTCGCCGCCTAATAAATTCTCGGACTGCCTAGACATGGGTTTGACGCCGTCCTGTGTACTCCTTTTGCAGGCCGTCATCATATTAACTCTTGACGCCCTTCTCTTGACGCCTTCAGGTTTTCTCTGGGTCGTCATGGATTTTACTCCTGACGCCGTCAAAATTTCCTTCTTGACGCCATCAGGTACTGTTCTCAGCATGGAAAATTAAGTCTTTGCCGTTTTCTTTACTTTTATGCTCCAAAAACGTCCAAAATGCTTCCTTTTCTAGAATTCACTCCCAAAGTACCTAAAATCACAAAAGGAACGATTTAGGGCAATATTTGATCAAATAAATTCAATTCCGGGCTTAAATGACCCCCTAAAAATGGTTCATTTTTTGCCTCATCATCCCGCCAAATCTTCAGTCTTTAAGTCATCAGTCTTCAGTACCATGATAGTTGTTGAGGAGTCTGGGGGTTTCAGTGAGTTATTGTCATCCTCACTGAACCCATCACCTTCTTCTTGGCTTAGATCACACTCACTGAGTTCTGCCTCACTGAATGGAGAACCTTTCTTCTTAGGCTCAGTCTAAGCATCCTGAAGATGACTCACTGAGTTACTGTTCACTCAGTGACTTGCTTACACTTAGGTGATTTTACATTCAAATCCTTGTTAGAAGAAGATTGGGGAATTCAGTAACCCAAGAATCTCCCCCTATTTGAACATACAAATAGCCTAAGTGTTTCTTTGTTCAGTGTGAGTTGGCAGGGGTTTTCATCTCTTACTGAATGTTGATGTAATTATAAGTAGGACACATAATTTAAATAAAACACCAAAGTTTATTAATAGTTATTACAAGTCCTACAAATTACAATAAAATAAAAAAAGATAGATGTTGTTGCAGATTAGATGTTCAGGTGGTATCCAAGGGCTTCAAGATTTGCTTTCTTTGATCTGAGTAGATGTCTTTCAGGATGTTCATTAATCATTGCTTCTAAGTCCTGTCAAAATCTTTTGTTCTTAGTACTCTTGATGGGGGACGCCAACCTGAGGTACATGAGCATTGCTTTGACTCCTGCCTTTTCCATATCAGGCCATCTTTGGAAAGCTAGGTTTCCATACTCATCAGTAAAACATAAGCCTCTTTCAGGTACTTCAAGGACCGCATTGTTCACAAAAGTGATCCCTTCAGGAAGCGACCTGTCACAGTCCAGCCCTGGTACTTTGATCTCAGGCTCCATCTCAATATGCTTCCTTTTCCTCCTGGAAGCCTTAGATGGAGCAGTCTCTGTTGTTCATTCAGGAAGAAGTGAGGGAATGTTCAGTGCTTCAGGCATTGCTTTCAGTCTGTCATACCTTTCCTTCAGTGACTTGAGAAGGTTGGGTACCACAACATTGTTCTTCTTGGCAATGATGGGACGAAGCTCATCAAGTTCAGTGATGCCAAAGTCAGCAAACCTGAATGGATTGTGAATTTCCATCACTCTTTTATCTTGTCCCCTGAAGACAGTGATTATTGCAGGATTGGTGTTGCGATGGATTTTAATTTCAGTGATGGTTTCAGGTTTCAGCCTTTCTTTCATCACCCAAGTATACCTTTCAATACTGGTCTTTCTTATATGAGCATCCCTCCTGAGCTTTTCTTCCCCTTTCCTTTTGAGGGCACTCATTTATTCTTCCTGAGCCTTTTTGAAGGCTGCACCAGCTTGCTCAGTGGCTAGTGCCTCAGTATCCAGTCCAATCTTTTCAGCTTCCTCATGAACAACCTGTATAAGAGCAGGCTTGCTCATTCTCTCTTCTTCAGCCACCTTTTGTAGTATCTCAATTCTTTTCATGTGAGCTTGAATTTCGGCATTGGTGAGATGGTGTACTACTCCATTGATTTCAAACGGGACTCTGATAGGTTCATCAGGGTCATATCTGACTATGGTTGAGGCAGGCTTGAGTACAATTTCAGGTTCAGAGGTGGTAGCAATACTTTTTCCTCTGTCCTACCTGAGAGTGGAGGAGACTGGTTCATCTTGTGGTGGAACTCCAGTGATTGGAGTGGCTTCAGTGACATGCTCCCCCTCAGTGTGAGAGGGCTGTCCAACTTCTTATTCTTCAGTATTAGGGGCTTCAGTAGCATTCTCCCCCTCAACATTTTCCTGAGCGTCAGTGATGGCAAGTGTTGGCTGTACTGAAGAAGAAGTAGATGTTCCCTTGAAGGCTTGAAAAATTTCGGTCATCATAGACTTGATTTCCACAGTATCCTGATGAATGAGAGATACTTTGGAGTCAATTGCAGCCTGAGAATTTTCAAGGGCTGTCATCCTGGATCCCATTGTCCATGCCAGAGAAGTGGACTTTTGGGATTGAGCTGCCACTGATTCTTCCAATTTTGTAAAGAAAGATTTGAGAGACTCCATCGTTGATCTTAGACCCTGAACATTAGATCCATTTAGCAAGCCAAGTAACTCAGTGAGGGTCACTGAGTTTACCTGATATGTCTCAGATGCCTGAAGAAGCTTCCTGGTTAGCTCAGGATCATCTTTGACTGATTCTTGAACAGACTGAACCCCTGTATTCAGCTTGTTGAGGGATTCCAAAAACTGGTTGAGTTAAGAGACCATTTATGTCAGGGAGTAGGTGACTATGGAATTCTGTTCCCTAACATCATCATTAAAGTCTTCAACAGCATCCTTGAGGAGGTGGTAATGGACTGCTTGCTCAGTGTGCATGTTAAACACTTCGTCAGTGACCCCCTGTACAAAATGTTAGTAATCTTCTTGATGAATTTGGTGAAAACTTTCTCAGTGAGAGGAGCTTGATCATCTTCTGAGGACTCTGATGTGGAGTTAGTTTCAGCGGCCTCAGTGTTAGAGGGTTGAGGAGACTGAGGAATTGGTTCAGGGACTGTCTCCTCAACCACCATATCATCTCCAACTTCAAAAATCTCCTCATCACTATGAAATTCATCATCAGAGAACAGGGCGGCCTGAGCATCAGCCAGTGAGTTAATCTGCAACAGGTTAAGGTTATCCGGCTCCTCTTCACAAGAAGACTTGCCTTCGTTATAGCCAGGTCCTGACCCCTCAAATCCGGTAGTTTGGGTTTTATCTACCTGGTCCTCAAGGTCAGTTCCCAAGTTATGCGTACCTCCAGGGGTGGTTATGGGTTCCATATCAGCGGGTGGCTTTTGTCCCTCTGAATCTTTGTCCCCCGTGACCCCTTCAGACACTGATGGGTGTTTTTCAATGTCACCGTGAGGAGTCGTGATTGTTGTGTCCCTATCAGCGGGTTGTATGTTTCCCTCTAAGTCTTTGGGATGAGTTTTTGTGCCCTCAGACAAAAGCTTTGATTTGCGAATGTCCTCATCAGGCACCTGAGTGGTTTTGCCCCCCTTTCCAACAGGCTTGTACTGGCCTGTCAAAGGTTTAGGGGCGAGAACTCCCTGTTGCTTGGGTTGTGATTTACCCGAGCCTTTGGCAGGATGTAATTGTTTGTGGATCCCCTTCTCAGTGGAGTAGTGCTGCCCCACCGAGGGTATAGGACCCCTTTCTCCCTGAGACCCTGGTTGTGATTTCCCAGAGCCTTTAGCAGGATGAGGAGGTTTGGTTAGTTCCAACTCCACTGACTTGTTTATGTCAGCAGAGCCTTTGGGAACGGGTTCGCCCGAGGACACTGAGTGTGATGTCTCAGTGCCCTCTGTTGGCCCTTGTTTTGGGGCCAAAGATTGGCTAATGATCCTGAGGGTGTCAGCAGTCAGGGTCTGTTGTTGTTATTGCCCCCTTTTGTCAGGCTTAAAGGCAGAGGTCTTAGTGGCGAGTGACTTAGGTTGAGTCACCTTCCTAGACCCCTGTCCCTTCTTCTTCTTCACCTTTTTAGTAGGAGAGGGAACTGGTGAAATTTTGTTGTCACCCTGGATAGCAGTAAGCATATATGTTGTCAGGGTGACAGGTGTAACCTCAAGAGGGTCACGTGACTAATTAGCCTTGTGTAACACATCAGGCTCAAAGCCAACTGCGTCAGGCTTAGCATACTCAGACCCAAGCAAGTCTTGTAGGGCACAGGAAATGAATCTAGGGTATGACATGAGTTTTTGCCTAGACTTCCCCCTAACTTTGCTATGAGGTCCCTGAAGATTATTTCTCCAAGGTCTATCTTTTTACCCTCAATGAGACAATACACTATCATTGCTTGAGTAGTGTTCAATTCCTCAGTAGAGGATTTATTTCCCCAAAGGACCTGAATGACAAAGGTCATCAGAATCCTCCAGGGGGCTGGAAACCAGGTCTTGATGATTGGGGCCTTGGACAGGAGGGCCCCTGGTGTCACCTCAGGGTGATTTTTGTCATAGGTCCCAAGTTCTAGTAGAACTTCCTTCACATCTTTCTCAGTGGGTTGGGCAGTGAAGGTCTCAGTGTAGTCAAGGCCTGTGGCTTTGACAAAGGTTTTGTAGTCAAGGGTTAGGAACTTTGTTCCATTCTTCACTTAGAACCTTATTTTGGCCTCCTTTGGCGCATCAGGGTTTTCAACCACCGCTGTGCACCAAAATTCCCTCAAGTAGTCATGATAGATGACAGAGGGGGTCTTTGTGAATGTGGTGGTGAGAAAACAGTTCTGAAGGAACTTCACCACATCCCTGTATTCAAGGAACCCTTCAGGGTAGGCAAAGTTCCCCACCACATTGTTTTTGGTGAGGTCTACGCTTTCCACTTTGAAATCCATATTGGGTGCGTATTTGATGACCTTTGAAGAAGTCATTTATGTTTGAGAAAAAGTTCTGGTTTTGGTATCAAAGAAGAAAAACACAAGCAGTTTAATCAAACAGATTTTTGAAAACAATTTTGCAAGAGTTTTGATAAGTTTTTAAAAGCGTGTGTGTTTTTTCTTTGTGGGGGGTATTTATAGGGAATGGATTAGGGTAGTGATGTTGTAGATATCAAAGGGTTTTTGTTATTAAACCAAAACGGTATAATAATATGTGTTTGATATCTGCATTTATTATCACGATTCCCATTACCATATTTTCTCTCACATGATGGGGTGAACAGTTGTGTGGCTCTGAAAATAATGCACTTTTGCAGAGTGATATCATCACAACTATTTGTTATGAGAGAGCAATTAATGCTCAGTGGTGTTTGGTGAGAGAGATGTGGGGGCCCAAGAAGTGGATGCCAGTTGTGTAAGCGACATATATTCCTATATTTAATAGGAATCAGTTACCTACCTGGGACATTTACTAACTAAGTACTTAGAGCATTTAGTTAGGGTATTCAATGCCTTTGACATCTTGAGCCCCCTGAATGATTTTTCATTCAGAATTGGTTTATGTTCAGGAAGGGTGTGATCAGGGACCTAGAGAATTTACATCAGGTTGGAACACTTTTGATCAGTTTCCTGATTCTATGTCTAACATGCCCAATTCAGCTTTCAATCTTGTGAAAGTGGGTTCATCCAAGGGTTTTGTGAAGATATCAGCTAACTGATACTCAGTGGGGATGAAATGTAATTCATTTTCTCCATTCATGATGTGGTCCCTGATGAAGTGGTATCTGATGTCAATGTGTTTGGTTCTTTGATGAAGTACTGGATTATTTGAGATGGCTATGGCACTTGTATTATCACAAAAGATAGGTACCATCTTATACTGAATGCCATAGTCACTCAGTTGGCTCTTCATCCATAGTACATTTGCACAACATCCTGCAGCAGCCATTTATTCAGCTTCAGCTGAGGACATGGCTACTGATTGTTGTTTCTTTGTACTCCAACACACAAGTTTACCACCAAGAAATTGACAGGATCCTAAGGTACTTTTTCTGTCCATATTGCATCCTGCATAGTCAGAGTCAGTATACCCTTTGAGGTCAAATCCTGAACATTTTGGGTAATACAAACCAAGGTTTGATGTACTCTTCAGGTACCTGAAGATTCTCTTGACAGCAGTGAGATGGGACTCTTTTGGGTCAGCCTGATATCTTGTACACAGACAGACTGAGAATTGGATATCAGGCCTAGATGCAAGTAAGTACATCAGGGAGCCTATCATTCCCCTGTATTGAGTTTGGTTCACTGATTAGCCAGTGAGGTCAGGGCCAAGGTTGTTTGGAGGAACCATAGGAGTCTTCACTGAAGAGCAATCAGTGAGGTCATACTTCTTCAGTAGGTTCCTTAGGTATTTTTCTTGGCAAATGGATATTCCTTTTTCTGTTTCTATGATTTGGAGTCTAAGGAAGTATGTGAGTTCACCCATCATGCTCATTTCAAACCTTGTGGTCATCAGTTTTTCAAACTGTTTGCAAAGTTTGTAGCTTGTGGAGCCAAAGATGATGTCATCAACATACACTTGGACAAGAATGACATCACACTTTGTTATGTAGATGAACAGTGTGTTGTCAATCTTTCCTCTGACAAACTTGTTTTGGATCAGGAAGGCTGAAAGAGTTTCATACCATGCCCTGGGAGCTTGTTTCAGTCCATAGAGGGCCTTGTTAAGCTTGTAGACATGGTTGGGGTATTCACTACTTTCAAAGCCAGGAGGCTGTTGCACATAAACATCTTCTTTGATGTTACCATTTAGGAATGCACTTTTAACATCCATTTGGTAAACTTTAAAGTTCATGTAGGTTGCATAGGCAAGGAAGATCCTGATGGCTTCCATTCTAGCAACAGGTGCAAAGGTTTCCTTATAGTCTATACCTTCCTGTTGATTATATCCTTTGGCAACCAGTCTTGCTTTGTTTTTGATGACTGTTCCATTCTCATCAGTCTTGTTTTTAAAGACCCATTTCATACCAATGATTAAAACACCCTGGGGGCATTCAACAAGGGTCATGACATCATTTCTGTCAAATTGTTCCAATTCATTTCTCATGGCCTGAACCCAACTTTCATAAGTCAAGGCTTCTTTGACATTTTTAGGCTCAATTTCAGAGAGATAGTCAGCATAAAGACATATATTGGTTGAGGCTGCTTTGTGTTTTGCAGCCATGCTTCTTGTGAGCATGCCTTCAGTGGGTTCACCAATGATGTTCACAAGCTCAATGATTTTGGATCTTGTCCAGCTATCCTGAGGTTTGGGATAGGAATTTGAGCTTGAAGGAGCCTGATTAGGTTCAGACTCAGGAACATGAGGTGACTCATCAATATGTGCTTCAGTGACATTTGTGGGAACAACTTGTTCTGAGGGTTCCTGAACAATTTGTTCAGTGGTTGCAGTCTCATTGGAGACTTGCTGAGTTTCAATGAACTCACTGATAGTTGGTTGGGGTAGGTTGTGAGGGATGATATAGTAGGAGACATCAGCATCAGCTTGGTATTGGGTTGAGGGGTTGTTCTCAGGATGATACTCATCAGGAGGATACCTTGATGAGTCATCAATACCAATTTCTTCAATTGAGGAATTTGAGAACCTGATGGATTCAGTGCTCTCATCAACAGTAATGTGATAAGTTTCCTCAGTTTGTTGTCTCCTTGTGTTGAACACCCTGAAGGCTTTAGAAACCAGAGAATATCCCAGGAAGTATCCATCATCAGCTTTGGCATCAAATTTACCCAAGTGATCCTTGTGATTATGAATAAACACAGGACACCCAAATACATGAAAGTAGCTAATGTCAGGGATCCTTCCTTTGAATATCTCATAAGGAGTCTTATTGTGCCTTTTCACAATGATTGACCTATTTTGAGTGTAGCAAGCTGTTTTAACTGCTTCAGTCCAGAAATGTTTTAAGAGGACTGAGCCATTTAACATTGTCCTTGTTGCCTCAATGAGTGTTCTATTTCTCCTTTCAGCTACTCCATTTTGCTCAGGAGTATAAGGAGAAGTGAAATTTTAAGAAATTCCTTTCTCATCACAGAAACACTCTAGGTCTTGGTTTTTGAATTCAGTGCCATTGTCAGTTCTGATTTGTTTAACTTTGACATCATTTTGATTTTCAATGTTCTTGACAAATGACATGATGGTATCAGTTGCCTGACTCTTTTTGGTCAGGAAGTAAACCCAAGTGTATCTTGAGTACTCATCCACTATGACCAGAGTATACTTCTCATGGTGAATGGACATTGGACTGACAGGTCCAAAAAGGTCCATGTGGAGAAGATGTAGGCTGCTTTTGATGGAAAAGGTTTGTTTGGTTTTGAATGATGCCCTATGGTGTTTTCCTTTTTCACAAGCAGAACAAGGCTTGGCTTTGGTATACACCAGGGATGGAAGGCCTAGAACTTTGTTCTGTTTGGCCAGGTTGTTGATGCTCTTGAAATTGAGATGAGAGAGTCTCCTATGCCATAGCCAGTTGATTGTCTCACTTACCTTTGAGAATAGACAAGTCCCATTTTGATTCAGGGATGACATGTCTAGAACATAAACATCATCCCTCCTGGGGGCAATCAACACTACTTCCTTATTGGCATTAAAGATGGTCCCTCTCTTGTCATCAAACTGAACTATGTATTTGGCATCACATAGTTAGGAAACACTTATCAGGTTGTACTTAAGACCATTAACATAAGCTATTCTTGTAAAAACTATACCATTGCATTAGTGGGAGCTGATGAGTTATCACCAAATACTACTTTGGGTCCTGGTTCTTCTACATATTTGTGCAGATAACTTTTCACACCAGTCATACTCCTAGAGCATCCACAATCGAGGTACCAGGTAGGATCCTTGATGTGTTTATGCACAAACATTAAACTGGGTTAGTTTTTCTTGTTGACCCACTTTCTAGTGGGCTTAGTCCTCAGGGACTTTTTGAATATAGCTAATGAATCATGGTTTGAAGTTGTGTGTACTGAGCTTCCACATGTTTTACATTTTGTGGAGGTTGATGCTTTAGTTGACTGAGGAGTGTTGGTGGGGGTTTTCCTTCTAAACTGAATGATCTTGTCATGTCCTTTGGTTTCATGGGAGGGATCTCCATAGATGTCATAGCAATTATTCATCATACAATCATCAAGAAGATGATCATTGAAACCATAGTGAGGACATGGCAAGAAAGGCTTAGCCTTCAGTCTCTATTTGGAAGGTGTGGCATACTGATAGCCTTGGGTTTTATATAGACCTTGTGCTTTTAAAGAAGCAGTGTGAGAGATGTAATCACAAGTTCTGTGGTCCTCTTGTTTGCATATCATGCAGAACAAGAATCTGTAGCATTTATCAGTCTTGTAATTAGGATAATTGCACAGCTCACATCTCCTTGAAGGTCTGGGTGTGGTTTTTGGTTTGGAAGAACTTAAGGATACTGATGGGTTTTTCAATTTTGAGTCAGAAGGTTTTTCAGTGGACTCAATTTTCTCACTCAACATCCTGACAAGTTCAGCAAGCTGATCAAATTTTGAGTCAGTGCTTTCAGGTTTCAGTTCAGTAGGTACTGAAGGTTTGTGGTGTTCAGTGGGTGCAGGAGTAGGTCTTTTCCGAATAGTCTTTCCTAACCCTGATTTCTCCTTGGGAGAATGAGGTTGATAGACTGATGGTGCAAGGTCAGAATTGGGTTCAGCTCCCTAAAGATGTTTCAGTGGAGGGAGTGGTGAATCAGACTTAGACTCAGTGATGGACTCAGTAGGACTAAGTTCATCAGTGACTCCTAGCAGCTCCTTGATAGCCTGACTTTCAGGCTCCAGGATTCTTTCAGTGTTAAAATTTGGCAGCTTCCTGTCAGGATTGTTTCTTTCAATCCAATCACTGGGTTTAGGAGCAAGTTCTTTGCTAGAGAGTATGTTGGCTGATAGAAAAGTTGTTGAATGGCTACTCTCCCCAGACTCTTCAGCGAGTTGATCTTCACCCATGGCAACCTTTTTGGTGTAGGGTGTGAGACTCAGTGTTTCATAAAGTTTGGGGTTTTTCTGAGTCCATTTCCAAATAACAGCCTTTTCTTTCTTAAGTTCTTCCTGAAGAGCTTGATTTTGTTTAACAAGTTCAGAATTTTGAATTTGAAGTGTAACAATTTCAAGCTTAGCTTGTTTTAAAGCAAGTAGTTCATCTCTACATTGATTTAATTCAAAACTCAGTTTGTTAAATTTTGAAAACAAATTAAGTCTTTGCTCTTCAACATACTTAAGATCAACATTAATATAATCTAAGTAAGATTTCCAATCAGCATCATCATCCATAGAAAGTAAAATGTTTACCTTTCTCATTGTGATGTTAACCCATTCTCCATCTCTTGCATGACTCTTTCCCATAGCAAGCTTGTTGTCATCTGATAGGGCCATCAGGGCACTAATATGAACTTCTTCATTATCATCAGAGGACACTTCAACTTCATCCCAGTCAAAGGTTTCAGTAACCAGCCCTTTATTCTTAGCCTGAAAAGGCTTTGGAGCCTGAGGTGGCTGAGTGACTGTTGAGGATGATTCAAGAAGAGCAAGTTTGGCTTTAGCCTTCCTGTATTTGGCTTCAAAGTCAATTTGAGGGGTTTTTTCAAATCTTTGACTAGATTGAAGCAACTTAGGTTGAAATTTGCTGGGTCCTGAAAAAGAGTTATTTCTTGAAAACTTGAAAGATGGTTCTAAGGTTGTTTTTGAAAAACAATCTTTTGCAAAATGGCCTTTTTTGCCACATTTAAAACACTTAGTGTTTTCATTTGCTTTAGAAGGAAATTTGTTTTTCTTAAAATACCTTTTTGAGTTTGCAAGGAGTGCCCTTTCATGAAATTCAATTTGAAGATCATTAAGGTACTCCTCACTGGTTCTTTGGTCAACCTCATCATCAGACTCATCTTGGAAGTCCTGCACAACACCATTGGAATAGAAAGCAGTTGATATGGGTGAAATTGTCAAGGTCTTTTTGGTCTCCTAAGCTTTACCAGGGTATCTCCTGGTGATAAGATTATCTTCATAGACAAACTTCCCATAAATAGCAGGGAGCTCAAAGTTCTGAATATGGTTAGCATTTCTCAAACCCTTAGAGAAGTTTAACCACTTCTCAGGGAGACTGTTGACAAAGCCAACATTGATTTCATGCTTTGACAGAATAACACCATCATTGGTCAGCTCATTCAGGAGGGTCTTATACCGAGTATAAGTCTCAAAGAGACTTTCAAAATCTTTGGCCCTGAAGGCATTGTATTCAAGCTTCAGGTCCATGATTCTATTCTCTTTGGTATCAGAAGGCCCTTCATAGCTATGAACCAGGTCAGTCCATGTCTGCTTGGCAGTGGGACAGTTAATCACTGATTCCATTATACCGTCAGGAAGACATGATATAATGATGCTTTTTAGGCGCTGGTCCTGATTGACCACCCTCCTTTCATCTGGGGTCCATTGGGCTTCAGGTTTGACTAAACCTTGGGCAGTTGTTGGGACAAATGGACTATCATTAATCAACTTGATGTAATAAGGTTCCATCCTAGTTAAGTAGCAAAGCATTCGCTTTTTCCACTTGTTGAATTTTCCAACTTCAAGTCGAGGGGCAGTTGCTGAATAACTTCCACCCTTTTTGTCGACAAGTTGGGGAACATCTGAGTCAGCCATGGTGGGATCAAGGTTTTAAAAACTTTTTGAGCCCTCTTTAAGTTTTGAAAACAGATTTTGAAAATTTTTACAAACCAGAGGCTCTGATACCACTTGTTGGTCCCTTTTACTTGGTTATCAATAGCTAATGTAACCAAGATATATGACTTTTAACTCGAATGTATATATGATTAACAATAAAGCAACGTAAAGATAAGAGACAATATTTTTCAACGTTTAATTCTTTATTAGAAGTTAATAAAAAAGAATCGTACCTAAGTGTTTGCGGAATAACACTTGGGATTGAAAATGACAAGTGTGGTATTGACTCCTCTCTAAACTCAAAATAATGTTTGAGTGACAACTAAGGACCCACTGAGCTATCTCAGGGGCTATGTTGTTCTTTGGAGGAGTAAAAGTGGTTTGTGAATGCTTTGCATTAATTGCACAAACTTGTCAACTTTTACTCCTCACTTATGTTCTTTATTTATACACAAATATGAACAACTCTAATATACAATGGACCTAAGCGTTCCTTAATAAATTCTTGATAGATTTTATTCTCTGGCAAGGGAAACTTCTTTGGGTTAAGTCCAAAAGTTGCTTTCTGATGACAGACTGGATTTAACCATTTGGGGAAAGTTTGACATTAAAGTGATAAAGCACTTTAATGAAACAGTTCAAACTTTCCCGCCCAGTCCCGCCAAATCTTCAGTCTTCAAGTCATCAGTCTTCAGTACCATGATAGTTGTTGAGGAGTCTTGGGGTTCAGTGAGTTATTGTCATCCTCACTGAACCCATTACCTTCTTCTTGGCTTAGATCACACTCACTGAGTTGCGCCTCACTGAATGGAGAACCTTTCTTCTTAGGCTCGGTCTAAGCATCCTGAAGATGACTCACTGAGTTACTGTTCACTCAATGACTTTTTTACACTTAGGTGATTTTACGTTCAAATCCTTGTTAGAAGAAGATTGGGGAATTCAGTGACCCAACAGAATAGTGTCGTTAGGATTGAAAACTATGTCAACTAGGTCTAAAGGTGAGGGATGATTCTTTTTATATTTTTATATTTTATGAAAGCAGGTAAAATCTCGGGTATTGGAAGAGTGGGCGAAATTAGTTGCTAGTCAAATAACTCAAAAGCTACTAATTAACAAAATAAATAAAATAACAAGAAAATAAATGTGGTGAACTATTTATAAGAGGAAAAATTTGTTTACTTAGATTTCACTACTCCCTAGTTATTTCCTATTGATTTATTGATTTGTCACGATTATTTGGATGAAGGATTGTATTCCTTAATACCATTCGTGGGGGTGTGTACAGCCTTCCCCAACCCTATGAGTTTCTATCTCTTTTTAGGTCGACACATTTAGTATCCTAACATAGCCTCATTAATAGTCCCTCATGCATTAAATACAACCAATAAAACTGTAGTACACATCCGATTACGTTTCTTAAGACGTTAAAGCTTGTTACCGTATATGAATTTTAGCCAGTTTTCTTAAGCCTAATGCTAGTCAATCAACCAATCAATCAATAACAAATCAACAATCAATAATCAATAAATAGGTTTCATTAGATCTAAGCAAATACTGAGAAATCTAAGCTAGCATGTTAAAGTAAAGAAAAGATAAACAATTAATCAAACAACACATAGACATATTGAATGATTAAAGGGAGAACTTATCTTTAATTGAACATGGAAGAAAAGAGGGTTCCGGGTTTGGAACCCTAAAATTACTACAAAAGTCAGACTAGGGTTTCTCCTCTAAAAGTTACACACTAATGAATCAAAAATCCAAAACTATATATAAATTTACAAGGCTGACGGCGTCGGATTATAATTCCTCACACGGTCAGGTCGCCGCTTTTAGGGTTTCGTATCGCCCAAGAGACCTTCTGATGCCGTCCCTTTGTAACTCTTCTGGGCCGCCTCGTGTAAGTGTAAAGCCAGGCGGCCTCACCTCATTTACACTTGACGTTGTCCCGTTATAACTTCCAACTTCTTTTCTGGGGCGCCTAGTGTAAAATTCCATCGCATCTCTTCAAAGGGCGACGGTGTCAGCTCCAAAGCCTGACGCCGTCTAGTGCTATTTCCAGACTTTTCTTGGTTTTTTTGTTTTCTTTATTCTTGTGCGTAAGAATGTCCGAAAAGCTCCAAAATGCTCCAATTTCCAGAATTCATGTCCCAAGTCCAAAAATGACAAAGGAAACGATTTAAGGTAATATTTGACCATAAAAACACAATTTAGGGCTTAAATGACCCCCTAAAAGCGTATCAAATAAATCCTTATCATACTCTCAAGCTTTAGGGTGTTTAATGCTGCAACTTGGCGTCCAAGTAGCTTAGAAGGACCTAGAATCAATGTAGGAAGGACCTGGAACCGAATGGTAAGAGGTAGAATCTTCATGAAAGAGTTGTTTATTGTTTTGATTATGTTTTCGCGCTTTTATTATTGCTTCCAATGTTTGAATGCTTAGTTTTTCGTAAGATCCTCTAGCTTCGGTAGTTTTGAAGAGCGGTTGTACTTATTACATTAGGAGAATTGACCAAAGGACCCTAGAGTAGTAGGTTGCGAAGGTTGGTAAAAATTGACCATAGGACTACCAATTCCTTGTGTGCAAATTGACCAAAAGTGTTGGATGAACTTAAGAAGTTAGATGTGTGGTCTAAGATCCGAGAGGCCGGATCGCACAAAGAATAAATCTAGTATGTATCGGCACTTAATGACTTGAACTAGTCTACCTGCAAGCTCTGATAATCACTTAGGACCAGACCTATGATATCTGAGTAGGATACTAGGGATATAGGCTAGGCGAATTGACCAAAGGAGTGTAGTGAATCTTATGCCCCACTTTAAGTGATAGGAAGCTTTATTAGAGAACATAGTCATTGTATTATAGGATGAATAACTAGGCTAGTACATTTTCTCCCTACTGCATTTCAACTCAATTTTTTTTTGCATTTCATTTATGGTATTTAGTCTAATTAATCATTCAACTCAAAATCCCTTTTAAAACGTGACATAGACTCAAATTAGGATCCAAACGCATAGCTCTTGGGACGACCTCGGCTTTACCGAATACTACACTACATACGACTAGGTACACTACCCTTGAGTGCATAAGGTAGACCATAGGTAGACGAGACAACTATAAATATTAAAACCTGGTCAGAAATCCTGCATCAAGATGCAAGAGTGATTGATGATCTTTGAATTTGAAACCTTTGATTTTAGTTTTAGTGTTGTAATTAAGGATTTGGGTGTGTTGGTTAGTTTTCGTTGTTGTTGCAGTTGGAGAGGATAGTTTGGGTTTTGTTTCTGGGAATAAAAGAGAAACGGGGTATCAAATGAAATACGCAGACAGTCCTATATCAATAAGTACCATCTTGAGCACCGTTGCTAATTGACGGACTGTCGGCAGTGGAAGGTTTTTAAGACATAAAACAATTTGACTGGTTTTCCAATTTTTAGTGTTTAGAAAAGGCTATTTGTTGAGGACTTTTAGGAACAAGAATATGGAATTCTAGACACGGAATAGAGGAAACGGAGAAGACACAATACACATGAGTAGTTTAGAGGAATGGATATTAGGGAGAATACATACAGAAGAAATATGAGAGACTTATTTAGAGTAAGGAGATTGACGAGACGCAGAATGTGAAGTAGGAATAAAGTAGAGACAGAAGAAATAGAAGAGATGTGAATGAGACGAGGAACAAATACGAGACTTGCATCGGGTAGTTTAGAAGTCAATTATGTCTATGGTGAATAGAGACAAGAATAAAAGACGTAGACGGAAAATAGAGAAGATAAGAGATGTCGAGAACGTTAAGAGTGTGTGTCATCCATAGTGACTGATAGACGTGCATAGACGGCTATTTATAATGGTTGTGGTAAGACCAATATCTCCAAAAATTTGCTAAGAACCTAAAGAGGATAAACATTTAGACATATAGTCTAATTCTAAATTTTATATATCACACCTATTATTACTTAATCATCATGTAATACATAAGCATATAGCAAACAAATACATAACAAATAAGCACATGGCAGATAGACATATAGCAATCAAGACAGTAAAGGTTTTAAGAAAGTGTACCTTTGCCATTAGCTATTCCTAAAGATATATTACCATGAGAGATGGTGTGCGTGATGCAAGATTTGAGTATTGATGAGTCTTCACACGTACAACGAGAATATGAACGTACATTCATATCAATTATTTGCTTCCCTCGTGCATCTAAAGACATAACTTGCAAGAAAACTTGGTACCCAGTTTCTCATGGGTCTAAGATGGTTAGTCAAATCATCCATTGCATTTACATGCACATGGTGAGGATGTCTCCGAAGAGCAAAAGTATCCCTTAAAACTTTATTCTAACTTATAAACAATTTTGTTGGATCGATATACTCTGACCAAACTACTTTGTAGCTTGTAAGGGTTTAACAATATTGAGTAAACTCAACACTATTAATATTGAAACACTGTTTTACCTTGTAAAGTATGCGGAATCTACTAACACAAAGCTTAAGAAGAACTTTTATATTAACCAAACTTTGAACCTGCTTTGTTACACAGATTCACTAACAATCCCTAACTATTTATCAACTTTAATCGACTCTAAAACTTATGAGAACTTCTCTAAAACTTATATCGACTAATACCTCTTAAGGCTCTTTATATAGATAACCTTAAGTCGGTTTACAACATATAATCCTTGAACGACAAGTCATTATTCCTAACTAATTCTAGAATATTCGTTTAATATTACACATTAATCCTTATCTAATATTGCACATCAGTCCTTGTTTCCTTCGAAGTACTTTAAACATTCTTCAATAACAGCAGTACTTTGAATTTTTTTCCTTCAGCAGTACTTTGACTTTATTCTTCATGCAGCAGTACTTTGACATCCAGAAGTACTTTGATATTTTATATCCCAACAATCCTCCCCTAACTTGAACTCCACTTGCTTGATTTCAAGTTTCTTTGTTATCTTTAATCTTCAAATCTTTTATTCATTCAGGAAAATTATTTCTTTATTTCTTTGTCTTCTATCTGTCATGTGTCAAAGTACTCTTCATCAGCATCTTGTCTTTCAATATATCTTCTCAGCAACTCAGCAACATTTTGGTACAGGAATCATCAAATCTTAAAGTTTCATACTATTCTCATCACTTCCAGGTGTGTTAACTCCTGTGAGAGGTGAATCATTGAAAATTATGATTTTTAGCAAATCATCAGCTATCAACGGATTTGATTAGTCTTTACCAATAGCCGTTTGCTATGGACTAGCCAACTCTTGATCACTTGGAGTATGGGGAGTTGATAACCATATAGTTTTTGGTAAACTATCAACCATAAACGGATTTGATTATCACATCAGAGCCGTACCCTCATGATGAGTAAAACTCTTTCTTGTCTGTTAAACATGGTGAGTTGATTACCATTTGTTGTGTAGTATAAATACTAACACCATGTGTTGCTTTTCAAATCCTTTTTCCTTTTCTTTTAAACATCAAAACATTTTATTTTTATTTTAAAGGACTTATACTGGTTTATATCAGCAAGCAGTACTTTGTTAAAGTACTGTTTGTGTTTGTAGTACTTTGAAAAATACTTATTTTATAAAACAAATCATACCAGTATTATGCAATATTACTCTTCAGACTTGACCCATCTGATAAATAGCTTGATAACATCCAAAGCTACTTCAGATTCATCTTCAAGTTCTATTCCATGATCCAGCATTCTGAGCATAATTTCTCTAATCAATGGATATCTCCTCTCAGCCAGCATATAAATCATGGTACCATCTTCCATCTCTAGTGTATGAACTCCTGATGACTCAAAGAATCTCCACCTTGTTATTTCCCAATTCTCTTGATCATTCCACAGAGGATCAACACTTGTTTCTTCAGTATCCCAGATGGTAATTAAGTCTCCAAGCAAAATTAATCCCACTCCTGAAGCTTCAATCTCTGCATAGTATGTCTGTACTTGCACATATAAGTCATACAAATCTGCCCTTGTAATACAGTGCAACACATCCCATAACATATTGAATGTTGTGAAGCTTTCATCTTCTCTGTGGATCATAAAATAATTCTCTTCTTTTGATTCAACCACAGAAAATGAGATTATCTTGGACTTCTTTCCAGAATCTTCAATCTTCTTATTCTCAAAGTCAACAACTCTGAAATAATTTCTAAGCTTATCAACTTTATCTTCATGAATCAACTTCAGCCTTTTTGACAGTTGATCATCTTGAGCGAATTTCTTTCTTTTCAATCTCCTTTGCTCAGCTTCTTCCTTTCTGATATCTTCTAATTTCTTCTTTCTATCAACTTCCATGGGCACAAAGTTTTCTACTTCTTTTCTGATATCTTCTTGTACTTTATCCCACAGAGCTTTCACTTCTGGATACCTCTGTTTATGTAAATTCTTGTATCCCTTTTTTCTTAAGAAACTTATCATCCAGTTCCTTTCCTGAGCTTTAGTCATTGGCTTCTTTGTAATTGGCCTACTAACTTCTGCCAAATACTCAGCATCATACTCAGCTTGTTGCCTTTTAGCAAGCTCTAAATCTTCTGCAATATCTAATTCTCTAATCTGAGCAATAGAAAATTTCTTCTTTTTCTTCTTAGTATCTTTCTGAACCTTGATCCCTTTCACTTTATCATCTGGATCTAGCTCTTCTGATTCAAAAGTACTTTCAACATCTTTTTGTGCAGGCTCAAAAATATGTATTCCTCCAGTAGGTCTCCTCAAATTCATCATAACTTGAGAAATTGTTTCATCATCACTTGCAGTATGTACTCTTACTCCTTCTTGATGTACAAAAGTAGAAGGACCAGCTTCATCTTCATAATTCATTGTAGAAGGTCCAGCTACAGAAGTTCCAATAGCAGCAATATCTTGTTCAGCAGTACCTTGCACAACAGTATTTTCAACAAAAGTACTTTGAGCGTTATTTCCTTCTAAATCAATTTCTTATGTATCACCACTTTTTACATCCTCATGCTCAACTTCAAGATTAATTTGCTCTGTCTCACCACTTTTTCTTTCAGTACTGTTTTGAGCAATATTTTCATCTTGATCATTCTTTTCCTCTGAATATTGAACCATATCATCAAATCTATCCAAATTATCATCCTGATTCCTCCCCAATTTGATAGATGATGATTTCCTATTCCTCCTCTTGGATTTAGACTTCTTCTTTGTAGATTTTGGCTTCTGACTGCTTCTTTTCTTTCACATAAAGCCTAAAATTCTGAACAAGAGGCAAAACAAATTTCTTCAATCTTCTGAACTTCCGTCTTAGTCACATTCCAATTGTGAACATCTCTTCAGACTCAGATGGCACCACTGATTCAGAGATAAGTTACTACTCTGATTCTGAGTTTGAGGATCCAGGATGGTTAGATTATTTTCCTCCTCATGTACAGTGGATGGGACACCAAGAATCTTCCTCAACAATGAGTGCTGCCAACTCTACCATAACTGATGCAGGTAGTACTACCAACAAAAAGCCCAAGAAGAAGAAAGTTTTCTCTGGTTCATCTCTGGCTAATCAGCTTCCACGTGCTTTGACTCAAGCCCTGGAATCAGCTATTCAGAACATGAAGTGGCCTGCTCCAAGGAAAGAGAGACCTCCTAAACAGGTTCTTGGCCTGGCTTGCCCAAGAAAGCAGGCTTCTTTTGATGACAAGAGAAAAACTACTCAAAAGGGAAAGCATAACTATGAGGGCAAGGGAAAAAGGCCTATGGAGTGAAGCTTGGTAGTAGGGTGTGGTAGATGTGTGTTTGTTTTGTCTTTTCTGTGTCTGTATCTTTATCTTGGTAACAACATTGGTGATGTATGAATCCTCTGAATGGTTGTTGTATGAACTTGCTAAATGATGAATAAAATCTTTTTCTTTTGAATGATACATGTAGCCTCCCCTCAAATAATGACTAACTAATAACTACTAATGCCTCCCCTCAAAAATAGCTTACATATTAATCATGCCAATACTCACAACCAAGAAGGTAAATCTTGAAACATCAAAGCCCTTTGTGAGTAAATCTGCTACATTATCATCAGTATAAACTTTAACCACATTGATAAGCCTGTGTTCATCGCAATCTCTTATAAAGTGATGTCTAATATGAATGTGCTTGGTCTTGGAATGATACACTGGATTCTTAACAATACAGATAGTACTCTGATTATCAATGTTGATAGGAGTATTCTTGAAATTGAATCCATAATCCAAAAGTTGATTCTGCAACCGAAGTACTTGTGCACAACAACTTGCAGCAGCTACATACTCTGCTTCAGTGGAAGAAGTTGCTGCAATTGTTTGCTTCTTACATTGCCATGACACTAATCTGCTTCCAAGGTACTGGCATCCTCCAGTTGTGGATCTTCTGTTATAGTTATCTCCAGCATAATCACTGTCTGAAAAAGCTTGGAGATGGAAAGGTGAATCTCTAGGATACCATAAGCCTAGCTTAGGTTGTTGCTTAAGATACCTGAAAATTCTCTTGACAGCATTCAAGTGTGATACCTTTGGATTAACTTGATGTCTTGCACATAAACATACAACAAAAGTTATATCAGGTCTTGATGCAGTTAAATACATGAGACATCCAATCATAGACCTGTATAGAGTGACATCAACATCTTCTCCTTCTTCATCTTTTCCCAAAGGTTTGTTAGTATCCACTAGTGTAGATGTAGGCCTAACAGTTGTGAAATTGAATCTCTTAAGAATATCTGCAACATACTTATCTTGACAAATATATATTCCACTGCTTGACTGTTGCACTTGAAGTCCCAAGAAGAAGGTTAATTCTCCCATTGAACTCATCTGAAACTCTTTCTGCATAAGATCTTCAAATTCTTTGACCATAGACTGCCTAGTAGCACCAAAAATAATGTCATCTACATACACTTGGACAAGCATGATATCCTTCTTATCTCTCTTGATAAACAAAGTCTTGTCAATAGCTCCTTTTCTATAACCATGGTGTAGTAGAAAATTGGAAAGTCTTTCATACCATGCTCTTGGAGCTTGATGAAGGCCATACAGAGCCTTGATTACCTTGTAGACTTTGTTTGGGTGTGCAGGGTCTTCAAAACCAGGAGGCTGTTTGACATAAACTTCTTCTGTGATTTTGCCATATAGAAAAGCACTTTTAACATCCATTTGATATACAGGGAATCCCATATAAGATGCAAAAGCCAAAAATAGCCTGATTGCTTCAAGCCTTGTCACAGGAGCAAAAACTTCATCATAGTCTACTCCTTCTTCCTGTCTATATCCTTGAGCCACTAACCTTGCCTTATTCTTGATAACATTCCCTCTTTCATCTCTTTTTACCCTGAAGACCCATTTAGTTCCAATAAGTTTCTTTCCATCAGGTAAATCACATAATACCCAAACTTCTTGAAGTTTAAACTATAGGAGTTCTTCTTGCATAGCTTCCACCCAACTTTCCTTGCCTAATGCTTGTTTGATATTCTTGGGCTCTTCCTGAGATAGAAAACAAGCAAATAAACACAACTTCTGATCCTTGTGATTCACCCTGTTTTGCTTGTAGATAAAACTAAGTAAAGAAGTATGTTGTTGAGACATATTCTTAGCCTTAGTCCTTGTGAGCACCCCTGAAGCTGAGGGTCCAATTATGTTGGTAACATGATGAGTTTTGTGTATTCTGAGAGTAGGAGTTGGTGAGACTTCAAGATTTTCTTCCAAATTAGTTATATCAGGATCTTCATTAGAATCTGAGAAAATGCCTTCTTGATCCAATTCATCATCAGTGTCTTCTAAAGTAATCGTGTTTGGATCATCAGTATCTTCTAAGTCAGGCATATTAGAATCATTAACAGCATCAGTATTTATCCAATTTGAAGTATCTAAAGGTTGAAAAGTACTTTCAAATGAATTAGCAGTACTTTGGGGTAAAGTACTGGCTGTGTCTTTTGCCTTCTTCTTTTCTACTTCATAAACTCTCCTTTGTTCATCTTCATACGACTTAGCCATTGTTGCTTGAAAAAGCATCCTAGAAAGTTCATCTTGAATGGCTTGATCTTCTGCAGATACTGGAATTTGTGGTGGAACAGTACTTTGAGGATCAACAGTACTGTTAGGTTCAGCAGTACCTTAAGGCTCATAAGTACTCTTCTTCTCATCATTGGCATTATCATTTGGCTCATCTTCATATCTTAAATTGACATCATGAACAATGTACTGTGCTTCTTCTTCAGTGGGAGCAGCTTGATTTTCTTCTCTTACAGGTACATAATTCATTGATGAAGACATTAAATCAAGATCAAACATCCAATCAGGACCTTTACCTTTAGAATTTTCTTGTTCTTCCAGAAAATCAACATGAAGACATTCTTGAACCTTTTTGGTAGCCCTATTGTACACTCTGAATCCTTTGCTATTGGTACAATATCCCAATAAATATCCTTCATCTGACTTCCCATCAAATTTGCCCAAATTATCAGCAGTGTTTAAGATGGTTAGGGGACATCCAAAAGGTTTCATAAACTTGATGCTTGGCTTCTTTCCCATGAGTAACTCATAAGGTGTCTTCATTTGATGTTTAGTCACTGATACTCTATTCAACACATAACAAGCAGCACTTACAGCCTCAGCCCAGAATGGAACAGGTAATTGAGAGTCTGCAAGCATTGTCCTTGCTGCTTCTATAAGAGTTCTATTCTTTCTTTCTGCAACTCCATTTTGCTGAGGAGTTCTAGCAATACTGAACTCTCTTTTAATTCCTTTCTTGGCACAAAATTCATCCATAAGCTGATTCTTGAACTCAGTCCCATTATCACATCTAATGCCTCTAACCTTGAGTCTTAACTGATTTTCAAGTGCTATGATAAGATCATGAATAGCATCAAAAGTTTCATCTTTAAAGCATAAGAAAAAGACCCAACTAAATCTGCTACAGTCATCTGTTACAACCAAGCAGTACTTCTTCTTGTTCAGACTAACAACTGAAACAGGTCCAAACAGATCCATGTGTAGCAATTCCAAAGGCTCTCTAATAGTTTTCTCATCAATCTTCTTACAAGAAGCCTTGTGCTGTTTACCCTTCTTACAAGCAAGACATGAGTGATCATTCTTGAATGTTTTAGAAGGTAAACCTCTAACTAAATTACCTCTGACCAGCTTATTGATGTTCTTAAAATTGACATGCCACAATCTTCTGTGCCATTGATGTGCTTCTTCCATAGTTGCTCTTGCAATCAAACATGTTGCTCTTTCAGCAGAGTGTACATTCTTTAAGTCTATGCTATACACATCATTAGTTCTTGGTGCTCTCAGCAACACCAAGCTTCTATCTTCTAACTTGAAATCAGGAGAAAGTATAAGACATTCTGTGTCAAAGAATAACACAGGGTACTTCTTATCACAAATCTGAGAGACTGAAAAAAGATTGAATTTGAGCTCCTTCACATATCTAACATCTTCAAAATCAATGTTTCCTGCCTTGATAGTTCCTTTACCAGTTATTCTTCCTCCATCAGGATCATTCCCAAATGCAACTTTTCCTCCAAAATAAGCTTTAAAATCTGACAAGAGCTCCTTTTCTCCTGTCATACTTCCAGAGCAACCACTATCTACAATAAGATGATCTTTAAGCTCCTCCTCTGGGTTGCCCTGCATTTCCATGAAAAAGGTTAGTTATTTTTAGGAACCCAAGCCATTACTGACTTGTGTTCCCCATGTGGAGTGGCATACTCAAAATTTTTGAGTATGTAATCACCACTGTCTTTAAAAGCATGATCAAGAATTAAGGTTTTTGTTTCCAAAACAGTTGGTTTTTCATGATCAATTTTCCCCTTTTCATCCTTAACCTCTGAAAGTACTGGTTCTACCCCAGTAGTACTTTCTTTCTTAACCCATTTAGTTGTAACTTTAGGAGTTGGGTTCTGTGTTCTAGCATCTTTTCTTGTGTTGTAAGGCCTTCTAGGGTTGTAGTGATTGCACCTCCTAGGTCTTACACTTGAGTGTTTGCTAGAGACATCTTGGTTAGGGAACTTTCTATCAGTACTTTGTGAAGGTACTGATGGTTTGGAGTATGACCATTTCTGATGAGGGTACCTATAGTCTTTTGAGAAATTACTATGGTTAACCCTATTTGTATAATTCCAAACTGGTTTGTTGTCCCTTGGCTTATTCTCCCTATGACTTGGTTGTGCAGTTCTGGTCTTTGGATATTTACTTAGGTATTCTGAATGGTAATCACAGTCTTTAATCAAATGATGAGGACTATAACAAACATAACATACCTTAGGACCAATATCCCCAAATCCCCTTCCATAAGATTTTCTAAAATTAGCAGTATTTTGAAAGAATTTTCTCTGAGGTACTGCTGAGTGATCAGCAGTACTTCGAAAAGTGTTTGGAGGTACTGCTTGTTTTGAAAACCTGTTCTCTTCAATCTTAGGTGCTTCAACAGACTTTTCTAAAGTTTCAGGGTTAGATTTACTTTTAAGCTTTTTCCTAAACTCTAGATTATCTACACCATAACAGTCAACATCTTTTCTAGGTGGTTAAAAGCTACCTGGGGGGTGAGGAACTGCATTATATCCCTTTTCTTTCTTAAATACAAGAGGTGTTGGACTAGGGGATTCCTCATCACTAGAAGTGTTTTCATCTAGACTTATGAACTCTTCATCACTAGTGGAGGTGTCTACTGTAAGATTTAGTTCCTTGCCCTTAAATGGAATGCCTTCATTGCTATCATTATCATAACTTAGGCCTGTCTTAATATTAGATGTTCTTTGCTTTTCAACAAATTGAACATGTGACACACCTGCCTCATTCCACACAACAAGTTTTTCTAACAACTTATCCCTTTCAACAGTCACTTTTTCTAGTTCAGACACCTTACAACCTAGTTTCCATTCACTTAACTTAACTAGGTAATCCTGTTGTTTATATGTTTCAAGCCATGCTACTTCATTGTTTTCATGTGTAATGATTTTAGCCTCCATTGACTCTAAAGTCAATTGATAACCAGTTATCTCAGCCCTAGCCTTTTGAAATTTATCTCTTTTAGCTACATATTCACTAAGTAACTTTTGATACATATCATTACACTTAGAGCATACCTCAGAGTTAGTGGATGAACTTGGTGAAGCAGCTACCATAGCAAGCTGAACAGGTGCTTCTTCAAACTCCATGCTCCAATCAAAGCTTCCTAAACCATCTCCTGATTCCAAAGCAGCATATCCAGGCTTTTCATCAAATGTTGTGCTCCAGTCTTCCAATGCAACCATTGAATAGGTTACAGGTTCATCATCAAACTCATTTGACCAATCAATCTCTGATAGATTCTCTTGAGCAACCAAAGCTTTTGGTTTTGGTTCAGTAATTGGAATCTCTTTTCTTTCAGGCTTGGGTGGTTCAATCGTCTTGTTTGCTTGATACTTTGCAAATTTGCACTCCCTTGCAAAGTGACCAGTCCTTTGACAGTTGAAACACTCAATCTTGGATTTGTCAAATGTTATTCCTTGTTTAGCTCTAAAATTGATGCCTTTTCCTGTCTTATTCACATACTTCTTGATCCTTGCAGTGAGCATGGCAACTTGCCATCTGATATCAATTTCTTCCAAAGCATCATCATCTATTTGCAATACATCTTCTTGATAGTTGACAGGTAGAGATGCTTGTTGAGCAAAGAATGAACATAGAACTTCATCTGAGGTGGGGGTAAGTGATTGTGATGAATTGGTGGTGACCATTGTTGTACATGGAACCTGTGTTTCAGTCACAGTACTTTGAACAGGATAAGCAGTACCTTTGTTGGAAGTACTACTTCTGTTTTCAGAAGAGACAAAAGCAATGTTTTGAGGTTTCTGTTGTGTGCTTGAACCTGTAGTACCATTCATCTCATGCTCATACACCTTCAGATTGTTGTAGAGATCATCAAAGTCCATTGTATCAAGCCCTGGTTGTCCTCTGATCATAGTAGCAACTACATGCCATGCTGATGGCAAACTTCTCAAGAACTTCAAATTAGCATCTTCAACTGATGCCTCAGCATCATATAGTTCTAGCATACTCAGAAGATGTTGGAATCTTTCATAAGCAGAATCAAGACCTTCTCTTTCTCCAACAGTGAAAGTTTCAAATTGTTGCTTCAGCAAATTCCTATGCATCTTCTTGGAAGCATCATTACCTCCAAACTTCTTCTTTATAGCAGCCCATAGTTGTTTGGCATCTTTGGCATCATGAAACTTTAATAAGTGACCATCAGGAATAGCAGAAAGCAGTATGTTGAGAGCTTTGTCTTGATTTCTTTTGGTAGCAGCAGGTACAGTAATTTTAGGTGGTGTTGGTTGTCCAGGTACCTCTACTGGTTCTTCAATTTGCATATTACCATTGACAATCACATCCCACAGTGCATGGTCTGTGATGGCAATGTACTGCCTCATCTTCATGGCCCATAGGTTGTATTATCCCTTCTTAACAATAGGGATTCTGACAGCAGTGATTGAGGGAGCAGGTGCAGCATCTGTCGACATCTTGAAGGGTTTGTAGTGAAATCGGTTTAAAGGTTTAAAGGTTTGTCTTCTTAATCAGAGTTTCCAACACAAGCTCTGATACCACTTGTTGGATTGATATACTCTGACCAAACTACTTTGTAGCTTGTAAGGGTTTAACAATATTGAGTAAACTCAACACTATTAATATTGAAACACTGTTTTACCTTGTAAAGTATGCAGAATCTACTAACACAAAGCTTAAGAAGAACTTTTATATTAACCAAACTTTGAACCTGCTTTGTTACACAGATTCACTAACAATCCCTAACTATTTATCAACTTTGATCGACTCTAAAACTTATGAGAACTTCTCTAAAACTTATATCAACTAATACCTCTTAAGGCTCTTTATATAGATAACCTTAAGTCGGTTTACAACATATAATCCTTGAACGACAAGTCATTATCCCTAACTAATTCTAGAATATTCGTTTAATATTACACATTAATCCTTATCTAATATTGCACATCAGTCCTTGTTTCCTTCGAAGTACTTTAAACATTCTTCAATAACAGCAGTACTTTGACTTTTTTCCTTCAGCAGTACTTTGACTTTATTCTTCATGCAGCAGTACTTTGACATCCAGAAGTACTTTAATATTTTATATCCCAACAAATTTTAATTAGAGATGTTTTTCTTGACTTTCATTAGTGATGACTAATATTTTAAAAACACTCAGTTTTCTAGACAACTAGTTTAGATTTGTCTAAGAGGTTTCACAACTTTAATTTGTTTTGACTTGCTCGTTGATAACTCACATGAATTAAAACCTAGGCCAGTTTTATCTCCGAATGCCTTTCGACTATTTAGTAAATCTTTAAGAGATTTAGAACTCTTTTCAAATTTAGCTAGTATATTAGCCCTTTCATTAACCTTTTTAATTTCACTTTTGTAATCTTGACACATTTTACGTTCTAGATTAATTTCTATACCACTTTCAAGTCTAGACATTTTATCTTCCAGAATGATTTCTTTTCAAAATTACTTTCAAAAAGATTTTAAAGATTCGTTTTCTGAAAATGTTTTTAGATGTTTAAACTCATTTTCTAATTTTGAAAATTCTAGAATAAATGGGTCATAGCAAAAATGTTCGATTTCAGAGTGTACCTCACTTGAAGTTTCAACCTTTTGACACATTTCGTATTCAAAGTACACGTTGTCATCTTCATCCGTGTCACTCCAAGATTTTCAATGAGTTTTCTTCGTAAATTACTCATATAGTCCTTGATGGCATTACCTTCAATAAAAACACTTGAACTAGTAACATTGTATTTAATATATCTAAATATCTATCTACTAATTTGTCTTCAGAAGTGACAAATTATTCATGTGTATGTTCAAGATCAATACGGTTATCTTTGGCTTGACTATTTCCTTGATGAAAGTTTAAAAGGTTTTTTCAAATGTCATTTGCCGTTTGACACAAAAATATTCTTTTATATTCAACTCTCAGCAAGGCTTTATAAATCATTATTTTGGCTTCAATATTTTTATAAAACTTTCTTTTGAAATAATCACTTTGATTTTCAAAATTTATTTCCGTTTGTTGAAAATCACCAATTGAAATGACATGCCAAAGATCTTGGTCTATTAATTTCACATAACTTTCAAATCTATTTTTCAATTCAATAAAATTATTGTTTTCGAAAATGGTGGTTCTTTCAAAGAACGCCCTTCTAGATATCTTTCAGACTCCATAGATCGATTCAAGTTTTAAAGTACATTATACTTTAAAGCTCTTGAGTAACCTACTCTGATACCAATTGTAGAAACTAAAAGGGGGGTTGAATAGTTTCACCGTTTAGAATTACGTTTTAAAAACTTTTAGTTCTTTTATATTCTTTTTGTAAAACCGTTAGATTCAATAGTTATGTGATATCTATGAACACAATAATAAAGATTAAAGTAAGTAAAGTAAAGATAGGAGATAAAGGAAGAACACAACCAAACTGAGATGCAGAGATTAATAGCGGTTCGGCACGAAGCTCACTATTCGCCCTACTCCACTCCCCGAGCACCACACTCGAGAGTTCACAATCACTATGTCAACACAATCTCTTCTGGCGGAGCAAACCGTACAACAAAGCTTACACCAAGTTTAATGACACTAAGCGGAATGTCGAGTCCTAATCCTAGCTATAACCAATCTACAGAAATCCCAGGTGGCTACACAAACAAGCACTCTTGTCCACTTGAATTTACATACAATCTAAGTCTTCACACGAACGATTACCCCATCCAAATCTTCACACGGACGATCACCCCGTCCACTTGAATCTATACCTGATCCAAGTCTTCACGGACCTTCACTCGGTCCAAGTCTTCACTTCAAGGACTTACACCAAGTCCAAGTCTTCACACACCGACACACCAACTTACACAAAGTCCTAACCTAGATACACCACTTCACGGACTTACATTTTGTCCGTATTTATCCTAACATACTTAATCACGACTCACACACAAGTCAGATATAAAAAGTTACAATTTATACAATGAGAGAGTTTGGGGGAAGGAGAGAATCGTAACACTAGTTACATGTGTGTGTGATGACTCTAACACTTTGCTGATGAATACGAGTGTTCTTCTCTTGCAATTTGATGTAGAGGGTAACGGGATCACTTATAAACACATATCGACACGTTATAGTGATCAAAGAAAAAAGGAAGAAAGAACATAATATTTTTGTGCAAAGAGGGTTAGTTTTTCTGAGAAAAAGTGCAGTTATAGGTACCAGGAGGAGCGGGGAACGGTCCCTTAAAGTTGGACGGTCCCATATATATAAGGGACTGTCGCCATGTTTACGAGACCGTTCTGACATACGCTCCTATTTTTGTCCTGATGTGATGAAAGTTTATCTGGTGAAAAACTTATCTAATTTGAGCAGGAAAACTAGTTGTTGGGAGATTTGAAATTCAAAATTATTTTCTTTAATGAAACATTTCTTTTTAATTACAAAATTACTTTTGTAAAAATATTTTGTCACATAAAAATGTGAAGTTTTTGAGAAAATAAAATCTTTGATCACTTTACTAATGTTGGTATTGTGTTTGTTCATACCTGAAGTGATGTTGTAGTCGATACATTGTTGAAACGATTTTCCTAGGTTAAAACTTATCAAATGTAGTTTTACTTATCGTATGTTTATATTTTGTGATTATCAAAACGTATAGAAATCAAATAATGCAAATGACGTTTTTGACATTATTTGTATTAACACATTGTTCCTATAGATGTTATTAATATGACCTAAGATATCATAAAAACAATAACTTCAACAATTCTAACCGTTATATCTTAAATTTGATCTATAAAGTTTTCAGTATCACTTTTACCAACGAAAATAAATTAAGAACACTATCTAGATTACGTTTTGAACTATGAAATCAACACAATATCATGTGGATCTGATATCAATTGTAGGATCTCATTAGGTATCAAGATTCACATTTAGATTTATATTTCGTGTATAGAGAGAGAAATGTGGATAGCAAAAGCCCAAATAGATACTAGTATATGTTAATTATGACAAACTCACACACCCTCCCAACAAGGTAGGAGGGGTATTTAACTATTTATATTTTCATACAAGGCCTTGTTGGGCCGTATGGTGGACTGAGAATCGAGCTAAGCCCATTAAGGGTTTTCGGTTTATCTAATGGACTATTTGAACCAGCATTTATCTTCCTATTACACGTTTATGTTTAGGAAAATGCTATTTTCTCTTACAAATTATTCCTACTTATCCTCTTACAGGTTTATCTAATGGACTTGGAATGATTGCCACTTTCAATTCAATGCTAACATGCAAGAAGTGGCGTGATTGTGTACTCCGGTACCATTGCCGATCCTTCCTTACGTGACGCGTTCATTCCACAAACATGAACCTTGAAACCCATTTACTGACTTTTGTTGTTCTATACATGAAAAGTTTTCAGTATTAATAAAAAAATTGTACGTGAAAAACTCTCTTTTTTTAACTAATGAGATAACAATATCACTACGGGTGACGTTTTTTTTTCACGGATCGGGTAATATCCAATAATCAAAACCAAACCGAGCCGAACCGAATTCGTAATTGAACCGAATTGATTAAAACCAAACCGAACCGAACTAAATATTCGGTTATCGGTTTGGATATGCTTTTGGCAATGAAAACCGAAAACCGAATTCATATAAATATATATTTTTTCTATGTATTTATATGAAAAACAAATCACTAAAACTCTTTCTTAATATAACATTATTTAAGCTTGAAAAAAAATGTGGTAAAAATATATATAATTCAATGAAAAATAATTAAAATTCGGGTTATTTGGTTTGTTCTTCGGTTATTCATTTCGGTTGAATCAAATTTGAATTCGGTTCGGTTTCATCCATAATTTTTTAACCGAAATAACCGAACCGATAAACACCCCCAAGAGGGTATTAGTTAAAAAGAAAATACTTGAAATTAATTAGCTTGAGGGTATCTCCAAATACATTAATTTTATTTGCCAGAATAAAAAAACAACCGTGTATCAATCCTTTATTTTTTATTATATGAATGAAAACATTTACTTTAAGATATTGTAAAATTATTTAAAAAGGGAAACATTACATGATTGATGATGATGAGAATGATATAATGGAAGACAATCAAACACGCACGCTTATATACTAGGAAATAGTTGATGCATTTGTAATTATAGCAAATTATAGTAGTGTTTCATGATTATTATTCTCATTATTACCCGTATATATGTAGATTGTAGGAGCAAGTATATATATATAGTTATATACACACGATGAAAAATACTGTAAGCTAAGGTAATATGAGCTTTTTAAAGTTATAACGTTATTACTTATTAGAGCAATGGGTATGTTAACGCAGGGCTGCGTTATCCCTTCACTTTCTCGTGTTATTGCCCACGTTAAGGTACCGGCCCTCTGCGTTAACGTCGGAGGTTATTATAGTAACACTGCGTTAAGGCAAAAAAAAAATTAAAAAAAAAAAAAAAAATCACCCCCTGAACGGTCAAATTAGCCATTGTGTTAAAATAAAAGTAAAAAAATCATTCCCCCCCCCCCCCCCCCCCCCCCACCCAACGTTTATAAACGGCCAGTTAAAAAAAAAAAATCACTTTTCTAACACTATAAATACTCATTTCACTTCCCAATTTTTTTTCCACTTCCACTACCAACTATTCTCTATTATATACTTCTACAATATACTTCTAATAGCAAAAAAATAAATAAATAAAAAATAAAAATAAATAAATCTTACGACAACAACAACAACAACAACTCGTTTAGGAACCTTCTTGATGGGTGGAATAACCCATATGGGGGTTCCTCGTCTACTCCAACTTGGAATAACCCAAATGTGGGTTCCTCGTCAAATCCAAATTGGGATAACTCAAACATATTCGGTATGTCGAGCCAAGAACTATTCCAACAACGTCAAGAGTTACAACATTGGCAACAATCCCAATAAAACACCCTGAACACCGACTTCTCAAATCTTCAATTTACCCAACCAACACAACAATCACAACATTCACACACAGAAACACATGAAGTTCCAGATTCACCTACGTCTCCAGCCAAACCCAAAAGTCGGGGTAAACGCAAGGCAAATGGAAAACGTTGAACCACGCTTGTAATAAGTTTAACGCTATTTTCAAATAGGGGGAACGTGATATTAAAAGTGGAGAAAGTCTGATGGATGTCCTCAAACGGGCGAAACAGATTTATCGTGAGCAGAATAGGAACATACCGTTTAATAACGAGGAAGCTTGGGATATTTTGCGTAAACATCGCAAATGAGACGCGTCGGATCCAACTGATTTAACCGGCGATGTCCTAAGCCAAACAAACGAGGCTTTGTTTGGTCAAGATGTTGAGTCACGCCCCATGGGAAAAAAGAGGGCTTCAAAGAAATAAAAATCCGAGACTACGACAAGCACCGGGGGTACGACAAGCACCGGAGGATCCTTTACGTCGTTCCAATTCGGGGAGGCTATGCACCAAGAGTTTTGGGCAAAACGCGAATTGGCAGCGAAGGCGTATGAGGCGGCCGCCAAGCGAGATCAGGTGGCCGCAGAAAAAGAAGAAATGCTAATTAGACACAAGGAGTTTGAATTTTTGCTCCTTGACACTGCCGGAAAAGATCCAACCTATGTGTCGGTAGTCAATATGGAAAAAGATCGAATCATCGTCAAATATAAATTGCCTCCTCGTCAGCAGTAGATTTATTTTTATTCCGTTATTCTGTTATTTTTTTTATTATTATTTTTTCTTATTTCGTTGTATTTTTTTTATTTCGTATTGTAAAATATATGTGTTTTAATAATGAATGTTATGTTTTTTTAATAAATGTAGTATTTGTTTTAGCTAAGGGGTTGAATTTGAAAATATTTGAATAAAAGTTGAGTTATTGTGAGTTAAAGGTAAGTTAAGGTAAGGGTGTTTTTTGGTGAGTTATTGTGAAAAGGTTAAAGCTGATGTGACGCTGACGTGACGCTGAGTTATTGAATAACTCAAAGCAAAGTACCCATTGCTCTTAGCATTATCTGTCACAGTCTAGCTTCCAGTTGCACTTTGGGACGATGTACGTACCACGCTTTATTCCAAACATTGTATATGTTGCCATCGACATGAAGAAATTAGCAAACAAATTAAAATGAAAACAATACATAACAATCAAACTCCTGCATATTTGATTGATATCATCTTGTTAGCCTAATCCTTTTAAGGGTTGACAATATTGCCTCAAGTTGCCTCAAGCTTTTGCAAAAAACACCAATAATATTACGCCAACACATTTAATACCTAACCATACCTCAACATGAATTTTTAGTAGCAATCTTGGTACACTAAAAAAAAATTGGAAAAGCTCCCCAACGTCCATATACATTAATGGCCAACGATCAAAAAATTTTTGGAACGCTCCACACCGAATCAGCAAGATGTACCGATTCCTTTGCCGATTGTTGCTAACCGAGAAGCTGGCATTCCACCTTGCCGATCCAATTTACCATGAAGGATGCCACCCCCTAACTTCAAGTTTAAAATTGCTATTTATTATACCATCAAGAACAACGCATAATTTAATTGTTAGCGATGATGGTTAAAAATTCACAAAACCCTAGAGCCATAAGTTAAAGGACAGCAAAATGTTAGTCGTATGTATTTTAGTGTTAGAATCCATGTAATATTCGTATGAGCTAAGGTCCAAGTCTAGAACAGGTATTTATATACCACATTTACTGATTAATGGAAATCACGATTTACCCATAATCCTACCCATTATCCTTCACAAAAGACTCTAATAAGCGACATATGATTTGTAACACCCCAACCCGATAAGGGTAGAAGTATTACATTACAGTGACATATCAGAACAAACACAAGCATATGATTCATACATATAACGAAATTCAGGGTTACAAATGAAAATCTGAAACTACAAGGTTACAAAGAAATAAATACTATGTCTAATAAAGTGAAACTTCATCTAATCGTCTCTAGTCCAAAGCATAGTCTTCTAAGTCCAATCACACTCTCTTCCCATAACCCAGCTTCCTACTAAAACCTGCCGCAGGAAAAGGAAATGCGGCTGAGCTTAAAAAGCCCAGTGAACAGATACATATACAAAGCAATGATAATGAAACAGAACTGAAACATAGTGCAGTGGGGAAATAGAATAAGGAATAGATAAAAGAGTGATAGAATATAAAGAAGAAAGGATAGTCATCTACCACGAGCCCAGAAACATATCATATCATATAGGCCGTCAATACCATAATTCTTCATGATCATATAGAGGGGAGTCCTCTCAGATAATCAGATAATATGAGGGGTGTCCTCATTCTTCAAATGGGTGGAGTAGCGAACTCCCAGAAATTGTGAAAGGCATGTATAGCACACAGTACCAGTCACCAGACAGATATCATAAACATAATCATAGTTAAATCCACTAAACAGAACAGATCTAGGATGCATCCATACGCCCCCGCAAAAATCATAGTGGTCATAACAAATCATATCATAAAGCGCGCATATCATATATCAGAAAGGGGACGGTGTAGCCAAATCACTAGGGCCACACACTAGTCATGCCAGTGGTGCATCACAGACACGCCTATGGTACCTCCATAGGTAGGGAAACAGAAATGGCTCGGGTATCAAACTAAGAGTCAGGTCTCATATCATACAAAAGGTCATATAGCAAAGGTGTATCTCAGAATTATATCAAAGGTTCATAATAGCAGTTCATAACAAAGGGTTCATATCAGAAATAGTATTCAAGTTCCAATCAGAGTTTATCAGGTCAAGGTTCATATTCAAAAAATCAATTCATGGTTCAGTTCAAAAGTCCGTTTCAAAAGTTTCTATTAAAAGTCCAATTTAAATAATCTTTTAAAACAATTTTCATAAAATGGTCTTTCAAAATATAGTGTTCATGAAAGTTAAATAACCTTTCTTCTTAAAAAGAAATTTAGCATCATTTATAAACATCTTTTCAAATCGGTTCTTCTCAAAACATTTCCATGGTATCATTAAGAAGGTTTTCATAGCATAGGTTTATAACGGAGGTCATATCAAGTGGGATCAATAGAGAAGGTTCAAGTAAAGGGGATCATAGCAATGGCATCAATTCGGGAACTAACGGATCAGAATATGAAAGAAATCATGAGAAACCTTTTGAGAAAGGTCAGAATATCTGTACCTTAAACCGCAAGTGCAAACATGACAGAAAACATAAAGGTCGGAAGCAAAACTCCTTCTTCAGCGAATCTACACGAATTAATGATTGGCTTATTATTAATAACTTATTCAATTCAGATTTCTCATTTTAGTCGGCTTTCCAGTTTTAGTAACTTTCCATTTAAAGTGACTTTCCACTTTTAGCAGGTTTCCATAATTAGTAAGTTTCCACTTTTAGAAAGTTGAGTCATTATTAATGGAATCAAAGTATCTTTTAACCTTTTACTCATTTGGTCCTTAGGGTTTCATAACTTTGCATTTTATACCCTTTACTTTCCAAAATTACACTTTAAACCTTTTAGTATTCAAAGTTACACATTATACCCTTAGCTTATCCATTTTACATAATGAGCACTTATTTTATTAAGTTATTCGAATGAATCCTCAAATATTCATAATTTACACTTTAAGTCCCTCAAGTTATAAAAGTTACATATTTAACCCTTTAATTTATAATTTCAACTTTTAATTATCACTAATTACATATTAGGCCATTAAATTATCAAAGTGACACATAAATCCCTGAATATATTAAATTACTCAAAACAGCTCCAAGTTTCCAGAATTTACATGTTTAGTCCCTCTCTTTTAATTATTTTCAAAACAAACCCTAATTAGGTTTTAAATACATTTTAATCCATTTAAATGCAAAACTTACACTTAGCACCCTCATTATATATTTTATTCGAATATTGTACAGCTCAAATAAAGTTCCAGAATTAACCCTTTAGTTTTAAAGTTCACAAAACTCACCCAAAACCTTTTTAGCCAAATCGTATAAACCAAAAACATAGATTTTAGAAACCCTAATCCTTCTAATCAATTCTCAATCATCACATCATCATTAATATCATTAATTAACACCATTTCCAGCCCTAAACCAAAACCCTAGGCCCTCGACTTATTTCTTTCTTTTTCTTTTATATATGATTTACACAAACAAGAATAATTTCGAAACACATGATTTAAGCCATGATAATTCTTCCAATAATTTTCCAGATCATATTACATTATAACAAGTGTAAATAAATTTTATTAGGAATTGTTATGGATCGGAAGGTATATTACACAATTACACTCATTTTTAGGGTTTTAAATCACGAAAGGGATGTCGAGCATGCATGGGTCGAATCCAACAATTTATTTGATGTTTATAAGGTATAAAGGGTCTGAGAAAAATACCAAATCAATTCTGGAACGTGTGGAAACAGCAGTTCGATCAGATGTATACTCGATTGGCCAAAACACTCCAAAAATCGTCACGACTTCACCAAAGGCCTAGCAACCTTGAAACCAATTTTCGTGGGTTGTATATGATGTAAGAATCACCAGAAAAATAAGAAATAATTTTTGTGGAGGTCGAATGAATCAAAACGAATTTACCTGGTTTATAGGGCTCGACAAAAGGAAAATTGTGCCACGATCGAACCAAGCTTCAAAAATTCAAAAGGGTATTTTTCTTGGCTTCTTAGGATGATGATAGATCACAGAAAATTGCTTAGGAATTATGGGGTGGTCGAATGGAGGCTAAGGGAATTGTTTTGTGTGTGTTTTCTTGGATCGGCTAGGGTTTTTGGAGAAGGAGTGCATGGATTGACTTTTTAATGATGGGAGCCGATCCTAGGGGAGGATTTGAGCCAAAATTTCGGCCATATTGATTGAGGAACAAAATTTGTGATTATCTTCCATATTTAAAAGATTTAAACCATTTTTAAATCCAAATAATATCATTAATATGACATTCGGCCCTTTAGGGGTAATTTGGTAATTTTGCAACTTGTATAAATGTTAAATGTAATTGTTAAAAATATTTGGTATTATAACTTATGCATTGTTAGGAGTTTGGGATTTATTTGGTACTTTAATAAGCTTTTAATAAATTTTTAAACATGTAGGGGCATTTTGGTCATTTCACTTGCTTTCAGATTTTAGGTGTTACAACTTCTTCCCCTCTAAAAAGAAAAATTTCATCCTCGAAATTTGAAGTCGCAAAGTTAGACGAAGTCGTAGTAAACCGCAAAAGTCGTCACAACATTCTCACGCCCGGGGAGGTTCTTCCAAAAGATATTCAGACCAACTGGTTTCTCATGACTCGTAATTATTGTCAAAACAGTTTCAGATTTCTCAGAAGGGCATATCATATTGAATTTGAATCAAAAGGATAATGTACCAAACATAACGGATGATAAACGAATTCTCCAGGAAGAGGTATAAAATACATAGGATTTTCATCGAATTGATTAGGCGAATCAGATGAGAATACATTGAATCGTAGCAAACATGGGGTGATATAAGGTTTAACTCTTCAGCTTCTCAAATAGTCTCGGCTTTCAGATAACCTTCCAAAGGTATTCTCAGAAACAAACAGGGCTCATTTCCTCAAAGTCCATAATCAGATATTCACTCATAGCAGATCATAATGAACAACTTCAACGAATGCGAAACGTATACGGACAAAAAGCATATCGTTAGATATCGTTAACGGCAGAATTTCATAATGGAACCTAAAATCCTTATCAGAAGTTGCAAAGATTAGCAAAACACGTGTCGAGAGCCCAAACGTATCGAATTGTATAACAAGGACAGCATAATCAAACGTATAGGTAGAATGAACCTAAAGTCTCACTAAACTCAGATAATCTTGATCAGATGCCAGAATTCTAAAGCTTCTAAGGCACTCCTCGAAATATCACATGCCCACCATAAGTGCACGTTATATGATGTAAGTATTATCACGTTGGCCAGGCGTCATAATACTGGCATCATATACATATGCCCTCATGATGATCATACTTTATCTCAAGTCGTGAACACCCAAACTTATTTAAATCCACCTAGTCCACCTATAGTCTCAGAGGTCACCAAAATCAAACAACATAACTAAGAGAACGAAATTACTCGAAGAGTAACGGAGATCCGAGAATGTCATTCAAAATTTAGGTACGTCATCAGTAACGTCAATTCTTTACAGCATCATCTCGTCTAAACACAATGTCCGCTTTCAAATCCGTCCACTCATTTACAAATTTCAAAATTTCTTCCAAGTTGGAGTAGTCTGTTTATTCTTGTCCGTCTTACCTCATGATTAAGAGAATTTAAAATTCGAGTCTGGTTCCTCAAGCCTTCAGAAACTCTTCTTGGTACTGTGGCATCGTAGCGGCAGTCTCTGACATGATCACTGTGCATCCCTCCATCCGCAGGTCTGCTTCTGCTCTCAATTCATCTTAGTACAACTAAAATGAATAGAGAAACAAGACTGCGTTTCTTCGACAGGTCTTCTAACATAGCTCCAGGTTTTTAAGGTACATGATGTTGTTGTCGACTCCAGGTTGCGTGTTGAATGGTTCGTCTTCTTTGGTCTGGTTGTCTTGGTGCCCAAACTGAAATCTTCACGTGTTGCATGATGCATGATTGAGCACTATCCTAGTTCCTCACTTCTTCTTGTATGCTTCTTCCATGGAAATGCTTGTGTCAACCATCTTCTACTACTCTTCCACCCGGTTTCAAACTCCGATAACGGTCTTCAATCTTGGTCCCTCTTGTGAAAGCTCTGTCTTTACATTATACAGGGTAGGGTTGTCTACTATGCTTTCTGAACGTCAATCAAAATTTTCTTCCAGAACAAAGGGTCGTCTCACCAATTAATCTCTATGTTCTTCTTTCGTTTTAGAACACAACACAATGTCATACTATGACAAATTGTCCAAAACATGCGAAAAACATAATTATTCTAGTCAACACCAGTGGCATCATTCAAACTCACAAATGTGGTAACGAGTGCAAAGGCAACTTCAGAAATCATCTCAGGGATTTTTTTTTTTTTTTTTTTTTTTTTTTTTTCACATCACCTTCTTTCCTCTTCAAGAACTGATATACTTCACAAAGGTTACTCTCGGTTAGTTAACCCCATTCTTAGAAGTGTTTGTGGTTGCTTCTTCAGTCCTTCAAATCTAAAATGATGCAATCAGACGCGGAGTTTCAAAGGAAGACCAAATTAAATATTGGTACTCGGGAACAGATAATGATTACTGATAGTGGTACGTTTAAATTCACGATGGTCGATACGTCATCGCATACTTCTCTCGTTCTTCTTCATAAACAAACAAGAGCATCCAAAGAGAATCACAAAGGGTTAACACAGATCATATCCCATCAGCTCCTTCAATCTCTCAACTTCTATGGAACATGGTTTCTTCAACTGAGATCAGTTCAAAGGAGTACCAAAAAGGTTCATCAGAGAATACCGGAAAATCTTCGTACAACAAAATATTTCCCAATAGTAGAACTTTCCAAGGGTTGATAATAATGGTTTTCAGGACAACTTGGTAATCACATGAGTTTGGGGTAGGTGTTTCCATAGTGACAGAAATTTTAGCAGATGTAGAGAGTCATCATAATGGAATAGGGTGAAGCAGATTTTTAAGGTCACATTTCAGATACGGTAGTCCATGGTATCTTTACGAATAGCCATCCAGTCCAAAAGACCGTACAATCAGACATCTCAAAGTCAAAGGATTCATAGAGTGGATACAGTCGTCAATTTATACAGATAGTTCATATATCAGAGTCAAGTACATGGTTCAACAAAATGTTGGGATGGATAAACGAACAATTCAATGTGTGGGAATTTCGTTTAGCTTCTTAGCATAAGTAGCAGGTAGGATGTGTATCATTGGTAATACGAACATCGTATAATTGTCAATCATGAGAGTTACAGAATCTCAGTCATCAGCATCATCATGCTTAGTTAACAAATCCATACAGAGATAGTCTTTACATCATACCCTTCCAAAGGAAATGGTTGGCAGAACAAGGTTCATCATTCAAAGAGAGGAAACAAAACGTCTTATATTCGTGGTTCATAATTACCAAAATTCTCATAGGAGTAATAATGGATCATACAGAGTTAAGTAGTATCGGATGATACATTCATACTCATCATAAGTAATGAATTCACAGAATGTGTCGAACACATTGCGGTTGAATGACCTACGATATGGTCCAAAAAGGTGTTAAACAGCTTATCAAACAAATCGGAGGCGGAGATCAAAATCTGAAAGTGAAACTTAAATGTGTAAGGTATCCAGGTAGCCTCCCGAGGTATTCCAAACTTACTTGGTTACTAAGCTTAAGTTGCAAAACTTCTAACTTCTGAAACAAAGGTCCTTATAAGGCTTATCTAAGAGCAAAGGCACGATCAGAGTGATACGGAAGCAAATGATACTTACATAAATGTCTTAGTCTACCCATTCCTCACCGATAATAACTTGGGTTCCTATGGGGAATCCTAATGTAAAGTTCCAAAGGTTGTCTTATGAGCGCCTACAGGGAAACTTAGGGGTCCAAACTTCACAGGTCTCGGGTAAATGTATTACGAATCGCAGCCTGGTCTCTAATACCATAATTGTAACACCCCAACCCGATAAGGGTAGAAGTATTACATTACAGTGACATATCAGAACAAACACAAGCATATGATTCATACATATAACGAAATTCAGGGTTACAAATGAAAATCTGAAACTACAAGGTTACAAAGAAATAAATACTATGTCTAATAAAGTGAAACTTCATCTAATCGTCTCTAGTCCAAAGCATAGTCTTCTAAGTCCAATCACACTCTCTTCCCATAACCCAGCTTCCTACTAAAACCTGCCGCAGGAAAAGGAAATGCGGCTGAGCTTAAAAAGCCCAGTGAACAGATACATATACAAAGCAATGATAATGAAACAGAACTGAAACATAGTGCAGTGGGGAAATAGAATAAGGAATAGATAAAAGAGTGATAGAATATAAAGAAGAAAGGATAGTCATCTACCACAAGCCCAGAAACATATCATATCATATAGGCCGTCAATACCATAATTCTTCATGATCATATAGAGGGGAGTCCTCTCAGATAATCAGATAATATGAGGGGTGTCCTCATTCTTCAAATGGGTGGAGTAGCAAACTCCCAGAAATTGTGAAAGGCATGTATAGCACACAGTACCAGTCACCAGACAGATATCATAAACATAATCATAGTTAAATCCACTAAACAGAACAGATCTAGGATGCATCCATACGCCCCCGCAAAAATCATAGTGGCCATAACAAATCATATCATAAAGCGCGCATATCATATATCAGAAAGGGGACGGTGTAGCCAAATCACTAGGGCCACACACTAGTCATGCCAGTGGTGCATCACAGACACGCCTATAGTACCTCCATAGGTAGGGAAACAGAAATGGCTCGGGTATCAAACTAAGAGTCAGGTCTCATATCATACAAAAGGTCATATAGCAAAGGTGTATCTCAGAATCATATCAAAGGTTCATAATAGCAGTTCATAACAAAGGGTTCATATCAGAAATAGTATTCAAGTTCCAATCAGAGTTTATCAGGTCAAGGTTCATATTCAAAAAATCAATTCATGGTTCAGTTCAAAAGTCCGTTTCAAAAGTTTCTATTAAAAGTCCAATTTAAATAATCTTTTAAAACAATTTTCATAAAATGGTCTTTCAAAATATAGTGTTCATGAAAGTTAAATAACCTTTCTTCTTAAAAAGAAATTTAGCATCATTTATAAACATCTTTTCAAATCGGTTCTTCTCAAAACATTTCCATGGTATCATTAAGAAGGTTTTCATAGCATAGGTTTATAACGGAGGTCATATCAAGTGGGATCAATAGAGAAGGTTCAAGTAAAGGGGATCATAGCAATGGCATCAATTCGGGAACTAACGGATCAGAATATGAAAGAAATCATGAGAAACCTTTTGAGAAAGTTCAGAATATCTGTACCTTAAACCGCAAGTGCAAACATGACAGAAAACATAAAGGTCGGAAGCAAAACTCCTTCTTCAGCGAATCTACACGAATTAATGATCGGCTTATTATTAATAACTTATTCAATTCAGATTTCTCATTTTAGTCGGCTTTCCAGTTTTAGTAACTTTCCATTTAAAGTGACTTTCCACTTTTAGCAGGTTTCCATAATTAGTAAGTTTCCACTTTTAGAAAGTTTCCATATTTAGAAAGTTGAATCATTATTAATAGAATCAAAGTATCTTTTAACCTTTTACTCATTTGGTCCTTAGGGTTTCATAACTTTGCATTTTATACCCTTTACTTTCCAAAATTACACTTTAAACCTTTTAGTATTCAAAGTTACACATTATACCCTTAACTTATCCATTTTACATAATGAGCACTTATTTTATTAAGTTATTCGAATGAATCCTCAAATATTCATAATTTACACTTTAAGTCCCTCAAGTTATAAAAGTTACATATTTAACCCTTTAATTTATAATTTCAACTTTTAATTATCACTAATTACATATTAGGCCATTAAATTATCAAAGTGACACATAAATCCCTGAATATATTAAATTACTCAAAACAGCTCCAAGTTTCCAGAATTTACATGTTTAGTCCCTCTCTTTTAATTATTTTCAAAACAAACCCTAATTAGGTTTTAAATACATTTTAATCCATTTGAATGCAAAACTTACACTTAGCACCCTCATTATATATTTTATTCGAATATTGTACAGCTCAAATAAAGTTCCAGAATTAACCCTTTAGTTTTAAAGTTCACAAAACTCACCCAAAACCTTTTTAGCCAAATCGTATAAACCAAAAACATAGATTTTAGAAACCCTAATCCTTCTAATCAATTCTCAATCATCACATCATCATTAATATCATTAATTAACACCATTTCCAGCCCTAAACCAAAACCCTAGGCCCTCGACTTATTTCTTTCTTTTTCTTTTATATATGATTTACACAAACAAGAATAATTTCGAAACACATGATTTAAGCCATGATAATTCTTCCAATACTTTTCCAGATCATATTACATTATAACAAGTGTAAATAAATTTTATTAGGAATTGTTATGGATCGGAAGGTATATTACACAATTACACTCGTTTTTAGGGTTTTAAATCACGAAAGGGATGTCGAGCATGCATGGGTCGAATCCAACAATTTATTTGATGTTTATAAGGTATAAAGGGTCTGAGAAAAATACCAAATCAATTCTGGAACATGTGGAAACAGCAGTTCGATCAGATGTATACTCGATTGGCCAAAACACTCCAAAAATCGTCACGACTTCACCAAAGGCCTAGCAACCTTGAAACCAATTTTCGTGGGTTGTATATGATGTAAGAATCACCAGAAAAATAAGAAATAATTTTTGTGGAGGTCGAATGAATCAAAACGAATTTACCTTGTTTATAGGGCTCGACAAAAGGAAAATTGTGCCACGATCGAACCAAGCTTCAAAAATTCAAAAGGGTATTTTTCTTGGCTTCTTAGGATGATGATAGATCACAGAAAATTGCTTAGGAATTATGGGGTGGTCGAATGGAGGCTAAGGGAATTGTTTTGTGTGTGTTTTCTTGGATCGGCTAGGGTTTTTGGAGAAGGAGTGCATGGATTGACTTTTTAATGATGGGAGCCGATCCTAGGGGAGGATTTGAGCCAAAATTTCGGCCATATTGATTGAGGAACAAAATTTGTGATTATCTTCCATATTTAAAAGATTTAAACCATTTTTAAATCCAAATAATATCATTAATATGACATTCGGCCCTTTAGGGGTAATTTGGTAATTTTGCAACTTGTATAAATGTTAAATGTAATTGTTAAAAATATTTGGTATTATAACTTATGCATTGTTAGGAGTTTGGGATTTATTTGGTACTTTAATAAGCTTTTAATAAATTTTTAAACATGTAGGGGCATTTTGGTCATTTCACTTGCTTTCAGATTTTAGGTGTTACAACTTCTTCCCCTCTAAAAAGAAAAATTTCATCCTCGAAATTTGAAGTCGCAAAGTTAGACGAAGTCGTAGTAAACCGCAAAAGTCGTCACAACATTCTCACGCCCGGGGAGGTTCTTCCAAAAGATATTCAGACCAACTGGTTTCTCATGACTCGTAATTATTGTCAAAACAGTTTCAGATTTCTCAGAAGGGCATATCATATTGAATTTGAATCAAAAGGATAATGTACCAAACATAACGGATGATAAACGAATTCTCCAGGAAGAGGTATAAAATACATAGGATTTTCATCGAATTGATTAGGCGAATCAGATGAGAATACATTGAATCGTAGCAAACATGGGGTGATATAAGGTTTAACTCTTCAGCTTCTCAAATAGTCTCGGCTTTCAGATAACCTTCCAAAGGTATTCTCAGAAACAAACAGGGCTCATTTCCTCAAAGTCCATAATCAGATATTCACTCATAGCAGATCATAATGAACAACTTCAACGAATGCGAAACGTATACGGACAAAAAGCATATCGTTAGATATCGTTAACGGCAGAATTTCATAATGGAACCTAAAATCCTTATCAGAAGTTGCAAAGATTAGCAAAACACGTGTCGAGAGCCCAAACGTATCGAATTGTATAACAAGGACAGCATAATCAAACGTATAGGTAGAATGAACCTAAAGTCTCACTAAACTCAGATAATCTTGATCAGATGCCAGAATTCTAAAGCTTCTAAGGCACTCCTCGAAATATCACATGCCCACCATAAGTGCACGTTATATGATGTAAGTATTATCACGTTGGCCAGGCGTCATAATACTGGCATCATATACATATGCCCTCATGATGATCATACTTTATCTCAAGTCGTGAACACCCAAACTTATTTAAATCCACCTAGTCCACCTATAGTCTCAGAGGTCACCAAAATCAAACAACATAACTAAGAGAACGAAATTACTCGAAGAGTAACGGAGATCCGAGAATGTCATTCAAAATTTAGGTACGTCATCAGTAACGTCAATTCTTTACAGCATCATCTCGTCTAAACACAATGTCCGCTTTCAAATCCGTCCACTCATTTACAAATTTCAAAATTTCTTCCAAGTTGGAGTAGTCTGTTTATTCTTGTCCGTCTTACCTCATGATTAAGAGAATTTAAAATTCGAGTCTGGTTCCTCAAGCCTTCAGAAACTCTTCTTGGTACTGTGGCATCGTAGCGGCAGTCTCTGACATGATCACTGTGCATCCCTCCATCCGCAGGTCTGCTTCTGCTCTCAATTCATCTTAGTACAACTAAAATGAATAGAGAAACAAGACTGCGTTTCTTCGACAGGTCTTCTAACATAGCTCCAGGTTTTTAAGGTACATGATGTTGTTGTCGACTCCAGGTTGCGTGTTGAATGGTTCGTCTTCTTTGGTCTGGTTGTCTTGGTGCCCAAACTGAAATCTTCACGTGTTGCATGATGCATGATTGAGCACTATCCTAGTTCCTCACTTCTTCTTGTATGCTTCTTCCATGGAAATGCTTGTGTCAACCATCTTCTACTACTCTTCCACCCGGTTTCAAACTCCGATAACGGTCTTCAATCTTGGTCCCTCTTGTGAAAGCTCTGTCTTTACATTATACAGGGTAGGGTTGTCTACTATGCTTTCTGAACGTCAATCAAAATTTTCTTCCAGAACAAAGGGTCGTCTCACCAATTAATCTCTATGTTCTTCTTTCGTTTTAGAACACAACACAATGTCATACTATGACAAATTGTCCAAAACATGCGAAAAACATAATTATTCTAGTCAACACCAGTGGCATCATTCAAACTCACAAATGTGGTAACGAGTGCAAAGGCAACTTCAGAAATCATCTCAGGGAATTTTTTTTTTTTTTTTTTTTTTTTTTTTTTACACATTATACCCTTAACTTATCCATTTTACATAATGAGCACTTATTTTATTAAGTTATTCGAATGAATCCTCAAATATTCATAATTTACACTTTAAGTCCCTCAAGTTATAAAAGTTACATATTTAACCCTTTAATTTATAATTTCAACTTTTAATTATCACTAATTACATATTAGGCCATTAAATTATCAAAGTGACACATAAATCCCTGAATATATTAAATTACTCAAAACAGCTCCAAGTTTCCAGAATTTACATGTTTAGTCCCTCTCTTTTAATTATTTTCAAAACAAACCCTAATTAGGTTTTAAATACATTTTAATCCATTTAAATGCAAAACTTACACTTAGCACCCTCATTATATATTTTATTCGAATATTGTACAGCTCAAATAAAGTTCCAGAATTAACCCTTTAGTTTTAAAGTTCACAAAACTCACCCAAAACCTTTTTAGCCAAATCGTATAAACCAAAAACATAGATTTTAGAAACCCTAATCCTTCTAATCAATTCTCAATCATCACATCATCATTAATATCATTAATTAACACCATTTCCAGCCCTAAACCAAAACCCTAGGCCCTCGACTTATTTCTTTCTTTTTCTTTTATATATGATTTACACAAACAAGAATAATTTCGAAACACATGATTTAAGCCATGATAATTCTTCCAATAATTTTCCAGATCATATTACATTATAACAAGTGTAAATAAATTTTATTAGGAATTTTTATGGATCGGAAGGTATATTACACAATTACACTCGTTTTTAGGGTTTTAAATCACGAAAGGGATGTCGAGCATGCATGGGTCGAATCCAACAATTTATTTGATGTTTATAAGGTATAAAGGGTCTGAGAAAAATACCAAATCAATTCTGGAACGTGTGGAAACAGCAGTTCGATCAGATGTATACTCGATTGGCCAAAACACTCCAAAAATCGTCACGACTTCACCAAAGGCCTAGCAACCTTGAAACCAATTTTCGTGGGTTTTATATGATGTAAGAATCACCAGAAAAATAAGAAATAATTTTTGTGGAGGTCGAATGAATCAAAACGAATTTACCTTGTTTATAGGGCTCGACAAAAGGAAAATTGTGCCACGATCGAACCAAGCTTCAAAAATTCAAAAGGGTATTTTTCTTGGCTTCTTAGGATGATGATAGATCACAGAAAATTGCTTAGGAATTATGGGGTGGTCGAATGGAGGCTAAGGGAATTGTTTTGTGTGTGTTTTCTTGGATCGGCTAGGGTTTTTGGAGAAGGAGTGCATGGATTGACTTTTTAATGATGGGAGCCGATCCTAGGGGAGGATTTGAGCCAAAATTTCGGCCATATTGATTGAGGAACAAAATTTGTGATTATCTTCCATATTTAAAAGATTTAAACCATTTTTAAATCCAAATAATATCATTAATATGACATTCGGCCCTTTAGGGGTAATTTGGTAATTTTTTAACTTGTATAAATGTTAAATGTAATTGTTAAAAATATTTGGTATTATAACTTATGCATTGTTAGGAGTTTGGGATTTATTTGGTACTTTAATAAGCTTTTAATAAATTTTTAAACATGTAGGGGCATTTTGGTCATTTCACTTGCTTTCAGATTTTAGGTGTTACATGATTAGAGCAGCGAACGATAATTAAGTATATATAAAAGAATCATTGTTTGTCATAAAATCTAATATTTGTGTTACTACAAAGAAAAATGGCAAAACAAACAAAAAAAATCACTCTTAATAAAAACAAATACACAAATGAAAAGAACGCCCAACCAACTGGGCTAGATCAGTTGGTCACCAAAAGTAATTTTAGAAATGTATCTTTGGAGATGTCTCAGGTTCGAATCTCACCATGGACCATCAGGGGCAGAAATAAATAGAAGCAGGAGTTGGGTTTATCTCATAAGGCGAAGGTTCGAGGCTTGCATACTGACCAATTGAATGTCACTATAGGCTTAATCACTAACTACTAACTTGTTGTAAAAAAAAATAAATAAATAAAATAATAATAATATAAAAAAACGCCCAAACGGGGTTAGAAAGCAGTGTTATAAATATCGGTCATGGCGGTCATGGTGGTTGGCGGTGGGGTCCACTGCCACCAAAATTTACATATCGGACATGGTCAAAATCGGTCATAATCAACCAAAACTATTTATTTTGTTATGAATTTAAATTTAAATTGATAAATAATTATGGACTTATGGTTTTTATTTTTCAAGCATAAACTTTTTAGTTTTTTGTGGTTATTGACTTATTTTATTAAGATATTGCTGACAAGACCGATATATCCCCGCCAAAACCGATTTATCGCTTGAAGGTGGTCGACCACCGACATACCGTCAACCGATTTTTACAACCTTGATAGAAAGTACCAGTTATGCGGGCAACCCATGGTGGTCTGAGCTAAGAATGGTCGAGCAAATTGAGATGTACGTTAAGATTTTTTATTTTTTATTTTATTATTATTATTATTTTTTCAAGTAGTTTGGTCAACTATAATGTATTGTACTTGATATGAAATTTGATATTTGTAGCTTTAAAGGTTACGTTTAATAATTAAAAACATGCAATGAGGGATGATATATTTAATTAATTGGGAGAAGTTAAATTTAAAAGGTGAACGGTTATTTTGAAAGTACAAACAATTTATAGATGTCAAAATTTATTAAACGCTAGCTTCATGGCCCGTTTAATGGACTGGTTAGTGTCATGTGTTAACTATATAAAAAAAAACATAAAAATATAGTTATGTGAATAGCTCGAAATGACAATAAGTCAATTCTGTTAGATGGTTAAGACAAAAACTTTAAGGTTCATTACGCTTAGAGTTATATTAGCGTGTTCTCTAAGTCATGTTCTATTATAATTCAATAAAGTAGACTATCGTCGGACTTGTGGATATGAGAAATGTTGATAAAAACAACTTCCCATAAAAATAGCTTATGCTCAATTCTTAAAGTGCAAAAAAGTAAAAAGGGGACCGAGAGATACATATATTGATTAAGGATGATACAAAGAGTCAAAAATATATAAAATGGAACATTATTATAATCAACGACGGAGCTAGTGGGGGCTAGAGGGTGCTCGGCCACCCCAATACTGGCGCACCTACCCTATGAAAGGGTGAGAAAAATGAAAGACAAGAAGCAATTAATAAGCAATTTGATATTTTTGTTTCAATGGAGGTTTAGAGGTAGTGAAGAAGATGACATTGAAAAGAAAAATAATTAGTCTGCATTCATATTTTAATTTTTGGGACATAGTGCTGAACTTTGATAAAAGTCTAATTTTAACCCCTCTAATTTATAATTTATCATTTTTGAGTTATGCTTGGAATACTATGGTTGAACCTCTTTAAATAAAAGCACTACATTATGTAGTTCGGATTATGTCTGAATAAAATTTTGAGTCCCCCTTAACACAAATTCCTAGCTCCGTCTCTAATTATAGTATAGTAATTGTGTGAAACTAAGAATACATGATTCATATTTTGTTCCCATTTCTCATGGTACAATCCATTAGATTTCTTTCATATTCATCCCTGGGTTGTGAAACCTGCACGGCTGCACCATAAAGAGATGCACATTGTCATCTATTTTAGTTAGGGAAGTTGAGTAACAAATCAAACCGGATACAAAGAGTCATATGATCCAAAATTTAAGACAAACATTAGACTTCTTCGGATCAAAGGGAAGTCTTTAAAATGACAAGAACCCATATAGTAAGTATCAAACTACTTGTATGAACATGGGAGCTAACTTTATAATAAATTGTGTTATCAGATATTAACGGGTCTCTCATTCTTTTCAACTGGATTTCATTAGAGATTGCATCTAACCTTGTCTTCCCATTAAGAATTATTACAGAATTGTTGCTCTCGAGGGCACACTTTGGCTCAGTTTCAGTCTCTGTGATTGAGACATCAGGAAGTTTATTTTGAGCCTCCTTATAACTACCGAATGAGTTGAATTCTATATATACTTCAGGGGCTAATATATTCTCAAGAAGCCTCAATTTAACAAATCTATATTACTTTATAAAGTGTTTAAGATTTTTTAAATAAAGAAGTCTTAAAAATTTTAAGACATAAAATATTTCTTTAATAAAAAAATTAATAAGCCATTAGTTAATGTTATTCAGCATATAGACACTTTGTAACCGCCTTCAAATATTTATATAGTCCATTAATACAATCAAATATTTATACACTCCATTAAGTGTTGACTTGTAACAGCCCAAACCTCAACAGTATATAAGTCAACCTAAAAACTCAAACAACAACACTAAACACACTCTCTTTTCTTTTTTCGAGCACCGATTAAATAAAATAAAATAAAATAAAAAAATAAAAAATCAATTAGATAAATCTACTCTCATCTTGGTGTCTGGTTGCCTACAGTAGAAATAAATAACATTTTCTTCTCAGATTATAGCAATACAATGAAAACTTTTATTTGGATATGAAATAGTTTGCATTGCTATTGCTTATAGTTTTTTTAATTAACAGTTGTCATTCATTCATAAAATTACTGTTAGAAAAAACATATAAATGAAAAACATTTGCTCGCCATAAAATTATGCACCGGGTACTTGCCGCCGCATTGTGCGGATACCCTTCTAGTCAATTACTTCATGGGCTAATACATTCCCAAACCTTATGTTCAATCATAATGAAATAACAACTCAGTTACTTCAAGAAAACATTTTCCCAACTATATCCATGAATTAGTCTTAGAGATATCCTTTTCCAGTTTCACGAAAATTTAAGTAGTTCGGAAGCAAATATGACCATGTGCGCTTGTCACTTTTTTTTTTGAAAGGCAATATTTATTCCACAACAACAAAAACAATTATAAACAAGGACCTCCACAATATTAACACGATGCTAACATGTAGAGGACATAAGGAAAACAAACATACAATACAAACTTAACTAAAACAAAATAAACAAAGACCGAGAGTCCAAGAAAAACACTATAGCATACATACAAAACATATGACCACTTGAAATTAAAACAAAGAAACCACTATCCCAAAAGTAAATATAGACCCACGAACATATAGAAACCAAAACAAATTCCATATATGTTGCACCAAATAGAAGCATAACCAGTGCAACTGAGCAGACATCCTCAAAATAGCAGATCCAAACAACCATTCACAGACTGCAGTTCCAAACACTCCTGTCACAGCTTGCAGACCAAACGAAATGCACATAAATTTGCAGACCACACGAATTGCAGATTCAGAGACTTGCAGACAACAAAATTCTTTCTGTCAACACATATCACAAAAACTGAGCTGAGAATTCAGAAACTTGCAGACATAAAAATTCATTCTATCAACGCACATCACAAAAAACTGAGCTGAGAACACAATCATTACTGAAGCAGACACTTTATAGGATCATACATCCATTGATGCCAATCAATTTCTTTATATTTATTAGACCTTCGCACATTCCACTCGAAACTTTTTAGCTGAACATCTTGCACAATTTTATTATTACTTGTAACTTTATTACCAAACACGCGAACATTTCTTTCTTTCCAAATGAAGTACCAGGTTGTCCAAACAACCGCTTGCCAAACACGAGAATAAGCAATGAGGACATTAACGTTTCCCAATGATGAGAAAAACTCATCAATAGAGAAAGCATTAACGACCCTATTTTCTACCAACTAAATACCTTTTCCCATACGCTCATAGCAAGATCACAAGTGACCAAGCTATAGGCACATGATTCCACAACATTATTACAACTTGGACAAAGTGTTAGACCCGTTCTCATAGACTTGGACCCCACCCTAGATTAAATGAACTAAAGGTCTTATGTGATTGGTTAGTCAACAAATGTTACATAATGGTCAACCTGATAGTCAAAATGATAGTCAAATAATGTGTTAGAAGGTTATGAAAGTATTATGTGGCACAAATAGAAGGAAATAGACTTAAAGGGCTTAAGTTGTCATGTGTAATAAGTTAAGTGTGGCCAAAATAGAAGCAAGGATACTTAAGGGACTAATTATGTCATTTGGTCAAACTTACATACTTATCCTAGTAATCCCTAGATAATTCCATACACTTCTCAATTATTCAAGAGAATATGTATGAGTCGGTTTACAAAGAAAATGGAAGAGAAAATGGGTTAAGCCTTGATGATTCTTGATGATGAAGTAAGGGTGTTTATCCAAGGTTTGAGCCTAAGCCATAATCATCCCAAGTAAGTGAGCCTATTATTGATTATGTTAAAGTTATAGTTATAGATTAAAGTGGGAAATCATCATATGATCAAGATATGATCATATGATGATATAGAAAGGATGATGAGTAAGTTTTGATGGGTTATGTAAACCCTTATAATGGTGTTACTTAATTATGTTATTAGGCCTTGTTTTTAATTAAGAAGGATGATGATGATGATGATGATGACTAGTGAGGAAGATGATGATGGTGATGAAATAATGATTGTTAGCTTAGCTTGGAATCAAGGTAAGTAAACCGGTTATGATTTAATATTATAATGATTTATATACATTATGTGTTATATGATTGTTATGATAAAGTTATTGAAGTGTTTGAATGATTGTGTGATGAGGAATTAGATGTAAGGATAGTTTGGCATAACTAGCAAAAGAGATTGAGAGTTTAGTTTGGATTAAGTGAAAGTGTGTTAGGAATATAAATATTCATATGAAAGACTCGGTCACTGATTCCTCCCGAACCACCTAACTTTATTTCTCAACCGCTTGTGAACGGCCGATAACAAAAAGGGAGAGGCCGGGAGAAATGGCAAAGTGAATCCGTGGGTCTTAAGTACAGAAAAGTACGTGAGTACAGAAAAGTACATCCCCGGGTCGTTATGTCCCAACGAGGTGTGCGTGATAGTACCATGACTTGTAATGTGTTGAAATAATATGTATTTAGAAAAGTGGGAATCTGAATGACTAACACTGGAATGTGAATAGTAATAGCTCTGTCACAGCTACATCGTTTAAGGAACGTGCAATCAGAAACCCTAAAATAATAAAGTATTATTTACAATCGTACGTTTAAGTTTAAATAAACGTAAACGTAACGAATAAAACAAAACTATTCCCAAAGAGGGAATTTGCATGCCTTAACGGCTTAAATGCAAATTAAAAGAAAATAAAACAACTAACTATATTTATAACATTATTATTATATTAATAAGAAAACCTAGAAACCTAAAACGCTTACGATTACGTAACACTTACGTAACTGTAACAAAATAAAAAGTGAATACCGTCAAATATAACTCTCACAAATGTGAAAATTATATTTTTGGAATCCTAAAACAATAAGAAAATTATTAGAAAATTAAAACTTATTTTTATACTATGTACTTAATTATTATTAATTAAAACTATTTATTTACTATTTATTAATTTACATAAAAATAAGAAAAATCTAAATATTACTTAGAAAAATAAAATTAAAACTTAGAAAAGGTTAAAATACTATAAAATAATTTTTGAAACTAAAAATATATTTATTATACAATTATTCTATTTATTAATACTTATTTACTATTATCTATATATTAATACTAATATTTAATTATTATAAATACTAAATTAGCAAACAAAAATCTAAAACTTTTTACATAATTCTAAAATACTTATAAGAAGCTAAGAAAAATATAAAAACTATAGTTTATATACAAAAATAAGGAAACTTAATTAAAATCTATTATTTATTAATTAGACTATTTAAACTAAATTAATTATTATACATACTAAACTAATTTATAAAATTATAAAACTTTTTATAATAATTCCTAATCATCTCAGGAATACATAAAAAATATAAAAAGTTTATAAAAATTATAAATAAGCCGTTTTAAAAATTAAATACTTATTATTTCCTAAAACCTAATGAAACTATATTAATTATTATATATATTAGATGAACAGTAAAAAATACGAAAAAATTACAGAAACTATAAAAAGTTATGAAGATGCTAGGAAAAATAAGCTAAGGTCACCAGCTTATTCCAATAAGCTGGAATAAGCTGCTCAGTCCCAATAAGCCAAAGGGAAAAAAGTGGGTTAAATATATATGGAATACCCCTTCCAACGGAACTGGTGCCCCAGAGCAGTTGGAAGGGGTGTGGGAATATTATGCATGATACTAGCCAAGAGGTCCTGAGTTCGAATCCCACCCACACCCATTTTTTTCATTTTTATTTTATTTTTCATTTTTCTTTTTGCAAACCTGTACAACAAGGTAAAATAAGCAACTTTAACAAAGCCATCTTTTCCAAAACTTATAAATAAGCTGTATGACAGCTTATTTCAACTCAGTAGGCTTATAAAGCTCAAGCTTCTAAATAGAAGCTATCACTTGTCATTAAAGCTTTGTTTTTGGTTTTTCTTTTTATAAAACTAAATAAATATATATAATATACATGTAAGATAAAAATAAAACTTATGAAACCTAGAAATAAGCAAATCGTGGGCTTATGGCTTATTCAGTGAACTTAAGGTTCACAGTCTGAGCTATAAGCTTGGAATAAGCTTTAAAAAGCTATACAAAGGTATGAAAAGGTAAAAGGTATATATGTACATGTATAATAAGTATTTATGAACAAGAATAAGCACTGAGGAGTGCTTATAAGAATAGGCTTAAGGTTTAGACAGTTGAGCTTTTGATAGCTCAACTTGGATGGAATTGAAGCTCAAATGAGCTTGGTATAAGCCCAAACTTAAAAGTAAAAAGTAAAAAGTATCTATACAAGTGTTATATACATATATATACAAGTTTGTGATCAGAGATTAGCTTATAAGCTCATAATAAGCAAATAAGCAAAACTCTGATGCACTCAGTTCCAAACACCCCTGCAACTAACTTTGATGGCAATTTAAGCTTAGTGAATAAGCTTACAAGACCAAAATAAGACTTGGAGTTGCAAGACATGTTGGTAGGCTTTCCAAAAAGCCCTAGCTCACCTAGTGGGGTCCACTAGTGAGCTTGTAGGAAGCCATTGAAAAAGCTCCATTTCCTGAGTCTAATGATAATATTGGCCAAGTGCTCAGGAGATGGGACACACAAAAAGCTTCTTGCAGCTCTGTTTAATAAGCTACAAGCTTGTGATTAAGCACTGGAACTTGAAGCTGGGTATATAAGCTCCCAAGGGAACTTAATTCCATAAGCTAAGTCCATCAGAACAGCTTTTTATGAGCTTATGAAATAAGCTAGGTTGGTTAAGGTATACTGAGGACTCAGTACATTTTTTCTGGGTGTGATAAGTTGAAGCTACTTGCAGCCCTCTTTAATAAGCTACAAGGTTAGATTTAAGAACAGGATCCTATAGGTGGGGTGCTAGGCTTCCTAAAAAGTCAAGCCACTCAGTCTAAGGGTCACTAATGAGCTAGATGTGAGCTTGTGGAAACAGTGTAATACCCCTGATGACTCAGGGGTATTTTGTGAGTGGGCAAACAAAAGGCATCACAAAACTTATCTAATAAGCTCTGATAAGCTCAACTCATGTTGAGACATTGAGATGGGTACCTTGGCTTTGTGAAAAACCAAGGTTCACATACTCAAGCTTACTGAGGAGCTGATTAGAAGCTTTTGAAAATCAACTCATCACACTGTTTGCTTCAGTGTGATGAGTGGTGGGTAACAAAAAGGTGGATTGATTTAACTATCTAAATAAGCTATAAACATGAAAATAAGCATAAACAGAACAAGTATGGTACTAAGACAACATAAATAGGCCAAATTCACACAATGGGGTCAAGTCATGAGACTTTGACAAGCTCATGAACTTGACAGTCCATTGGTGACACAGGGCAAAAACTACTCTAATTAAGCACAATTAAAAGCTAGTAAATAAGCTAAACAAAAATTGATAAAAATCACATAACAAGGTATACAGCTAAACTAAAACATATAACAAACACAAGTTCTAAAACTAAGTATTAAAGTCTACACAAAAATATCTATTTAATTCAAAAACAGGTTTTAGGTAATTTTGACTTTTAAGGTTTATGATCAAAGTTGACTTTCATCAACTTTGATCTGAATTTAAAGACTGATTAACACATAATAAGATATAAGAACATAAAATAAACATGTATGAACAACAATTAAATAGATTTGCAAGGTTTTAGGTAGTGACAACTTCAAAATACTCATAATGAAACAGTCAAATGTCATTTTGACTATTTACCATGCTATACTCATTAGTTATTGTTTCTCTGAGTCAGTAAGGACATACAAGGCATATATCAAACATGAACAACACCAAATAAGGCCTGCAACACAGGTCATCTATCAATACCAAACAACCCTTTAATGGAGTTTGAGTGAGCTTTTCATTACATAAGACTGAATAAACATGATTTATCAAATCCAGGGGTCAAATCTTGTCAAAATAGACCTTATTCAACATACACAAGTAGTCACAAAGGTGTATGCCTATGATTCTCAAAAAGTAAGCATATGACAGTCAATATGCAATATTCAAGAACAATCATATCCAAAACATTTACACATAATATTAAGCTATAAAATCATAAACAAACAACAATTAAACACAGAAACATGATAATTAAAACAGATAGATAACTTAAGCCATAAAAGCAAAAATTGTAAAAGTGATACTTACAAGGCGAATACTACTGAGAATCAATGAACCAAGGAACCAAACCATAACCTATAGTCTCCCATGAGACACTACAACCAATGGCAATCCAAAATGGCCATGCTCCAAGCTGAGATCACACTAGAACAGCTATTTTTGATTTTCTATTGAATTTTCTCTATTTTTTTATGATTTATGATTTTAAAAGCTATGACTGATTTAATGTTTCTAAAAGCTTCAATAAGCTTTGTAAGGAGCTTATATGATCTAATATAGTCATTATAATCAACTACAACAACATGAAATTTAAATGACTTGAAAATTAAAGATAACTTGAAAAGACATAAAAAAAAAAAGAGACTTGTATTTAAAACTGAGAATAGAATTCCATTACACTACTTTGAGTTCATTACACTATTAAAAAGCTGTAAATGATTACACTATGAAAGCAGTTAAAGATTAATTAATCTACATGACTTAGGCTATTCCAAAAGTAAGTATTCCCCTGGTTCTCTTCTTCTTTTATAGTCTTTTGAACCTTGGAGGCCACTCCCAAACTCTGACTTCAATCTTAGCCCTTGATATTGTCCAATTGATCTCAATCGTTCAAACAGATTTTTGGCGCCAAAGTTCTTGCAAGTAACTTGAGGCGGTTTGAAGGCATTTAATGTATCTTGGATGCATGTAGAGGTGGAAGGGGCAAGATGGTGAGCTTTTGAAGCTTTTAGGGTCAAGTAGGAAGAAAAACAGAGGCAAGGGGGGAAGGGTTGCTTGTGAGATGGTGGGGAAGCATTTATTGAGGTGTGGGATAGGTTTGTGAGGTGTAAAGGAGTAGGGGGGAGTAGGTGATGAGTTGGGGGGGTTGGAAACTGTGGGCTGGTATGGTGGTATTGGAGTTGCAGTGTGTGGGAGAGGGAAGGGTGAACAGTGGTGGGTGGTTTGGCGGTATTAGATGGTTTGACCGGGGTCAAACCTTTTTTATTAATAAGGGTGTGGGCCGGGTTGTGTTGTTTTGGGCCAAAGGATGGCTGGATTTGGTTGTGTTTGGATTTGGATTAATAATAAAGGTCCGGATTGGTTTGTATTTGTAATAAAGTCCAAGGACTAAAAGTGTAATTCTGCCAAACTTGAGTGACCTGATTTATCATCTTTCCAAACTTCATTAAAGGACCAAACCTGCCATTAAACAATTACACAAGGACCAAAAGTATATAATTTGTAATTTTAAAACTTAAAGGACCTAAAATGTAATTTTTGGATTTTGAAGGTCTAAAGTGTAAATTCCCAAAAGTTATTCAAAATTGTTCCATTTTGTATATTCATGAATAGTACAAGGGTGTTTTGTGAAATTTCAAGTTTTATAACACCCAAGGACTAAGTTTGCCAATTTTGAAACTTGAGGGGTAAAAATTGCTAGTTTGTGTAAACTTTTATCCAGGGATGTTTTGTGAACATTTTTGGATTCCCAAGGACTTAAGTTGACTTTTCATTCATTTTGAAACTTCAGGGACTAGTTTTGACAAATTGTGTAACTCCAGGGACTGAAAATGACATTTGTGTGAACTTGATCAGTTTTCACTTGTTTCTCAATCTTTTTGTACCTGAATCACATATAAAACACATTGTGATGAATTTGTAACATTTTGTGAGTCATTTGTGTGTTTTTGGTTGTTTTTGTGGGTTTATACAATACAAATATATGTGTAATTAGACACATATCAAATCCCCCACACTAAACTATTGCTAGTCCCTAGCAATCTTTTATTTAAAACTTAATGGATTTGAAAAATTCTTTACCAAAAGCCATCACTTCTGGAATAGCCAGGTGTAAGAACTGTGGTACACCTGATAACCGTGTGATTTTGAGCAAACCACCAGCTGTCAACGGATTTGATTTGTCTTTACCAAAAGCCGTTTGCTTCTGGACTAGCCAACTCTTGATGGAATAGTCAACATCTTGGTGAGCTGATTACCAATTATGGTTTTTCCACGGCCTTTACCACAAGCCATAATCTTGCGGGCTAGCCAACTCATTTGTTTTTGGGGAGTTGAGGAACCGTACAATTTTTGGCAAATTGCAAGCCATAAACGGATTTGAGATATCTTTACCAAGAGCCGTTTGCTCCTGGATTAGCCAGTCCTTGTGTGGATTAGACATGGTGGACTAATAACCATTTGTTGTATTTAGTGCAAAACACTAATACCAAATGAAAAAAATTTAAATTTTGGCCATTTTTGGGGAAAAAGGGCATACAAGGGTATATAAGTGATCAAATTCGCCAGAATTTCCCCCCCACACTTAGAAATGAATATTGTCCTCAATATTCAAAGTCCCGGCTATTATGCCGAATCTTTGAACGTAAAAAGATAACATTTAAAAGCTAAGTGGGGTAACACAACAATTATTTTATTTTTCTGTATTTACAATTTTTCAAAGTTTTTCAAAATATATACAACATGTGGGGTACACCCCCACACTTAGGTGGTACACATGGGTGAAAACCCATGTTTATGCTATTGTTTTTGATTACCAAGTCGCTAGCTTGACTTGACCCCGAATTAAATTGTCCATGGGGAAGTGGAGTGGGATTGCCACTCAAAGATTGGGTGAGAAATTGGAGTGGGATTGCCACTCACAGAATTATAAATGTGTAAGGTAAGGAGATTATTTTTGATTTTTAATTTTATAATGTTTTTGTATTTTTAACTTTTTATATATATATGTACAAAAGAAATGAAAATTCCTAACAACCGCCCCTCGAAAGGGAATCTAGGTCTGACAGAGCTCAGTAACTGTAAACAGCCAACAACTAAATGTTGTAACTGAGGGACTAATCAAACTGTGCAAGTTGTGTGCAAAGGAAAAAAATATTTTTGTATTTTTATATTGTTTATTGAAATGAAATATGATACAGTATATAATCACTACCTCCCAGGCTTGTGTCAGGTTTACCACGCAAGCTAATTACTTCTGAATAATTAACTGTAATAAATGTGTCCTGACAGCCTGGAAGTTGAATGATATAGTATAATATACAAACAAGGATAGGTATTTCAACAAAATACAAAATACAAGTCATAGTAGGCAGCACAACCTCCCCGGCAGCGGCGCCAAATTTTGATTCCTCCCGAACCACCTAACTTTATTTCTCAACCGCTTGTGAACGGCCGATAACAAAAAGGGAGAGGCCGGGAGAAATGGCAAAGTTAATCCGTGGGTCTTAAGTACAGAAAAGTACGTGAGTACAGAAAAGTACATCCCCGGGTCGTTATGTCCCAACGAGGTGTGCGTGATTGTACCATGACTTGTAATGCGTTGAAATAATATGTATTTAAAAAAGTGGAATCTGAATGACTAACACTGGAATGTGAATAGTAATAGCTCTGTCACAGCTACATCGTTTAAGGAACGTGCAATCAGAAACCCTAAAATAATAAAGTATTATTTACAATCGTACGTTTAAGTTTAAATAAACGTAAACGTAACGAATAAAACAAAACTATTCCCAAAGAGGGAATTTGCATGCCTTAACGGCTTAAATGCAAATTAAAAGAAAATAAAATAACTAACTATATTTATAACATTATTATTATATTAATAAGAAAACCTAGAAACCTAAAACGTTTACGATTACGTAACACTTACGTAACTGTAACAAAATAAAAAGTGAATACCGTCAAATATAACTCTCACAAATGTGAAAATTATATTTTTGGAATCCTAAAACAATAAGAAAATTATTAGAAAATTAAAACTTATTTTTATACTATGTACTTAATTATTATTAATTAAAACTATTTATTTACTATTTATTAATTTACATAAAAATAAGAAAAATCTAAATATTACTTAGAAAAATAAAATTAAAACTTAGAAAAGGTTAAAATACTATAAAATAATTTTTGAAACTAAAAATATATTTATTATACAATTATTCTATTTATTATTACTTATTTACTATTATCTATATATTAATACTAATATTTAATTATTATAAATACTAAATTAGCAAACAAAAATCTAAAACTTTTTACATAATTCTAAAATACTTATAAGAAGCTAAGAAAAATATAAAAACTATAGTTTATATACAAAAATAAGGAAACTTAATTAAAATCTATTATTTATTAATTAGACTATTTAAACTAAATTAATTATTATACATACTAAACTAATTTATAAAATTATAAAACTTTTTATAATAATTCCTAATCATCTCAGGAATACATAAAAAATATAAAAAGTTTATAAAAATTATAAATAAGCCATTTTAAAAATTAAATACTTATTATTTCCTAAAACCTAATGAAACTATATTAATTATTATATATATTAGATGAACAGTAAAAAATACGAAAAAATTACAGAAACTATAAAAAGTTATGAAGATGCTAGGAAAAATAAGCTAAGGTCACCAGCTTATTCCAATAAGCTGGAATAAGCTGATCAGTCCCAATAAGCCAAAGGGAAAAAAGTGGGTTAAATATATATGGAATACCCCTTCCAACGGAACTGGTGCCCCAGAGCAGTTGGAAGGGGTGTGGGAATATTATGCATGATACTAGCCAAGAGGTCCTGAGTTCGAATCCCACCCACACCCATTTTTTTCATTTTTATTTTATTTTTCATTTTTCTTTTTGCAAACCTGTACAACAAGGTAAAATAAGCAACTTTAACAAAGCCATCTTTTCCAAAACTTATAAATAAGCTGTATGACAGCTTATTTTCAACTCAGTAGGCTTATAAAGCTCAAGCTTCTAAATAGAAGCTATCACTTGTCATTAAAGCTTTGTTTTTGGTTTTTCTTTTTATAAAACTAAATAAATATATATAATATACATGTAAGATAAAAATAAAACTTATGAAACCTAGAAATAAGCAAATCGTGGGCTTATGGCTTATTCAGTGAACTTAAGGTTCACAGTCTGAGCTATAAGCTTGGAATAAGCTTTAAAAAGCTATACAAAGGTATGAAAAGGTAAAAGGTATATATGTACATGTATAATAAGTATTTATGAACAAGAATAAGCACTGAGGAGTGCTTATAAGAATAGGCTTAAGGTTTAGACAGTTGAGCTTTTGATAGCTCAACTTGGATGGAATTGAAGCTCAAATGAGCTTGGTATAAGCCCAAACTTAAAAGTAAAAAGTAAAAAGTATCTATACAAGTGTTATATACATATATATACAAGTTTGTGATCAGAGATTAGCTTATAAGCTCATAATAAGCAAATAAGCAAAACTCTGATGCACTCAGTTCCAAACACCCCTGCAACTAACTTTGATGGCAATTTAAGCTTAGTGAATAAGCTTACAAGACCAAAATAAGACTTGGAGTTGCAAGACATGTTGGTAGGCTTTCCAAAAAGCCCTAGCTCACCTAGTGGGGTCCACTAGTGAGCTTGTAGGAAGCCATTGAAAAAGCTCCATTTCCTGAGTCTAATGATAATATTGGCCAAGTGCTCAGGAGATGGGACACACAAAAAGCTTCTTGCAGCTCTGTTTAATAAGCTACAAGCTTGTGATTAAGCACTGGAACTTGAAGCTGGGTATATAAGCTCCCAAGGGAACTTAATTCCATAAGCTAAGTCCATCAGAACAGCTTTTTATGAGCTTATGAAATAAGCTAGGTTGGTTAAGGTATACTGAGGACTCAGTACATTTTTTCTGGGTGTGATAAGTTGAAGCTACTTGCAGCCCTCTTTAATAAGCTACAAGGTTAGATTTAAGAACAGGATCCTATAGGTGGGGTGCTAGGCTTCCTAAAAAGTCAAGCCACTCAGTCTAAGGGTCACTAATGAGCTAGATGTGAGCTTGTGGAAACAGTGTAATACCCCTGATGACTCAGGGGTATTTTGTGAGTGGGCAAACAAAAGGCATCACAAAACTTATCTAATAAGCTCTGATAAGCTCAACTCATGTTGAGACATTGAGATGGGTACCTTGGCTTTGTGAAAAACCAAGGTTCACATACTCAAGCTTACTGAGGAGCTGATTAGAAGCTTTTGAAAATCAACTCATCACACTGTTTGCTTCAGTGTGATGAGTGGTGGGTAACAAAAAGGTGGATTGATTTAACTATCTAAATAAGCTATAAACATGAAAATAAGCATAAACAGAACAAGTATGGTACTAAGACAACATAAATAGGCCAAATTCACACAATGGGGTCAAGTCATGAGACTTTGACAAGCTCATGAACTTGACAGTCCATTGGTGACACAGGGCAAAAACTACTCTAATTAAGCACAATTAAAAGCTAGTAAATAAGCTAAACAAAAATTGATAAAAATCACATAACAAGGTATACAGCTAAACTAAAACATATAACAAACACAAGTTCTAAAACTAAGTATTAAAGTCTACACAAAAATATCTATTTAATTCAAAAACAGGTTTTAGGTAATTTTGACTTTTAAGGTTTATGATCAAAGTTGACTTTCATCAACTTTGATCTGAATTTAAAGACTGATTAACACATAATAAGATATAAGAACATAAAATAAACATGTATGAACAACAATTAAATAGATTTGCAAGGTTTTAGGTAGTGACAACTTCAAAATACTCATAATGAAACAGTCAAATGTCATTTTGACTATTTACCATGATATACTCATTAGTTATTGTTTCTCTGAGTCAGTAAGGACATACAAGGCATATATCAAACATGAACAACACCAAATAAGGCCTGCAACACAGGTCATCTATCAATACCAAACAACCCTTTAATGGAGTTTGAGTGAGCTTTTCATTACATAAGACTGAATAAACATGATTTATCAAATCCAAGGGTCAAATCTTGTCAAAATAGACCTTATTCAACATACACAAGTAGTCACAAAGGTGTATGCCTATGATTCTCAAAAAGTAAGCATATGACAGTCAATATGCAATATTCAAGAACAATCATATCCAAAACATTTACACATAATATTAAGCTATAAAATCATAAACAAACAACAATTAAACACAGAAACATGATAATTAAAACAGATAGATAACTTAAGCCATAAAAGCAAAAATTGTAAAAGTGATACTTACAAGGTGAATACTACTGAGAATCAATGAACCAAGGAACCAAACCATAACCTATAGTCTCCCATGAGACACTACAACCAATGGCAATCCAAAATGGCCATGCTCCAAGCTGAGATCACACTAGAACAGCTATTTTTGATTTTCTATTGAATTTTCTCTATTTTTTTATGATTTATGATTTTAAAAGCTATGACTGATTTAATGTTTCTAAAAGCTTCAATAAGCTTTGTAAGGAGCTTATATGATCTAATATAGTCATTATAATCAACTACAACAACATGAAATTTAAATGACTTGAAAATTAAAGATAACTTGAAAAGACATAAAAAAAAAGAGACTTGTATTTAAAACTGAGAATAGAATTCCATTACACTAATTTGAGTTCATTACACTATTAAAAAGCTGTAAATGATTACACTATGAAAGCAGTTAAAGATTAATTAATCTACATGACTTAGGCTATTCCAAAAGTAAGTATTCCCCTGGTTCTCTTCTTCTTTTATAGTCTTTTGAACCTTGGAGGCCACTCCCAAACTCTGACTTCAATCTTAGCCCTTGATATTGTCCAATTGATCTCAATCGTTCAAACAGATTTTTGGCGCCAAAGTTCTTGCAAGTAACTTGAGGCGGTTTGAAGGCATTTAATGTATCTTGGATGCATGTAGAGGTGGAAGGGGCAAGATGGTGAGCTTTTGAAGCTTTTAGGGTCAAGTAGGAAGAAAAACAGAGGCAAGGGGGAAGGGTTGCTTGTGAGATGGTGGGGAAGCATTTATTGAGGTGTGGGATAGGTTTGTGAGGTGTAAAGGAGTAGGGGGGAGTAGGTGATGAGTTGGGGGGGTTGGAAACTGTGGGCTGGTATGGTGGTATTGGAGTTGCAGTGTGTGGGAGAGGGAAGGGTGAACAGTGGTGGGTGGTTTGGCGGTATTGGATGGTTTGACCGGGGTCAAACCTTTTTTATTAATAAGGGTGTGGGCCGGGTTGTGTTGTTTTGGGCCAAAGGATGGGCTGGATTTGGTTGTGTTTGGATTTGGATTAATAATAAAGGTCCGGATTGGTTTGTATTTGTAATAAAGTCCAAGGACTAAAAGTGTAATTCTGCCAAACTTGAGGGACCTGATTTATCATCTTTCCAAACTTCATTAAAGGACCAAACCTGCCATTAAACAATTACACAAGGACCAAAAGTATATAATTTGTAATTTTAAAACTTAAAGGACCTAAAATGTAATTTTTGGATTTTGAGGGTCTAAAGTGTAAATTCCCAAAAGTTATTCAAAATTGTTCCATTTTGTATATTCATGAATAGTACAAGGGTGTTTTGTGAAATTTCAAGTTTTATAACACCCAGGGACTAAGTTTGCCAATTTTGAAACTTGAGGGGTAAAAATTGCTAGTTTGTGTAAACTTTTATCCAGGGATGTTTTGTGAACATTTTTGGATTCCCAAGGACTTAAGTTGACTTTTCATTCATTTTGAAACTTCAGGGACTAGTTTTGACAAATTGTGTAACTCCAGGGACTGAAAATGACATTTGTGTGAACTTGATCAGTTTTCACTTGTTTCTCAATCTTTTTGTACCTGAATCACATATAAAACACATTGTGATGAATTTGTAACATTTTGTGAGTTATTTGTGTGTTTTTGGTTGTTTTTGTGGGTTTATACAATACAAATATATGTGTAATTAGACACATATCAGTCACCCCGAGTATCTAATAGCATTAAGTTAGCTCGTAGCCATTACTATCATTAGTTAGTATTAGTTTAGTTTAAGTAACATCGTAGAGGAAGGACGGGTCTTTACCCACTGTATACCCGATCCACAGCTCGAGAGAGGGCGTTTTGCAATGTACTATAAATACCCCTCTCCCACCAAGGGATAGGGTTGGACCTTCTCATCGTTAATCTAATATTTCACACTTTTCTCTCAAGGTTTGAACTTCTATTTCATCTCTCTAGTTTCCTTTTCATCTCATATTCGATCCACTAACTACTAGACCATACGTGTATAACATCATTAGTATACTACAATTGGTATCAAGAGCCATGGTTTCACCCTAGGGATTGTGTATACTCGGATTTGCTTCTTGGTTTTGTGGTCTTCATCTTAGTTTGATCTCATTAGTCGTTTCTTGTAGGTTTTTCTTGTACTTTCTTGCTTAGAAGTGTTGTTGATATCTTGGTTTGCTCTTGGATACGTTGTTTCATCTATTTTGTGGACATTTGAAGCATTTCGTGGTGTTATTCATGATAGCGAGTTGAGTGTCTTTTCATCTTTCATAGTAGCGGTTTGTTTGATATTTCAGCGAGTTGGAAGTAGAGGGTTGTCAGTTTGCTATTTTGGGATATAAAGACAAACCGCTAGATAGCGACATTTTTGTCTTATTGTTCTAGCGAGTTGTCAGACTTTGGACGGTTGTAGTTTTAGCGAGTTGCTGTTAGCAAGTTGTTACACCAGCGTGTTGATATCCAGCTAGTTGATAACTAGCGAGTTACTCATTTTTTACTCCAGCGAGTTGCTAAACTGTAAATCTAGGGAGTTGCTATCTCGTTACTTTACCGAGTTGCGAGTTCAGAGGTTTGCTTAATTTAGCGAGTTGATTCTTCTGGCAAGGTGCTAAGTGTAGCGAGTTGGACATAGCGAGTTCACAACTTTAGCGAGTTGTAGTGCTAGTGGTTTGATTAATTTCAGCTACTTGGTATTCTAGCGAGTTGTGGTGATTAGTGGTTTGCTCAGTTTGAGTAGCTAGAGATTTGTTGCCTATTAGTGAGTTGTGAAGTGTTGTGACTTGAGTTGTTACTACTAGTCTAACTGTGATTTGACATTATAAGTTAACTCTTATAACTTGAGTTATCACAAGTTGATTTATTGTAACCTGACTTGTCGTGACTTGACATTAAGCACTAATTGTGATTTATCCAAGATCTCATACTTAGTATAACGTTACGTCATGGCCACTTCTGCTTCGAATGATGACATTCAAGCTGCCAGGTCTGATACCCGACCTCTTATGCTCGATAGGACTCACTATGAATCCTGGGCACAAAGAATTCGACTTTATTGCCGGGGTAAGGAAAATGGGAAGAACATTCTTCGATCAATTGACGAAGGACCACTTCAAATGGGTACTACAAGAGATGTCATCTCCACTACTGAGGATGGAACTATCACCTTTGGAATTGACAGGCCACATACTTACAATGATCTTAGCAATGTTGAAAAGAAGCGCTATGATGCAGATGTTCGAGCCTCCAACATTGTGATACAAGGTTTACCCAGGGATGTGTACAAGCTCATTAACTTCAAAACGGATGCCAAATTGTTTGGGACAATGTCAAAATGCTTCTTGCTAGCTCAGAACTTACCAAAGAAGATCGTGAATCACAGTTGTATGATGAATTTGAACATTTCAAGATGAATCCAGGTGAAAACATCACTGATTACTACGTCAGATTCCACAAGCTTGTTAATGACACGAAGATGATCCGAATGACAATGCCTAATATCCAACTCAACTCAAATTTTGTTAACAACATGTCACCTGAATGGGATCGGTTTGTCACAGCAGTAAAGCTCAACAAGGGACTCAGGAACACCAATTATGAACAACTTTATGCCTACCTACAACAATATGAAAAGCATGCTGTGTATGATCGTCAACTGAGGGACAAGCTCAATCCAACCAATTCAACTGTTTCTCTTGCATTCATCTCCAATGTTCAAACTCTCAACCAATCATCACATGATCAAGGCTTCCACCATCCTGCACCAACAACACAGAATCAGTCATCCACTGGTCAACCATCTGTGCAATCACCAAACATCATGAATACTCAATTAGACTCAGGTTACTCTCACACTGACAAGATGATTGACAACTTAACCAACCAAGTGTCACTTCTGGTCCAACAATTCAGGGCAAAAATTCCTCAAACCAACAACCAACTTAGAACATCATCTAACCCACGCAACCTTGCTGTTGTGGAAGATGGACGTGTTGTGGTTCAAGGAAGACAAAATGTCAATCAAAGGAATGGAGTACGGGGGTTTGCTCAGAACAGAGTTGGTAATGCTAATCAGGGATAAGGAAGACAACCCAAATGCTATAATTGTGGTGGGTTAGGTCACATTGCTAGGAATTGCATTCAAACTAAGCGTCCCCAGAACTCAGGCTACTTCAAGGATAAGATGTTGTTGATGCAAGCACAGGAAAGTGGGGTGGCATTGGATGAGGAGCAGCTCTTATTGGTGATGAAGGAAACACTTTTGATGCTGATGTAGATGACCAACCTATTCAGGACTTAGCACTTAATGATCCAAACATCTTTCAGGCAGAGGATTGTGATGCTTTTGATTCAGACGTTGATGATGAACCCACCGCACAAACCATCTTCATGGCAAATTTATCATCTGCTGTATCATCACCTTAACAATCCGGTTCCTCCGAGTCATCCATCATATTTGAGGTACTAAAGTTGTATGATGTATGTAAAAGTGTTGATAAACCGAATATTCTCAACGACATACATCAGATTAATGTTGCTGATTCAAATGAGGTTGAATCGGAAAACAACAATGTTTCTCCAATTGAGCAACATATGGATCTCAACAAAAATTCTGATGTATCTAGTGGGGCATCATATATTGAATGTGATAATGATGATATACATGAACAAAGGATTCCTGACGAAGTACAACAAACAAACGTGGTGGGATTAGATATTGGTAATATGGGAAATAGCAATGTTGTCCCATATGAACAATATGTGATGCACGACGTCGAGTCTATTGTACCAAGTGATGCATTCTCTGTTGATGATAATGTGTGTGAATTGGATGAGTACACTGCTGTTGCACCCGATGACACCTTGACCACTAGGATTAATCTGCTTAAGGATCAGGTGACTTATTATGAACAACGTGCAAATTTTGAGCTAACCGAACGTGAACAAAAAATGGATTGCCAAATGCGTGCATATATAACTGAATACAACTTAAGGGAAGAATCATTAAAACAAGAGATTAAGTCTATACAAAATCAACTTGATCAAGCTGTTAAAGAAAAACAGGAGATTCAGGATAGTGTAAGTGCACTAAAAGGTGATTTTCAAGAAAAAGAAACTAAACTCTTAAATGATCTCTCCAATCCTAAAACGTTGAAAAACAAACTTGAAAACAAATTGTACACTCAAGGCCAAACCATACAAACAGCTCAAATGATACAAAAGCACATTAAATTGCGGGATAAGCATAGTAATAAGGATTTAGGAATGCCTAAAACGAACTTCCTTAAGAGCGTTAGTGCCTCTCAACCTGCCTTGTATGATGTTAATGTGATGTTTAAACCTGATCATGCCCCCCCCCCCTCCCAAATTGTTGGTCTGATGAAGAGTTAGATGAGATAGAATTGGTCAATAGGGAGAAGTTAGAAAACAAAATGAAGGATCCAAAGTGCATTAAAAAACGTTTCAATGTCAAACCACATAATTACTATGAACAGAATCGATTGACTATTTTTGTACCTCAATCTAAGGTAACACCTGAGCAAGTATTTTGGTCCTTAGACGTGGAAAAAAATGAAAGTTGAAGAACTTAAGGCCAAAACCCCACTTAAGGTTGTTGCCCCAACGGTGTATCCCCCCAATACACCTATGCACTTAGTACAATTATCACTTCCCACTCAATGTAAGACTCTTATTAGCATATATGTACTATGTCAAATGTTTGCCGACTTTGATAAAACTTGTGAAAAGAAAATTACACCAACGGGAATTACTGAGGGTGAAAGGGGTTTTGAGCTTACAAAAGAGTGTTACTTAACGGAAGTTATCCCATTTTTTAAACTGATCAAAGAACACTTTGAGGGCTTACAACAATCCCTTGAAATTGAGGTGAAAGAAATGAAAGAGGTGTTTAAAAATGTGGAAAATGAGGGAAAACAAATTGCAATAGATCTTCAATATAGTTAAATTGCGAGGAAAAATGTCCTTATCATGAATGACAATTTGATTGCTAAGTGTATTTCACAAGATGTATTCTACACTACTACTGACTCTACATTAACTGCTTATCAATTTTATGAAATGTCTGTTGCTTTTAATGCTCTCCAAAATCGTGTTGTTGAGCTTGAGGGGGAGAATTTCAAACTGCATGAAAAAATTCAAAATGATGATCATAATAACATGGTTAAGCACTTTTCTAAACTAGTGGTTGATAATCTTAACTTACAATTAAAATATCAACATTTAGAAGAAAGGATTAAAATATCAAATGCCAAGACATCTTCGGATGCTCCTGAATTTGATGCATATTTTGAATTAGCCAAACGGGATGATAAAATTCAAGCTCAAACCAACACGATTAGAAAATTGAGGGCCCAAATCGCCCAATTGAAATCTCAAAAGTGTGATGTGATCGGCTCCCATAAACCACAGTCTGCAGATTCTCAGGATTTTCAATTTAAAGACATGATCAATAAACTCAAATATGAAAATGATTGTTTTCAAGCTGAAAATTCAAAAGTCAAACAACATTACAAAGTGTTATATGATTCAATTAAGATCACACGTGATCAAACCAATGAAAAAATAACTTCTTTGCTAAATGAAATTGAGAATCTAAAGACCAAGGTGAAAGGGAAAATGTCGGTCACTGCATGTGACAATGTCACTTCAAAGGTCTGTGAATGTAAAAAATATGCATGTGAGGCCGTGAATATTCCGCTTCCCCTTAGGAACAATGAGTTAGTCCATAGCGATTACCTTAGACATCTTAAGGCCTGCCTTGACATGATTCATGAGACCATTGAAGAAAATAGAATGGTGAGACCTTCTGATACCAACTTGTTAGACATTAGTTTTCTCACCAATCGGTCGCAAGAACTCTTAGAATATGTCATAGTTTCATGTCCTAAGATTCTCAACATGCGAGATAGAAAGGCTACATCCTCATCTAAGGATTTGAACAAGCATGTTACCTTTGACGTACCTTTGGAAAGATCTGAACATAACACATCACCTCCTAGAAAACAAACAACAATGCAACAATCTAATGTTCCCATCGTTAATTCTATAGGAGTAAGCAATGACAGTAAAGCTAGCAGGTCAAAGCCTAATGGCAATACAAGGAATGATAGGACTTCGCCAGCCAAGAGTGCTCAAGGGAAGAAAGTAGAAGACCACCCTAGGAACAATAAGATTGATTTGAATGAAAAGAATCGTGTTGATTCTAGTATTAGCTTTAAGTGTACTGTAATTAATTTGAATTCTAATGCTAATTGTAAGACATGTAATGGTTGTTTGATTTATGGTAATCATGATGATTGTGTTGTGTCATTTTTGAAGTCTTCTTACGAATCCTCAGTTAAGATTGCTAAGATACATAAACTGGAAAATCATACTTGGAAAACTACAGGAAAGACTTTCACCAGTGTAGGATATCATTGGAGACCTACGGGATGAAAGTTCACTTTAGGAAGCCAATGCCCATTAACAAAAATGACCAATCTCAAGTCTTTAGAGGCTAAGAAATGGAAGGCAACTGATAGAAAATTCCCTTTAGTGATACAATGCCTTGATGATAAGTCGGTAGCACCCACTAGTATCGTTTCCTCTAAGGAAACCATTGCATATGCTAATCCTGTTTCTCCTAAGTATGTGTGCTCTAACCAATTGGATCTCAACTACACTTGGGGATCCACATTTTTCAGTTATCCATATTTTTCTGGTTTCAAATGCAGGTCGTACAAATCATCCTGTGGTATTTGGACTCAGGCTGCTCAAAACAAATGACTGGGGATCGCTCTCGGCTCAGAAATTTTGTGAAAAAGTTTATCGGGACTGTCAGATTCGGGAATGACCATTTTGGAGCCATTATGGGCTATGGTGATTATGTGTTTGGTGATAGTGTGATTTCTAGAGTTTACTATGTGGAAGGACTTGGGCACAATCTATTCTCTGTTGAACAATTTTGTGACTCCGATCTCGAGGTGGCCTTCAGAAAGCACACCTGTTTTCTTAGAGAATTGGATGGAGTTGATCTTCTTAAGGGAAGTCGTGGCACAAATCTTTATACAATCTCTATCGAAGATATGATGCGGTCCTCTCCCATCTGCTTCCTCTCTAAGGCCTCAAAGAAAAAATCATGGTTATGGCACCGTCGTTTGAACCACTCGAACTTCGGCACCATTAATGAACTTTCTCGCAAGGATCTTGTTCGGGGCATGCCCAGATTGCAGTATGAAAAAGACCATCTTTGTTCAGCATGTCAATTGGGAAAAAGCAAGAAGCACACTCACAAACCGAAACCAGCCAATTCCAACACAGAAGTTCTCCATACCCTTCATGTTGATCTGTGCGGACCCATGAGAGTACAGAGTTTCAATGGGAAAAGATACATTCTCGTGATTGTTGATGATTACTCACGATTTACATGGGTGAAGTTTTTAAGATCCAAGGATGAAACTCCGGAAATATCATTAAACTCATCAAGCAACTGCAAGTAAGGCTCAACAAAATTGTTAGAATCATTCGCACAGATAATGGAACTGAGTTTGTCAACAAACAACTCACTTAATTTTATGAAAGTTTCGGCAACAGTCATCAAACAAGTATTCCTCACACTCCTCAACAAAATGAAGTTGTTGAAAGACAGAATCATACACTAGTTGAAGCTGCTCGTACTATGCTGATATTTTCTAGAACACCAATGTTTCTATAGGCTGAGGCTATTGCTACTGCTTGCTACACTCAAAATCGATCGTTGATACATCCTCTCCACAACAAAACATGTTGGGAATTCTGTTAAGTAAGAATTCTGCTGACTGTTTCTGCTGAAGGTTACTGCTGAAGCAGTGTATCTGCTGAAGATTAGTTTCAGCTTTATTAGTTTCTGCGGATATAGTATTTCCGTATTTTATGTAATATAGTTTGGATATGCATGAGTTTATTTAGGAAGTGATAATGCATATCTTTTAGAAGTTTTAGAATATGCGTTTATTGTGAAACGGTTTAGGGTTCCTTGCGTATAAAAGGAACACACGATTATGTATTGAATTAAGTTTTTTAGAAAACACTTTTATTATTAATAAAAAGATCCATAGAGGATCAAGAGTTCTTAGTATTACACTTGTATTTGTTTCCGCTTTAAAATACAAGATACAGAGATTGTCTATTAGTGTATTATTGATTACAGTAACATTGCTAAAGATTCTAGAGTGCTCAAGAAGATCTATCAAGGTCTTTAAGTTCAAAAAGTGGTATCAGAGCCTCGAGAGAGTCTCTGTCATACTAAGAAACACAAATCTTACACCCTAAGAATCCAAACAAATCAACAAACATACCTGGATCTGATGATGAGGTTGATACAACCCAAAACCTTAACACCACTTCTCTTCAACAACTCAATCTCTCCAACAGTAATGCTAAGTTTCCATACTTGAAGAATGCTGAAGAATATCATTTGTGGTCCATGAAGATGCAAAACTGGATCACAAACATAGATTGGAATCTGTGGGAGGTTGTCAAAAAGGGGAATAGCCTGAAGAAGCATGTTACAGATGCTGAAGGAGTTGTTACAATTGTAGGTCCCAGAACTGCTGAAGAGATTCTGGCTGTGCAAAGGGAGAGCAAGGTGAGAACAATTCTGCTCCAAGCTATACCTGATGATCATATGGGTGACTTCCACTTCATGGAGGATGCCAAGGACATTTGGATGGCAATAAAAGCTAGATTTGGTGGGAATGATGAATCAAGAAGGTTCCAGAAGTCTATGCTAAAGCAAAAGTTCCAAGAGTTTTAGATATCTGTAGAAGAGGGAATTCATAAAGGCTATGACAGGTTTCATCGGATCTTAAGTCAACTTAATCAGTTGAAGGCTAGACCTGACAATGAGGACTGCAATGCTAAGTTTCTGAGATCTTTGCCACCCTCTTGGTTACAAGTCTGTATTGCTCTCAAGACCAAAGGTGGGTTGGACATGATGTCTGTTAGCATTAAAAATATGTATTGAGAAGTGATGGTCATTCTCATATTAGGAACTTTGTAATGTGTCTTAGTTTATGGAATAGGATAGTCATTGGGCCTTGGTCTTGGTAAGCTAATATGCTATTAGTTATGTTTCATAAGCCTTCATATCTTGTCATGTAACCAAGTCCAAGCCCAAGCCCATCAAAGCCTATGTATTGAACTATAAAAGGCACCTTACCTCTCATTTGTAAGGTGTGCTTGTGTGTGTATTGTGTGTGTTTTTAATAAAAGTTCTCTTCATCTTATTACTCTTTTTCTCTCATTAACGCCACACATATATTGCATCAAGTCACCATCTTTCCATCTTTCTAGTGCTTATATTTGTGTTAAAGTTGATATATCTAAGGTCCTACAAGTGGTATCAATCGCCTAACAATGATTTAGGAGTGTGTGGAAATCGTTTTCATCAAACTTTCTCTTTAAAAGTTTCGTTTTTTATGTAAAAACGTGTACTTTTCATTAAAAAGTTTTGATTTTTACGTGTTTTAGTGTTAAAGTTGTTGTTTTTATTGAAGCTTTAGTGATTCTAAGTGTTTTGGGAAAGATTTGATCAAAAGAAACAAGTGGAACAAGTTTTTTTGGTTGAAAAAATCGGATTTTTGAAGTTTTCTAGTCATCCTACGCGTAACTTTTGGGCATAGTACGAATATCCAGCCGTGAACAGTACTTTTTGTCCTTTTTACGCATAAATTTTGGCCTAAAACCCTTTTCTTACGCGTAACTATAGTCAAAACCCTCTTCTTACGCATAAGATTGATTTTCTACGCGTAAGTTGAAGTCTACGCACAAGATCCTACGCTTAAGTTCAGTTCCTACGCATAAGTTCTACGCGTAAGATTCTACGCATAAGTTTTTCTACGCATAAGTTTTCTTCAACGATCAGAGATTACTCAGTACTTCCCTGACTTGGATAAGTTTGTGGAATACTTCGACACGGGATATCTTTCAAGCTTGGATAAGTTTGAGAGATCAATTTGGTTGAAAAAACCTTACGCGTAACAATTCTTACGCATAAACTCTAAGTTTACGCGTAAAATCAAAGTCTACGCATAAACATTATTGTTTACGCATAACTTAGATCTTACGCATAACTTACAGGTTACGCATAACATCTTACGCGTAAGATTATTCAAGGTTTACGCGTAAAATCAAGCTTTACGCGTAAGTTTTTGATTTTTTGACAACCAAACTTCAAACGGCCATAACTTTTGAGCCGTAACTCCGTTTTCGACGAATCAGCTGTCAAAACGACCGCGAGACCGAGAAGAAGGACACATTGAATCATCTAAAGATCATTCAAGCCAAGCTTCGAGGCCCAAATCCACTCCGAACGGAAGTTATTGAGGTTTTAAGGTTTTAGATCAAATTTTTCACCATAAAAACTTGCATCAACTTACACTAAACACAACTCCTACTTCATTGGAACGATCCAAGAATCAACTTTATCAATCTACACTTCATCAATGGCAACTCAGCAAGACATTCATGCAGTCGGTGCGGAAAACCGACCTCCAATGCTTGAAAAAGGTGGATATCTCCCATGGACAAGCCGTATGCTTCGTTACATCAAAACAAAGGATACCGGGCACCTAATGATCAAATCCATAGAAAACGGTCCATTTCAGCCACGACAAGTTCAAATTCAAGGTAATCCAAATACAACACCTCCTACTGAACCAGTAGTGCGTATACAAACAGAAGCAGATTACACTGATGAAGACAAGGCACAGATCAAAGCTGATGATATGGCAATGCATTTAATCCAACTTGGATTACCTCGGGAGATCTTTGCTGCGGTCGACAGTTGTGAAAGTGCTCATGCTATGTGGGAACGTGTTAGAAGAATATGTCATGGAACAGAAATTGGACAACAAGATGTTGAGAACAAACTTCTTACTGAATGGGAAAACTTTACATCCACTAAAGGTGAACAGATTGAATCTTACTACACAAGGTTTTGCACTTTGATGAATGAGTTAATCAGAAACAAGTTGACACCACGAGCAATTGCAACAAACATCAAATTCCTCAATAACCTTCCAGAGGAATGGGGTCGTTATGTTACAATTGTTAATCAGACAAAGGATTTACATCAGGTGAATTATGATCAACTCTATGACTTTCTGAAGCAAAACCAAGCTGAGGCTAATGAAGTTAGGAAAGAAAGATTGGCAAAGAATCATGATCCTCTCGCACTAATTGCTAATACACCAACACCATTACAAGTGAACACTCAACAACCATCATCATCCACTCACAACTACATGCAACCATCATACATTCAACAACCATCACCGGTCTACCAACAACAATTCTACCCACAACAACAACAAGAATTTATTCCACAACAGACATACCCACAATTCCAAGAACCAGAATTCACTAACAATGATGAAGCTGCTGCAGCATTGACTCAAGCGTTTGCTTTTCTGTCAAAGGCATTCCAAGGACGCTATTCTACACCAACAAACAACAACCAAAGGATTTCATCGAATACTCGCAACAAGCAGATCGCTCAGCCGAGTTTCAATATGGGCAACGGAGGCCAAATGGTTGGAGTTTATGGGAATCAGCAAGGATATGCTACTGGATTTAATATGGGCAATCAGAATATGCAGAATGCAGGTCAGTATACAGGGAATCAGTATGGTCAGAATGCAGGGAATCAGTTGGGTCAGTTTGTTGCAAATCAAAGGGGTCAGAATGTTGGTAATCAGGCAATGGGTAATCAGAATAGAAATGTTGCAGCTCCAGTAGTTGGGAATTTGGGAAATATGAATCAGGGTAATCCGGTAAAGTGTTTCAACTGCCAGGGTGTAGGTCATATGGCAAGGAACTGTCCTACTAAGCCAAACAAGAAAGATCTAGCGTACTTGCAGAAAGCAGTAATGTTGGCACAAAAGGCAGAGGCAGGGTTTCAGTTGAATGCAGAGGAGAATGACTTTATGGCTCTTATGAATGACATGGAAGATAGAGAAGATATCGATGCGAACTGCATATTCATGGCGAATCTTCAGGAAGCTAAGTATGACACGGATTCTGACACACTTCCTGTTTATGACACCAATGCACCATCTGAGGTATCTAATTTCAACACATGTCACAATAATGATATATTTGATATGTCTCCTCATGAGGAACAGCATTTTGAGAAGCAAGCACCCACTTATGATACATTCCTGGACACGCCAAGTAGTAGCAATACTCCTTTAGCAACTCCAGATGTGAATCATAATGGAGGCTTCGTTTCACAGCATGCTGAGAATGATGAGGAAACACGTGCTTTGTTTGAATCATTATTGAATAATTGTCGTATTGAAATTGAGAATGTGCAAAAGGTCAATCGCGATGTTAAGGCCGCGAATGTTAAATTGACCGCTGAGCTTGAGAGTTACAAGTCAACCGTTAAAGCTTTTGAATTTCATAACAAAAGATTGTCTGAATTAGAAACTGGTTATCAAAATTCCGTTTCAGAGAAACAACAATTGCAACTCAAGTTTGACACACTTGATGTTAATTCTTTCAAAAAGATAAAATCTTTAAACACGGAAATTTCTGATTTACAAAACCAACTTTCTAAACAAAAAACAGCTTACTCCAATCTTGAAAAAGAAATGGATGAGTTGAAAAAGGATTTTGCAAAGAAAGAAGACAAACTTTTGGAAGAAATCGTAGAGTCAGAACACATGATTGCTCATTTAGAGGAATTAGTGGTTAAGTCAAGTCAGTCGAGTCAAACAATGAAAATGATTTCAAATCAAATTAACCCGATTTACCATACGAAACATAAAATGGCTCTTGGTAACAACACCCCTTGTAATCTCAAGAAAGCTCAGCAAGAACAGAATGTTTTGTACAATGGTAATGTGATTTATACCAAACATGATCCTCCCGTCGTTCGGGATTCTGTGCTAACGATAGAACATGTCGAAGAGAGCATTAATAAAATGAAACAAAAGGATTTGAAACCCATTGATTACAACAAATTGAACAAACTTTCGGGAATCACTTTTGTTCCACAAACAGAACCATCTGCGTTTTCCATAAAACGACCATTTGCGAAATTCTTGTCTAAAAAGAAAGTTGTTTCCAAATCTCTTTCAAAACTGGAACAAATTTCCTCTAACAACACTTTTAATACAAGTGAGGCTAGAGAAATTCTTGATGACGTTAAAAAGAGAATTCAAGAACTTCAAAATATTGTTGCATCGAAAACTACCATCAATATTAACAACTGGCATTCTAGTTTTCATATCGAACAGAAAAAGGTGTTTCAAAACGAAATTACTATCCCTCTGAATAACATAAGTGCAAGGGTAATCCATTTTGAACAAGCTTTCTTAAAAGAAACGGCCGAATTTGTCAAGGACCACAAATCCCTGGTAAACGAAGCTAATGATACTCGTGAAAACATGAATATTTTGGAAAACCTAAATGATTCTCTCTTCGAAGCTGTTATGACCACTGACATTATGTCCATCATTTTGCAAACATATTCTGTTCAAGACGATGAACGACTAAGAGCTGAGACCTCCGCAATTGTTTCAAAATATGAAAATGCTCTTATAAAGCTTGAAAAAGAAAATGTGTCATATTTTAAACAACTTGATCGAAAGAAGGAAGAATGCAAGTATGACAAATTGTCGTATGAGCGTGACTTAAAGAAAATGAAAGAACAAAATGATCTTTTGAGAGCTCAGCTTGAAACTCAAAAAGGAAAGGGTGAGGAAACTAAGTTTGCAAAACCATTGACTTCGGAGAAACCAAATGTTTCAAACACGGTTCAAAAACCAAAAATGTCAATTTCAAGGTTTGCTCCTAAAGTCGATGAGAAAAAGGATTTGACAAAACCTGTCACTCCAACACCCTTGCCCAAGAAAAGTGAAATTGTAAAGATTATTGATAAAGGAAAAGCGGTTGTCAAAACTCCTAAAGTGTTAGCACCTTGCCTTTTTAGGATTAGTCCCACTAGTGCGTCTGCCTCAACATCTAAGACAAATGACAAGTGCATAAAGGCTAATTCTAAAGAATCTAGGGATGCTAACAAGGACAACAATATAAATCCTAATGTGTGTGCCTTACCTTCTACTGGATTAGAAAGCACCTCTAGGAGCAGCAGACTACAGCCTAGGAGCAATACAAGGAACAATAGAGTCTCGCCTGCATCTAAGAGTAGTAGCAAGAATAAAGTTGAAGAAGTAGAAGAACACCCTAGGAATTTATCGCTTTGTAATAAGAGACATGTTTCATCTGAATGTAATGTCGAACGTACTATTTCTAATGCTTGTAATGACTCTGTTTGTTTAATATGCAAGAAATGTTTAATTAATTATGTTCATGATGAATGTGTTTCTAAGAATGTGAATGTTACGCCTGAACAGAAGGATGTTCCAAAAAGACCTAGTGCTAGATCCAGATCCATAGAACGATTAGTTGCACGATTTAGGACTACCACTATTAGTCGAATGCCTAGGAACTATCTTAAGTTTTGTATGTGGATTCCGACGGGTAGAGAGTTCACTCTTAAGGACGGCAAATTAGAAATAACTCAAGCTAAACAAGTAGCAACTGTCTCTGAGTGTGATTCTGCTTTTACTCCTAACCCCATGGAACCAAATTCAACACGGTTTCCAAATACAAACTCTTCTGTTCTTGGCAGGTTATCGAAATATGTCTTTGGATCGTCGACTCGGGTTGCTCCAAGCACATGACCGGGAATCTAAAGCTGCTGATCAATTTTGTTTGGAAATTCATGGGAACTGTACGCTTTGGAAATGATCATGTAGCAGCTATTCAGGGTTATGGAGATCTTCGGTTTGAGAATTTTTTAATCACTCGAGTTTAGTACGTCGAAGGGTTGGGACACAACTTGTTTTCAGTCGGGCAGTTTTGTGATGCAGATTTAGAAGTGGCTTTCAGAAGAAACACGGTTTTTATCAGAAATTTGGTTGGTGATGATCTCTTAACTGGTAATCGTAGTACAAACTTGTATGCTATCGACATCAACCAAATGGCTTCTACATCACCAATTTGTCTTATGACAAGGGCAACTGAAACTAAGTCCTGACTGTGGCATAGACGTTTATCCCATCTCAATTTCGACACCATCAACAAGTTAGCCAAAGACAACATCGTCATCAGACTTCCTAAGTTCAAATACACCAAGGAACACTTATGTCCATCATGCGAACAAGGAAAAAGTAAAAGAGCATCATATAAACCCAAAACCGTACCTAGTTCGGAAGCAAGGTTACATATGTTGCACATGGACTTATGTGGCCCAATGAGAGTTGAAAGCCTTAATGGGAAGAAGTATATTCTTGTTATTGTTGATGATTATTCAAGATATACTTGGGTAAAGTTTTTGAGATCAAAAGACAAAGCACCAGGCAACATCATCACCTTTCTGAAGCGTATTCAAGTTCTACTTCAAGCTCCAGTAAGGATTATAAGAACAGACAATGGCACAGAATTTACAAACCAGGAGTTAAGAACTTACCTTGAAGATGTTGGAATCACACACCAAACATCAGTTGTTAGAACTCCACAGCAGAATGGGGTAGTTGAAAGAAGAAATAGAACTCTTGTCGAAGCTGCTCGCACAATGCTGATTTTCTCTAGTGCACCTCTATTCTTATGGGCTGATGCTATAGCCACTGCTTGCTTTACTCAAAACCGATCCCTAGTCCATCCGAGATTCAATAAAACCCCATATGAGCTAGTGAACAACCGTAAACCTGATATCTCTTACCTTCACGTGTTTGGCACTTTGTGCTATCCGACGAATGACAGAGAAGATCTAGGAAAGTTAAAAGCTAAGGGTGACATTGGAATCTTCATTGGATATTCCGAAAACTCGAGGGCATTCAGGGTGTATAATAGACGAACAAAAAAGATAATGGAGACGATGAATGTGAAGTTTGACGAAATTTCACAAATGGCTTCTGAGAGATACGCTCTAGAACCCGCGCTTAATCCGATGGCTTCTAATCAAAACGGATTAGGACCCGCACCAAACCAGCAGACTTCTGGACACATCAGTTCAGGACTCGTGCCTCAAGGAGCTCAGTCAACAAACACGGATAAACCTTCAGAACAAGAACTGGAAAACTTCTTCGAGTTAATGTTTGATGAATATTATGGTGGTACTTCGACTAATGCATCTCAACAACATTCCGCTGCACCCGCTCAAAACCATCAACCACCACCACCACAAGATGCATCTACAACAATCGAAGCTGAAGCACCAACTACATCAACATCATCTACATCTACTCAAGCAACTCCAGTACTTGAAACTGAACTACCAAGAGTTGATGAGCAAAGTCAAAACACAAATTTTCAAGAAGAACCAACAAATAATTCAAACAATGTTGCGTTAGAAGAAGGAGAAGAAGTATTTGAAAACCCGTTTGCAACAGACTCTGCTGAATCTTCCTCAAGGTTACAAGAACCATCTAACACACATTCGTTCAACCAAAGGTACCCTTCTACGTTTCAATGGATAAAAGACCATCCGTTAGTACATGTTATTGGTGATCCTTCAATGCCAGTTCAGACGAGGAGACAACTTGCCACCGATCTCGAATTGTGCATTTACATTTGCTCAATAAGCACCAAAGTGCCTAAGAACATTCGGGAAGCAATGGCAGAAAACCCATGGATTGAAGCAATGCAGGAGGAATTTCTTCAATACCTGTTACATGATAGTTGGGAACTTGTTGAACGACCACTTGATAAACGAGTTCTTGATCTCAAGTGGTTGTGGAAGAACAAACTGGATGAGGAAATGACTGTCATTCGCAACAAAGCTCGTCTCGTGGCTAAAGGTTATCCACAAGAAGAAGGGATAGATTTCGAGGAATCATTCGCGCCTGTAGCTAGACTTGAAGCAGTCCGGATTTTCTTAGCCTATGCAGCTCACAAAAACATCACAGTCTATCAGATGGACATTAAGACAGCTTTCTTGAATGGAACTCTGAAAGAAGAAGTGTATGTGAGTCAGCCAGAAGGATTCATCGACAGAGATCATCCAGACTACGTCTACAAGCTTAAGAAAGCCATTTATGGTCTAAAACAAGCTCCAAGAGCGTGATGCAGACCATGCTGGTGATCAAGTTACAGCAAAGAGTACATCAGGTGGAGCACAATTTTTGGGTGAAAAGCTTGTAAGCTGGTCATCTAAGAAACAGGATTGTACTGCACTATCAACCGCCGAAGCCGAGTATGTGTCTCTATCTGCGTGTTGTGCCCAAGTTCTTTGGATGCGGACACAGCTCACAGATTATGGCTTTACTTTTGACCGAATACCTATGTATTGCGACTCAAAAAGTGCCATAGCCATCTCGTGCAATCTCGTACATCACTCTAAGACGAAGCATATCAAAGTCCGCTACCATTTCATCAAAGAACACGTGGAAGAGGGTACTGTTGAATTATTTTTCGTTAAGACTGATTACCAACTCGCCGATCTATTTACTAAAGCCCTTCCAAAAGAAAGGTTTGACTATTTAGTTCGACAAATTGGCATGCGAAGCCTAACTCCTGAGGAGCTAGAACGTCTTCTCGAATCTTCTTGAAAAATGTTTTCAAAATCGCTTCGCTGTAAATATTTTTGAAAAATCAAAATACAAAATTTGAAAAACCAACAAAAACAAAATACAAAAATATAAAATTTTCAAAAAATACAAAAACAATATAAAATCAAAAAATCCAAAAATATTCTTCTCACGACATGTCTCTCGTATAAATCAATATTCTGTACGTTTCTAGAAATGTCATTCAACAATGATACGGACATGTACAGATGCTTGAGCGGGAGTTCTTTAAAATGTTTTTCTAAAACATGTCGTTTCTCAAAATCTTCTTCACAATGGCTTTCGTATACTTCAGTACGAAACCCGTACTTAAACGATGACTTCTGATTATTTTTCAAATCAAGGACTCGTACGTTCAATGACGAAATCTTTTTCAAAAAGTTCGAGTCTAAACAAACGAAAAAGATTTCAAGCATAAACTCGTTTTCAAACAAAATTCTTGAGCACTTTTTCAAGATTGTTCAAAAAGATTTCTCAAAATCTCTCAAAATTTGTGCTCAAGAAAACTCCCTCTAAACCCTTAAGAAATTTTAAATATGCTATCATTAAGGGGGAGTATAAATACAAAAATGTTCCAAATTCATGCGAAATCTGTCTTTCTCTCCAAAAGCTTTTTCTTAATCAGTTGATATAAAAAATATCACGATATGCTATTTTTGAGGGGGAGAAGACATGATTAAAATGTGATCAAAGATGTTTAAAGATTGTGGCTGAATCTCAAAAGAGCTCGACTCAGATATTACCAATGAATTGACGAAGCTTAAATGTCAGTAATCGAAAAAACTTGTCCTGGACGGGTAATAATTTCAAGCTAGTCTAACTAGTGATGTAAGCGTGTCTCGAATAGGACTTGTCTGAGTAGAATGTACCGTATCGAGAGACTTTCTTTGGACTTGACCAGGACGGGTAATAACTTCAAGCTAGTCTAACTAGTGATGTAAGCGTGTCTCGAATCGGTCATGTTCAATGAAAGTGGATCAATTCAAAAAGTGCAAACTCCTCACGCATGTGCAAATTTCTTAAAAAATTCATGAGCACATGTGAAGGGGGAGTCCTTCAAAAGAAACAAAAACTCTCAAAGTGTGAACAAAAATGTGTTTATATTCATAAACACTTTGAGAGATTTTCAATCAAAGGTTTTATGGCAATGATAGGATAGTCATGGAGTTATAAGGTGACTAAGGTTAGGAAAAACCGTCCTATGGTCCGCCAGAGCCGGAGGGATCTACCCAAGGACAATTCCAATAGATTAGAATTAGAAGTCCTTAGGTATGATTGAAAAAAAAGGAGAAAATAAGAAAGGAGAAAGAAGGGGTTGAAGAATTAAAAAGAAAAGTTATGAAAAAGGGTGAAAAGAAATAGCCCTCCATATGTTCAACCTTAGGGCAGACACCGGGTTCAACTCGTATGCTACTGGTTGTTACTAAGGTGACACCGGTATTGAAGACAAAGACGTCATGGACCCAGTGACGCACTGCACTAAACCTTCTAGCCACTCAAGTTCTCTTAAAAGAGCTTGTTTCATTCTCACGGGGAACCGGCGTAATCTATCGACCTGTCTATTAGAGATGGTTGATATTGAAGCAGGAGACCTCTCCCTAATCTCCGCATAGGAAACCAAATGTGCACTTATCAAGTCTAGAGCCCCGAGATTCATCAAAAGATCTCATAGGAACACATGATATTTCTACACTGGTTGTTCATCATTAAGGACGCCAGATGTAAACTTTAGAGTCCTACGCAGATCTTAGCAATTTGCCAGAACATTTATGAGAGGATTCACATTTGTGATTCTCAATGATTGAATGGAAATTCCTGCCAGGGTCAACATCAAGCAACCCTGACAGCAGGTCACTTCGGTAATTCTTTATGGGTTACGCTTAGTGTTCGCGGTGGTTTTAAACGGTCTACAGTCGTGGAGTGATCCCCAGCGACTCACCCAGTCATTGAGCTACTAAGTAGGTCTTGTAAGCTCTCTCGAGAGTATCTGACATGGGAACGGCCTTGGTAAGGGTTAGAAGGAGTCTTCACACTATGCTGTTGACGATCTCTAATTCTTATCTGTAAGTACCGGATGTTTTATTGCTAACTGTTTATATGCAGGGACACTTCATCTCCATGGCGACAGATTCCACATGCTCATACATGCATCTCGAAGTCAAAGGAAAGTTCTCACAAAGATCAAAGCAAAGCAAGGTTCAAAGAAAGATTCTACGCAATGTGAATGAATCTACAAAAGTAAAGTGACAAAGATCTGTGTAAAAGAACGGGAACTAAAAATGCATGTATCACAAAGACTGAAGATGTATGAGCATGTTGGAATGGCGAACAACCACCACAGACGCAGAAGTGACTAAAGGCAGATAACTCCACATCGCAAAGGAACAAAGAACGATGAAAAGTCAGTCATCAAAGATCACAAAGCATGAAGGAACAAAGACTAAAGACTATTCTACAACGACACATAAAGTTCAAGACAAAGAACACGGAAGACCTAATCACGTGGAGCATCATTCGAATGACCACCCCTTAGGGGGAGATTGTTAGCATTAAAAATATGTATTGAGAAGTGATGGTCATTCTCATATTAGGAACTTTGTAATGTGTCTTAGTTTATGGAATAGGATAGTCATTGGGCCTTGGTCTTGGTAAGCTAATATGCTATTAGTTATGTTTCATAAGCCTTCATATCTTGTCATGTAACCAAGTCCAAGCCCAAGCCCATCAAAGCCTATGTATTGAACTATAAAAGGCACCTTACCTCTCATTTGTAAGGTGTGCTTGTGTGTGTATTGTGTGTGTTTTTAATAAAAGTTATCTTCATCTTATTACTCTTTTTCTCTCATTAACGCCACACATATATTGCATCAAGTCACCATCTTTCCATCTTTCTAGTGCTTATATTTGTGTTAAAGTTGATATATCTAAGGTCCTACAATGTCCTTTGATGACCTCTACAACAGGCTTAAATCACTTGAGCCTGATGTTAGAAGTCCCATTCGTCCATCCACTCATTCTGCATTTGTTGGAGCATCTACAAAACCTGTGCAACAAGCCTCAAGCTCTTATTCATCAGGAGCATCTTCTCAAACCTATACTCAATCTGCTCCTAAATCAAAATCCAGTAGTGTGTTGGATGATATTGTTCATTCATTTGTGGCTGAATATGAACATCAGCAGTTTCTTGCTTATGAGGATTTTGAACAAGTGGATCCATTGGAGATGGAGGAGATGCACTTAAAATGGCAGCTTGCAATGATCTCCATGAACATTAAGAGGTTTGAAACCAAGTCTGGAAGGAAGTTTGGTTTTAATGGAAGAGAGGCAGCAAGGTTTGATAGAAGGAAGGTTAAATGCTACACTTGTGGTCAAGTGGGACATTTTTCAAGAGAATGCAAGGAGAGAAAGTCTGGAGATGAAGTGAGATATGGCTCTTATCCAATGGAAGCAGGGACTACTAAGGCTGCACCTTCAAAAGCTATGGTGACTCTGGATCACCAAATTGATTGGGCTGAACATGAACCTGCTGGAGAGGAAGATTCTACTTCTTCACAAGTGAATCTGCTAGCTTACTCTCCTTCAGAGGACAAGAAGGAGCAAGTCTCCTTGATGGGAATTTCTCAGGTACACAATTGTGTGTTTGGATGTAGTGTAAGATACAATGAGCTTAAACAAGAATTTGATGAATTCAAACCAAAATACAATGAGTGTTATGTTGAAGTAGAGTCCTATAAAATGGCTTTAAAAACTGTAGAGAAACAAAAAGTCTGGTTTCAAAAGAATCAAGTTAAGTATGATGAAAAAATAAGAGTTCTAGAAAGTGATTTAGAAGTTGCTAAGATAGACTTAAAACGTATTGAAAAAGAGAAGTCTGATCTAGAAAAGGAAAAACAAGAATTACAAGTTAAGTTAGACAAAGAGATAGCTAGAAATAAACAATGGTTAATATCAGGTGATAATCTAGCTAGGGAACTTTATGGTAGTCAGGCTGTGAACTCTAAAATAGGTTTGGGATTTCAAAGATATGTTGGTTTATAGGCTAAGAATGACCTAGGTAAATCAACACCTGCAGGTTTAGTTAACTTTGTCAAAGAAGGTAACTTACATGCTGTCCCTGGACCTATAAGAGGGGAACATATGCCTATTGACCTATCTATACCTAGTGACTTTGATGGATCACACCATCTCTATGGCAAAAAGTCAACAGACTTGCCAGACCCTATTATGAAATCTACTGACTTTGTCTCGTGTTGTGACAGTGACAAGTCTTCTGATGAAGGGTCTACCTCATTTGCCAGCTGTGATTCAAGTGAGAAGTCTGACCTGCCCAAGACCACACCCAAGACTCCCCACAAGCCTTCTAGAGTTGCTGCTGATAACAAGACAGTTTCTACTGAAGACTTGTTTTTAAATTCTTTGCAAAATAATACTTTTGGTTGTGTTAAAAACAATTCTGTTTATCATGGTGATTTGAATAATTTTTCATGTTATGGAACTTCCTTTGGTTTGAATTAATCTTCTAAGAAGAAGAAATGTTTTGTATGTGGAAGTAAATCTCATTTGATTAAGGATTGTACACATCATGAGCAAAGAATGGGTGGATGTGTTAGTCACAGGAAACCTAGGCAACTGTGGAAGAATGTTAGTGACATACCCTCTTATATTCCACATCAGCAGAAATCCAATTCTGCTGAACCTCATTCTTCATGGAGAAGAACCAGTACTAGACCATATGTTCGACCCACTAGTTCTTTCTTTTCTAATGGTTATTGGCCTAATCACTTTGACTCAATGTATTATGGTGGTGGGTATTGGAATACTGCTGTGAAGCCCTCAGCAGGTTGTTCTTGGACAAAGAAGGGACCTAATATGCAATACAGGCCCAAGAACAATGGTGGATCTAAAACATCTACATGGCCTATCACTAATGATCCACAAGGCAGGCTCAAGTCAGCAATGACTTGAGTCTCCAATGTGTACTAACTTTTGTATATTATGTTGTTGTTGTAGGATCATCCTTTGAAAAGTACTGAAGTAGGTATTGTTGATAGTGGTTGTTCTAGAAGTATGTCAGGGAACAAGGATAAGATGCATGACTTTGAGCCCATAGAAGGAGGAGGCACTGTGAGTTTTGGTGGTGGAGATGGCAAAATTACAGGGAAAGGAACTATTAAGACACCCTTGTTAGATTTTGAAAATGTGTATTATGTGAAGGAACTGGAGCATTTTAATCTATTCTCTGTATCACAAATTTGTGACACTAAGAATAAGGTTTTCTTCTCTGAAGATGAGTGTCTTGTACTTTCCAAGGACTTCAAACTTCCAGAAGACACAACTGTTTTGCTGAGAGTTCCTAGAACCTACAACTTGTACACCTTCAATCTGAATGATGTCAAGCCAGAAGGTGATCTAACATGTTTGGTGGCCAAAGCTTCCCTGGATGAATCTACCAAATGGCATAGAAGAATGGTTCATGTGAATTACAAGACTATCAACAAGTTGTCTAAACTTGGTCTTGTTCAGGGTCTTCCTTCTAAACTCTTCACCAATGAACACAATTGTATTGCTTGCAACAAGGGAAAGCAACACAGAGCCTCTTACAAAGCCATTAAAGCTGTGAGCACCATTTCAGAACCTCTTCAGTTGCTGCACATGGATCTATTTGGTCCAACTTCTATCAGAAGTATTGATCACAAGTACTTCTGCTTGGTTATCACAGATGATTTCAGCAGGTTTTGCTGGGTATTCTTTCTAAAAACTAAAGATGAAACAACTCATATTTTGAAAGAATTCATCATTTTAATTGAAAACCAGCTTAATAAAAAGGTTAAAGGAATTAGGTGTGACAATGGGACAGAATTCAAAAATGTTGTTTTCATAGAATTCTATAAGTCTAAGGGGATTAGAAGGGACTATAGTACTCCAAGAACCCCACAACAAAATGGGGTTGTTGAAAGGAAAAATAGAACCCTCATTGAGGCAGCAAGATCAATGCTTGCAGACTCCAAACTACCCACAATGTTTTGGACTGAAGCAGTAAGTACTGCTTGTTATGTCTTGAACAGGGTATCCATTATTAGACATCATGTCAAGACACCTTATGAACTTCTCACTGGGAAAGTTCCAGACATACATTACCTTAAACCTTTTGGATGCAAAGTAACCATTTTGAATATTGCTGATATACTGGGTAAATTTGATGGGAAAGCTGATGAGGGGTACATAGTGGGCTATTCAGCTCATAGCAAGGCCTATAGGGTTTATAATCTGAATGTCAAAAGGATAGAAGAGACCCTTAATCTAAGATTTCTTGAAGATCAACCGAATATTCAGGGACAAGGCCATTCTTGGTATTTTGACCTAGATTATTTGACTGACTATTTGGGTTATTCTAGACATGCTTCTAACCCTAATGCAGGTACCAAAGATACACACTCTAACCCTGCAGGTTCCATGGATGATGACTCAGACTGTGAATCTGAGCCAGAAGAACATACCATTGTTGTACCATCTTTTCCACCTAACCATTTTGTAGGTAATCATTCTGCTGTTGAACAAGATGATGAGTCACATTATGCAGAGGATCTTGCACGACTGCAGAAGCAAGAACATGCTGCCACTAAGGAAGCTCAGAAACTCAATGAAAAGGTTACACAAGAGACTGAAGCAATCCTACATCAATCAGCACAAGCAGTAAGTGGAAACAAGGATATTGCTGATGATTCTACTGAAGGCATACCTATTCCCACTGATAAGGTCCTTGATGTTGATCCTACTGATGCTCATTCTCCCATTTCTACTGAAGTGTCTGCAGACTTTGAGAAGCCCTTTACAAGATTTCCAAGTCCTTCTGATCTTGGGAATTATCAGCCAAAGCCTGGCCTATTTCACTCAGCTTCTTATGATACTGAGTTTGGGCCTACAGTTAACAACCTTGATGCCACAATTGATGTTCACCCTACTACAACTAAAAGGATTAATAATGCTCATCCCCTATCAAAGATTATTGGAGATCCTAAAGATCCTGTTAGAACAAGAAGCACTGTAAAGAATACAAAATATGGTGAAGTTGCTTTCATCTCTTATGTCTACAATCAAAAGAGGAACAATCACACAGACTTCAAACATTGTCTATTTGCATGCTTTCTCTCTCAAATAGAACCAACTAGTGTTCCTCAAGCACTGGCAGATTCAAGTTGGCTTGAAGCAATGCAAGAAGAGATGCTGCAATTTAAGAATCAGCAGGTTTGGATTTTGGTTCCTCTTCCTGATGGTAAATATGTTATTGGGACAAAATGGATTTTGAAGAATAAAAGAGATGCCAGGGGTATATTGGTGAAGAACAAAGCTAGACTTGTGGCTCAAGGGTTTAGACAAGAGGAAGGCATTGACTATGATGAAGTCTTTGCACCAGTGGCCAGAGTTGAAGCAATTAGGATATTTTTGGCCTATGCCTCTTATATGGGCTTTATGGTTTATCAGATGGATGTTAAAGGTGCTTTCTTATATGGTGAGATTGAAGAGGAGGTTTATGTGACTCAACCCAAGGGATTTGAAGACCCTGATCATCCTGAGTATGTGTACAAGGTTGTCAAAGCTCTCTATGGACTTCATCAAGCTCCCAGAGCTTGGTATGCTCGACTTTCCACATTTTTGCTGAAGAATGGCTACAAGAGAGGTGCCATTGACAAGACTTTATTCCTCAAGAAAGATTCCAGGGATATTATTCTTGTGCAGGTGTATGTGGATGATATTATCTTTGGTTCAACCAAAGAAGCATGGTGTAGAGAGTTTGAAGATCTGATGAAGGGAGAATTTCAAATGAGTGCCATGGGAGAACTCACTTTCTTTCTGGGTTTACAAGTTCAGCAGAAACCTGATGGTATTTTCATACATCAGGAGAAATATGTAAAAGATATGTTGTCCAAGTTTTCTATGGAGAATGTCAGGACTGCCACTACTCCCTATGAGGCTCCCAAACCAAAGAACAATCTTGATCCTGATTTCCCTGTGAATGTTCATTTATGTAGGTCAATGATTGGTTCTTTGATGTATTTGACTACCTCAAGACCTGATATTACATTTGCTGTGAGTGCATGTTCAAGGCACCAAGTCACTCCACTTACATCTCATATGAATGTTGTTAAAAAGATTTTTTAAGTACCTAAAAGGCCAACCCAAATTAGGTCTTTGGTATCCCAAAGAGTCTCCATTTCAGCTAGCAGCTTATAGTGATAGTGACTATGCTGGTGCAAATTTGGATAGAAGATCCACAACTGGAGGTTGCCAATTCCTTGGGAGAAGACTGATTTCTTGGCAATGCAAGAAACAGACCATTGTTGCTACCTCTACTACTGAAGCAGAGTATGTTGCTGCTGCCAATTGTTGTGGACAGGTTCTATGGATTCAGAATCAATTGTTGGATTATGGGTATAACTTTATGAATACTACCATTTTTATTGACAATCAAAGTAAAATTTGTATTGTTAAAAATCTAGTTTTTCATAATAGAACCAAACATATTGAAATCAGGCACCACTTTATAAGGGATGCTTATGAAAAACATTTGGTTAAAGTAGTAAAAATTCACACAGATGAAAATGTGGCAGATTTGTTAACCAACGCATTTGATGGACCAAGGTTTCAATATTTAGTGGTCCATATTGGAATGCTTAACCCTTAACTGCAAAGTTTAAGGGGAGGCATAAGCCTCAGGGGAGGCATATGCCTCAGGGGAGGATGATGAGTGTAAACTTTGTAGATTTGTATAAGTTGTATAATTTCTGAGTTTTAACACTAATCCACTAATTGTTTTGCAAGTTGTTTGGTGTGTTTGCATGTTTTATGTCTGTTTTGCAGATGTTCTGAGATTGTAAGTTATATGTTAAAGTCACCAAGAGCAGAAGTCAAAGGAATGAGGTCAAAAGTATTGAACATGGTTTCTTCTGATGAGTTAATTATGCTGAAGGTCTTACACAGTTGATTAATTAAGAAGATCTTTTCATTCATTCAAAGAAACAAGTTACAGCTTACATTCAAAGTTTCAAATGAATTACAATGACCATTCCTAAACATTTAGCTAATTAAGTACTACTAGCTTCTATCACTTATTACAAAATACTTGAGGCTATGACAAGTACAATGATGAAGCTGAAGATGAAAATGGAAAAAGAAGAGAAGGAAGACTGTGAAGATGCTCATGAACCAAAGTCAAGAAAATACTCAAGAACTTTGTTCCATGGCAACATTCCTCAATCATCTACTTCAGCTTCTCCTTTCCCTTACGTATGATCTCAGCCTTCTTGCTCTGTCCAATATGTTCTTGATGTGGAAGACCAGGTCCTGGAGCAGGAAGATCCAACACCAAATTTTGTGATGTTGGAAGAGATGGATCCCTCTTACTTGATCTTGGTTGGGATCTCTCTGGTGTGGAAGGAGGAAGAAAGGTTGGATCTTCATTTTCTTCCTCTGAAGAGTCTTCATCAGAGGTATAGATGAAGGGAGAGACAAGCTCTCTCTCAGCAGGAATGGGTACATTGCTTGGTTCACCCTTCCTATGAGCATTCCATTGTCTTTCTTGTGCATCCCATCATTTCTCCAGTTCTCTCTCATAGTCGGAATCATCAAGCTCCCATGGATATGGTGGTAAATCTTCTTCTGAAGATGAAGAAGAGGAATTGTGATCTGAGGTTTCTGGGTTTGATGACATGGTTTTGGTGGAAAATTGGGATTAATTGAGAAATTAGGGTTTGAAAGATGATTTGGGGTAAATTGGTGACTGAGATGTGATTTGAGGGTGATTAAATAAGCCAAGTTTAGGCGTTACGATAATTAATGCGAGTTGGGTGGCACAGTAAAACCAAGATATTGACTGAAGATATTTTTACTTTTGGTTGGTTTCTGCTGATGTTGACCATTCTTCAGCAGATTTGACTTTCATTTCTGCTGAAGGGTAAATTTTCAAATTGGAAGTTTTTGCATTACACGTCAGACTTGGTCAATAATTAGTTCCGATAATTTTGACCACGATTGGGGAACTTCCAAATTTAACCCACTTTGCATATCTATTCCTAAACAAAATTATTCGCTTATCACTCCACTTAAACCCATTATTCTTTGTGTAATTCATAACCGTCACACGCAAGTTCATTCAAATGGCACAACTCGAATTGAGAGGCGATCATAACAAGTATGCTATTCTGAAAAAGGCAAAGGGACATGAAGAATTCGATTTAATGGTGGAGTTTTTACAAAGGTCGAAGATTCATTATGCTCTGACACATAGTCCCAATTTGGTGTGTGAATCATTGGTGAAGCAATTTTGGGCATCTGCTGCTAAGAGATCTAACACCGATATTGTTGCTGAGATTAATGGTGTAGAATATGTGGTGACAGAAGGATTGATTCGGACAAAGCTTCAGTTGGATGATGAGAATGGTGTGTATCATTCCAACACTGCAGAGATTCTTGCTGGGCTAAGGGAAGCTGGATATCAAAGTACTGATACATCCAAGTGGCACAAGAATCAATTTTGTCCTAAGTGGAGGAATTTGGTGCATCTGCTGCTTCAATGTATAAGCAACAAGTGTGGTGGATGGAACCAATTCTCTCTGCAATTGGGTTGTGGTATTGTTTGTCTTTCTAAGGGTCAAACTTATAATTTTTCTAAGTTTATCTTTGATAATATGCTAGAAAACATTGATAAACATCAGCGTAAGTTTTTAATGTACCCTAGGTTCTTACAAATAATTTTAGACATAACCACTGAAGATAGAACCCATGTGCCTATTAAAAGTCTTGGTTCTAAGTTGTTTGCCTCAATGAAAACTAATTATACTGGGGAACATCACCCTATGTTAGAAGCTATGCTGACACATGGCAATGACAATGTAGTTGAGGGTGATGATGCTGGTAATGTGCTTGCTCCTAATGCTGCTGATGATGGTAATCCCTCATCTTCTTGTGTTGTTGCTGATGGTAATCCTTCAGTGGTAATGGAGGAAGAGCCAGCTACAACTGCTGAACCATTACCTGATTCTACTGACTTACCACCACCTACCTCTGTACATATGTCACCTAGTCCTACCATTTCACCAGCTTAGGATGCTCCAACTGAGCAAATTCATGAGTTTGAAGATAATTTTCAGCCTCATGATCCTGAGATCACTAGACTGCATACACCTAGTCCTATGAGAGAGCCAAGTAATGAAGGCTTTCCTAATGTTGTAAATGAGTCTGTTTCTCCTTCAGGGTTCAATGAAGCTCATCTTACCACTGAGCAATCAGCTGGTAGAGCAGAGGACCCAATTACTCTCACTTTTGTATATGATTCTCTTAACAGGTACATGAAAATGACTTAAGATCTCCAAAAGGAACTTGCTGATACCAAGACTACTCTTGGTAATGAAATTGAAAGTTTGAAAAGCAAGGTTCATGATTTGGAGGCACAGCTGAATCAGCAGAAGCAAAGTAAGGGTGGATTGGATTCTACTGAAGTTGCAAAGGAGGCAAATTTGGATTCTCTTGAGATTCTAGCTGAAGTTTCTAGACAGTCTAATGTTGTTCCTTCTAAAGCTGTTGAAGTACCTAAATCTAAACCAAAAATCTTATATGGTAGAAGAAGAAGTACAAGACAGTATTTGGCAAGGAAAGCTGTTGAGTCTTCCAAAAGTGGTGATGATGTGCTCATGGCTGAAGTTACTGATACTTTTCAGGAGAAACAATCACCAAGTGGTGTTGCTGCTGACATATCTGCTGATAAAGGGAATACATCAGGAGAAGCATTCTTTGTAGCAGTGAAAGAATATTTGAATTCCCCTGTTCATCATTCATCTGCAAATCAACAAGTTTCTTCTGATAGAGAGGTTCAAGATGTACATGATGAACCTATGGAAGATTTGAATGCTCCTAATGATGACATTGCTGAAGGAACAGATGTGAATTTGGATGAGCTTATCACAGCTGAAGACAGAGCTGCACAAGAAAATCTTTTTAAAGTATGGGAAGATTATAAGAAGAGTGCTAATATGGCTGAGGAATAGCAAGCCAAGTTTGATGCAGAATTGGATACAGTCACTCAAAGATATGTTTCTACATTACCCATTGAAAGACAAAAAGAATTGGATGCAGCTGTTCAAGAATTTGATGAGTCAGATTGGCAGCAGATTGGACAACAAATGCTTGATAATCCTGATGTAGCTGCAGATATTATTGGTAAAAGGGTAGAGGAGAAAGATTGGCCTTCTGAAATTGTGAAAGTGCTGAAGATGAGGAAGAAGGTAGCAGATGAGTTAAAAGCTAAAGCTAAAAGAGATAAACCTATGACTCAAGTACAACAGAGGGATTATATGAGAACATATGTTAGAAGTCAAAGCAGTTCATTGTTCAATAATGCTTGGTCTAAGAAACAAGTGTGGGAACTTCCTTTTGACAAACTGGTTGAGATTTATAACAGAATCAAGACTAGAAATGAACAAGCTGGAATAGGTGCTTCTAAGAATATTCCTTTACCTGATATTTCTACTAATGTACCACATGTTGCTGCTTCATCTTTTATGGATAAAGGTAAAGCTAAAGTGATAGCAGAAGATCCTCCATCTAGAAAGAGGGCCAGAAGACAACTGGAGCTGGAAAGATTGGGTGAAGAGGCTGCTAGGAAGTTAGAAGAGGAACAAAAAGCTGAACTTGCAAGATTTCATGAGCTGAAGGTGAGAGAAGTTGAACTTCAAGCTGCTAGAAACAAACAGATAAGGAAGGCTATGGATGAACAATATGCATCTGCTGCACTTGAATCTTCTCAGGATTCTACTGATGAACAATTGGATACTCCATCATTGGAAACTGATGCTGCAGAAGGTGATTCTGCTAAAGCTGAAGTTCATGCTGCTATTTATGTTCCTGGAAGAAGAGGCAAGAGAATGGCTAAAGTCAGATCTTCACATTCAAAACAAAGTCTAATCAATGTGAATGCTTCTGATGCCTCATTTATCAGGGAAGGATCCTATGACGATTGGCCTGAGGGAACTAGAGATGTTTTGGTTCACTGGGAGTTAAGTAAAAATGGTCAAGTTAATACTATTTACAGATTGGATAAAACTTTCATATCCTTTACATTTCTTCAACAGATTCTACATCTTGTGGATCATCAGGATTTGGTCACTCTATATGAGTTGGTTCTTAAGTATTATGCAACTCATACTCCTGAAGGGTCTGGATTGTATTTGTTGGGTGATCTTCAAGTGTTGTTTGATTCTTCTACTCCCACTGGTGCAAGCTATGATATATGGAAGAACAATCAGAGATGGAAAGTTCAGAGTTGGAAGTTCTATCCTATGCCTTATGTTCATGTTTTGGAAACTACAAATGGTCTAAGGCTTATCATGGATCTTACTAAAAGATATCATCTGAAAGTGTCTCTGATGGAGAAAATGCTACAACAAAAGTTGGAGATTCCTCCTGATCCAGTTGGGAATGCAAGGTTGTTTGCAGAATCTTTGGTGAAAGTCTTTAAACAAAGGATTAAGACTTCCAGAGCAGCATCTGATTAGGGATATCATGTTGTATATTTGTTTTCATTAGTATTAAAAAAAAAACATTTTGTTGTATAATATTGTATCTATTGTCTGCAGGTTTGGTTATCAACTTACCTGATGTTGACTATTCCATCACAAAGTTGGCTAGTCCAAAGGGTACAGCTTTGGTAAAGACATATCAAATCTGTTGATAGCTGTAATGGTTTGCTCAAAACCATAGGGTTTTCAACTCACCCATGCTTTATTGCTGAGTAGTTGAAATGGTTGTCAATTGACCATGGATTTTTCCTTTATGGATTCTGAATAATTGGCTAGCCCACATGTATATGGCGTGTGGTAAAGGCAGTGGAAAACCATATTTGGTAATTATTTAACCAAGATGATTTTCATCAAAATAATTGGCTAGTCCTGAGCAAACGGCTACAGGTAAAGACATCTCAAATCCGTTTATAGCTGATGATTTGCTAAAAATCATGTGGTTATCAGTGTACCTTTGAACACTTGGCTACTCCAGTAGTAATGGCTATTGGTAAAGAGACATCAAATCTATTATTTTCAATGATTCACCTCTCACAGGAGTTAACACACCTGGAAGTGATGAGAATAGTATGAAACTAATTTGTTTTGATGTACATTAAGTCATTTGTTGCTGCAAAGAATGGAGATTTCAAGTATTTGTTGATCATAGAGATTCTGCTGAAAGATGATTCTTTGCTGGTACTCTGTTATTACAATCCTCTTGGTATGTTATTTCGAAGATCTATCAAGAATCTTGAACTTAACCAGGTCAAATTCAAGATTAGGGGAGGATTGTTGAGAATTCTGTTAAGTAAGAATTCTGCTGACTGTTTCTGCTGAAGGTTACTGCTGAAGAGCTGGTTCCTGCTGAAGCAGTGTATCTGCTGAAGATTAGTTTCAGCTTTATTAGTTTATGCGGATATAGTATTTCCGTATTTTATGTAATATAGTTTGGATATGCATGAGTTTATTTAGGAAGTGATAATGCATATCTTTTAGAAGTTTTAGAATATGCGTTTCTTGTGAAACGGTTTAGGGTTCCTTGTGTATAAAAGGAACACACGATTATGTATTGAATTAAGTTTTTTAGAAAACACTTTTATTATTAATAAAAAGATCCATAGAGGATCAAGAGTTCTTAGTATTACACTTGTATTTGTTTCCGCTTTAAAATACAAGATACAGAGATTGTCTATTAGTGTGTTATTAATTACAATAACATTGCTAACGATTCTAGAGTGCTCAAGAAGATCTATCAAGGTCTTTAAGTTCAACAAAACACCTTATGAGCTGGTGCATCTCAGAAAGCCTGATCTTTCCTTTCTTCGTGTGTTTGGAGCTCTATGTTATCCAATGAACGATAGTGAAAACTTAGGCAAGCTCAAGGCTAAGGCTGATATTGGGGTATTTGTTGGATATGTACCAGATCGAAAGGGGTACCGAATCTACAACAAAAGAACCCGACAAATCATGGAAACAATCCATGTCACGTTTGATGAGCTGACAGATCATACGGTTTCAGGACACACCATTTCTAGACCCTCACCAAATCTTTTATCTCCTGGACCAATTAGTTCAGGACTTGTACAGAATACCAATCCTGTCATTCCTTATGTTCCTCCCACTAGTGAGGAATTGAAGAAGTTATTTGATCCTATCTTTGATGAGTACTTTGAGCTACGGAAACCTCACGAACCTGAACAACCAGCTACAGATCCTAATGTTTTGGTTGTAGATGCTCCTCATGCCACTAATGGTCCATCCACTTCCATCTCCCTTGATCAGGATGCTCCGAAATCTAGTCACTCTCAACATGCATCAAATGTACAATCATCTTCAGAACATCAAGGAACGGCAGCAGATAATTCATGTTAAGTTAATCCTTTTGCTCCACCAAGCGATGAACCGTTTAAAAATGTATTTGCTCCTGAATTCTCTAACGAAGCATCCTCCTCAGGAGAATCCAACTTAGCTATATCAGTTCACTACCCTCAACCTCATGAACATCTCAGAAAATGGACCAACGATCACCCCATTGAAAACATCATAGGGAATCCCTCTCGACCAGTGTCTACAAGGAAACAACTCGCTACCGATGCCTTGTGGTGCTTCTTCAACTCCATTCTATCCAAGACCGAACCCAAAGATTTCAATGATGCTTTGTCAAAAGAATGCTGGTTCACAGCAATGCAAGAAGAAATCCATGAGTTTGATCGACTTGATGTATAGGAATTGGTGCCACCTCCAGAATGTGCAATGATCATTGCTCTTAAATGGATCTTTAAAGTAAAACTTGATGAGCATGGCGATGTTTTGAAAAACAAGGCACGGTTAGTTGCTAAAGGATATAGTCAACAAGAGGGAATTGACTTTGAAGAATCGTTTGCATCTGTTGCTCGTATTGAGGCCATTAGAATATTTCTCGCCAATGTTGCTAGCAGTAACATGATTGTCTACCAAATGGATGTTAAGATCGCTTTCCTGAATGGAGATCTGAAAGAAGTGGTCTATGTTACTCAGCCTGAAGGATTCGTGGATCCTGAACGGCCAAATCATGTGTATCGTTTGAAGAAAGCTCTCTATGGCCTAAAACAAGCACCCAAGGCTTGGTACGACACTCTATCCAAGTTTCTCCTAGCAAATCGATTCACCAAGGGTGTCGTTGATCCTACCCTATTCACTAGGAAGACTGGAAATCATCTGCTTCACGTTCAAATTTCTGTTGATGATATCATATTTGCATCTTCTGATTCCAACGAATGTGATCGATTCGCAAAGGAAATGAGTTCCAAGTTTAAAATGTTAATGATGGGACAAATGTCATTCTTCTTGGGGTTACAAATCTCACAAAATCCAAGCGGCATCTTCATTAATCAAGCCAAATATGCTAATGACATTCTGAAGAAATTTGGCTTTGATACAAGTGACTCAGTTGACACTCTAATGGTTGAAAGATCCAAACTTGATGACGATTCAGCAGGTATACCGGTTGATCAAACCAAATACAGAAGTATGATTGGATCTCTCATGTACCTCACTGCTAGCATGCCAGATCTTCTATTTGCAGTATGTATGTGTGCTCGGTATCAATCCAAGCCTACCAAAAAGCACTTAGAAGCAGTCAAGAGAATATTTAGGTATCTCCAAGGGACTATTCACATGGGTCTCTGGTACCGTAAGGACACTGCTATGGCTCTCATGGCTTACTCAGATGCTGACCATGCGGGGTGTCAAGATACTCGACGAAGTACTTCAGGAGGTGCTCAATTTCTGGGTGAGAAACTTGTAAGCTGGTCATCTAAGAAGCAAAATATGCACATCGATATCATCCACAGAGGCTGAATACATTGCTATGTCTTCATGTTGTGCTCAAATTTTGTGGATGAGATCTCAACTATCGGATTACGGTTTTGTCTTTAACAAAGTTCTGATGTACTGTGATAACCGAAGTGCCATAGCCTTATGCTGCAACAATGTCCAGCACTCCAGATCTAAGCATATTGACATCCGTCATCACTTCATCAGGGAACAAGTAGAGAAAGGGGTAGTGAAACTTTACTTCGTGAGGACAGAGTTTCAGCTGGCTGATATCTTCACAGAGGCTCTTTCGCGAGAAAAATTTTAGTTTATTCTCCCACGACTTGGGATGAAGAGCCTCACGCCAGAATCTCTAAAGCGTCTTCAGGAGGAAAATGAGGAGTAAAGGATTTTCCTCACATATCCTTTGTGGCTTGTGCATAGTTTAAAACAAAAAGAAAATAGAAAAATATAAAACCTACAAAAACCATAAAAATCTGAAAAATCATAAAAATCAAAAATATTCCTCTCTCGACATGTCTCTTGTGTAATCAATATTATGTACATTTCTAGAAATGTCATTCAATAATTGCACGGAATCATACATATGCTTGAGCAAGAGTTTTTCTTTATAAATTTCAAATAAAGTTTTTTTCTAAAACATGTCGTTTCCCAAAACTTTCTTTCAAAATGGCTTGCTATTACTTCAGATAGCAACCCACTTTTCAAAATAAGGAAAACACGTGCCAAAAAGACGGTTGTTCCTATCAACGGGTGAAGTTCACCTGGACACGGATTACTTTATATCCGTGTTTCCTCGATCTGATGTACGTTTCAGTGCATCATTTCTTGTATAAGAAGAGAAGTCTTCTTTACGTCTCGAATACTTTTCCTTCAATGATTCTTCAGGAAAGTATTTGTTCTAAACTTGGTGGTACCATGATTTTTTGAAAATCAATCAAACCTTAAATTTTGTATAAAATTTACCACTCAATCGATGCTAAATGATTAATCTTTTGTGTAAAATGATAAATTGAAAATGGGTCATCGATTGGGGGGAGAATGATTTCAAAAATTCTATATCATCAAAACAAGATCTTTGTGCATAAAATGCAGTGAATGTAATTGTTATGTGTGAGAATATGAATTTTTCATGAGTTTATCGTTAAACTCTTAATCATTTAAAAACTCATCATCTCTGACACATAACATGCTCCCTCAAGGATTGAGGGGGAGCAAATATATCGTCTCATAATCAGTCATTCTTAAATCTAACCACATTATTCTCCCAAAAACTTTAAACGTATTTAAATCACTTGGGATCACAAATCTCAAATGGTTTGAAATTTTTGATCGGGGGAGAAGATGTGATTTAAATATGAAACCTGATTAAAATGTGATTGTTTGAACTTTAACATACGCTCTTCCATATGTGCTAAACTCTTCTTATATATCAATGCACATATTGAGGGGGAGCAAATGGTTTGTGATAAAAGGATCCTAGCATCTCATGTAAGCGAGTCTCAGACTTTACCAATGAATTGACGAAACAATTACTGTCATGAATCGAAAGGACCAGTTCTGGACGGGTAATAACTTCAAGCTGGTCTAACCAGTGATGTAAGCGTGTCTTGAAGAGGACTTGTTTGAGTAGAGTGTACCATTTTGAGAAACCTTTATGGATTTTATCGGGCTGGGTAATAACATCAAGCTAGTCTAACTAGTGATGTAAGTGTGTCTCGAATGCTCGTTCATATTCACTAAAGGTGGATCAATTCAAAAGTGCAAACTCTTCCCGACATGTGCAAATTTTCTAATTAAAACATATGAGCACATGTTAAAGGGGAGCATATGAAAATTATAAATCTCTCAATGTGTTAGCAAAATGTGTTTCTTAATCATAAACACGTTGAGAGAATTTTCAATGATTTTATTTATGGCAACATAAGGATAGTCTGAAGTTATAAGGTGGCTAAGGTTAGGAAAACCGTCCTATGATCCGCCAGAGCCGTAGGGATCTACCCAAGGACAATACCGAATAGATAGTATTAGAAAGTCCTTAGGTATGATTATGAAAAAAGGAGTAACGTGAGAAAGGGGAAAGAAATTTTTGCCAGGGTCAACATCAAACAGCCCTGAAAGCAGGTCACTTTGGTAATCTCTTGTAGATTACGCTTAGTGGTTGCGACAGTTACACGGTCTACAGTCGTGGAGTGATCTACAGCGACTCACCCAATCATTGATCTACTTAGGTAGATCGTGCAAATCCTCTCGAGGGTTGCCGATTGGGAACAGTCTTGGTAAGGGTTAGAAGGATTCTTCACACTATGCTGTAGACGATCTCTAATTCCAAACCTGTAAGTACCGGTCGATTTATTGCTAACTGTTTGCTTAAAGGAATTTCTGATGATTGCTGAAAAGATGCCGATCAGTCACCCCATGCTCACATTTTTATCACCATATCAAAGAAATCATGAGAACTTAAAAGCCACCATCCAAAGCTTCTGCTACTCTGATGCTGAAAACATGATTCACGTCAAGTGTGAGCACGCCAATTCAACAATCACAACTTCACATGGAGACGATGATGCTAAAGATGACTTGAAGATGAAAGGTGGATGCTTATCTCAATGAATTCTAGAAGATCATCATAGTTATACAACAAGTCATCTAAAGCCCACTGCTTGAAGCACAAAGATCTGTGGATATGAAGAATCGAAGACTATGAGCTACAACGTTAACTTCAAAGATTAGAATGCTAGAATTCAAGTTGTAATTTCCGGGGTGACCTCCCTTAGGGGGAGATTGTTAGGAATATAAATATTCATATGAAAGACTCGATCACCCCGAGTATCTAATAGCATTAAGTTAGCTCGTAGCCATTACTATCATTAGTTAGTATTAGTTTAGTTTAAGTAAGATCGTGGAGGAAGGACGGATCTTTACCCACTGTATACCCGATCCACAGCCCGAGAGAGGGCGTTTTGTAATGTACTATAAATACCCCTCTCCCACCAAGGGAGAGGGTTGGACCTTCTTATAGTTAATCTAATATTTCACACTTTTCTCTCAAGGTTCCAACTTCTATTTCATCTCTCTAGTTTCCTTTTCATCTCATATTCGATCCACTAACTACTAAACCATACGTGTATAACATCATTAGTATACTACAAAGTGTGTAAGAAAGGTTGAGATGTAATGGTGAGGCTTTAAGTGGCTAAGGTATGTGATATATTTAATGTTGTAACGGAATGAATGGGTTATGATACTTAATGTGTGAATGAATTATGATGTTATGTTATAATCATTTTACTTACTAAGCGAAAGCTTATGGTTTAGTTATCTAACCATTTTGTAGGTTGGCATGCTTTTATGGATGGCTTGGATAAGGATTAAGGTTGGATATGCGAATGTAGAAGGACTTGGGTAAGATAGTAGAGCAAGGTAGAATACCGAGCTCAAGTCAAGGTTGTACCCCCGAGAGTCTTTCTACGTGTTGTAAAATGTATGTCAAAGATATGGTAATGATTTAGTAGTCAATTGATGTGTCAAAGTATGTTTTATGGGTTATTAGTAGAAGTTAAAGGAGTGTTTGGCATAAGCGTGTTTCTACCCATTTTGGGTTGTAAATGGGTCAAGTAAATATGTAAACATTTTATTATGTTAGTATAACGATTTCTGGAAAGTTTGGTGTAATACGGAAGTAGTATGAGTCGTATACAAGTGAAACAGGTCAAAATGTAGCAAAAAGAGCCTGCAGCCCAACAACCGGCGATTTGGAATCAAACCAAGCGGTTTGGAAGTGTCTGGGGCACAGAATGGGATGAACCTAGGCGGTTTGGAATCAAACCCGCGGTTTGGAGGCGATTTTCAGATTTTGTAAATTTTCAGAAAATCGTATCTTTTAAACCGTAAGTCGTCACGAGTCGCGCCACCCGGCGTTTCGAAGGTAATTGAGTCTAGTTTCATTTAAAAATAGTCTCAAGGTCTGAATATTTATAGATTTTTATAAATGGTCAAAAGAGTGACAGAATGTCCGTAAAAGTCAAGTGTTTCCGCGCGTAAAGTTTTAATTTTTTGTCTAAGCAGGCACGGGGTGTAATACAAAGAACCGAATCCAAATCAATACCTCTTCTATCAAGCTTCACACGAACCAGAAGTCTACCCTTGAGAGCGCTCCATGTAGACAATAAATAATATGACATAGTAAATCACTAATAATTATTAGATATTAGATGGAGTTAAACTTTAAAGGTTATGTATATATTAGATGGAGTTGAGCTACAATGAGAAAAAAAAAAAAAAAAAAAAAAAAAAATACACGGATGGTCCTTGTGGTTTACACAGATTTCATGTTTAGTCCCTAACTCATTTTAGTTACACCAGAGATACCTATTTTTGAAACTTGTCACACGTTTAGTCCCAAATTTGGATGGGCCGTTAGTTTATCCGTTAAGTTATTTGCACCGTTAGTCCCCCGTTAATATTTTTTGCACTGTTAGTCCTCATTTTTTGCACCGTTAGTCCCTCCGTTAATATTTTGCACTGTTGTCAATCTTTTGTACGTTTTCGTCCATTTTTTAACGTTCTCGTCCGTTTTTTTAACGTTTTCATCTATTTTTTTACGTTTTAGTCAATCTTTTTATGTTTTCGTCCATTTTTTATGTTCTCGTCCGTTTTGAATGATTTCGTCCTTTTTTTTACGTTTTCGTCTGCTTTTTTACATTTTGGTCCATTTTTTTACGTTTTCATCTGCTTTTTTACGTTTTAGTCGCTTTTTTAACGTTTTCGTCCGTTTTTTACTTATTCGTCTGTTTTTATTTGTTTTTTTTTTCCTTTTTCGTCTGTTTTTTTACGTTTTCGTGTATTTTCCTATGTTTTTATCGGTTTTCACCCTTTTTTTTACGTTTTCGCATTTTTTTGATTAAGTATACTAAAAGAAAATTTGACATTTGATAAAAATGTTTATGTGTCGATTTTAAATCACGATTTTGACCCATTTCTGGTCTGAATCATCAAAAGTGTAAAACAAGGAAGATGTCTGGAATAATGTTTTACATCAAGATTCGTGAGATTTTAACGAGAAAATGCAAAACAAAGATTGTTTACTACCAAAACTTAAGCCATTTTCTTTTTACAAATTTATAACTTATAAACTCTTGTAAAATTTGATTAAGTATACTAAAAGAAAATTTGACATTTGATAAAAATGTTTGTGTCGATTTTAAATATTTATATGAGTACATACCGGTCCAATTGCTTTCTCGCTCGCACACATGTACTTGCTGGAGATTTCGTTGGAAGCAGTCTCCTTACTCCCGGGTTTATCCTATTGAAATTATATAATCATAACAATCATTAAATATAAACACATAAACATCAAGTATACATGCGGAAGCGTATATGATCATATAATATGTAAACTAATTAACCAAAACATAAAGTAAACGTACCTTGATGATTCTAGTAAAACAAGAATCAATTCCAAGCAATCAACTTATGAACCCTAATTAGGGTTTATGTGGATTATTGGAATTACCCCTTACCTTTTTGTAATTCAATCCAATAATACTAACAATAATGTGTTAGTATCACGTTCTTGTACACACGTACTAAAACAAGTTAAAGTAATGCAAGTTTTAGAACACAAAATTAAACCAAACACTTTTTGTTTTGGTAACCATGATTTCTGCCCTTTTGGCCGACTAATCCACGGGGTTTGAACCCACCGCCATACAGACTCAAACTAGGTAAAGCCCTCCCTTTTCAGGAGGTTGGCATGGCCACTTAAGGTTGTTTACACCTAGCAGGAATTGAACTTGATATCTCACACATTTTAGAGTGATAGTCACAAGTCTTTTTGCCAATAGACCACCCTTAAGTGGTTAAACCAAACACTTTTTTATTAATAAAAAGTCGATCAACCCTTGTAAGGTGTTTGTTTGACGACCAAGAGAAAAAGGAAGAGAGAAAACAAGATTAGGGTTTGTGTGTAACAAGAGATACAAACAATGAATCACTAACCTTGTTTATATAGTGTAGTTTACTTGGAGCTCAAGTTGGATGAGGAATGGATTTCCCCATCCCCCACCGATCGTCCATAAGCCCAAATAGAGCTTCCAGATCTTTCTTGACTTGCCAATAAATCATACACATAACTTTCCTTTTATTCGTCTAATGGTCGTTAGTCATTTAACTTAAATACTTAACGATCGTTATATATTCTGTGTAATTAATAATTAATATAACATTTTATATTTAATTATTAAACTTTAACTTTCATACGTAAAGTGTGCAATCCCGTGATCTCGAGTTCGATCATAACACACGACTATTATTTTATGTCCACAAAACTAACAACTCCCACTTGGACATATCTTAATAGTGTGATCACATCGGTTAGCGTCTTACAACACGCCGATGCCTCTAGTACAACTCGAGTAAGGCTCCTGGAAAAACCTTTTTAATGATTTCTCATTATTATTGTTATCCTTTTGATACTAATACCACGTTAAATAAAGCTATGGATCTAAGTCATACTTTATTCAACTATTCTGTTTCTCGTTGTTTGTGATTGATCAAGATTACCAAATCTTCTGAACATATTCAGAGGAGATCTTGGGCGTGCGCACGCAGACATCTTGTCAACCCTACGAGAGGCCCAGCAGTATTAAACTCCAAAATAAATTTGAAGTAACAAATTCTATCTTGACTACGAGCAAAACCTACGAACTTTGTAACACTTCCGAAAACAACCATTATGACTACCAGTTACGTTGTTCCACAGAAATGCACTACATTCATGATTGTTATCTAGTATCTCAAGTCTGAGGATAACTGCTCATGATTTACTTAATGACAAGATCCATAAAGTAACATCATGTAGTTGGGATATGTAACACCCCAAAATTTGGTACAGCAGAAGACTTTACAAAGTTTCGGGGTGCTATTTTGATTGGCACACAACATAGGTATAAGGAACAAAATAACAATATAAAAGTTTAGATAGATAATTAAATATACGATTTAAAGTCTACAGAATCAGAGTAGTAAGCCCAATTAAAGATAGATAGGTCCCAATTTTATTTTATCAAAGTTTTAGACTGATGGCTGGTCTTGATGACCGGTCGGATTGGGTTTGTTGTTGTTGTATACGGGTCCAATTGCACAAGCTATAACATAAAACTCTGTTAATTTGATGCTGCCATCATTCACAATAACTGTGAAAGAGATACTTTCAATTTTATAGTCACAGGATGTAGTAAAACAAGGCCATATCAACACTCAATGCACTATTGCCAAGTTCTACTAGATAGACACCGAAAGATCTATTAGATTTTCATTCGACTGCAGGTACAATGTTCTATTAGTATTTCATAGAGATATTGTGACCTGGGAAAACAGCCTATCAAAAACTAGTCTAAAGAATGTTTCAGAGGGCCGAGAATTTACGAGTGTTATAAAATGAAGCCACCTTTATACAAATTTTTATTATAAACTTGTGCAGTTTTCCTTTAGTAATTCAATGACCCTTTGCGATAAGCTCTCAGCAAACTTCCCAAGCATGGGTTCAAAACCTGGGATATCCACTTTGTCTGCACCACATGAACTTGCAAATTTGGCAATTTCATGCACGTTTTTGGCTATTGATGGAAGTATTTCTGCTGCCTCAGCGTAAAATTGTACTTCATATCCTTCTGGATTCTCTTGTGTCGATGTTATGTCTTTTAATCTAGAAAATACCTGAAGAGCAGTCTTGCTTGAGGCTTCTAGCGTTCTTAATGCTTCTTTACAAGCATTGAATGTCATATGCTTCTCGTTTGTTATTATGTCACACTCTTGTTGTTGGTCCTTGATTTTTGAACTTTTGACTTCTGTTGATTTTGATAAGGGAGAACTTGAATTACTTTGGGAAGCAACATGGTTCAGGCTTAACAGGTTTTGTGGTGATTTTAAGCTAATCATGCACTGCCATTAATCATTCAACGAAAGGATTAATATATAGTTGTTGAGATAGGTAAGATAGCTTCGGTTTAATAAAAAAGATTGACACGCATTAAAGGTTGTGAATACTCTCAAAATAATGGAAAATAATACGGAATTTGAACACAAATAAAATTGATAAAATCTACTGACCATAGTTGACGTTCAAGTAGTTTCTATATCCAACAGGTCAGACAGGTAAAATAAAGACATGAATATTCCAAGAGAGGAAAAATGTACTGTAGGACAATAAGGAGTATTTGGGGTAATCTACTTTATTTTCTACTAAAAAAAGGACTTCACTTTATATGCGATAGTGTTGGCATAATTGCTGTATTCTCTTACGCAAATCTTTATAATTGCATTACCATTACCCTTTTGAGGTTTAAATTACACTATTTACAAAACATGACGTACAATACCCCAAATACACACATTAGCCTGCAGTAGACTATCCCTTCACGCAACTTTCCCAATTTAAATATGTGTGAGGTCTCTTTGGAAGCAGTCTCTCTACTTCAGGGTTTCCTGGGGTAGGGGTATGATCTGTCTACGTTCTACCTCTCCCATACCCTGCCCGGGCGGGATTGGGTTTGTTGTTGTTGTTGTTGTTGTTGTTGTGTTATTTTAATGCATAATCCTTCTAATTATTTTTATAGATAAATGTGTGTTGTTTTTTAAACAAATTTATTTTATTAGCAATATATCACAAATGCATATTATTTGTTTAGGAGAAAAGTGTGCTGGGTTAACCCAACCCCAACCAGGGTAAAAACTACCTGTTGTGACCCATTTTGACCCGTTACCCAACCTGAGTGGATGATCTGTTTATTTATGTGGTGGGGATGAGGGAGTAATATGCTAATATATATGTTGATATACCTGTGGGTTACTACTTCCCCTTTCTGAATCTTCATGTTCAGTCACAACAGATAAGTCTGCTATATTATTTACGTTGGTTTCTTTGCCCCTGTTGGTAAGTTCACCAAGCTTATTGATGGGTGAGTCCAGTACCAGTTTCTGACCACGAAGAAGATCCCGCCGCACAGTAAATCGGGCAGAATAGCTTTTCCTTGCAGACGATTTTGGTGCTTCTATCTGAGAGGGCAAAATAAACAACTATGAGTTTATCAAACTATACATGGTCAGAGCATCATATACTTATAAGATATAAGAATATTTAACATATGCCGCCTGGAAAGAATGCCAACTTGGATCTAGACTTTCAACATGGGTATGTAGGACAGACTGGCTAACGGGTTTTAATCAGTGATTGTTTAATATAAGCTGAGCCAGGGCGCGTTAATTATGGTTATAAAATTAATGGTATTTACAATAACAATCTAAAATCTTTGACATAATACAACTTAGGACGACATTCAAGTTGTTCTGCCCTTTGACATGTTCCCATGAAAGTATATAAGTATCTTAGGAAACTTGAAATCGAAATTACCTAATCAACCAATGTATCAATACTAATTGATTTTGGCCCACAAGATTTCCTTATTATGATGCTATTGGAAAACATTTAGGGCACTTGACTGATAATTGACAACATCAAACGTTGCCAGTTTCATAGGATGTAGGTTTATTTTTCTATCATTCGGAACATACTAAAGCTACAAGTAGAGACTAGTAACCTTGGAGTTTGTTGAATTATCAGCAACTTGGTTCACCGATGTAGAGAGTTGCAGCTGCTCTGAACTTTCACAGGCAAATTCCTCCACTGAATGATGTTGACCACTCTTGTGTGTCAAACAGACAGAATCATTTAATCGGATAGGATCATTTATGCAAGCAGCCTTTCCAACATCAGAGTTCCTGTCGTAAGAGGTGCGATATTGAGCGGGACCCGGTGCTGCAAAATAATAATAATAATAATAAATAAATAAATAAACAATAATAATAATTAAAAAAAAAAAAAAAAAAATCTAAACAGAGTAAGTAGTCTATTACACGACAATAAACTCTTAAATATGTAGCGAACGCATATCTACATTATAGTGTAAGTGTGATAAATTGTGAAGAAAACTTCTGTAAACCAGGAAGCTCTGCAACTTGTGGACTTTTAAACGTGAGTTTAGCTCTTATAGAGCTGCAAAGCTTATACTGAAAACACTCCTCTCTATGTGCATTGACTTTTGAGGTCAAATGGAGAAGATATCAACTTCAAAACTACTAGAATCAGTATGTAATGATAAATCGGTTAGAGTGTGATGGATAGCAAATCAGTAGAATCCATGATAGCAGGAAAAGGGTCTAACTAGACAGAAATCACTTCAACTCATCATGCAATACTAATTTAAATTATGAATTTAGATTGGCTTACATAAATCTGAAGACAAGGGCACCAGTTGTTCCTTCATGCTGTAAACTTCAGGAGAGTTTAAAATATCTAAGCATACAGTATGAATGGTCAACCAGCGCTTGTCCAATGCAAAGCTCCTGTAGCAGATTTGTATAATAACCCACGATAAGAGGTCACAAAATAAGCAGGTTGGGTAACTGTTCAAAGCCTATAACTTTTGTTACGCGATGGGTTCTGTTGGCCTGACCCAAAACACTTGTCCAAAAGTTTCTAACTTTAGTATAATTAACTAGTGTGTTAGATACGATTACAAAATTATCTTATTTCAAACATAATCTACTTAAGTTTAAAAAGTAACGTTAAAGGTTTTATCGGTCAAAATATACTCATTTGACCATTTTCTTGTTTAAGTTAACTTTTTTTATGTTTTTACTTTTTACTGTCTGGTCTATTTGAGCTATAATATAACCCAAAGATCAGATAATACCTGCAAGTTCCTTGGGTAGTTGAATCTTTGTTGTTACTAGGATCAGATAAACTTCTGGACAATCTTCGATCATGGTTGGAAGGCGTATGTAATGCAAGGTTCACAGTAGCACTTCCCCCACTACTGGATTTTGAGGGTGAATGTTCTTCTTGTCCATGTATCTGGTGCACAAGAGCAATGTGAGCAAATGGATATGTGCAATTGGAATGGGGATTGGATAAGCTCCACATTTACAGAGAAATAAACTATCCTAGTTATCATGACTAATAAATATTCGGTAAGACAAGTGTTTAATTTCTAGATAAACTACCCTACTGCTGTTCCAAAAAGAGAAAAACTACTCTTCACCATCTTGTTTCCTTTACCTAATACGGATATAATTTTAATTTCAGCCTGCTTTCAAGATCTAGCAGTCTCTACCAATGACGCTCGTTTGAACCCTTTCAATAATCAAATAAACTATATTAACCATTACTGATGATCCCTATCTATAGCTACTTCATTGCTTACTTCCAAAGTGCCAGCATTGCCTATTTATGGGCCGCAATCACAAGAATTATACAGCAAGAAGATTACCATTGAGACAGATATTCATAATAGCTCTTATCGCAGTCCAATATTACCTAGACACTGAAAAAAAATATAGTATTACTATAAAAAAAATGTATGATTCAATTGGATGATTCTGTTGTATACTTGTATGTCTAACCAATCAAGTCTTCAAACATCATATGACAAAACAGCAAAGCATGCAAGTTAACTCAATTTAACCTTCTTTTTTTTTTTTTTTTTTTTTTTTTTTTTTTTTCGTATGTACACTAATTAGAAATGACAGATTCTTAGATGCATCTAGTTATTTATTAGAATCTGGCTTGTCTATCTCAAACGGGTCAAGTAAAGAAAATTAGCTGAAAAAGAATGGGTTGAATGGATCACACACGCTGAAAGTCCGCAAAGTCTATTTTGGATGCATACGACCTCCTAAATCATAAGTAGACTCCTTCCTCTTCCAAGTTAAGTGGGGAACTAACATATTAATAATTCATATGAAATTGACCACTGAAGCGTGATCGGGTTGCCCATTTGTACTTACAAATCACACGTTTCAACCTGCCCCATTACTCAGCATACCCATCTGGTCACCTCTGTTTGTTATGTATGTTTATTTTTAAGTACCTCAGATGATATAGGGTCCATGGGGATAACCAAAGGACTGTTGACTTTGGATTTTGCCCAATGTGGAAGTCTTGATACACTAAATCTGAATGTTGGTGTCTCTTTAGGATAATTATCTTCACAAACCACAGCTGAATCCACGGAACGCTGTCTGAGATAATTTTCTTCATAAAATTTAACTCGATTCATAGTTTGGCACTGAGTGATGGTAGTTGGGGACAATGGACGAGAATTTTCCTTGATCTTCTGCAACATTCTCGACGTCATAAGTGCAGGGACTTTCCAAACAAATATACAACCATCACCTCCTACCTGATAACATAAATTCAATTGATGGTAAGCAAATAGCGATAAGGAAACATGACAATGATTTATCTTATTAAAGATCATTTAATTACTCACAGAAACCAGATGCTTGCAGTCAGGTAGAAAGATTATCCCATTAATGGTTTCACCATGCCCCATTGCACGAGCAACCATTTCGCCACTCATGAAGTCATACATGCAAATAGACCTATCAGAGTAAGAACACCCCACATAGCTACAACTTGGGTCCAGAGCAACCTAAAGATCAAATTAGTTAAAAACTGAGATGAATACTGATACCATGTTGAACATGTAAGATTACTTACTTTAACTGGGTCACCAAATTCTCCATCACGCTTAAATGATCTAATTACTTGCCCAGTAGCAACGTCGAATATGCTTATCTTCTTATCCTACGGTGGCAAACAAAAATTTACTTGTTTCGGTGCTTCTTATTAAATAAATGACAATATATAACTCAAAAATGACGATTAAAGTTTATAGAGGTTCGGGGATGATTAAATGGTACAAATCCTGATATTCCACAGTCAAGTGAACCATCTAAAGAGTTTTTGAGATAGATTAGATGTTATTTATAGCTCATCTGATATACATTTTAATTTATTAACTGAATAACTGATATAACTAGACAAGCCCCCATAAGGGAACAATCGATTCACTTGCCTGTCCCACTGTAACAGCAGTCTCTGTTGTTGGATCAATGGCTATATCATATATAGTTCCATTAGATGCCTTTGGCTGATGTGACTGAGAAATCGCATAATTCATATCCCTTCCAGCAACATCACGAAAGATCAAGGACCTTCAGAAACACAAGATCTAATCACTAAAGGCAATTTAGTGAAATTGCTACACAGATCTAACCCATGCTATAACACAAACTCACCTATCAGAACAACAGACAATCCTGCGTCCATTTCCAGTCAATTTCACTGAAGAAACAGAAGCTGCATGATCATCAGTACTTGCAATCAGATCAAAATTCCTGAAACAGGAAAGTGCATATAAGGATTCAAAGACGCACACTCGACCTTCAAATTGTCTATTAAAGGTAAAAGTCATACCTGTTTACATCAAAAAGATGTATCATTCTATCACGTCCACTTGAAGCTAGATGGTAGTAGCTTTCTAAATCCTCAACAGAATCAATTCCCTTCTCAACTGGAAAGCTGAAATTCAAGGACAGGATATCTGCTTCATGGGCATCCTACATGTATAGCACCAATCTGTGTGATTAGTTTCAGAAAAATGCATAGAAGATATGGATTATAAAAGTATTGTTTATGATTCCAAACCTGTATGCAAGTATAGTCAGATGTGTGTAAGTTAAAAATATGCAGGTTTCCATCAGAATCACCAGCAGCAAGATGTTTTCCATCTGAACTAACTGCCATAGATCGATACCCTTTTGTGATAACACCTGAAACTACCGATTCACGTTCAAAAGTTCCAGCACTAACTGCAGAGATAATCAATGAACAACTTAGTGCTTAAACAACACAATATTCAGATACTCTAAAGTAAATATAGGTGAAAATTTCAACCAATTTACTTATGAAGTTATGAATAGGGCGATCGGGTTATATTCTATCTTATCGGGTCAAAAGGGAAAACTCGTTAGATTCAACTCACAAAGAAATGGGTCAAATGAGTATAACAGGTCAAATGGATCAAAAGTCACTGAAAGTGTACTTATAATGCATAGAACCTCCTAAATAAATCTATTCAAATTACTATCTTATTTTATAAATAATCTTATGGTTATAACCATATTTGAGATGCTAACCTTTATCGAAAAAATATGTGTTTTCGGTCGAGCTGTTTCCACCAGCACCAAAATTACCCCCTTCGACCCTACCCAACACGTCTAACCATTTTGTAACCTCTAGTAAATAACCAAGATAGCAAGATGTTTACCTAGACACAAAGTGCCAAGTGGTTCAGTAACTACATGATGTTGACCTGGAGCAAGAGTGAACCTACTTTCTGTTGATACAGATTGCAAAGCAAGATCCCATAACCTGATAGTACCATCTGCCGAACATGTTGCAAAGGAAACTCCACCGGTGCAACCTCTAGCAACACATGCAAGAGAAGGATCATGCATGTTTTCACATGAAAGATTCTTGATATCCCAAATGCAGCGACTATGTGAAACTAACACACAACACTTGGTAGCCTGAACAAACACAACAATTGTTTTATTTTACCAGGGGTAACCCTTTAACCCAAAAAAAAAAAAAAAACAACAACAACAACAATTGTTTATTGTAGCAACAAAATTCTCAAAGGAATTAAATTTATTGTTTCTGAAACTATACAACCAAATATTGAGAATCACCTGCAATTTTCCATGAATGTTCCAAACATAGAGACTGTGATCTCTGTAAACTACCACTGCAAGATCAATGGCTTATAAAAATTTTGATATCGTACTTGGGGAATCAGAAAAAATAAGCATAGATAATATTTTTCTCTTAAACTTGTGGGAATAAGGAATCATACAAACATATAAGTTCACAATACTTACCGAGCTTTTCTGAGGTAGAGAATTCACAAGCTATTGCATCTGGAAAGGTAACGGTTGTCTTCTTGCTTTCTTTGTCTTCACTATAATGTAAGCTTCCAGCATACTCAAGGGAACCAATGGTATACAGTTTCACCAGTCCATTGTTGCATGCACATGCAATGAACTCTTGTGATGCAGATAACGCATATCCTTTATCAACCTAATAGATATATATAACAAATAGGAAGAACATCAGAAATTGTAAGAAAATTATAAATAGCAAGAATGGAATATACTCTCAAAATAATAATAGAGAAGTTGACAAGATTCTTGATTAAGCTTCAACTTTTTATTGATAGCACGACATAGACATATTGCATGACTATAAATTGTTTAAAACAATAGAGTTTGAGCACAACATGGGAATTACATTTATATTTACTGCTTGTGTAATCGTTAATCCACCTTGTAGAAGGCATAGAACACCTGTAAAACAACGACATAAAATTCCTTACATACGCAAACACAAACTGTAGGGTATTAAATCAACAAAAAAGCAATCGGAAATATAAAACCATTTACCTGAATCTGTTAGTGCATAAATGGGTACAAGTTCGTCAACCTTGCCACCAGCTAAATTCCCAAAAGTTTTAAAGGGAGATGTAATAGCTATAAATGTACAACCTTTGTGATGACCAAGATTAACAGTTTTTCCATGTATTGTTAGTGATACTGCCTCAGTTTTAGCTCGAGATTTAGTAGGCAATCCAACTGTCCATAACTTCAAATGCCTCTTTCCAGCTGTCAATATGAGCTTTGCGTCTGCTGAAAAGCTAACTGATGCCACATCAGACAAAGATGAACATGCTTTCACCTTTTTTACTAGTATCCCACTTCGCCAATCCCATAGGCATAGAAATCCATCTTGCGGGGTTCCGATTGACACCAGATGTTTACCTGAGTGTTTGAAACAGAAGAAATATAAGTAGCTGCGGATAATAAATGAACAGCATATTTCTAGGATATGGAAAAAGAGGTCAAGAGATATCTGAGGGTGTGCTTGGTTGTGGGTTCTAAGGAGTAGGTATAGGAATGATAATGATTAGTAATGGTCGGTTTGTTGTATGGCAATGAACCATTACCAAATATTAGGCAATACACCCATCCACACCATTGTGGGGGTAATGAACAGTCAATCCGTAAGGCCTATCATCCCTCTTTCTCTATCTTCCTTTTTTCAGATTTTTTGCCTTTACTCAATCAAATGCAACCATATTTGCTACTCGATCTAACAGTAGAAAAAAAAAACTGAAAGAACCCTTGTATGTCCTACGATATTGGATAACAAAAGCTCACAAAAAACAATGTATACATTCATTTTTCCATGCATACGAAATTAGTTGTGTGGTGTTAATATAGATTCATTATTATGTGGCTAAAAATCACCATCAAGGTGGCCTAGTGGTTGACACTTTGATGTCCTCACAAGAGTCTCAGGTTCAAACCTCACCATGTACACATCTTGAGGGTGGCCACAAAAAAGGTCGAAAACAGTCACGGAAAATAGCCCTCCCCGGGCAGGTAACCTGAGCAAGGAAACACCACATCCGTATTTTATTATGTGGCTATGTGCTTGGTATTGATTGAAATCAATTTATTATGTTGGTCAAAGTGGTTAATGGTTTACAACAAATTTGGAGCAGTTTCTGGAAATTTTTACAAGTATGTTGGTTTTTGTCATTAAACTCTCTTAAATCAAGCATTATTAATTATAACAGTAATACCGATTGCATTCCTTAGTATTCTCATTACTTTCCTATTCCCGTTCCCAAAAACAAACCAAGCACCCCCTAGATGTGTTTCAACTAACCATCGGGTGAGAAAGCAGTGCAAGCTACACCGTATCGATGCCCTTTCAATTCTGAAACAGAAGCCAAAGTTGCAGAGTTCCAAACTATTACAGCAGGTTGATGTCCCGACTGTGATAGACGTAAGACAGCAGATAGAAAGTATAAGTGATAGCTACAATTTCAGAAACTGAGATTGCAAAATTACTAACTGGGGAAATATCACAGGCAGATTTTGAATTTTAAGGAGATTGACGACATAGATGAATAAAATATTCTGAAGAAGATTAAAAAATGAGAAAATGAATACCACAGTCCCTTAAGCTTTTATCAAAGAAATAAGCAAGACAACACTTGCAAACTCTGATCATGCAAGTATACTTGCATAGATTGTGCGGCCGTTGATAATATCAAACACCATAAAATCTTTACATCGGCAAAGTCTCTGATCCAACTCTAAAAATCAATAGCTACTCCTTGCAATCCCATTTAAAATCAACAAAAATCAACCATACAGGTAGCTTTGAAGTTCAAACAATACATTTAAAAAACACGTTCCTATTTTACACAAAAACGTGAAGTTCTCTATTTTCACTTATTTTCAAATTTAGTTACTCTACTATTTTACACGCAATGAGGTCACTAAACTTAAGGTCATTTGCTACAACTTAGTAACAAAACATGTGCATTAAAAACTTGTACCAAGGATATATATATGTGCAATTCCCCCTATAATTTAAAATTACAGCTACCATACCAAACACTTTAATAAAATAGAAAAACTACCGCTACTACTCACTTATTTTCCAGCTTAGGCACTATACTATTTTACGCACAAAAACTAAGGTAAACGGTAAACAATTAAAAACGGCAATGCTAAAAAATTATACCTCTCCAGCCGCAATATAAACTCCATCTTTCGAAACCGCAACACAGCTCAACGGCTTAGGCAACCGACCAGACACCATGACATGCGATTGCACCCCTATAACCACATCATAAACCACCACAACACATCCTGCAACATACACTACCTTGGTATCGAAAACGCTAGACGCTAATCCATTACCATTCGTCACTGTCAAACCTATAATCTCTTCCAATTCAAACTGCACATTCATCACAAAATAAATAAACAAATTATAAGCCCTAAGTTTTTTTTGGTTATATAAATTGGAGTAATTGAAATGAAGGATTTGATTACCGTTGGGTAAATGGTTTGTTGTGGTTTTTTGAGCTTACGATTTGGTTTCATTTTTTATGATTTGAGTTTGGGGGATGATGAAATGAGGAGGGGGGTTTGAGTAGGTGGGGTGAAGCGGGAAACAAATCCAAATGAAAATTCAAGTGTGTGTGTGTGTGACTGTGTACGGTTACTTGTGTTTGTGTGCATTAACGACAGTTTAAAGCTTTGATGCATTCAGATATTTTGGGATGTAACGTATAAGTAAATCAAAGTTGAAAAATACAGTAATAATCAAATGTTGAAGGTACCGAATTGAACGTTTAGTAAACATTTTTTTAAATCGTTTAGTAAAATTAGTTGGATACCCGCGCGTAGCGGCGGCGATAAATATAGTTATATTATAATATAGCGAACGAATTGATAGCCCAACTTTTTCCCGCAATTCCCTACCCGCTTAATGAATTCGTTTCACACTTTCACAACACTCCGAATATATATGTTACCAGTTGCTTTCCCGTGATTATTATTCCCGCATATAAAAAGACCCTCGTAATCTCTTACCCCTCAAACACTTCCTCCAAAAAGTATATGATTTTGTCGAATCAATATTGTATTGATTGAAATAAAGGTTAAAGTGGTAAAATTTTGAATTAATAAAAGTAAACAACTAACATCTAACAACTAACCCGCCATTCAAAAAAAATGTAAAAACTAAAAACTCGTAAAAATATATCAAAATGGATGTTAAATTAAAAAGCACAAAATTTTAAAAAATATGGTTAAATTAGATCATAAAAAAATAAATAGATAAAAATATATTTCAATTTGAAAATAAAGGTGAAATTTAAGTTGGGAAGTGACAAATGTCATCTCTTGATTGGAGCTTCTTATCTTAATTTTTGGTTAGGAGTTAGGCTTGGAGTTAGTTGAAAAGTGGCACATGTCACCTAATAATTAGAGCTCCTTATCTTAATTTTTGGTTATAAGTTAGATTTGAAATTAGATGCATTATATGATAGTATAGATGTCCATTTATTTATTAAATGAACAAACATAAATGATATTTTATTTTTGTTTAGTTAAATAAATAAATATAAAAAAAAAGTCTCGTTCGTTCAGTAATTTTGGTGATATACACAACATTATGTATAATAAGATAAAATTTATGTGAATTTGTCATTCTTCAACCTCTTCTTCTTGTTAAAAAAATAATAAAAAAAAACTAGTTATAATACATGTGCGCGCACAGGGTTTTTAAAATTTCGTTTTAATTATGTATTATTATCGATTAAGAAATGAACCACTTAACATGTTTCAAATAGTTTTACTTGATGAACTAAAAATTAAAAAAACACATATATATGTTATAATCTACCTATTATTTTATGTGAATGCTTTTGAATTAAAAATTATATTTTATTATTTATGAAAAATCACATGATGATATTTGACTTGCATGAGATGTTAGTAATATATGCAATTAGTTTTGCAAACCCGTGCTATCAATTTATGATGTGTTTTGTAATTGTGGTATTTCTTTTCTTTATATTTTCGTTAAAATATGTAGCATCTTTAGATAGCTTTGAAGATTGATTCATTTTCTTAATTATAAATAACAATCATATCATTTTTACTAATGTACCTTTTTGTTTGGAAAGTTGTATTTTCATAAGTTTGTGTTATTTACTTATCATGTTTGATCATAAAATTACCAAATTAACATAGATGTTTACACTATAGTTTCTTTATTACATAAAAAAAAAAAAAAAAAAAAAAAAAAAAAAAAAAAAAAAATGTAGTGGGTAGATCTCAAATTTAATCTTACGTTTATGTATAATGTATAAGAATAATTTTTCTCTAAGTCCGAACTATATAAGGAAATTATTATTACTTGTATAAGTAAATTATAAATGCATGAAAAAAATGACAAAGAGTACATTCGCAAATCTTTTAGGATTGTTTGAATCCTTACCGACCTTTCACTTTAATGCAACTTTTTTCACAATAGGCCTAAATCATCAAGGTAAAAGACACCCATATTTTAGACCGTTGGTTGACAGCCATAGTGTTATCAATGACAGCAAACACCTGCTAAGTTTCATTAACTCATTCAAAGACAAATTACACTCCGAAAAGAATTCCTACCATAAAATTCTCCATATAGGCGCTAAAACACATCTTTAGTACATTAAAATACATTCATATATTATCTAAATCAACAACTCAACTAAATTATACATTCATACCTTGAGCAGGCGTAGAAAATCCTTCCACAACAATCAAATTGCATTACACTTTAATGTGTGCGATAAGATGATAAAACTGCAAAAACCACTAACATGTTGCATTATAGTGAGGATAACAACAAAGTTAGTCATAACATCAAATAAGAAAACTTCAGATTAGAACTAAAGGGGTGTTTGGTTATGCTTATTAAATGTGCTTATTAGCTTATTCAATTACCATAACACAATAAGTGTATGATAAAGCTATAAGTTTTTTATAGAAGCTTGGTGAAAAACCCCTAAACTCACAACTAATATTATAGCTTAGTGTGTTTATAATAAAAACACAAATATTAAGTGTAGAAGTTTTCAATAAAACATAAAAAAGAGTTACTAAAAGTTAATGTGTATAACAAAAAAGTTAAACCATAAAAAATGTTACTAAATAGTAAATACTATCAGCTAGATAAGGCATAAGCCAAAGTTCTGTTGATGTCTCTTTCGGATTCTATTCAGAAGCAAAAAGAGGTTTACAATCATAAGTATAGAATAATGGTTGTATCTCACATCCGTGATTACCAACTCAATAACATTATCGCAGTATAGTAACGTAATAACCTGATTAAAACTATATATTCTTGATAAATAATTCTCATGTACATACTTTTAATTCGTTACAACGGCCAAATATTACTGTTTTTTTTTTTTTTTTTTTTTTTTTTAGGAGGTGATTGTTATCAAATAGTATTGTGATGCGTGCATTTTTTTATATAATTTAAGGAAAACACCTTCTATATTAAACAATGACTATCTAACCCATGTGTTTGTTTGTTTGTTTTTTTTAATAATTACTACCTCCGTCCCATTATAAGTGTCCACTTTGACTTTTTTAGTCTTTCTTATTTAACTTTGACCATAAATATTTTTATTGATGTTATATAATACTTGATGAAAAATATATGAATGGATTAGGTTTTAAATGCCTTTTCTATTGGTATAATTTTCATCAAGCACTATATAACACAAATAAAAATATTAATGGTCAAAGTTGAACAAGAAAGACTAAAAAAAGTCAAAGTGGACACTTATAATGGGACGGAGGGAGTAGCTTTGTATAACGTTTTTAACTGACAGACATGTTGAGGTTGAGGTTGATTTTGTTGTTTAACTTTAACTATTGATATCATATTATACAAAATGTGTGAATTTAGTAGCACATAATGAGCGTTGATGAAGTTAAAATATGCTCCATAAAGTTTTTAAAATGTTTTTATGGATATCCATATACAAATTTTAAATAACAATTTCATGGGTCGTTGTTATAAGTAGAATCACGTATATTTATTTTAATATCACAGTATGGTGCTTACCATTTGATATTTATATTTGCGTTACTAATAATTTAGCCATATTTCAAACCCGTGTACGCATAAAATAAACTTTTAAATAGTAACATGAGTCCTTATTTAAAAAAATATTCTAATGGAAGAAAGTTTAAAACTAACATTAGTTTAAAAAAATATTTAATGTATATTAAAACTAATTCGCATATTTTCGAAGTTTTGTAATTTTAATCGATGAAAGTCTAAAAACTAATACTAATACTCATGCAATTTTAAACAAAATTAATATTATAAAGTATAGGGGGTATAAAGTGTAATGGTTATTTGTGTTTTTTACAAAGTTATTAAAAAACATGAAAACTTGTAATTTTACACTTTACTCTATATAAATTATTATTCAATCACTAAAGTTTTATTAATTACTTCATCTTTTTTTAAGTTTTTTGATTTCATAAATTTGACACCTATATTTTTATGAAATTTTTTTATTAACCAAATTTCTCCATCAAATTTATTAAGTTTGACCAAAATCAATTTAATTTTCACTTTTTATTAACCAATCACATTGCTCGATTTCGCCTACGTGACAAAATCGAGCTCTGCTATTGGTCTAATTTTTTTTTCAATAAGAAGGGATTTGCAAAAACACTCTGAAATAATGTAATTCTTTTATTATATAAAAGATTAAAAGTTTGTTCTTTGTATAATGGGTTTGTGTTTACTAGATGCATTTTTTTTATTTGATTATTTTACTTTCAACAATTATTCCTTTTTATTTTGCACATCGGTGATTTTATTTTTGTAATTTGTGAAACATTTTACGATTTTTTCTGAAATTTTAGAAAATTCTAGAGCCACTTTTTGACATTTACTAAGCACGTTCTTTTAAAAAGAAATATAACGAAAGTTTAATTTAGTGATATTTTAGCAACATTTTACGAGTTTTTCGAGATAAATATCATACATCGTGAGATTTTTCCAAACTTTGCGAGACTTTTACATCATGAATTTTATGATAAATAGGTATAAGACAGTGAAAAGACGAGTTGACAAATATATATATATATATATATATATATATATATATATATATATATATATATATAGGGGCCATTCATGTGAGAAATCTAATTTTTGTGAGAACGCGAGAACTAATCATATCCACTCATTTTATCCTTCTTAAACTTTGATCTAATGGTTATTATTAGCTAACTATTTTTTTTGAAAAATTTCAAAAAATTTTCAAAAAAATTTCAAAAAAATTTCGAAATTTTTTTTGAAAAACTTTCAAAAAATTTCCGAAAAATTTTTTGTGAAAATTTCCAAATTTTTTTTCACATGTGACAAAAAAAATTTCAGAAAAAAAAAATTCGGAAAATAAAATTTCGGAAAAAAAAGTTTCGGAAAAAAATTTCGGAAATTTTTTTTTTGAAAAAATTTTTTCAAATTTTTTTTTTTCGAAAAATAATTTTTTCAAAATTTTTTTTTTCAGAAAAAAAATTTTTGGAAAAAAAAATTTCGAAAACATTTTTTTTCGAAAAAAATTTTTCGTAATTTTTTTTGTTCGAAAATATTTTTTTCGAGAAAAATAATTTCTAAAAGAAAATTTTTCGAAAAAAAAAATTTGAAAAAAAAAATCGTAAATCTTTTTTCAAAAAAAATTTTTCGAAATTTTTTTTTTTCGAATTTTTTTTGAAAATTTTCGAATTTGTTTTTATAATTTTTTAAGAAATTTTCAAAAAGTTGATTAACTAATATAAGCCATTAGATTAAAGTTAAATGAGGATAAAATGAGTGGATAGGATTGCTTCTCGCGTTCTCACAAAATTTAGGCTTCTCATTTGAACGCTTGACTATATATATATATATATATATATATATATATATATATATATATATATATATATATATATATATATATATATATATATATATATATATATATATATATATATATGGGGTCATTCATGTGAGAAATCTAATTTTTGTGAGAACGCGAGAAGAGATCCTAACCATCATCTAATCCTCTTTTTTCTAGATCTAATGGATAAGATTAATCCATCATTTGCACTAACTATATATTAAACAATGGTATTTTTATAATTATCATCCTAACACCTAATATATACGTAAAAACACACACATCCTACACAATTGCAGGTGAAACCAATTGATTCTCTCTGATCATGACCACCCTCGTTCAAACCACCACTACACCGCCTAATCAAACCACCGCTACGCCGCCCTTACCACCGTCGTTCAAACCACAACTACACCTCCTGATCAAACCACCACTACACCGCTCGTTCAATCCACCATCTACTACCGGAATCACCACCGTAATCATGACCGGAATCATAATCGATCATACAAAACATACATTTTGACAAATATGAGTGAAGAAGAAGATGTTAATGGAATTAGGTCAACTGAAGCTGAGATTGTTGTAGAAGATGAACTTTTCAAATCATAATACACAGAAATTTCAAGTAACTATTAATTTTGTTATTTTTGATAAAAATTTATTGTAGAATTCTAAATTATTATGTGTTTCAAGTTATTATCATTGTCTAAATTGTATATAAGTCACATTTGAATGATTCAAGTTTATAATGCATATCAACTGTTTGATGAAATGCCTGAACCAATATTGCGCAAGCTATGAATTTTATTTGCAGATTCATTGTTTTAGTATTCTTGATAGTACGTACGGTTATGCTTTCTTATCTATAGATTTAGTTTTTACTCGACAAATGTATACGTGAATGACTTCAATAAGCACATTTACAACTACAAGTATTCTAAGATGTGTGAAGAACCTAGTCACATGTGAAAATATACCGTCTTGTAGCTTTTTAAGAACTTCGTCACATGTGAAAATATACATCTACACGCTTTTTAAGAACTTCGTCACATGTGAAAATATAGGTTTCTTAGCTTTTTAAGATGTGTGAACAATTTCTTCACATGTGAAAATATACGTCACAACTTTTTAAGACGTGTGAAAAATTTCTTCACATGTGAAAATATACGTCTAGTAGATTTTTAAGATGTGTGAACAACTTCATCATATGTGAAAATATACGTCTGGTAGCTTCTTAAGATGTGTAAACAATTCCGTCACATGTGAAAATATACGTCTTGTAACTTTTTAAGGTGCTTGAACAACTTCGTCACATGTGCAAATATACGTCTCGTAGCCTTTTAAGAACTTCATCATATGTGAAAATATACGTCTTGTAGCTTTAAGTTTAGTTAGAGTATCTTCATGCATGAAGATTATCAGTAAGGAATGAAGTTTTAACGTTATTAGTAAGGAATGAAGTTAAAGTTTAGTTAGAGTATATAATCACCTTCAAAACGCACGTCAAACATCACTATATATTTCTCTATACTTTTTTCTTTGTTAGCAGTTTTCTGGTATCAAATGTGTGCTTTCCTTTCTCACGGTTCTAAACCGGATACGACCCTTTGCATCAGTTAAAAGATTGTTTGTGACATCGGGCCTTTCATCTAATTTGCCAGAGTATGCATTTGGTAGAGAAGGATGCACATATCAATGCTATGGGTGAACTAAGATAGTGGACAGTTATTGCATTTGGACAAGAATGTTTCGTGTAGTAACGAGCTTATGTTTGCTGATATATCATTAAACCGGTTTACTGGACAGTTACCTAGCTGCATGCACAAGTTGGAAAAAGGTGTTTTATATAAATGGAGTTGTTTTACATCAAATGTGGATAAGAAAGAACAATATAATGTTTCGTTTTGTCATAATGAAGCGTTCGCAGTTATGATAAAACCGCCTATGGCGAATGAGGATAATAAGTTGAGTAATAAGGTTAAGGTTGTTGTTGCTTCTAGTGTTGTTGGTGGCGTTGTGGTTGGTAGTTTTGCTGTGTTTGGTGTCATGTTGGTTGTTATTATAAGTGAGTTTTTTGGTGGAGGGTGTGCTGCAGCACCTCAGATTCGGGTTTTCTTTGAAATGGTTTCCCCTGCTTATACTATAAAAATGTTGACTGATACAAGTAAGTCTTTGCTTCTTTTCTTTTACAAATTTTAAGGCTTGTTTTCACGATTTAGTAACATTACCAAATCAACATTAACCTTAATCAAAAGCATTTATCAGCAATGACCTTGAGGTGGTTGTTATTATAGTGTACAATAGTCATGTATGTTTGAACCTCTTAGAATTCTGACCAAAAAATGAACTTTTTAGGTAATTAGTTAGTGTGTAATTAGATTTTTAAATATTAATTTCTACTGTAATTATGTGTTTGTAACAGTAGTTGATAGTTTGATTAGATACTTATATAATACTTTGTTTAGTGTATTTAAGAATACTGTGTTTGTGATAGTAGTTATAGTTTTTCGACATGTATGCCTTGTTGCATGTTCTATGAATGTTCATGTAGCGTGAAGTTGTTACTTAATGGAATTGTTAAATGCAGGATACATTTCACAGACAATGAAGCTAGGCTCAATAGGAATTCCAGCATATTGAACTTATGTTTTAGGAGAACTGACTGAAGCCACAAAAAACTTCCATTCATCGACTCGTGTGGACAACAATTCTCACGGCCAGGTTGGTTTAGCAAAAAGCAAATACATTCGACTTTGAATTTTTCATTTTTTGTTGGATAAAACACTCAATTATACATAGTATATGAGATCATCTTTATAGAGGGCGGCTTGGTGATGGCACTATGGTTGCCATTAGAAACTTAAAAGTGAGAAAGAAATGCAACGTCCAGAGCCTAACTCGACAGATTGAGCTCATATCTAAACTCAGGCACCCGAACCTGGTCAAACCCATTGGTCACTGCTTTGACTGCCAGCAAGACGACTCAGCCATCATCCGTGGTCTGTTTCTCGTGTTCGAGTTTGTCCCAAATGGAACACTCAGAGCATCCATAGCCAGTCTCTATTTGACTCTATAAGTTGCAAAAATATACACTCTTTGACTTTTGAGGTCAAACTCATTTCTACTTAGATGTGTTGTTATATATGATTACTGCCCATAAATATTTTCTTAGCTACCATTAATTGTTTTGGTTCTAAAAACTTTCACAATTACTCGGAAAGTCAAAACTGATGTTGTTGACCTCAAAAGTCAAACAAATAATCGCCAAGAGTTTTAACTTGCATGATGATAAAAATGGCAGCAGGGCAAAAACTATCATGGGCGCAAAGGCTCACAGCTGCTATCGGGATTTCAAAAGGGATTCGGTTCCTAAGCACACGAATCACGCAAATCATATTCCCTAACAACATTAAAATAACTGATGTTCTGTTGGATCAAAATTTTCATGTAAAGATTAGTGGCTACAATATTTCTTTGCTAGAAGAAACTAAGGTATATCATTTTTCATTCTCGTTATGCATACATATATGCAAGATTCAAGTCATCATATGAAATTCTTGACCGCAGGCTGCAAGACATTCAGTCACCAGATCAAGTGAAACCCTTAGCCAAAGGTAGACAGTCTTGATGTTTTATAGTTTAACTCTTCTCAAGTCGACTTTAGTAACATCTTTTTTTCTAACGGTTATCGATGTTCTTACAGATTTAACATCGAGGATAATGATCATGATCATGTCTACGATTTTGGAGTTATTATGTTAGAACTCATCCTAGGAAGGGCGATCAATTGCATAAACACTATAACTATCGCAAAAGATATGGTAAGTCTAATTTCACATCTATAGGTAGTCTGACCTTGAATATCATAACATAAATGCTTAAACTTTATACTTTTGTATCAGTTACAAGTAAGTTTGGTGGCGGATGAGATAGCTCGAATAAGTATAGTGGATCCCTTGGTTTGTAAGGAATGTTGCGACGAATCTTTGAAGACTCTAATAGAGCTTTGTGTTAGATACCTTTCTAATGATCGACCTTCCGTTGACGATGTGTTATGGAATCTAGAGTTCATAGCTCAGACCCACACGTCATCAGTGGAAGAATCGAGCAGTAATCAAATATCAATCGATGATAAAATTATTTGTATAGAAGAAGTTGAATAAGTTTGATAAAGTACAAGCCATAAATTGACGAATTTTTATTTATTCATTTCGAGTTAAATAAAAATCATAAATATTGAATCCTTTACTTTGTTTTCGTCTGTCGATCATAATTTGATATTTAAAGTTAGAAATATTAGTTATTGTCGTTGTGGTGTATATCACATCAGCTAGACGGTTTAAATCTAATTATCTTTGATTTTATATCGAGGAACCTGTATCCCAATGGTAGTTTACTGTAATTTCAATAAATATTTCACTCAATTAGGATATAGAATAAACAATAATAGTGATGCTCAAACTCAGCACTACTTATTCAAGATATAAAAGAAAATTAAACATCATGGATTAATTAGCATTCACTTGAAACGTTTAAATTTCACTATTGTGGCAATGGGATATCAGCAAGATCCTCTCTATAAGGAGCGTTCATCAAATCCCTACTGTCGACATCATATTGTCCACTTTCCATGCTACTTGAATTGTGACAGAAAATATGTGTAACCATTTTGCTACAGATTATACAAACATAAAGCTTCCACAATACTTGACAAATACAGCATGTTAAACACATACATAAAAGCTTCTAATGGGGAACAACTAACAAAGTCTGTGATTGCTTAAAGCCTTAAAATCATCTCAGACCAACAACCATCTCGTACACAGTAAAGAACCCACTCTCTGGTCATAAACCTCCACTTCTTTCACTAATTAAGATATTACTTGCTATTCTACTACATAATTATTCTCAAAATAGTTCATAAACATGACCATAATTTTCCAAAGAACCATCTAATGACTCTAAACATCATTAACTCATCACCATCAATAAATGTACACCACAAATGGAGTGAAAGAATTTAGCTTCAGATAAATACTTTACCAAACACCCCATAATGACAATCCATCAACAATCAAATTAAAACATCAGTTCAACAAAAACAAACAAGCCATAACTCAAATTGATCACAAAATCAACTTCATTACTTGATTCTTCATTAAAACATCTAAACACAAATATAACTACATTCAAACACTTACTAAACAATCCAAATTTCAACAGAATTAACCCTAAACACATTTCTCTTGACAGCAAGACTTGATACCCAATCTCAAACACCCCGTACCCACCAATGCCATACAAAGACCTTCCTTGCCTCTTGAGAGGCATCACGAATCACATTCTCCAAAAATATTTCAAGAATGCCACGTGTCTCATCGTAAATCAACCCACTGATACGCTTCACACCACCTCTACGAGTCAAATGATGGATAGGAGATTTAGTGATACCTTGAATGTTTTCACAGAGTACTTTTCTATGACGATTTGCTCCTCCTTTGCGCCTAATCCTTTCCCTCCTTTTCCTCTTTCTGACATTTCGTATTAACGAGATCTGAAATTTACAAAATGGATAAAAGTATATTAGATTTCTGACATTTTTATCTAATATTTGCATTCTTAAATATTTGTGTACATTTATCTTCGCGTATGAATAAACTCTATTCGCTACTAAATACACATACATTTATAAAAATAAATAAATAAATAAATAAATAAAATAAAATAAAATAAAATAAAATCTTCGCATGTGAATAGACTTTCTTCACTATTAAACACATGTGAAAGAAAGAGCGACATTCTGTAAAAGTGGGAGTAGAAGTCTATCAAATCAAATCTGAAGGAGCAAATAGGTACCTTTATTTCACCATTAGATAAAAAGATTAGTAGAGCTGGCAGCCACTATGAACTAATTTTAGAAACTGAGTATTTAAGCAAATTTGTTTATCCGAGTACTAATTACCAAAAACTAATTATTGCCACTCCAAGTCATAAAAATCAGTTCCCAAATGCAAACCCAAACACCCCTAGATTCATTTATGTACATAACTTCTATCCAATCAACTTGTAACGATTAAAACAAAATAACAATACCTTGCAACAACAATATCCTTCACTTCAGTAGAATAAAATCCCTGCAGCAATTTCCGGAAGCCCCAAAAAGGGTCAACCGATATTGTTTACAACCTTTATATGCTTAGCGCACTACTCTGATCCACCTCCACCACCCATTAGAGCCGGTGCTTTCGACCCATTTCATAAAATGCAAGAAATACATAATACCTATAGAATGTGGAATTACAACAACCATGAGTTCTATATTGCTCTGCATTCTGCTTAAAGTTTGATCTTGTACCTGGTTATCATAATTTTTCCCAATCATTAAAACCATTTAAAAGGGTAAATGCCTCTATTTTGTGATTTGAGCATACCTCGCCACCTCGGTATTTTGAAACAAGAGCCTCCAATCATAAGCAGCCATATATTTTCTTAACCTTGAACTCGCTAGAGATGTCCCATGACCTTGAGTTTGAACCCATTTAAGACGAGAACTATGATATTTAAGCAATTCAAGTTATTTTATAATATCGATTGCATGGTAAAGACATCAGATTTATAATAAAAAACACTTGCTAACAAACTTAGCACCAAGTATAACTTCTATCTTTTGATTGCTATTCATTTATGTAGTTGTGCACTAGTTTAAAAGGCATGATTTCGTATCCAAGACTTCTATGTACTTTTTAAGAAGCTTGCATAAGCAACTTATAGCATCATCACATTCACTAGTACTTCCACCAATAAATAAAACTTGAGTTGAAGAAACACTTCTTAGTATCAAAAAGAAATCTCAGTATCTAAACATCACTTGTTAAATAAAGTGTAACTTGTCATTTTCAACTCCGTAGCTTGATTTTTGATAGAGTTATAAAGTTTCAACAAATATTTTTTGTTTACTTTCTCTTAATACAGTTGGATATTTAAGGTTCATGAAAGTAGGCTAATTTTTATATAAAAATGACATATACAAAGGGATTGTCAACTAGATTTTTACTTATATTCTACTTGAGGAATAACACTATTACCCCACTCATAGTTATCTGTTAGCAAGAGCAACCAAGTTTTGGATGAATTAAAATCAAAAGACCGCTTATGCTTATTCTACTGTTGTTCATTAAAGATAAACTAATTACTTTGTGGCTTCTAATAAGTTGATAACGGGTTCTTTAGTTAGCAAGATTTATGACTACTCAGAAAAGAACCCAACAAATATATTAGCTAGCAAGCATTGTTTACGCGAATGATTTATTGGAAAAACAAGACAAAAATGGATTACCTTCCCAATCACATAACCTCGTTGTGCTATCTTCTACAATAACTCACACAAATTGAATGTATCGTTGTACCGTGTGAAACGAGTAGTTCTTGAACATACATTGCAACTGGCCAAGATAAGAAATGTATATCAGGAATTATAGAAAGAAAATAGATTTTTTTTTAAATGACGTTCCAACAAAGACAATTAACTTCAATTTTTGTAGCACATGATAATAACACGAATAGGCGATGATTAGATGTTAAAAACTTAAAATCAAATACTCAAAGTCAGTTTATCAGCTGCTCAATCTGTGGAAGTTCAGCGAACTTTGTTACTTCTACAAGTCTGAGGATTAATTCATCATACATTTTATAAATTCAACGGCCAGCTTTTATCTGTGTGATGAGTGTGTAAATACTCATCATTTTTACCTATTCTGAGCTGCCAAAACATCTAAAAACACTCATAAATGCATCAAAATACTGAAAATATCCCAGGAATGTGTTTTATATGTTTCAGATGCAAAATAATCAAAAACAGATGAAAAGTGAACAAAGTTTGCATAATTGGCAGTTTCAGTCCCTCATCTTTCAAAAGTTGTCAAAACTAGTCCCTGGTTATTCTAAAAACTTGAAAAAGTTACCAAATGTCCTTTTAAATCACAAAATGACATATTTAGTCCTTTGGTACAAAGTTTCACAAAATTGCAAGTTTAGTCCCTAAACTTTGAAAATTGACAAAAATGGTCCCTGGGATATTAAAACTTTGAGAAAAACCAATTTTGTTCTTGCACTTCTCATTTATGGCAGGAATGGTCCTTGGTTGCAAAGTTTGGTGAAATTACATATTTGGTCCCTGGAGTTTGAAAGTTTGGCAGTTTTAGTCCCTGGAAAAGTCAAAAGTGGAATTTGTCATCATGGTCCTTATAATATTGAAGCTTGGCAGAAAATACCCCATGAAATACTTTGAAATAATGCCAATTCTAGTCCCTAAACTTTTCGGCAAATTACAAAATTGGTCCTTGTGATACTACTAACCAAACCGGACCCTTAATATTAATCCCATCCAAATCCAAGTCCAAACCAAATAAACCAAAGCCCACCCCCTTTGTTTTGAGCCCACTCCAACACCCAGGCCCAAACACCCTTTTGATATAATTCCCAGGGTCAAACATTTGACCCTGAGTCAAACCAAGTCAAACAAACACCCCCTTCCTCTCCTTCCCTCCCCCACACCACTTGCCCATCAAATCACCACCACCCCACCATCCCTATCTAATCCACCGCCCAAACCACCACTATCACCTAATATGAGAACCACAATTAATGCACCCCCCCTCCAATTGGTATTAATCAGAGCAATTTGCAAATAAGGTTTTGGCTCCAAAAACACGTGGCAGCTGATGGAGGAGTGTCAGTGATCCAGTGGCCATAATTCTTGATGGGAAATGATCAGAGGTCATCACAAACCCTAGAAGACCCCTATTTAAGGGAAGGGATTGCAAGGAGAAGAGTGTAGTAGTCACTTAGCTTAATTTTTAGGTCAAATTAATGTAATTTCAAATTCTAGTTGTTAATTTTATTCCAAGAAGCTTGTAATCTATTTTAGTATTGTAATTTCAACTTTTCTTAATCAAAATTCTAAGTTTTCAGTTAACAATTCAGTTTTAGCATTTAAATTTGCAATTTCCTTTTTGAGCTTTAATTATGATCTAAACTAGTGTTTACTGTTTCATAAGCTCACTTAGATAGTTTAAATCAATAACTAAACATAAAAACTTGAAAAATAGAAATAAAAAGAAAAATCAGGAACAAAGAAACACCACAGGGTACCTTAGCAATAGACAGGAAAGCTTTTGGAAGTTGCCAGTAATGGATATGGCAAGATGGACTTATACCTAGCTTGTTTACAAGCTAGGAGCTTGTAGTTGCCCATTTGGGTGCCCTTGTTTAGCTAGGGTCTCAAGTGAGTTCAAATTTCCATTTTTCTTTGATTCATAGTTCTGTACTGTAGCATAGCTTATCATCTTCTTATCTTTGTTCATTTAAGCTTATTCAGTGTTAGATAGTGATAATATTGATTTAAATTAGTAGCTTGTTAGTTAATATTGTTGACATAAATAATGCCTAAAAATATTATTAACATGTTATCAATATCTCTATGTTTTAATTATCACAAAATATAACTCATAGAACTAAAACTTGTCATAAACAAGTATTTAGTGATTAATATTTCTCTTTACATCCAAATCGCTTAAGGTATGAATAAACAAAGTGTTTAGTGCATTTTATGATCAAAGGAAAGTTTAATTAAGCATTACAAAGTTTATTTAATTATATAAACATATTATATATTTTTGAAAAACACTTTTGGTAATAAAGAAAACTGTTTTATTCATACTAAATATATGAATTCAAATTTTTAACCAAAATCAGTTAGTTTTTCACCAAATAAACTTTCCCCACTAAAAGACAAAGAATCTGGCCGTTACAGCTAGGCGGCCCCCTTAATTACAAAGGGCGGTCCCCTTAATTTTAAGGGGGCCGACCATGATTTAAGGGGACCGGCCACGCTCCTCTGTCAGAATCTGTTGCCTATAAATACCACATTAAACCTGGATTTTTTCTTCACCTTTTGCACTCCTAAACTTTCTGATCTAGATCCAAATCTCCATTCTTTTATCCTTTGATCATAAGTGTATAAATCTTTGTTTCAAAGTGATCCAACCTTCATCCTCTCATGTGCAAGAGAAGAATACTTCTATCCCTCAAGACAAGAAGTATTACAACTTGTTGTGATCTCCACATCCAAGTTGTTGGTGCATCATCAAAGATCATTTACATTATTCTTTGTGAAGATTGTTGTGAATATTTGATTGTAGATAGTTGTGTTAGATATAGATTGTGTGATTAGTTAGTAACTTGGTGTGAAGTAGAAGAGCCAGGCACTAGATTGATGTGAAGAAGATAGGTGTGAAGTAGTTAGTTGTGAAGTAGATTGATTTGAAGAAGTTGTGTAGAAGTTGTGACTTAGGTGTGACGAAGTTGTGGTGTGTAGATTGGTGTGTATATTGGTGTGTACGGTTTTCTCCGCCATAAGGGAGCTTGTTGATATAGTGAAGAAAACTCTCGAGTTAGGTGCTCGGGGAGTGGAGTAGGGCAAGGAAGGTGTCCTTGTAGCCAAACCACTATAAATCTCTTGTCTCGCGGTTAGATCTTTCCATCTCCTACTTATTTCATTACTTATCATTGTAATATATTGTGTAGTATTAATTGTTTATATTGTACAAGACTTGAAATCACATATTATCGAATCTAAGTTTTTAAAAGCTAAGCTAAACTCTAAAACTACTTTTATAACGAAGTAAAAAGACGTAAAACTATTCAACCCCCCTTCTAGTTTTTCACAATTGGTATCAAGAGCCACGTCTAGCAAGACTTTTAAAATATATTGTATTTTAAAACTTGTAACGATCTATGGAATCTGAAAAATATTTAGAAGGGCAATCTATGCAAAGACCACCACTATTTGAAAGTGATGGATTTTTATATTGGAAAAATAGATTCGAAACGTATGTGAAATCAAAAGATCTTGATCTTTGGCATATTATTACCTTTGGTGATTTTCCTCCTATTCAATATAATGTTGAAACTCAAATGAATGAAATTGTATCTTTTGAAGAACAAAATGATGATTTGAAAAAGAAATTAGCAAAAAATAATGAGGCTAAAATGGTAATTTATAATGCGTTACCACGCAAAGAATATGAAAGAATTTTTATGTGTAAAACCGCCAAAGAAATTTGGGATTCTTTACTAATTACTCACCAAGGTAATAGCCAAGTCAAAGATAATAAAATAGATCTTCTTGTACAACAATATGAACAATTTACGATTCCGGAAGAGGAATCAATTGATAATGCTTTTGCTAAGTTTAACACTATCATCACAAGTTTAAAAGCACTTGATGAGACATTTTCTAGTAAAAATTGTGTTAGGAAATTTCTTAGGGCATTGCATCCAAAATGGCGAGCTAAGGTTACGACAATCGAAGAATCAAAGAACTTGATGACGTTATCACTAGATGAACTAATTGGCAACTTGAAGGTTCATGAAGAAATCATAAGAAGAGATTTGGAAACGGTCAAAGTCAAGAAAGAACAAACCAAATCAATTGCTCTAAAAGCCAAAAAGGAACCTAGTGATGATGATGATTCAAGTGACGAAAGTGAGACGAAGAATATGCAATGGCCGTAAGAGAATTCAAGAAGTTCTTCAAGAGACGAGGAAGATTCACTAGATCATCACGAGACGAAAGAAAAGCATTCCAAAGGAATAGAAGTGACAACTACGGAAAGAGAAAATGCTTTAGATGTGGAAGTCTAAATCATCTCATTGGCGAATGTCTAAAGCCACCGGGTTATGAAAGTCAAGGTGCTTTTGTTAGTGGAACATGGAGTGATAGTGACAAAGAAGAAGTTGAAAAGCCAAGAGACGAAAAGTGTTTTATGGCAAAAGAAACCGATGAAATATGTTTAGGAATTGATTTGGAACCTGACGAATGGATCAAAGATAGCGGATGTTCGAGGCACATGACGGGGAATCACAATCTATTCTCTATATACAAGGCATACAATGGAGGTAACGTTATTTTCGGTAGTGACTTACGTGGAAAAATCATTGGCAAAGGTACGATCTCTCAAGACTCACTTACTATTGAAAATGTAGAGCATGTAGATAAATTAACATATAACTTGCTTAGTGTAGGACAAATATGTGATAATAAATGTAGAGTCACATTTACCGAAGATGATAGCGAAATAGTTAAGGATGGAAAAATTATAGGTAGAGGAATTAGAAAAGGTGGCATATATGTTATGAAACTAGGTAACAAACCTGAGGATAGGATATGCCTAACGACCCTTGATGAAAACTCTACACTATGGCATAGGAGATTAGGACATGCTAATATGCAACAAATACAATCTTTGGCCTCTAAGGAATTAGTTAGAAACTTGCCTAATCTAAAATATGACAAGCATTTTTGTGATGCATGTAAAATCGGAAAACAAGCTCATGCTAGTCACAAAGCCAAGAATATAGTATCCACTATTAGATGCCTAGAATTATTACATATTGATCTTTTTGGTCCATCCGTTGTGCGGAGCTATGGAGGAAACAAATATACCTTAGTGATAGTAGATGACTACTCACGATACACGTGGACTAGGTTTTTAAGTGACAAGACCCAAGCCTTTGAAAAATTTGAAATATTTAGTAGAATGATTCAAAATAAACTAGGATGCTCAATAGTTGCCATTAGGACGGACCATGGTAGGGAATTTGATAACGAAATACAATTCGGAAAATATTGCGAGTTAAATGGAATATCTCACAATTTCTCCGCTCCTCGTACTCCTCAATCAAATGGCGTAGTAGAAAGAAAAAATAGGTCACTACAAGAAATGAGTAGAACTATGTTAAATGAACAATCTATCCCACAAAAATTTTGGTGTCACGCCGTAGATACATCAACTTATATTTTAAATAGGGTATCAATTAGAAGAATTCTAGAAAAAAACTCCTTATGAGTTATTAAGAGGTAGAAAACCAAACTTAAGCTACTTTAAGGTATTTGGAAGTAAATGCTATATTTTAAACACTAAGGACTATCTCACTAAGTTTGATCCAAAATCATATGAAGGAATATTTTTAGGATACTCACAACATAGCAAAGCATATATAATACTTAACAAACACTCCATGAAAGTAGAGGAATCACTAAATGTAACATTTGATGAAACACCACCACCTCCTAAAACATTACCTTTAGAAGATGATGATTTAATCGAAGATGAAGCTATTGAGGTTAGTAAAACAAAACCCATAGGAAATGATAATGAAGACATTCACTTAGAAAATAACGAAACTGTTAATATTAAAGAATCTAGATCTCATCCATTAGATAATATAATAGGACATCTTAACCAAAGAACCCTTAGGTCACAAGCCCAAGATAAAAATAACTTCTTTTGTTTCCTCTCAGCAATAGAACCTAAGAATATTAGCGAGGCTTTAAAGGATGAAAGTTGGGTTATAGCTATGCAAGAAGAATTAAATCAATTTAAGGCGAATGATGTTTGGGAATTAGTCCCAAATCCAAAGGATATGACCATCATAGGAACCAAATGGGTATATAGGAATAAGTTGGACGAGAATGGAATAGTTACTAGGAATAAAGCTAGGTTAGTTGCCCAAGGTTATAATCAACAAGAAGGAATTGATTATGACGAAACTTATACCCCTGTAGCTAGACTAGAATCGATTAGGATATTACTTGCCTATGCTTGCGCCCTAGATTTTAAGTTATTCCAAATGGATGTGAAAAGTGCATTCCTTAACGGTTTTATCAATGAGGAGGTACATGTGGCACAACCTCCAGGATTCATTGACTTCGCAAAACCTGATTATGTTTATAAGTTAAAGAAAGCTTTGTATGGACTCAAACAAGCTCCCAAAGCTTGGTATGATCGATTAAAAGCTTTTCTTATTAAACATGATTATTCCATGGGAATGGTAGATAACACTCTTTTCACTAAAAGGAAAGACCCAAATCTCATCATTGTCCAAATATATGTTGATGACATTATATTTGGATCGACTTGTCAAGACATGTGTGATGAATTTGCCAAAATCATGCATGATGAGTTTGAGATGAGTATGACGGGTGAACTTAACTTCTTCCTAGGATTACAAATAAAACAATTAGAAGATGGAATATTTTTTAACCAATCTAAGTACATTAAGGAAATGCTTAAGAAGTTTGGCCTAGAAGACTCAAAACCCATGAAAACTCCCATGTCTACGGAGGTAAAGCTCACAAAGGATGATGAAGGTGAGTCCGTAGATAACACCAAGTATAGAGGAATGATAGGTAGTTTACTATACTTGACGGCAAGTAGACCCGACATCATGTTTAGTGTCTGCCTTTGTGCCCGTTTTCAAGAGGATCCCAAAACCTCTCACCTAGAAGCGGTTAAGCGTATCTTCCGATACGTTAAAGGCACTATACACTTAGGATTATGGTATCCTAAGGAATCCGGTATAGAAACCATTGTCTATGCGGATTCGGATCATGCGGGAGACTATGTAGATAGAAAGAGCACTAGCGGTATTTGCACGTTTATGGGATGTTGGCTAACGTCTTGGTTTTCAAAGAAGCAAACCGCTCTTGCTATTTCTACCACCGAAGCCGAATATGTAAGCGCCGGAAAGGCATGTCAACAAGCACTATGGATGAAACAAGCTCTCGTAGACTATGGCATTAGGTTAGAAAATGTCCCCATTATGTGCGATAACAAAGGTGCGATAAATTTAAGTAAAAATCCGGTGCAACACTCTAGGACTAAACACATAGAAATACGTCACCATTTTCTTAGGGATAATGTACAAAAAGGAAATATATCTATAGAAAAGGTTGCATCGGAAGACAACATTGCGGATATATTCACAAAACCCCTTAAGCGTGAATTATTCAACCACTTGCGTTTAGGATTAGGAATGATGGAACAAGTTGACTAAATTGTATTGAATTATTTCAAATTTATACTTGCATGAAATTCATTTTTCTTCCATTTCACCTATTCTGAGTCTAGGAATCTATTTCGCACAAAACTAAAGATTGAGAAAAGTTATTTTCTTTGCATAAACCGTTTTGTAAAACTCAATCAATTTTATCTAAAAATTATTCTCACAATCTAGGAACCCCATGAAGATCATTTTCCTTGCATTGTTGAATAATTCTAAAAACATTCTATTTCAAAATCATGCATAAATTCTCACATAAATTTTCAAGATATATAATCTAATATATGTCTTTGACATTCATGATCGAGCAAAAATTGAATCAAGGAGATTATTTGGATTGTTTCTTAGGATCGTTATTTCTTTTTGCTTCTAGGAGTCGAAACAATCACAACTCCACATTTGTTGCATATAGACACTCACTAGGACAAATTCATTAATAATGGTGTCATCTTGATCCATCATTAGTTATCCACTCACTAATAATCCTTGCCTTTAATCTAAGATAGATGCCTTAGGAAGCTTAATTGTGCTTACCTTTATTTGCCTCCTCTTGCTTATTATATGTTGATTATTTGCTCTTGTGATTATGTGTTTTTGCATGCATGTTATATCTTGATTAGATTAGACTCTATATTGCCTAAGAGAATTGAACTTGCTTGAATTCTAATCCAAACACATAACCTTTCTGCAAATTTTCTGCCAAAAACCCAATTCTGGCAACCTGGAAATCATCAGATGGGCGGCCCCCTTAATTTTGTAAGGCGGCCCCCTTAATCATTAAGGGGACCGCCCCCTAATTAAGGGGACCGGCCATCTGATGGTCGGGTTTACAGAATCTTTTCTGCTTTTTAGCCCATTTCAACCTACATTTCCCATTTTTCACCAACACATTTTGTCCTAATCCCCCAAAAAAACCTTATCCATCCTTAAACATACAAATCTTACACTATAAATATCCCCAATCCTCAAAACTCTCTCCATTCATCCCATCATGAACTCTCCAAACAAACCAAAATCAAAAGCCTCAAGGCTAGCAAGGATGACGGAAAAACCCGTTTGGCGAAGAAAAAGCCCTCGAAACAAATCCATCATCATAAATGAAGTTGGAAGTCATTCCTCACCCCCAACTTCTTACTTCCCAAACTTTGCATCAAACCAACAAGGTCATTCATTTGATCCTCTTTACAAACCATACAACATTGGCCAAACATCTTCTTTCAAGCCAAACTACACCTCTCAACCTCCAACAACTCATAATGAGCCATACAAGTTTGATTAACCTTCAAACTACAATTCCAACTACAAAAACCCAACTCATCCATACCAAACCTATGATCCCCTCCACATTGCCACGGAAAAACAAAAGTTTCGTGATGAAATAAACCAAATCCATGATCTTAGTGATCTCCTTGCTATGCATCTTGCACAACGCAACAAAGGGCAACCTCCATCATCACCCTATGCAAATTGCCTCCCCCACTCTCTCAACTTGGATCAAGTTACAAACCACACTCACTTTTGCCCTTGTTGCATATTCCTTCAAAAACAAATCCTCTACTTGAGTGAAGATATTTCTTGGATTGAATATCTTCTCACTCGCAATCATCCAATACCACCCTTAACACGATACAACATCGTGAGATCCACTTCGTCCGCTCCACACTCCACTCCATATCCCTCTCAATCAAACATCTAAGCTTTATGCTTATGTTTCTCTTCAAGCAAATAAAACGATCAACCATGAGTTGCAAGCAATTCCAAGTGCTCTTTCTAGGCAATATAGGACTATGTCTTTTCTTTTGTGTTATGTTTATCAATATGCTTCAAGCATATTGAATGTTGTAATGCTTATCATTTCTATAATGCTTGAATGAATATATGCTTAGTTGCATAATTGTTGCCTTGCATATATGTGTACCTTGCTCTCTTCAAATATATTTGTAGCAAAGATCTCCATAGCTCGTTCCCTTGGTGCTCTCAAATGAGGGGGAGCATACATCAAGGGGGAGCATTCTACCCGTTTAAACTTCCCTCGCGAAGCTTACTCGGCTTAACCTTTTTAATTATACAAAAAGGGGGAGAAGAGAAATGTAAACTATATAATACTTGTCTAAAAACAAGTTTTAGATATATTGAGTTTAAGGTTTTGTAATAATTAAAAAGGGGGAGATTGTTGACATAAATAATGCCTAAAAACATTATTAACATGTTATCAATATCTCTATGTTTTAATTATCACAAAATATAAACTCATAGAACTAAAACTTGTCATAAACAAGTATTTAGTGATTAATATTTCTCTTTACATCCAAATCACTTAAGGTATGAATAAACAAAGTGTTTAGTGCATTTTATGATCAAAGGAAAGTTTAATTAAGCATTACAAAGTTTATTTAATTATATAAACATATTATATATTTTTGAAAAACACTTTTGGTAATAAAGAAAACTGTTTTATTCATACTAAATATATGAATTCAAATTTTTAACCAAAATCAGTAAGTTTTTCACCAAATAAACTTTCCCCACTAAAAGACAAAGAATCTGGCCGTTACAGCTGGGCGGCCCCCTTAATTACAAAGGGCGGTCCCCTTAATTTTAAGGGGGCCGGCCATGATTTAAGGGGACCGGCCACGCTCCTCTGCCAGAATCTGTTGCCTATAAATACCACATTAAACCTGGATTTTTTCTTCACCTTTTGCACTCCTAAACTTTCTGATCTAGATCCAAATCTCCATTCTTTTATCCTTTGATCATAAGTGTATAAATCTTTGTTTCAAAGTGATCCAACCTTCATCCTCTCAAGTGCAAGAGAAGAATACTTCTATCCCTCAAGACAAGAAGTATTACAACTTGTTGTGATCTCCACATCCAAGTTGTTGGTGCATCATCAAAGATCATTTACATTATTCTTTGTGAAGATTGTTGTGAATATTTGATTGTAGATAGTTGTGTTAGATATAGATTGTGTGATTAGTTAGTAACTTGGTGTGAAGTAGAAGAGCTAGGCACTAGATTGATGTGAAGAAGATAGGTGTGAAGTAGTTAGTTGTGAAGTAGATTGATTTGAAGAAGTTGTGTAGAAGTTGTGACTTAGGTGTGGCGAAGTTGTGGTGTGAAAAGTGGTGTGTAGATTGGTGTGTATATTGGTGTGTACGGTTTTCTCCGCCATAAGGGAGCTTGTTGATATAGTGAAGAAAACTCTAGAGTTAGGTGCTCGGGGAGTGGAGTAGGGCAAGGAAGGTGTCCTTGTAGCCGAACCACTATAAATCTCTTGTCTCGCGGTTAGATCTTTCCATCTCCTACTTATTTCATTACTTATCATTGTAATATATTGTGTAGTATTAATTGTTTATATTGTACAAGACTTGAAATCACATATTATCGAATCTAAGTTTTTAAAAGCTAAGCTAAACTCTAAAACTACTTTTATAACGAAGTAAAAAGACGTAAAACTATTCAACCCCCCTTCTAGTTTTCCACAAATATAAATGGTTGTTCATTATCCTATTTTCACAGTTAAAATAGCATTAGTAGTGATCTTGGTAATTGGTGGTTAAATCTTGTTATTCTATGCTCATTTAAGCTTATTAGATCATATTAAGTCAACCTAGGTCTGTTTCATAAGCTCTTATAAGCATTTGCTACACAAATCAACAAAACAGTTAATTAAGGGTGTGTTTGGATCAGTGTAATCCTGGATGTTCTAGTGGTATCTTGTTGATTGTTGTTGTTGAGACTTGTTCATTTAGGTCATAATAGTGTAAATCAATCATAAAAACCAGTGCTTGTTCTAAGGAAAGTCAAAATCACTTTCAAATCTTCATAAATTGCTATCTGAGAGGATTTTTGATTCCAAACTCATCAAAGTAGTTCACAAGTTGTTAAGGTTACTTATTTTCATGTCCTTGTAGTCTCAAATAACATATTCAGTAAAGAAATCTAGATCAAAGTTCATCAAAGTCAACCTAAGTTTGATATTCAAAAAGTTAAAAACATTCTTTTCTAAGAAAACCAAAACTGGGGAGAATTTTTGTGATTTTTGTGTTAGGTTTGAGACCTTGACTTTTTCAGAAGTTTAAGATTGTCACCTAGTCTACAAGATCCCATAATCAGCTTATTTTTAATATTTTTCTATAAGCTTGTGCAAAAGCTCCTTTTGACCTGCAGGGCAAGCTTATGCCCTGTGCACAGGTTTTGGCCAAAATTCCAATTTGATTTGTGACTAGCCTAGTGGACCCCACACCTTGAACCCTAGCTTTTTAGAAAGCTCTCCACCTCAGCTTATTGAGGGAGTGCTTATTTTGCCCCTCAGACCTTTTGCCCTTAGCTTATTTGACCTCCTTTGTGACTAGTACTCAGAACCCTACACTGAGTACTCAGTGTGTGACCCTAACTTCCAAGGCTTACCCAGAGCTCATTAATAAGCTATAAGCTTAGCTTATTGGCTTATTGTGTAGCCCTCCAGTCCACCTTCATAAGTCAACCTTTGTTTTGGACCCACCTTGACTTCTGTGGACCCCACAGAGGTCCAAAATCCTTTGTTTTGGCCTGATCAGGCCTTGTGTATGCTCAAGTGCTTATTTGTTCATATTAGCTTTTCCAGAGTGCTTATTTGTTCCGTTTGGCTTATTTAAGTTTGTAATCATTTGTGTATATCTTATTTGTCATTTCCTAGCTTTTTCAAATATGACATAAGTCCTAATAAGCTTATAAGCCAACTGTTAAGGAAAAGGGGGTGCACACAGCTTATTTTTAAGCTATTGTAAAAGTCTTTTCACAAAATTTTCCTAATTGTAGCTTATTTTGATCTGTCAAAAAGAAAAACCAACAAAAACCCAAATTTAAAATTAGTGATAGCTTCTATTTAATAGATTCTATCTTTTTAATTTTTCTTTTCAGCTTATTAATAAGCAAGTCATCATTTTCATAATTTTCTTAATTTCCTGTCACCTTAAGGTATTTTCAGTAATTTTCTTAGATTTTTCTCTTTTAGTTTGATAATTATTAGAATTAAAAATAGTTTAATTAATTAATTAGGTAATACTAGTAACTAAATAGTTTTCTTAAATTTTAATTAACAACAGTAGGTTTTTATATTTTTCCCAGGTTTCATAAATCATTTAAGACTTTTAGAAAATAGTTTCTTAAATTTTACTGTTCATTTCTAATTTTCTTAATTAATTTAGTTAAATTAGATTTAAATTAATAATTAAGTAAATAATTAGTAAAATAGTCTAAATATAATTTTTAGAAACTTTTTATAATTTTTTAGGATTCCTGTGATGGTTAATTAGTTTTATAAATTTTTCTACAATTTTCTAAGTCATTTAGGTATTATTAGTAATTTAAAATAGTTTAAATAGTTTAATTAATATAATTAGTATTTAATTAATAGAAAACCCATAAATTAGATTTAAATTAGATTTTAAATAGTTTTAGTTAATTAATTAGTATTTAAATATTAAAATAATCAAGTCAATAATTTCATTTTCTTTTTATTTTAAGTTTGCAAAAGTTTCATTTGCACCCCCTGTAGTTTTAAATTGTTTAAAACCCACTTTTCTCTGTCTGTAATCTGATTTCCCCGTTGTGTAATTGTAATTATATCTGTATATCTGATATTGTTAATATTATTCCAAATTGTTCAAATACCAAAATAATCAGTAGCATAATCAATTCCCAATCATCTTTGGCTACTGTCCTCAGTGCGACTCATTCCTGAAACGTTTTCAAAAGCACCATTGCAATCTCGCTGGGACATAACGACCCGGGGAAACACTATACTATCCACGGAGAATTGGAACTGAGCTGTTTTTGACTTATTGACCTTGGTCAATAGTATCTGACGGTTTAGCACCAATCACTGTGAAGGTACAGTTACCCACATAGAAATTGCAACACAATCGATATGACAATACACAAACCTATCCTCTTCATAAAGTGATGCTCAAATTGTATGTTATTAAGTTCATGTTTTAGAGAGTAGCCATAAGATTTATCAAGTAATTGTCAAACACATTAATTTACATAAACCTAAAAGTCACAGCATTGTAGATTTACCCTCTTAACTCAAATTTCTCTTACATATCATTGTAATTGTAAACACAAACATATATCACATCAACTGGAGCGAAAAATTATCTTCTGGTTTAGCATGTAAAACGACAAAACTGAATCTTATAACAAAGTTTCAATAACAAAAGTAATATAAAATTTTCGTTTACTTGTTAATTGTTGACAAAATTATTGCCTTTGGATAGCATCGGGTTTAATCATGCTCCTTCCCTTACCAAGAAAATATGATGTTTTCTCCTTGGCCTTTTTCCAAAAAGTTGCAGCAGTCACTTTTTGGTAAATATCCTATCCAGCTTCATTTCTTCCTATTATTTAATAATTACATAATATTGATAACTTGGATTACAATCCACCACCTACTTTGAGCTTATCATTATTAAGGGGCACCTTATAGTCATATGCAACAGATAATTAAGCATTCTAAATAAACTACGTGCCAATTTAGATGTTGCAGGGGTTGGAGAGAGCATGATGACCTAATTTACCTGGTCTATTGATGCGTGGGAATTGCACCAGGCTTTACCTCTCGAGGGATCTCGAGAAGCTTACAACCCCCACCAGGTAGTCTACCTGATCGTTGTAGTATAGTATAGTGACAAGTACCGGGGGATTGATCGTTCAACTCAGGAATAGTGTCGTTAGGATTGAAATTAATCTAACTAGGTCTAAAGGTGAAGGATGATTCTTTTTGTATTTTTATATTTTATGAAAAGCAAGTAAAAATCTCGGGTATTGGAAGGAAGGGCGAAATTAGTTGCTAATCAACTAACCCAAAAGCTACTAATTAAACTAATTAACAAGAAAAGTAAACTAGGGTTCTACAAGATAAGTGAAGCATGTCTACCTATGATATGTTACTCCTTGCTAGCTATCCAATTCTACCTATTGAATTGTCACACCTTGCTTTAATTGACGGGTTGTATTCCTTAATACCATTCATGGGGTGGCGTACTTACTTCCCCAATCCTATAAGCTCCTACTTCACTCCTATGTCGAGCCGGCTAAGAAGCTCCTAACATGGGATCACTAGAATTCGCTCATACATTAAATACAACCATAAAAATATAGTACACATCGGTTCATGTTTCTTAAGACGTTCAAGCATGTTACCCTATGAAAGTCTGCCAGTTTTTTTAAGCCTAACATTGAATACAATCAACCAAACAAGAGACAATAAGAATCAAGAATTATAAGCTAAATCAACTAGATCTATCGATGTGTCACACCCTAATTGATGAAGATAGACACAAATATCAACAAGGAATCAATAAGATCTAATCAATTATATACAAGTTTCACACAATCATAAGTAGACACAAGGTGAATTAGCAAAACATAATCAAAGAAAAGCAAACAACAATAATAATGAAAGACATAATTGAGATAGAATCATCAAACCAATACATGATGTTTATGGAGTGATTGAAACCCTCTAAGTTGCTGGAAAAACACCTACCTAAACCCAGGAATCGACCTTAGGGTTTAGGGCTTACAAAAAGTGAAGTCATGATGTTATATTTATAGGCAAGTTTTCTGTCAGCAAGGCTTGATGGCGTCAGCTCTAACACATGACGGCGTCAGCCCGCCATTTTCACCAAATCTAAGATTTCTTCGTCCTCTTCGCGTGGGCTTTTGAATCACCTAAATCCGAGTTCGTATGCAAAAGTTATGACCAAAACAATATCAGCTACTCCGCGCGCAAGTTTTGACAAGTTAACACGTGACGGCCTTGGGTGACGCCGTCACGTTTCTTCTGGACCGTCACCACTTTTACTCTTGACGCCGTCACATGAATGCTCTTGACGCCGTCAGGTACTGTTCCCAGCAAGGAAAATTAAGACTTTGCCGTTTTCTTCACTTTTATGCTCCAAAAACGTCCAAAATGCTTCCTTTTCCAGAATTCACTCCAAAAGTACCTAAAATCACAAAAGGAACGATTTAGGGCAATATTTGATCAAATAAATTCAATTCCGGGCTTAAATGACCCCTTAAAAGTGGTTCATTTTTCGCCTCATCATATACCCTTACACTTGAGATTTGCTTGTCCTCAAGCAAATGCGCTTTTATTCTAATCAAAATACAAGTTAGGGGTCATTTAACACTAATATAAAAGTAATTACAACAAATAATCGTTCCACTAAAGACCAAAGACAAGCACGGAGGTCATACACTAGCACCTGACAAATAGTGTTTAGATACTCACATCTCTCGGGTGTAATAAAGTAATATCACAATATGGAAACGGAAAATATCTCTCACTACCTGTTATAGCAAAATAGATTACCATAGGCTTGGGAAAGGTCAAACCTCCACCATATGGCGTAAGCACCTAGGATAAACTATCAAAGAGGCCTTTTAAAAGGGTTGTAACGTTAGGTGTAGGGATATGGAATACACGGTTTTGTTGGATATAGGCAGTCTTTACTGGTGGCGAGTTAACAATCTTGGTCAATTACATGTACAATATGGCGTTGTTAAGCCAAGACTAGACTCGACTTAAGCTAATAAATGAAAAATAACAAAAACATAAAATGAACATAGAATGAAAAGGGATGGTAGTCCGTATGTTTTTCTCTTTTTTTTTTTTTTTTTTTTTTTTTTTTTTTTTTTTTTTTTTTTTGCATACACACTTACCCTACCATCCAAAATAATACATCATAGGGAATGAAAATTCCCCTTACACTTGAATTTTTACATACTTTACAATAAACTAATCTAATGACTCGAATTAAGAAAATCAAAACACTTGGAGTACTTTTAAGATTAACGCACACACGGGGGTAATAATATGATGTTCTTCCCCATTACTCCATAAAATAAGTACTTTACCCATGAGTCCCAATCGTCCCAAAACAATATGTACAAGGATACGACTCGACTTAGCAACCATGTAATCAATTAGATAATTAACTTAGGGTTTAACAAATAACAATAATGCACTAAAGATGAGTGCATACATGGAAGGCTAAGGCGATTTGGGTGTACTGTGGAAAACTAGAAGGGGGGGGGGGGGTTGAATAGTTTTCACCTCTTTTTCATTTTATAAAATATTTGTTTCAAAATGTTGATTCGAATTTATTCAATTGTTTGTTTGGAAAACCTTTAATTAGAATTTAGTATGAAAACACCATATAATCAATATGATCAATTATATATGTAAGCTTTTGGAAAAACTTAGTTTCATGAATGGAGCTTTGGTCGATCTTTGTGTGAACACGTTTTCCTTTTAAAATCTTAAAACATTTTGTATCAAATTATCTATCAAGTTAAACTTAATATGAGAAGTGTGAATAATAATCTATTTGACCATATCATATAATTATACACACAATCACAATATTAACTTCTATGTACAACACAATCAATCATCACAATTATATAAGAAACAACTAAGACATATAGGCAAGTATAGATGTAAAACGATAAATGCAATAATAAATGAAAAGAGATAAGAGAAAGGAAATGCAAACCGGACACGATGATTTATAGTGGTTCGGCTACAAGGACACCTTCCTTGCCCTACTCTACTCCTCGAGTCACCTACTCGAGAGTTTTCTTCACTACTCAACAAGCTCCTTTTTGGCGGAGAAAACCGTACACAACTTTTGCTTACACCATTTAACGACACTAAGCTAAATGTCGAGTTCTAATAGTAGCTAGAACCAATCTCACAACACTACTTTGATCACTACACAACTTCTACACAACTTCACGACTTCTTCATGGCTTCACGACTTCACGACTTCTTCACTACTTCACAACTTCTTCTATACTCCACTACATATTCACACATCTAGTTCTTCACAACTTCATGACTTCTCCACACTACTACTTCTTCCCACTACTTCTTACTCACTCATAAACTCGCTACTAAGTAAGATCATCTTGATCTACTTATTACATATACATAACTCACAACATCACATAAACACTAACTAGATCCTAATACATCTTTGGCTTTATGATAGGGAGGATTCTTCTCTTGCACTTTGAGTGGTGAAAGATTGGATCACTTGAAACAAAGACTTATAATCTTATGATCAAAGGATTTAGAAGGATGTTTTGAAGGGATTGGGACTGAAAATTTTCGTGCAAAAGGTGAGAAAAATCTGTGGAATGAACCAGTATTTATAGGGGAAAAAATACTGTTTGGGAGCGTGGGCGGTCCCCTTAATTGTGTGGCCGGTCCCCTTAATTTACTAGCCGGTCCCCTTAATTAATTAAGGGGGCCGCCTAATAATTTTTTTTTTCCTTCAGAATTTTTGTCTTTTTGTGGGGAAGGTTTTTTTTTGAAGAATATGGCCGTTTTTTGGGTAGAAATTTGAATTCAAAATATTTATTTTGAATAAAACATTTCTTATAAATACAAAAAATATTTTGTATAAGTTTAAAAATGTTTGTCCCACTTTATAAAAAAATGTAAGGTTTGTAAAGATAAAAATTCCTTTGATCATAAAATGCATTAGACATTTGTTTGTACATACTTTAAGTGATTGTTGAAGCATGTTGATACAAAAGTTGGGCGTACCTGGTTGTTGGGCTTTGCTCTTATATCAATTGGATCCTTAGCACTTTGTTACCTGCGTACTAAGAAAAGAGAATAACACCGTTAGACTTATCGAGGGATTGTCTCCCCCGATTAGACTCCGGCGTGAGAGTAAGTAATCGAATTTAGGTTTTGGTTTAAGAGTTTTAGGGATTCCGTGAATCGTCCCTTGAATAAGAATCGTATGATTCTATATATAGGGGCTAAGAAACCGTGTTTCTTGCTCCTTACTCTTCGCACGCGTGGTGCTTATCCGAGGTAAGGATATCTATTCCTTGAATAGATGATCCTTATCGGATATCCGGTGAGTTAGATTGGGCCTTTGGGCTTCGTGAGCCCAAGCGTTGATACCACGGCCCATACCATTTGTCATAGTAGCCCATTCGTGATGGACTTAGGTGTAAGTAATGTCTATCATTTGGGCTTGCGGCCCAAATATAGGCTATACGTCATCATGTCCCCCCAGTCTAGTATGCGCGGCACGTAGCCGCGGGTACTAGACTTAATGTAAGCAGCGGTAAGCGTGGCGGGATAATGAACAAATTGTTACCGCCTTTTTGGAGGTGCAATGCACCTAACAGGTTCAAAATAGTTACCTCGGTAAATGGGGATGGTGTCCACGTATCACTTGGGATTCGGGAAAAAGTGTTGTACCGTTTGATCTTCTAGCCACACGTTTACTGTGAGTGGGATCCACGTGGGCGTGAATTAGGGTTTTTACCACCCTATATAAGAATGCCGCCCCCCTTTATTTTCACCACACAGTAAAATACACACACAACCACTATTCATCTTCTTCATTTTGAGAGCGTTTTTGCTAGAAAACCTTTGAGCTTCTGTAGGTAAGCTTTGTGTGCGTACACTTAGTTTTAAGATGAACATGGTCGCTCAATTAGAGGAGTTTCGCTCTGCGTTGTCTGTTGAGGATGTGATGCATTTTTCTTCCGACTATTTTGTGCCTTTGGATGTGCATCCAGAGGCGCCAGATGTCGATGCGTGTATAGCCGACTTCCCCGAAGGGAAGATAGGGTTATACACGAAATTCTTCGAGTACGCTAACTACCGCGTACCTATATCTATATTTCTGAGCGATTTGCTCAATCACTACCGCCTCCACATCTCTCAGCTGCACTGTATAGGTGCGGCGAAGGTGTCGAATTTTGAGGTAAACTGCCATTTACTAGCGATAGAACCAACTGTAGATTTATTCCGCTCTTTTTACCACTCAACATGGTCGAACGGTTGGGTGTCCTTTGCGAAGCGCCCACGGGCGTTTCAATGTTATACGGAGAAAGTTGACGCCCTCAAGAATTGGAGGGAATTTTTCTTTTGGGTAGACGACGTGGTCTTTCCTTCCAATTTTGAGTTTTATACTCAAGCGTCTTTACCAAGGGATGGGCATCCCGCACCCGGTTCCTATAGTATTGCTGACGCGCAGACGTTAAATGCCAATCGATTGGCCATTAACCCCTATCCGGAGGAGTTTTTGGTGCATGTAGGATTGAGCCGCGCGTATTTTGGCGCAGCGGATGAGGTTCCCACTTTCCTGAGTGAGGATGGCCGGGGTGGGTGTTCATCCTTTGTAATTGTTTGTAAGTTTTTCATCCTTTTTCTTCGCGCATTTACCAACTAATCTTTCGTTGTTTTCTTGCTTCATTTTTATATGTGCAGAGATGGACTTATTCGCAGTGGTGAAGCTTGATAAGCCAAAGCAGGTGACCATAGGGGTGCGTCCTCTGAGGGAAGGGGAGCTGCCTTTGCTGGAAGCAACCGCGGGGCGTTTGACTGTTTTACCCGCGACAGTCCCTGAGGACACGCCACCACTTGTGGTGACGCCCGTCCAGAGTATGGCGCCAGAGGTAGTGGTGGCGCCTACTGTGGTGCCTGAAGTGGAGGTGGCGCACGAAGAGGCACGCTCAGGGTCATCTGACAGTATTCGGATCCTGAAACCTGAAGAGGTGCTGAGGGAAGAGGTTGCGCAGAACTTAAAGCGCAAGGGAGGTGCTGGAACCAGTGGCACCAGCAAGAGGCGTCGACACGTCATCAAAGACGCAGAGTCGAACGCGGAGGAAACTTCGACCTCCGGCGCACGGTTGAAGGCTGATGCTTCTCCGTTTCTGTAAGTGTGCACTTCCTCTCTCTCCTTTTTTTTTTTTTTTTTTACTTGTTGTAATTTTTTTTTTTTTGTTGACTGTCTTTGTTCCGTAGGGATGACGACGCGAAAGATGATGAAGTATCCTCTCTGCAGAATGAAAACAAGGGAGAGGATACCTTGGCAGCAGGTGGTGGTGAGGCGCAGCAACTTCTTGATGAGTTGGCTGCGACTACTGCCCGTCAGGCTGAGCTGGTGGCGCAGCTGAAGGGAAAGCGCATTGGGGAGAGTCGTGCTCTGGCCCAGAAGGAAGAGGAGTTGGAGGAGCTGCGCGCGCAATTGGCGGGCGTGCAGGCTGAGCTTGGGGAGTCAAGGGCGTATGGGGAGAAGATGGCTCAGGACAAGATGAGCATCTTGGCTGATCTGCTACATGCGAGGTCGTGTCTCGAGCAGATGAAGGCTAGGGCATCGTGGTCTGTGTCGTTCCTTGAGGAGAAAAGATCTGAGCATTATGCTATGCTTCAAGAATTCAAGGAAAATATGGAGAAGACGCTTGTGGCGTATGAGGAGAAGCTGCGCGCCCTTAGCATTGAGTACGACGAGGAGCTGTATCCTCATCTCATGACTGTGATTGCTGAGCGCAGGTATTTTTACACCCTTATCTTTTAGAATTGTTTTCTTCACTCCATTTTATCTTATCTTGTTACCACTTTGTGAATGCAGGTGGTTGATCAGCCATGGGCTTCGTCTGGCAGCTCTAAGTACTTTAGAGTCTGCGGAGGTGGTGGAGGCCTTTGGGAAGGTTGTCCACTGCGCGATAGCGCGTGGCCGTTCGCAGGCGATGGAGGAGCTCCGTGAGGCCAAGCTGTTGGAGAAGGACTTGGCGGAGATTCCTGGTTATAGCTCAACGGCGTACGATGAGCTGGTGGAGGCGATGGCGGGGCTGAAGGTTCTTGAGCTGCCGCATATAGGGAAATTGGAGCGCGACCAAGATGACCCTATAGCTGTGCTGATGGCCGGCTTAACTTTGCAGCGCCATCTTGAGAAGAATGCGGAAGAGGAGTTAGACTATTATCTAAAACCTGATATATCGCAGCTTCAAGTCCCAGTTTTTGCGCGGCCCCGTGATATCCTCAAGCCTTTTGCTCTGGAGAAGGAAGTCCCCTTGAAGGAGGTGCTGGAGCAACATGCGCAGAGGGCTGCGGTGAAAAAGGGTATCAAGGGCAAGGCCGTGATGTGCGGTATTGGTGCTGCACACCTTCCTAGATCAGATGGTGTGGCTGTAAGTGTTCCAACCGTATCGATGCAGGATGCCATAACCTTGAGTAAGTTGAAGGAGGGAAGTTCCGCTGCTCCAGAAGAGAGCCATGATCACCGCCATAGCATATAGGTTGTTTGTGAGCTTATGTATTTTGTCCTTGTAATTTAATAAATATGGAATGAAATACATTTTGTTATGAGCTCGTAACTTAAATACACTTGCATTGTGTGCTTTTATTTTTAAGTGCGTGACTTAAATATACTTGCATTGTTTGCTAAGTTTTATTTTTGACTAAGTTTTTTAAGTGCGTAACTTAAGTATACTTGCATTGTTTGCTAAGTTTTATTTTTGACCAAGTGTCTTGGCTCGTTAAATTGCTAAGCTCGTACAGTGTACTTGGTATACGCGCATCCGTCGTGGGGTGCGCATGTGAAACTTACTTTGACGTCTCAAGAGTAAGGCGCTTAGCAAGGATACGTGATCCAATGTTGATGGGTTTGCAACCCTCTTATTCAACGAGTAAATTAGTAGGTTAACTCATCCTCTATGCCTTCGTGGGTCTTTAAGTGGTGCATGCACGCCATGTAGGCAAAAAATATACAATAGACAATATTGACATATATGCAATAAAGTAAAAGTGCGCTATGGAGTTAGCTAGAAACCATAACATTTTATTAATACTTGCAAGTTTATTGAAAAAATGGAAAACATAATTCCTAAGAAAGAAAAGAAAGACAAACACTTATTGGGCACCGCGTAGGGTGTGAGTGTGTTTGTGTAAGGGCCGTAGCCTAAAAGTAACATCTTTTGAGATTACAGATGTTCCAAGTGCGCGCTAGGTCGTGACCTTCCATATCGCGCAACCTGTATGCGCCGTTGCCGAGCGCGTCTGTGACCTCGTAAGGTCCTTCCCATTTGGGTCCAAGTTTGCCTGTGTCTTCTGCGTGGCTTGCGTCATTGGCGCGATAAACAAAGTCCCCTGGTCGAAATGAAGTGTTCTTGACTTTTGCATCATAATACTTCTTCATTTTTGCCTTGGCCTTTGCTTCTCGTATGGCTGCGCGTTCGCGTCTCTCCTCCAGTATATCTAAGTCTATGCGCCGTTCCTCGTCATTTGTCATGACGTTGACTTCTGCTGTGCGTATAGTAGGCATTCCTATCTCAGCTGGTATGACGGCTTCTGTTCCATAGACTAAGGAAAATGGCGTGTCGCCAGTACTGGTTTTGATTGTTGTGCGATGCGCCCACAAGACATGCGAGAGTTCATCTACCCATCTTCCTTTATGTCTGTCAAGGCGCGCTTTTATGCCTTCGCCTAGACTGCGATTAGCGCGCTCAACCAGGCCATTGGTTTGTGGGTGTTTGACTGAAGCAAAGTGTTGTGTGATGTTTAATTGTGTGCACCAATCTTTGAATGGGTTATCACAGAATTGTTTTCCGTTGTCTGATACGATCTCGCCTGGTAGGCCGAAGCGACAGACAATATTGTCCCAGACAAAGCGTTTTACTTGGTTTCCCGTAATGTTCACCACAGCTTTTGCTTCAATCCACTTTGTAAAATAATCTATGGCTGCGATGAGGAATTTTACTCCTCCCGCTGCGACGGGAAAAGGTCCTGCGATGTCGATACCCCATTTGTAAAATGGCCATGGTGAGGTAATTGGTGTTAGCTCGTGCTGTGGTCGGCGCGGAATAGGTCTATGTACTTGGCAGTTGCTGCACTTTCTTATTAGGTCGCGTGCGTCGCGGTGCATTGTTGGCCAATAGTATCCTGCCCTTAAAGCGCTTGCCACCACGGATCGCGGTCCTGAGTGCATACTACATGATCCAGCGTGAAGTTCGCGGAGTACATAGTCTGCTTGAAGGGGTCCAACACATCTGAGCCATGGTTGTAAGAAAGATCGCCGATAGAGTACGTTGTCGCGGAATTCGAATCGTTGCGCCGTGCGCCGTATTCTTCGAGCGTCTTTATTATCTTGGGGTAGAGTTCCCTTGCTGATAAATTCGATGATAGGTGTCATCCACGTAGGATCTTGTTCTTCTATCACCGTTGATATCTCCATATCAAGGATTGACTTGTTCTTTAAGGTTTCCACCAATACCTGTTTTGAAAGGTGTGCGAAGCTTGTAGATGCGATCTTGCTGAGTGCGTCCGCCTTTCTGTTTTCCCCTCTAGGTATTTGTTTTATTGTGAACCTATCGAAGTTTTTGATCAGAGACTTTGTCTTTTCCAGGTATTGGATCATATGGTCATCCTTGGCCTCGTATTCTCCTAACACGTGGTTAGCGACTAGCCGAGCATCTACATTTGCCTCTAGGTTGCGTACACCCATTTGAATTGCGATGCGTAGTCCGGCCAGTAGGGCTTCATATTCTGCCTCATTGTTTGTGGCTGTGAACTCGAAGCGTAGCGCATAGGTGAATTCCATACCTTCTGGGTTTGTAAGAATGAGTCCTGCGCCTGATCCATCTGCGCATGAGGATCCATCAGTGAACAATGTCCATGGTTCCTGTAGATCCGCTTTTGCTGCAGATGTTGGGCTGTCGCCCTCTGGCTTCTCCACGATAAAATCAGCTAAAACTTGCCCTTTGATAGCAGTGCGCGGCCTGTATGAGATGTTGTACTCACTGAGCATTACACTCCATTTTTGTAAGCGTCCCGATGCATCTGGTTTAGAGATAACTTGTTTAATTGGCTGATCAGTGATTACCGCAATTGGATGCGCTTGGAAGTATCTGCGCAGTCTCTTGGCGGCGAACACTAAAGCCAAGACCAGTTTTTCCATGGCGCTGTAGTTGACCTCTGTTTTCTTTAAGGCTTTGCTTACGAAGTATATGGGTGTCTGGACGGAGTCTCTATCTGTCAATAGTACTGCGCTAACTGCTCCGTGGGTTGCTGATAAGTACATGATTAGTTCTTCCCCTTGTCGCGGTGCGACTAGTTTGGGAAGAGATGCCAGATGATGTTTGAGTTGTTGGAAAGCTTCCTCGGCTTCATTGGTCCAACGAAAGTCTCCCTTTTTTGTACACTTCGTGAGTGTTTTAAAGAGAGGAAGGGACTTGTCTGCTGACTTAGATAAGAAGCGATTCAGCCCTGCCAGCTTTCCATTCAGTGATTGGACTTCTTTGAGTGTGCGCGGGGAGGGGAGGTCAATAACAGCCTTTGTCTTCTCTGGGCATGGTTTGATTCCATCGGGTTCTATTAAGTATCCGAGGAACATGCCTTCAGTTGCGCCAAAGGTGCACTTTTTTGGGTTCAGTTTCATGTTTATCCGCCCCAACGTTCGGAATGTTTCCTCGATGTCGCGCACTAACTCATCCTCTGTATGGCTTTTTATAACGAGGTCGTCCACGTAGACTTCTAAGTTACGGCCTACTTGTTTTTCGAAAGCTGTGTCCACCAGCCGTTGGTATGTCGCGCCTGCGTTCTTTAAGCCAAAAGGCATTTTTGTGTAGCAGTATACCCCTTGACTGGTGTGGAAAGCTGTTTTTTCTTCATCCTCCACTGCCATTTGGATTTGGTGGTACCCTTTATATGCGTCTAGGAAGCACTTGAAGGGGTATCCACATAAGGATTCAACCTTCCAATCAATTTCTGGCAATGGATAGCAGTCTTGCGGGCATGCTTTATTGAGGTCCGTGAAGTCCACGCACATCCTCCAGCTATCATCGCTCTTCTTTACCATGACTGGGTTAGAGAGCCAGTCGTGGTAGTACACTTCGCGCATGATGCCCGCATCTACTAACTTGCGTACTTCTTCCAAAATAGCTTTTGCACGATCTGGAGCCTGACCGCGCTTCTTTTGTCGTATTGGAGGGTATCCTTGTCGGATTTGTAGTTTGTGCTCTGTGATAGAACGAGGCACTCCTGTCATATGCTTTGGTTCCCATGCAAAGATGTCTAGGTTCTTTTGCAAGAGTGCGCATACGGCTGCTTTACCTTTGTCAGATAAAGATCCTCCAATCGAAACTTGTTGTTCCGGATAGTCTGGATGAATAGCGACCTTTAAATTTGGCGATTTTTCCGTGCGCTGTTCTGGAATAGTATCTGCTTCAGTTGTCACTGCGATACATTCTCTTGGTGGTATCGTTGTGTTATAGAGAGTAACCACTCCTCCTTCAACTGGGAATTTAAGCATTCCGTGTGCTGTGGATGGTACTGCGCGCATGGATGATATTCCTGGTCTTCCAATTATGCCATTGTATGGTGAGGGAGACTTGATTACCATAAAATTTATCCATGCCGCGGTTGAGTGTTGCTCATCTCCTACGACCACCAATAAGCGTAACTGCCCCATGGGCCATATCTTTTCTCCTGTAAATCCTGTTAGTGACATTGTAGCTGGTATCAACTGACTTTGGATTTCAGGTCGCAGCCTTTTGAAGCAGTGATCATACATGATGTCTGCGGATGCTCCTCCATCAATATACATGCGGTGGATGTCGTGTCCTCCTGCATGTATTTCAATGGTCAGAGGTTCCACGACTGCGTTGTCCGCAGCGATTGTAGGGAAGGATATCTCTTTTTCTGGAGAGAATTTTTGGCTGACTTTTTGCTTTATTTTGCGCTGCCATGATTGTATCATGTATATAGTATCAGCCTTTTCCTTTGGGGGTTCTTTCTTGCCTCCATTTCTCTGTCTATCTTTTCCTTCCTTGATGTTTTTTACGAGATGGTCCATCCTTCCTTCTCTCACTAATTTTTCGATTAGTTGTTTCAGTTGGACACACTCGTTAGTTGTATGGCCCTTTTGGCCGTGGTACTCGCAGTATCCACTACCTTGGCGTTTTTCTTCTGCCGTTTTAATTGGTGGTGGTCTTGGGAAGTTCGCACCTTCTGTTGCAAATATCTCCCTTGGAGTTTTAGTGAGAGGAGTATATTTGTCGTTGTCTCTTCCACTGCGGTAGTTCCTGCCGCGGTTATTGTTTTGATCATTGGATTGTCTCCGCGGCTGTTCTTGTTGTCTATAGTTTGAATATCCTTTCTTGCTATCCGCAGCAGCTGCTTCTCCTTGTATAAAGGATCTGGTGCGTTTTGTGAGTTCATCGAAAGACTGTGGAACTCTATCATTGAGCTTTCGGATGAGTTCTGGATTATTAATTCCATTCATGAACCCCGAAATTTTTAGTATTTCGGGACATGCTTTGACCTGTATGCACTCATCCTTGAAGCGCTCCATGAAGGCGCTGGTTGATTCTCCTTGGCGTTGCTTCACCCTTGCCAATTCCACAGGATTTTTAGCGCACTTCTTTCGCTGGGTGAAGTTGTGGCGGAATGCTTTTCGCAATTCCTCAAAGCCGCCTATACTCCTACGTGGGAGTTTGCTAAACCATGTGCGCGCGTTTCCTACTAATGTGGAATTAAACATATGACACCACACAGGCTGTGGCCAATTTTCGATAGTTGCGGCTGACTCGAAAATTTTGAGATGGTCGTCAGGGTCACCTGTTCCATCATATGTCTTCACATTAGCGGGCATGCGTCTGCGCCTGTCGTCTGAGTAATCACTTATGCGACGTGTGAACGCATCAATTTTATGGCGTCGCCATGGGAGAGACATATCCTCGTTCTCTTCCTCGCGACGTCGTCCTTTTGATTTCCAGTGACCTGTTTCTTTATCCTCGTTGTCCGAGGAATCGCTGGAGGAAGGATAATCTCTCCGTCGGCGTTTGCGCCTGCTCCTTTCAGAAGAGGAGCCTGAGGGATCTCTGCTTGGGGATCTTCTTCTCCCTAACCTGTCTTGGATCCTCCTACTTCTGGGATTGGAGGATCCTTGACTCGGCGAATGCTGAGGACCTAATCGGTCGTGTATTCCCCGACTGCCAAGTCTGGAATGAACATTGGTGCGCCTACCGCTGTCTCCAGAATTTTGTGGGCCAGACACCGTACCCAACCTGTCATGGACATTGGTACGTTCTGTACGTCTTCCTCGTGGGTGACGTAGTGGTGTTAGTTCACGTTCTGGCCCGAAATTAAGTCGGGTTTGCAGATCCGTACCGGCTCTTCTTGCCGCTTCTTCCTGCATGAGGGCAGTTAGGGTTTCATAGTTTTGGGACACGAAATTTCCCAAAGTTAAATCGGGTACGTCCTCAGTCGTTGTAAGGATCTCTGCCTCAGTATGGGGCGCCCGGTTTCGTTCAGGCGCGCCTGGCGGCACAGTGTTGTTCACTACGGGTGCAGCCTGATGAGGAGTGGTGAAGAGGGTGCGCTGGAGTTCCTCAGCGCTTGGGACCACTGACGAGATTAAAGGTAGTTCCATTGTTGGAATAGGCTGGGTTGTTCCCGCCTCCTGGTGATCAGGTGCGCTGGTTGTCCCAGCAACCTGCTTAGAGGTCGAATCTTGTCGATTCTTCTTCTGATGATCACGTTTTTCTGACTGCGGAGTCCGCTGGCCCGAATTCTTGTGTTTCGTCATTCTAGTTCGTTGTAGGGTCCCACGGATGGCGCCACTTGTTGATACAAAAGTTGGGCGTACCTGGTTGTTGGGCTTTGCTCTTATATCAATTGGATCCTTAGCACTTTGTTACCTGCGTACTAAGAAAAGAGAATAACACCGTTAGACTTATCGAGGGATTGTCTCCCCCGATTAGACTCCGGCGTGAGAGTAAGTAATCGAATTTAGGTTTTGGTTTAAGAGTTTTAGGGATTCCGTGAATCGTCCCTTGAATAAGAATCGTATGATTCTATATATAGGGGCTAAGAAACCGTGTTTCTTGCTCCTTACTCTTCGCACGCGTGGTGCTTATCCGAGGTAAGGATATCTATTCCTTGAATAGATGATCCTTATCGGATATCCGGTGAGTTAGATTGGGCCTTTGGGCTTCGTGAGCCCAAGCGTTGATACCACGGCCCATACCATTTGTCATGGTAGCCCATTCGTGATGGACTTAGGTGTAAGTAATGTCTATCATTTGGGCTTGCGGCCCAAATATAGGCTATACGTCATCAAAGCATACTCGAGACGTTGAGATGTCGAGGCTTGTAGACGTATGAATGCATAGATGAATTATGATCACAAGTAACTTATGCACTTTACGCTATATGTTGTAACTTACATCTTTGTCATTATCAAAACATGAAGAGGATGCTTAGATTAAATATCGTAATATTTATGCCAACATGTACATTTAAGTGGGGTGTAAGAAATTCTTCCTTTAAGTAAAATGCTTAAAGTTAGAAATGAAAAGATAGGCTCGGAGGGGTGTACTAGGGGTTTCGTGTACTAAAAATGAGTACAACGCTAATGGTGTGGGAAAAATTAATTGACTTAACTAGCCAAGTAATATGACTTAAAGGGTCAAGTAATTATAATACATGTTTAACACAAGGGTGATCCTAATGCCTCTTATCATGTAGTAAATCCTACTACACGAATGTAGTCTCACTAGCGGTCTCGGGATGCATCACTAACGCAAGTTCTAGAATCTAAATGCTACCGGTACACTCATAAGCACTAATAGTGAATGCTTTTCCTATCAAATCTAAAGGCGAACCTCACATATTTGGGTGGAAAATTTTTCTGAATAGTACGGTTTTGTGCTAGTCATACAATCTGCTATCCATGAGATGCTTGCTATGGCTAAAGTTTCACTCCTAAATGTTGTAAAAAAAATTAACTAAAATTGCACTAACAAGTATTTCTCATAGTTTTATTACACATATACTATCAAACAAACAAACTCAAGCGAAAGTGTATCTGTAAGGTATCATCATTTTACCCTCCCCTTACACTTAGGATGAACATTGTCCCCAATGTTCAAGTAAAGAATGTAAAAGTGAAATAAGTAAAATGAATAAAATCAAATACTCCCCTGATTCGCTCGGTAAGGATAATAAGGTGGCCAGGTTAGATCTTCCTCCAAGAAAATGAACAATCAAAGCTTCCCTTCCAGAGTATAAATCATTTTCTTGTCATACATAACCTGTTAAACCTGAGAAAACAAACACAAAAACCCAAAGCATCAATCCGAACAAAGAAAACTCACAACTAGATGTAATTCCAGACTTAGGAATAGAACCAAAACTATTAAAGATATAATGCTTGTGGAATGAATGTTTGCAGATTTCCTGGAGTTTATAAAACTAAAGAATTAACAAAAACTTTAAGACTCCAGTATAAACAAAACTAGCAAAATTTCCAGAATTTTACACATGACGCCGTCAAGAGTAAACTCATGACGCCGTCAGAAGTGCCCTGCAGAAATCTTTACGTTAAGTTTCCGGAAAATTTCTGAAAAAACTTATGTCCTACTTCCTGGAAAATCCTGCAAAACATCATTATGACTCGATACAAGCATTTGACTCTAACAAGTACTAATACACATGTCCATTTAATATTGTTGTGGTTCATGCTCAATTTCGTTCTTATAAACAAATTTGGATTTCCCTTACACTTATCTTTTGCAAAATACCTTTATATGCAATTAAGACGAAGTTAAAAACAAAATAAAGCATTTTCACAATTTACTTTGAAACATGAGCCACAAACAACAAAAATAAAACATGCATACGGAAACAAATCAAATCAAACAAACAAACAAATAAAGCTTGGGTTGCCTCCCAAGAAGCGCTTGTTTTTGTTCGAGTCACGAGCCTGACTCTACCCTTATTTAACGGAAATAGGGGAGGTTTTCCCTACACTTTGAATTAAGTGCGGGTGGAAGTAGCGATACACACCCTTAGGGTGGAAATATGCCACGTGAGGTGAAGGGGTGAGTGAATGGCTTCCTTCATCCTAAAACTACCCGGATAATATTGGTTGATGGGTGGGTCGGTTCCTCTTTTGTCTCCTAGAAATATATCTAAGGATGGAAAGGTGTGTAAAGATTGAGGTTCCGGTTCATCAACACTAGGAAATTCCCTAGAACTAGGAGTAAGGTTATCACTACAAGTATTCAAACCTATATCCTCAAGTGGTGCCTGGTCCAAGGGTTCTACCTCCATCGGAATTCCTAAAGTTTCTTCTACTTCTTCCAGGTAAGTCACGGGTGGTGTGTGTGCCTCAAATGATGGTTGAGTATTTTGTGGGCTTATGTTATTGACCTCATCATTCCATGTGTCAAGATCACCTATATCCTCATCATGTGTTTTGGTAGAATCTATCCTAAGCATTCTCCTAAGTATCTCACGTGCTTCTCTAGGCATATCAACTTCTATGTCCGAATCATAAGGATCATCCTCAATATTCTGACTGCTATATACAAATAGCCCAAGAGATTCATCATCTGTTTCTTGAGATTCATCATCATCGATCATAAAACCTAGGTCTTTTTGATCAATGTGATCATGCTCGGCTAAATCCTCCTCAATTGTTTTCTTAGGTAGTGATAATAGCAAACCTAGTGCTTCATCCAACTTATGATTTGTTGCAATGGCTCTCTGCATAATTCCTTGGCAAACTAGGTCGCATTTCCTATTGGCCTCACTAAAACTAGACCTTAAACATGGAGGTTGTTCATAAGAATCTATCCTAGGTGAAGGCTCATATGATTCATAGTTGTCTCTAAATGAGGTATTTTGAACTCTTTGGTGTGTTAGCCGCTCAACCTTATCTTGTAATCTTAGAAGTCTAAGTGTAAAGTCCATTTGAAGCAAATTACAAACAAAATCACAAAGAAAAGAAAGACTACGAGGAAGCTACAAAATAAAAAGAAAAAATCTCAATTGATAGGAATCTAATGAAGAGACCTAATAAAAATCAAATTCAACCTAAACAATAACTATTCCCCGGGCTGCGGCGCCAAAAACTTGATGCGTGGGAATTGCACCAGGCTTTACCTCTCGAGGGATCTCGAGAAGCTTACAACCCCCACCAGGCAGTGTACCTGATCGTTGTAGTATAGTATAATGACAAGTACCAGGGGATTGATCGTTCAACTTAGGAATAGTGTCGTTAGGATTGAAATTAATCTAATTAGGTCTAAAGGTGAAGGATGATTCTTTTTGTATTTTTATATTTTATGAAAAGCAAGTAAAAATCTCAGGTATTAGAAGGAAGGGCGGAATTAGTTGCTAATCAACTAACCCAAAAGCTACTAATTAAACTAATTAACAAGAAAAGTAAACTAGGGTTTTACAAGATAAGTGAAGCATGTCTACCTATGATATGTTACTCTTTGCTAGCTATCCAATTCTACCTATTGAATTGTCACACCTTGATTTAATTGACGGGTTGTATTCCTTAATACCATTCATGGGGTGACATACTTACTTCCCCAACCCTATAAGCTCCTACTTCACTCCTATGTCGAGCCGGCTAAGAAGCTCCTAACATGGGATCACTAGAATTCGCTCATGCATTAAATACAACCATAAAAACCTAGTACACATCGGTTCATGTTTTTTAAGACGTTCAAGCATGTTACCCTATGAAAGTCTGCCAGCTTTCTTAAGCCTAACATTGAATACAATCAACCAAACAAGAGACAATAGAAATCAAGAATTATAAGCTAAATTAACTAGATCTATCGAAGTGTCACACCCTAATTGATGAAGATAGACACAAACATCAACAAGGAATCAATAAGATCTAATCAATTATATACAAGTTTCACACAATCATAAGTAGACACAAGGTGAATTAGCAAAACATAATCAAAGAAAAGCAAACAACAATAATAATGAAAGACATAATTGAGATAGAATCATCAAACCAATACATGATGTTTATGGAGTGATTGAAACCCTCTAAGTTGCTGGAAAAACACCTACCTAAACCCAGGAATCGACCTTAGGGTTTAGGGCTTACAAAAAGTGAAGTTATGATATATTTATAGGCAAGTTTTCTGTCAGCAAGGCTTGATGGCGTCAGCTCTAACACATGACGGCGTCAGCCCGCCATTTTCACCAAATCTAAGATTTCTTCGTCCTCTTCGCGTGGGCTTTTGAATCACCTAAATCCGAGTTCGTATGCAAAAGTTATGACCAAAACAATATCAGCTACTCCGCGCGCAAGTTTTGACAAGTTAACACGTGACGGCCTTGGGTGACGCCGTCACGTTTCTTCTGGACCGTCACCACTTTTACTCTTGACGCCGTCACATGAATGCTCTTGACGCCGTCAGGTACTGTTCCCAGCAAGGAAAATTAAGACTTTGCCGTTTTCTTCACTTTTATGCTCCAAAAACGTCCAAAATGCTTCCTTTTCCAGAATTCACTCCAAAAGTACCTAAAATCACAAAAGGAACGATTTAGGGCAATATTTGTTCAAATAAATTCAATTCCGGGCTTAAATGACCCCTTAAAAGTGGTTCATTTTTCGCCTCATCATCTATCCGTTCAAATTTACAAGGTTCTAGTCACTTTGGATTTTACAAACACGCCAAAATGATATTAAAGCCATATTACACATTAATCAAAGCTTCATTGAAGAAGCTAAATGTGGCACCAACTATAACACCCCCAAAATTTGATACAGCGAAAGACTCAACAAGCTTTTGGGGTGCTACGGGGATTGGCATCCATTCAAACTCATGAAAGAACGAGATAAAGTAAACATAAGAAAAACACAACCAAAACGGGTTTTAAAGTTTACATTTATCCCAATAAATATCCAAAGTAAGGCCCAAAAGAAATAAACATAGGTCCACAATAGTTATCAGAGTTTTAGAAAAATAGATCCATAACCGGTGCCATTGCCAAGCCTCCAATCCAAGCATCCAAAGGGCATCACTTAAATACCTGAGAAAACGTGCTAAAAGTCAGCTTTCGCTGGTGAGATCATAGGTTTAAGTTCATAATTCAATATAGTGGACATATACGCAAAACGCTTGCTAGCTAGACTAGGCCTCAATCATCCAACCGAAATAATCCAACCAAATCAAATCAACCCTATAGGTGCACGCTATAGCCCAAATCAATCCAATCAATAGCTTACCTAGCTCAAGTCTAGGCCTCGCTCTATAATTAATCCAATAGCTTACCTAGTTCGGGACTAGGCCTCGCTCAACAACCAATCAATAGATTACCTAGTTCGGGACTAGGCCTCACTCATTAACCAAATCAATAGCTTAACTAGTTCGGGACTAGGCCTCGCTTAATCCTACCTAGTTCTATAAGCATAGCAAGTTTTAAAATAAATAAATAAAGCGATAATAGTCCACATAAAACATTTGCACGTTTCTCACCCCAAGTATTGAAAACAAAGTTCAAGAGTAAAAGTGGGGCTATGACTCACCTCAAGTCCAGCAAATCCTCAAAAGAAACGATAGAAGAAAGACGTAGGTAATCTCAAGCAACTCACGTAACGGCAACTACAGACTCGGCACTTCCTAACAATATCAAGCTCGTTCAGAAATCATTTCTTCAAAAATCAAATATTCCCATTCCCGAACGTATTCCATTTTACTTTCAAAAAATATCCATTTCTCGAATTAACTTAATATATATTTGAAATTCGACGTTTGGTATCCACATGGGTGAAGGGTCGACTCAACTCAAACCAAGAAGCCACAACGAACGAAATAATAACCTGTCTGTAGGTCTAATATTAGCCCAATATATTATTTAAATAAATCATCGAAGCTTATCAAATCCATCGATTTGGTAATGCCCCATATTTATTTACGTAATATATCGTTCCAAAATTATACCTAAAGCACATAGCACAAAGAATACTATATGGTAAATATCGTAGTCCAATAAATTCCTTATATATATCGTCCAATTTGCCAAATTCGTCAATTTAGCCAATTCCATGAGATATATAGTAATTTATTATCCTAATACACGTACCACAACCTATGGGCGTCGTAGGATACGATGCCCATTAATATACTCATTTTCTATAGCTAAATAAACCCTATTTAACCCGTCGATTAAATAAGTTACGTAGTTACAGAAAATGGATATATTAATCGTCATATATCCGTGATAACACAAAAGTCGCATAATAAAGCCCACTTGGACTTAAGTAACCACAACTCGTATAACTCGATAAGTTTTCCAAATTTATAAAAGTCATGTTTTTAATTATTACTTACCGGACGTATTAGTCCTCGACATTATTTATAGTTATTTATTTATAATAATACTCCCGACATTTATTGCACTATTCGCATAGTATAATAATTAGCGTTATATTATTATAACGTTTACTCGTGATCATTTTATTATTAATATACGAATTTATATATATATATATATATATATATATATATATATATATATATATATATATATATATATATATACGTTTATCACGTCTATATACGTATATAAACGATTATATTATGAATAATATTATTACGAGTATTATTTTTAAATGTTTGATTTTAAATATTTATCGAGTCATAAGAATTTGGTCACGTGTCCGAGTCATTACTCTCGGCTCATAGTCCAAGTCAACAAATAATAATAACCAAGTCATGAATAAATAAACAACTCCGTCCAAATCAATCCCATATCCACGTGCTACAACATGAGGGTCCGACTACGACACCCAACTAACCTATCTCCGTCATCTAATGACCGTCTCACAATCAGTCCCCAAATCCACACTCGTCAACACAACTCCATAATCCAAATCACAAGTATACCATGTTGAGACCACAAAGTGTCTCGACCCATCCAAAAGCTCCGGTCCAAAAATAATGTCACAACAATAATAATATTAACCACAATAAAAACAACAACAATAAAACATCCAAGAAACATATTATATGGTTTGGTTTACCACGCCAAACCCGAGCCAAACGACCCACTTGGGTCTCGGCTAGAACCGTGAGTCACAAGGACTCGAAACTAAGGCCACTAGGCCACGACATAGGCTCAACGAGCCGTACCAAATCTGCCAAACGGACCATACAAGGTCGCGGCACACCCAAGACAAACACAACATCAAATCGGCTAATCCAAATCGACCAAGTATCAATAATATCGGACCATGAGTCCTCTTGGACTCCCAACGAGCCAAGAAAAGGGTCTCACCGAGACTTTAAGTCTCGTCCATGCTCCAAACGAGCCAACCAACAAAACCAAACGCGACCCAAAGTTACAAATTGAGTACCAACTCGCGTCAAAACCCAAAACCTAAGATACCAAACAGATTTTTAATGACAAAATGTCATTTCCCCATCATTTTTAGCCAAGATTTCATAAAAACCCATCAAGAAATATACATATACCCACGGATTTGGTACAACTCGAGGCGCACGAATTAGATTCGTGGCCACTCACCTTCAATAAAGCTCCAAAACGTGATTTCTTCAAAAACCCAAAAAGAAAAGATAAGAAAGGTGGTGTTAACGTGGTGATATCAATTCGTATGAGGTGTTAGGGTGGTCCAAATCACGCGTGGTTTATACCAATAGATAGATCGGGAAAAGATGGTTAAGATGGTGGTGTTAGTTTTGATGTGAGGGTGGCGGTGGTGGTGCTATTGATGGTTTAAGGTGGCGGTGGTGGTGAGTAAAGAAAAGAGAGAGAGAGTGAATTGTTGGTGAGGGTGTTGATGTTTGTGTTGCTTTCACAGATCCACAAGAACGATTTGTGTTTTACTCTTTAAAAAAAAAAGGATTTTTAATAATAATAATAATAATAATAATAATAGTGAGAGGTGTAGTGGGTTAAGTAGCCCGATGTAAATACACGGACCAAACCCGAAACCTTAAATAACCAAATCAACTTTCTCAAACCGAACTCGTTCTAAAACCTCGCGATACGTTCCAAAAATAATAATATCCGAACCAAATTTTAAAATAATTAAAATTGTTAGGTTAACCTAGTGCTGGAGTCAATGTAGTGCCAAAATAATGATCTCAAAATAAATCATCACGAACGAACCAAACCAAATCATAAATAAATAATCGAATCCCATGAATAACGTACGATCAAAATCACATTCCAACGTTCATAAAATATATCGTCACAATAAACTTTTTCAAATAATCCAAAATTATAATTTTCAATGTAATGCGGGTTTTCAAAATGGCTCCCTAATTTGCCAGTTGTCACATCCTCCCAGCCTCAGAAGAAACCCGTCCCGGGTTTCTCTCGGAACAAACCATCTACGAATTAAAAAGCTTCGGATATCTCTTTCGAAACTCATCCTCACGTTCCTACGTGAATTCCGGTCCATGCCGCGAATTCCAACGAACTTTGATGAGTGGAATACGACTTCTCTTAAGCTGTTTAATCTCTCTATTCAATATCTCAATCGGCTCTTCCACAAAATTCAAACTCTCATCCACACGAATATCCTTAATTTGTATAACTGGCGTTTCCTCCGAAAGACACTTCTTCAAATTGCTAACATGAAACACATCATGAGCTTTACTCAATTCTGGTGGTTATTCCAACCGATAAGACACGGGCCCAATTCTTTCCAAAATAAGAAATGGTCCAATGTAGCGGGGATTAAGTTTCCCACGTTTCCCAAAACGTATCACACCCTTCCAAGGCGAGACTTTCAGCATCACTTTGTCTCCAACCTGGAATTCTAGGGGTTTACGCCTCTGATCGGCGTAACTTTTCTGCCTATCTCTAGCTGCTTGCAATCGATCTCGAATTTGCGTAACTTTCTCAGTAGTTTCCAAAATAAGCTCAGGGCCTGTAAGTTGGCTATCTCCAACTTCTGCCCAACCAATAGGTGAACGACATTTACGACCATACAAAGCTTCAAACGGTGCAGCTTTAAGACTTGTGTGGTAGCTATTGTTGTAGGAGAACTCCGCAAGGGGTAGATATTTCTCCCAGCCTTTACCAAAGTCTATGATGCATGCACGAAGCATATCCTCCAAAGTCTGAATGGTTCTCTCACTTTGACCATCGGTTTGGGGGTGATATGCAGTACTCATATCAAGTCTCGTCCCCAAAGCGGTTTGAAGTGATCGCCACAACGCTGACGTAAAGCGGCTGTCGCGATCAGAAATAACCGATATCGGAACTCCATGACGAGAAACAATCTCCTTCACATACAACCTCGCAAGTTTATCAACACTATCATCTTCACTAATCGCCAGGAAATGAGCAGACTTAGTCAAACGATCCACAATTACCCAGATAGCGTCACAACCGCTAGCTGTCTTTGGTAATTTGGTAATAAAGTCCATCGTAATCCACTCCCATTTCCAAACCGGGAGTTCTGGCTGCGTCAATACTCCTGACGGTCTTTGATGTTCGGCTTTAACGTTAGAGCAAGTCAAACACTTATTAACATACAACACTATATCTGCCTTCATATTTGGCCACCAATATAACTTTTTCAAATCCTGGTACATCTTGTCAGACCCAGGATGAATAGAGTATCTTGACTTATGCGACTCATGCATAATCAACTCTCGAATTCCTCCATACAATGGTACCCAACTTCGCTCTCCAAAACATAATACTCCATCAGAACGCTTAACAAATCCTTTCTCATTTTCTGCCATCCCAAATATGTTCTCAGCAGATCGATTTTCTGCTTTCAACGCTTCCATTTGAGCTTCTAATATTTGAGACGGTAATGGCGATACGATAGTCATTCCTAATGACCTAACTCGTAACGGTGGAATTCTCTCCTTTCGACTAAGAGCATCAGCAACAACGTTTGCTTTACCAGGATGGTAACGAATTTCACAATCATAATCGCTTAGCAACTCAATCCAATGTCGCTGTCTCATGTTAAGCTCTTTTTTGTTCAAAATGTGTTGCAGACTTTTGTGGTCAGTAAACACTACACACTTGGTTCCATACAAGTAATGTCTCCATATCCTCAAGGCAAAAACTATAGCACCTAACTCCAAGTCATGGGTGGTGTAGTTCTTCTCGTGCTTCTTGAGCTGTCGGGAAGCATAAGCTATCACTTTCTCTCGTTGCATTAACACAGCTCCCAAACCTTTATGAGAAGCGTCACAATAGACGACAAAGTCCTCGTTACCTTCAGGTAACGCCAAGATAGGAGCACTACACAACATCTCCTTAAGTAACTGAAATGCTTCCTCTTCCTTATCTCCCCATTCGTACTTAACACTCTTCTGAGTCAATTTGGTCAACGGTTTTGCTATCTTCGAAAATCCCTCAATGAATCTTCGGTAATAACCGGCCAAACCCAAAAATTGACGAACTTCTGTTGGGGTCATAGGTGCAGCCCAATCTTTAATCGCTTCAATCTTAGCAGGATCTACATGAACTCCTTGTCTATCAATCACATGACCCAGAAATTGTACCGTCGGAATCCAAAATTCACATTTAGAAAACTTGGCATACAGTTTCTCTTTCCTGAGCAATTCTAAGATAAGTCTTAGACGCTCCTCATGCTCCTTCTCACTCTTCGAATAAATTAGAATATCGTCGATGAACACAATCATGAATTTATCTAAGTAAGGCTTACACACCCGATTCATGAGGTCCATGAATACCGCCGGTGCGTTAGTCAACCCAAACGGCATCACCTAAAACTCGTAATGCCCGTAACGGGTTCTGAAAGCCGTTTTCGGAACATCTTCCTCGCGAACTCGAAGCTGATGATATCCCGATCTCAAATCGATCTTCGAATACACACTCGATCCTTGAAGCTGATCGAACAAGTCGTCGATCCTCGGTAACGGGTATCTATTCTTCACGGTTAACTTGTTCAACTCTCGGTAATCAATACACATATGAAACGATCCATCCTTCTTCTTCACAAATAAGACCGGGGCTCCCCAAGGCGAAGAACTTGGTTTTCGGCTAACTCCGCTAGTTGTTTCGACAATTCCTCCAGTGCAGTAGGTGCAAGACGATAAGGCGCTCGTGCCACGGGTGCAGCACCAGATATCAACTCAATCTGAAACTCTACTTGTCTAGTAGGCGGAATTCCCGGCAAATCATCGGGAAACACATCCGAAAAATCACGAACTATAGGCACATCTCCAATGCACCTTTCCTTCTTCTCCTTCCCTCTTTTCTCAGAAATTTGAGCTAAGAAAAGGCAACATCCTTTTTCCATTAGCTTCGGCAATTTAGTGCAAGATGTGACCGCTAATCTAGATGGGCCTCTCAATTCCTTTCGATCTCCTGGTATGTTCAGAATCTCCTTGCCGTAAGGCACACGCACGATCTTCTCATCGCAAAGTATATGAGCACGGTACTTCGACAACCAATCCATACCAATAATGACATCAAAACTTCCTAACGTGACGGGTAGAAGATCTATGTTGAAAGGACGATTCAGAAAGTTTAACGTACAACCGCGAATGATAGTCCTAATCCTCTCTATGTTCCCATTAGCTAACTCTACATCATAACCAATTCCTAAGGCCATCGGGGGTTTCTCTAGTAAGGGTGAAAACTTAGTGGACACAAAACTCTTATCGGCACCAGTACCAAATAGTATGGAAGCATAACGATTATTGAGAAGGAACGTACCAGTAACGACGTTTGGATCTTCTCCTCTCTCGTTTCCAAGTGCATACACTCTTCCATGAGCAGCTCCAGCTTCCACACGTCGGTCCCCATTATCTTGTCGTCCACGGTTTCCTCCAGTTCCACGGTTTCCATTATTGTACCCATTACCACCCGATCCTTGATTTCCTCGGTTCCACGATTCCCTACACTCATTCCTATAATGTCCCTTCTTTCCACATCCATAACAAGTAACGTTTGCCTTAATCATAGTTTCAGGAGTAGCTTGAACCATAGCAAGTGGTCGAGCTCTACAGTCCTTAGCTATGTGTCCCATCTTAGAGCAATTCTTGCACACCACAGTACATCGTCCATAATGATTCCCATAACATCGGTTACACTGGGGTGCATTTCCATTGTAGCTCCTCTTATCTCCATCTCCCATAACATAAGCCCTAGTAGTTGTTTGTCGCTTGTTTCGACGATCATTACCCTTAGCATGATTATCCCCCTTCCTCTTTCCATTTTTGTCTTTCTCAGCTTCTTCCAATACCAACGAGTCCATCAATTGTTGAGCGATCGTGTTAGCCTCATGAATGTTTGCAGGCTTAGCAGAAATCACATCGTTCCTTGTAGCTACCGGCAATCCATCGGTATACCTCTCAATCCTTTGTGTCTCAGTCCTAACCATATCGGGGCAAAGTAAGGCTAACTCTTGATAACGGCGATTGTAAGTTGCCATATCGGTACCTTTCACCTTATAATTCCAGAACTCAATCTCCAGCTTCTTAACCTCATTTTTTGGGCAGTAAGTCTGAATCAGCAAAGACTTAAATTGCTCCCAAGTCATAGAATAAGCCACATCACTCCCAACCGAATTTCGGTAATTGTTCCACCAAATCAAAGCTTCATCCTTGAAAGTAAAAGAAGCAAACTTTACCTTCGCATTCTCCGCACAACCACTGACATTAAACACTGACTCAGTCTTCTCTATCCACCTAACCAAGTAGACCACTCCTTTAGTTCCACCAAACTCAATAGGTCCACAAATTCTAAACTCCTTGTAGTTACGTCCATTAGCACGAACAGGTGGAAATGTTCCAGCAGAATCATTGGAATGATTTGACTCAGCTAGTAGCTCAGCAACTCGTTGCTCCACAAGTTGATTGATCATTGCTTGATCCACAGTAGGTGCGTTAAGTGGAACATGATCATTGTCTCCCTGAACACCAACATTTTGATTCCTGTTGTTGCGGTTAGTAGTGTCCAGGTTATCAGGAGTAGGGGTTTCAACATTTCGAGTAGGACGGCGTCCTCGACGACTAGGGGTAGTCGTTGCAGGACCAGTTCTGGTAGCTTTGACAGGGTTTCTTCGTGGGGCCATTGATCAACATAATACCAATGCGATATCAACAACGCAATTTGAAACACAATTCTCCATGTACGCCAAAAGCCGTAGAATATCATACGAAATCACCATCGTCCATACAAGTAGCGATCGATACTTCGTCCCAAAATACCAAAAGACATAATAAATACTAATCGTTCCATACGAGACGAATCATACAATCCGAATAACATGACTTAAGGGATAGAATAACCAGCTCTCCTAACCAGGTACTCCCTGGCTTAAGAAGCAACATAACAACAACACAAATCTAAATCGGTCTAGCCATGATGCTGGCGTAGACTCCTCAACTCCGATCTCAAACCATCCAAATTCCTCAATAACGATCCCAACTCAACACTATGTGTATCTCTGTCCCTCTTGCGGTCCGCAACCTCCTTTTCTAACTCTGTGTTCCTCTACCACAGCTTGCGATCTCCCTCGCGAGCCGTGAGGAAACCTCTCTGCAGACTCTCTATCTGCTCATGTATCTCCATCATACCTCTCCTAATCGCTGTCATCCTGCCCATGACAGTAGTCAAATCAACTCTCAACTCAGCAACAAACTCAGCAATAAACTCAGCAATAACTCAGCAATAATCATCTCAAGTCGGTCAGACATCCGCGAGATCCTCTCGCCCTGTGCAGTAATCCGAGTCCACATCCTACCAATTTCACCCAAATCTGCATGCTCAGCAGAAACCTCAGAAGGTGCATCCAACTCAACAGGACTACCAGGTGGCAACTCAAACAAAAATGGATGATCAGGTGAAACCGGCTCTAACGGATGTATCGGGGAATCGGGCTTCGCAGAATGAGCTGAATGTGCTAGCGACCAATCATCATCAGGCATCTCCTCCTCCTGAGGATCATCCTCTTCCTCATCCTGAGGGTCATCATTCTCTTCCTCATCTTGAGGGTTATCATTCTGCTCACCCTCGTACTCCTCCTCATACTCCTCGTCGGAGGGGTACTCCATCAATCGTCATCTCTGAGCAGGTGAACCACGAGGTGATAAAATCGGTGACTTAGAGCGACAATGAGACGATAAAGTAGTGGCCGAACGCATGACCAACACGTATGGGTCATCAGGGGCCATAGTGATTTACGAGGGGCGACGCGTACTAGCAATAACAATTCTTAATAACAACACGTGCAAAGGAGGCTATGATTTGTGACAACGGCATAGGGTAGGTGTAAGTGTTTCAAAACAACTAAACCGTGAACTCAAAATACCATGTCAAAATCATCATATAATTCCCAATCATATATATAAAGAAAAATTTAAAATACCGCATTACTAAAATCATTCGCAAAACAATTAAGCCATATAATTCCTCAAAACGCATATAATTCCTCAAAACGCCATCATATCACTAAATCAATAAACCTCAAATCCTCAAATCATCTCAAGAATCCCATATCCAATAATCATCTCAATAATCTCATAGTACCTCAATAATAACAATGATGCTTCGGCTTGGCGGGCTGGCGGGCAATGGTCGAGGATCGTTTTCCATAAAATTGGTTATAGTTTAGGTGTCTATTTACCTAGTTCTCTATAACCTTGGCTCTGATACCAATCTATAACACCCCCAAAATTTGATACATCGGAAGACTCAACAAGCTTTCGGGGTGCTACGGGGATTGGCATCCATTCAAACTCATGAAAGAACGAGATAAAGTAAACATAAGAAAAACACAACCAAAACGGGTTTTAAAGTTTACATTTATCCCAATAAATATCCAAAGTAAGGCCCAAAAGAAATAAACATAGGTCCACAATAGTTATCAGAGTTTTAGAAAAATAGATCCATAACCGGTGCCATTGCCAAGCCTCCAATCCAAGCATCCAAAGGGCATCACTTAAATACCTGAGAAAACGTGCTAAAAGTCAGCTTTCGCTGGTGAGATCATAGGTTTAAGTTCATAATTCAATATAGTGGACATATACGCAAAATGCTTGCTAGCTAGACTAGGCCTCAATCATCCAACCGAAATAATCCAACCAAATCAAATCAACCCTATAGGTGCACGCTATAGCCCAAATCAATCCAATCAATAGCTTACCTAGCTCAAGTCTAGGCCTCGCTCTATAATTAATCCAATAGCTTACCTAGTTCGGGACTAGGCCTCGCTCAACAACCAATCAATAGCTTACCTAGTTCGGGACTAGGCCTCACCCATTAACCAAATCAATAGCTTACCTAGTTCGGGACTAGGCCTCGCTTAATCCTACCTAGTTCTATAAGCATAACAAGTTTTAAAATAAATAAATAAAGCGATAATAGTCCACATAAAACATTTGCACGTTTCTCACCCCAAGTATTGAAAACAAAGTTCAAGAGTATTTGCACGTTTCTCACCCCAAGTATTGAAAACAAAGTTCAAGAGTAAAAGTGGGGCTATGACTCACCTCAAGTCCAGCAAATCCTCAAAAGAAACGATAGAAGAAAGACGTAAGTAATCTCAAGCAACTCACGTAATGGCAACTACAGACTAGGCACTTCCTAACAATATCAAGCTCGTTCAGAAATCATTTCTTCAAAAATCAAATATTCCCATTCCCGAACGTATTCCATTTTACTTTCAAAAATATCCATTTCTCGAATTAACTTCATATATATTTGAAATTTGACGTTTGGTATCCACATGGGTGAAGGGTCGACTCAACTCAAACCAAGAAGCCACAACGAACGAAATAATAACCCATCTATAGGTCTAATATTAGCCCAATATATTATTTAAATAAATCATCGAAGCTTATCAAATCCGTCGATTTGGTAATCCCCCATATTTATTTACGTAATATATCGTTCCAAAATTATACCCAACCTAAAGCACATAGCACAAAGAATACTATATGGTAAATATCGTAGTCCAATAAATTCCCTATATATATCGTCCAATTTGCCAAATTCGTCAATTTAGCCAATTCCACGAGATATATAGTAATTTATTATCCTAATACACGTACCACAACCTATGGGCGTCGTAGGATACGATGCCCATTAATATACTCATTTTCTATAGCTAAATAAACCCTATTTAACCCGTCGATTAAATAAATTACGTAGTTACAGAAAATGGATATATTAATCGTCATATATCCGTGACAACACAAAAGTCGCATAATAAAGCCCACTTAGACTTAAGTAACCACAACTCGTATAACTCGATAAGTTTTTCAAATTTATAAAAGTCATGTTTTTAATTATTACTTACCCGGCGTATTAGTCCTCGACATTATTTATAGTTATTTATTTATAATAATACTCCCGACATTTATTGCACTATTCGCATAGTATAATAATTATCGTTATATTATTATAACGTTTACTCCTGATCGTTTTATTATTAATATACGCATATATATATATATATATATATATATATATATATATATATATATATATATATATATATATACATACGTTTATCACGTATATAAACGATTATATTATCAATAATATTATTACGAGTATTATTTTTAAATGTTTTATTTTAAATATTTATCGAGTCATAAGAATTTGGTCACATGTCCGAGTCATTACTCTCGGCTCATAGTCCAAGTCAACAAATAATAATAACCAAGTCATGAATAAATAAACAACTCCGTCCAAATCAATCCCATATCCACGTGCTACAACATGAGGGTCCGACTACGGCACCCAACTAACCTATCTCCGTCATCTAATGACCGTCTCACAATCGGTCCCCAAATCCACACTCGTCAACACAACTCCATAATCCAAATCACAAGTATACCATGTCGAGACCACAAAGTGTCTCGACCCATCCAAAAGCTCCGGTCCAAAAATAATGTCACAACAATAATAATCTTAACCACAATAAAAACAACAACAATAAAACATCCAAGAAACATATTATATGGTTTGGTTTACCACACCAAACCCGAGCCAAACGACCCACTTGGGTCTCGGCTAGAACCGTGAGTCACAAGGACTCGAAACTAAGGCCACTAGGCCAAGACATAGGCTCAACGAGCCGTACCAAATCTGCCAAACGGACCATACAAGGTCGCGGCACACCCAAGACAAACACAACATCAAATCGGCTAATCCAAATCGACCAAGTATCAATAATATCGGACCATGAGTCCTCTTGGACTCCCAACGAGCCAAGAAAAGGGTCTCACCGAGACTTTAAGTCTCGTCCATGCTCCAAACGAGCCAACCAACAAAACCAAACACGACCCAAAGTTACAAATCAAGTCTCAACTCGCGTCAAAACCCAAAATCCCAAGATACCAAACGGATTTTTAATGACAAAATGTCATTTCCCCATCATTTTCAGCCAAGATTTCATCAAAACCCATCAAGAAATATACATATACCCCCGGATTGGGTACAACTCAAGGCGCACGAATTAGATTCGTGGCCACTCACCTTCAATAAAGCTCCAAAACGTGATTGCTTCAAAAACCCAAAAAGAAAAGATAACAAAGGTGGTGTTAACGTGGTGATATCAATTCGTATGAGGTGTTAGGGTGGTCCAAATCGCGCGTGGTTTATACCAATAGATAGATCGGGAAAATATGGTTAAGATGGTGGTGTTAGTTTTGATGTGAGGGTGGCGGTGGTGGTGCTATTGATGGTTTAAGGTGGCGGTGGTGGTGAGTAAAGAAAAGAGAGAGAGAGTGAATTGTTGGTGAGGGTGTTGATGTTTGTGTTGCTTTCACAGATCCACAAGAACGATTTGTGGTTTACTCTTTAAAAAAAAGATTTTTAATAATAATAATAATAATAATAATAATAATAATAATAATAATAATAATAATAATAATAATAATAATAATAATAATAATAATAATAATAGTGATAGGTGTAGTGGGTTAAGTAGCCCGATGTAAATACACGGACCAAACCCGAAACCTTAAATAACCAAATCAACTTTCTCAAACCGAACTCGTTCCAAAATAATCAAAACCTCGCGATACGTTCCAAAAATAATAATATCCAAACCAAATTTTAAAATAATTAAAATTGTTAGGTTAACCTAGTGCCGGAGTCAATGTAGTGCCAAAATAATGATCTCAAAATAAATCATCATGAACGAACCAAACCAAATCATAAATAAATAATCGAATCCCATGAATAACGTACGATCAAAATCACATTCCAACGTTCATAAAATATATCGTCACAATAAACTTTTTCAAATAATCCAAAATTATAATTTTCAATGTAATGCGGGTTTTCAAAATGGCTCCCTAATTTGCCAGTTGTCACACCAACCACATATGTAAACTTAATAGAAGAAAAAGATGAAGATGCTTGTAATAGCAGAAAAAGATAAAAGACAGCAACTTTATCAGATAAGAAGTTACAAAAGCCTATTAAAGACGATCGCTTGTAGATAAAGAACTTACACAGCTGTCAGTGGTGTGCTTGATCCACCATAACCAGCACCGTCCATGTTGATAATATGATCCACTTTATTCTGATTACGCATGACATGCATCGCTTCACGAGTTCAAAGTATCAACCTAACCAAGTTTGTAGACACAATCTACACAAATAAAAATCGTTTTATGTAAAAAAAAAAGTGCCTAAAAACTCACAGATACAGTTTTGTATATCTTTACTCTAAACAAAAGACTTCAGGAAATGAGCATTTTGGGGCGCATTTGGCACAGTTGGATGATCATTGTTTGGCAGTTGCGCTATAGTAACTATATGAGCAGTTGGTTCGGGACTCACATGTCCAGAAGCTATAAGCATGTGATTAGTTTTGCAAGTTTGCACATTTTGTGATGGGATTTGTGGAGGGTCTGTTTCTGATACATGTTCATCTGTTACGTCTAGTCTTCTGGGGGAATCAGTTGTGGAGTTCTGATTGGCTGTAGAAGGGTTCATGGTATCCTCGAGTGCAGTAGAGGACTTGTGGGTTAAGTCGTTAGGTTCTTCTTCCTGAGTACACAAAGAAAGACTCTCCAAAGAAACTGGTTTTTGACTCGTTTCAACTTCGTGTCCGTGCTCTTCCTCTTCCTCTGGCTCAGTTCTGATTCGCTCAGATTTTTGTGATTCATGCTGCTCATTTTATGGTACACTACTAGATTTACGTTTCATCCTTTTTGATTTCACAGAATTGTTATCATCCTTTTCTACATACTGGTTGGCTGTGGCCTTGTGAAGCTCAATGGCTTGACTTTTGGAAGTCAACAAGTTGTGCTTCTCATTGGCTGGATCTCGTGCAGTAGTATGCTTAACATGAGCCTGAGATGGCTGCTTAGCAACAGTATGCGGCATCCTATCTCTTGTTTCTACTAGATCATTTGAAAGGTGCTTGTGTGAAGACATACACCTAACCAGGCGTGGAAAATGTTTTATATGACGGGCCCATGCCTTTGTTATTTCGTGGGTTGTTCCTCAGTAGTCAACAAACTGCAATCAAATTAAACATGGGAGTAATTAGCAAACAGAAAATCATTGTTTTTGAAAAAAAGAGTGAACTGGAAAAAAAATCTAAGAATCACGAGAAAGTCGAGGTAAATTAAGAGGCTTACTGCAGTACCATTTGGAATTAAAAATTAAATAATGTCGTTTTGAGTAAGAGATCTAACCTTCAAATACAGATGTGACAGATCCTCACGATCTCTCAAGCTTAAACCTTGGGATCCATCTGATTTACAATTTATGGCAGTGGCAACAATGGAGTCCAGTACATCCAAATGTCTTGATCTTTCGTGTATCATTGCAAAATTTATCAACTCCTACAAAAAAGCACAGTAATTAGTTCCCACTCCTTTAGATTACTTGTTTTTTACGAATTCTGACGTCTTAGATATATGAATTCACGCAAAATCTCAGACATAATAAATAATTTTTGAAGGACAGTTTAGAGGTTCCAGTGTGCTTGTATAAGACAAACGATACCTCTAAAAGTAATCTAGAATGCGGCACTTACTGAATACTAGATATTAGCAAGCCTATAGCAGCACCTGCACTTCCAGTGATCTACAAACAGGCAAGAATACACAATTAGAAAGCATATGAAAATCCGAAACCATACCAACAAAACTTATTTAACTTAACAAATACTTCATTCCCTCATTTCTTTTCTTGTCATAGATAACAATTTAGGTCATACTGATCAAATGCCTCAGTGCTGCTGTTTGGGCATTGTCTATACTTTAATAAATTAAGCAGGGGGTAAGGAGATGCATAAACTGTCTAGTGTGAATATTTAGGAAATTAAATGGGCAACTGCTATAAAATAAGCTTGTGGTTTGTTCCTATCATAATATCTAGTTGTTAAAATACGCTGATATTATTTTATAGCAATACTACTAAATCAGATTGTTAAAATCATAAAATAACTGTAAAAACAAAAACGATTTATAAGAACTTGTTAGTATGGGTTCAAACAAGGTAGTAAGGCTAGTATGTGAACACATCTTTATTCAACCCAAATAAGCCCATTTTTTAGATATATGGGTTGATATATTCAACTCTAGCTCTAAGTGACTAGATTTAACTAAGAACATGCCATAACAGAACCAGGTTGTTGAGACTGAATAGACAGATGTGTAGGACCACCACCACGGCCTATACTTCCTCCATGACCATGGAACAAAGTAACTTTAATACCAAAGTCTTTACACGCAGCAACAACATCCTCTTGAGCTTTGTAAAGTTCCCATGCAGCAGCAAACCGCCCTGAATCTTTGCCAGAATCCAAGTATCCAACCATTACCTACATTAATTGTCCATTATTTTACAAGCTACCTTATACATGTGCTTAAAAAAATATTGTAACAATTGCCATTTTATACCTCTTGGTGTCCACTGTGATTCTTAATAATATGCTCACGATACCAATCAATTGATAATAATTGCCGTATTACGGACCCAGCTCCTCTCAAATCTGCCACAATTAAGTACAATGTGAGAAAAACTCAAATGTGAGAATATGTGCATTAGCAGAATGTTGAATTACATATGCTAGGGGAAGGGCGAGTATGGCTTACATCCCACCAACATATGGTCTGCCTTGCTCCCCAGCAAAAGCAAGACGAGCATCTTTTTGTAGAAGCTCCACTGCAAGGACATCACTTTCCTGCACGTAAAAAGAAGTTAAGAATGTCGAGAATATGAGATAAAATAATCGAATAATAGCTATTAAAATTGTATATGTCATACATTTGAGGCCATAGAAATCACATATGCTCCTAAAGAGTCACTACCCAACTCTGCAGCAACTCGAAAGGTGTCCAAGACATTTCATTAATAGGCATTAAAAATTTTGCACATGTGAAGAAAAACTACACATTTCATTAATAGGCATTAAAAATTTTGCACATATGAAGAAAAACTACACATTTCATCAAACACCTACTAGGCATTAAAAAATTTGCACATGTGCAGAAAAACTACACATTTCATTAATACGCATTAAAAAATTTGCACATGTGAAGAAAAACTACACATTTCATTAATAGGCATTAAAAAAATTTGCACACGTAAAAAAAAACTACACATTTCATCAAACACCTACTAGGCATTAAAAAATTTACACCTGTGAAGAAAAAGTACACATTTTATCAAATACCTAATGAGCATTAAAAAATTTGCACATGTGAAGAAAAACTACACATTTCATTAATAGGTATTAAAAGTTTTGTACATGTGAAGAAAAACTACACATTTCATCAAACACCTACTAGGCATTAAAAAATTTGCACATGTGAAGAAAAATTACACATTTCATTAATAGGCATTAAAAAATTTGCACACATGAAGAAAAACTACACATTTCATCAAACACCTATTAGGCATTAAAAAATTTGCACCTGTGAAGAAAAACTAAACTTAAATCAAAACTTCTTTCTAGATGATACTTTTCACACACGAGGATACTCTTACTCTTACTAAACTTAAATCATCAAAACTTCATTCATAGCTGTTTTTTTCATATGTGAAGATACTCTCACTATACTTAGGTAATCAAAATGTCGGCTAATAACCGTAGATTGCTGGAAACTAGATGCCACAGTGAACACCATAGATTAACATCACAATAACTGGAAAATACATTCAACTAAAACAGTATCTAATCAATCAATTAACATCTTCACATGTGACGCAAATAGATACGCTGTAAAAAACACATTTTATAATTACAAACCCTAAAAACAGTAATAAATAATAATAATTAGGTCAAAATAAGTACCAATATTAGCATTCAAATTGAGAGTAGAACACCATTTCAAATGGCTGTAATGAAGCTGAATTAACACCGGTATTCATCATTAGATAGTCAATGCCGGAGTCAACGCCGGAGATAAGTTGTAAAAAAGTTAAAATTTGAATCAGATTCAATTGGAAACAGCAATTGGATAGTCAACGCCGGAAATTATTGAGGCGGAAGAGATGACGGATATGATTGAGATGACGGAGATGATGGTTAGTATTCAGGTGTGGTTAGATGATGGTTGGTATTCAATTGGAAATTTTGTTAGATGATGATGGTTAGTTTTCAGGTGTGTTTGCGTGTTTTGTGTGTGTGTGTGTGTGTGTGTGTGTGTGTGTGTGTTTGAAGGAGAGAGAGAAAATTGGGATAAGTTTTAGGATTGTGGAAGCAAATGACAATAATTCATATTGACCCTTACAAATTTTTGCTAATATTTACAAAAATGCCATTCCGCCCAAATTCATATTATGGTGAGATTGATTTGATCCTACGGTCCAGATCTCTTCTCGCGTTCTCACAAAAAATAGACTTCTCATTTGAACGCTTCACTATATATATATATATATATATATATATATATATATATATATATATATATATATATATATATATATATATATATATATATATATATATATATATATATATATAATAAAAATCGTTGTGTTATTTTTCTATAACGAAAGAAGGTTAGTGAAATTACATTTTAAAACATAGGTAATAATCTAAGGAACTTTAAAATGAATTTAAGGAATTCAATATTGTCTAATATAGTAAAATTAAATTTCAAAACATATGTGGTTTTCAAAGGAGCAATAGACTTATGAATATCATTGAGAAAAATAAGTTAACTATAAATAAGCTATAAACATACCTAATTTTTTATTGAATGCATTAAGAATGAAAATAAGAAATAATAAACGGTTATCGAATATTAGAGGAAAAAATTTTCAAATTGGTACGCTAGAACAAAGTATCAAAGCATAGCTCTTCCGATGGGCGAGCAAGCCTTATGAATATCGTTAAAATACTTAAGTTAACGAAAAATAATTTATATACATACCAATTTTTTTTATTGAATGCAAATAAACTGTTATCGAATATGAGAGGGAAAAGTTTCAAAGTGGTATGCGAAGAACAAAGTATCAAAACATAACCCGCCTGATGGGCGAGGAAGCCTTACGAATATCGTTAAAAAACTTAGTTTAACGAAAATAAGTTATAAACATACCAAATTATTTATTGATTGTATTAAGATCGAAAAAAAGCTAACGTTTACAAAACATGAGGAAAACAAAGTTACAAAGTGGTACACAATAACAAAGTATACAACCAAATAGTAGGAGGTCGAGTTATTAGGTTTAGGATATGTGAATAACACATTTAAAAGAAGTGCAACACACTTAAAGAAAACAGAAATAGCAGTAAGCCTACTTTTTACTAACATAGAAAATAATACAGAAACTGATATTGTGCAAGAAGGTAACCTTTTCATCACTACTTACGCTTGTGTTGATACAAAGTATGAGATAAACCCAACGTACATTGGCTAATAATGAAATTGACTTAAGCTTTTTTCGATACAAACTATGAGATAAACCCAACGTACATCGGCTAATAATGAAACTGGTGAAATTGGTTGAAACTTTTCCATAATATAACCTTATGTCTTTTAATACCTTTAAAAATAAAATTTGTGAATATAAAATTTTTCACCTACCATGGCCCGAATCGGTTTTGGCCAGCTACCTGACCCACCCGTTTTTATAGGCAACTGAAGTTGGTCACATGTGTTGACATAAATGGATTAAAATGCATTACTCTAGATTGATATGTGATGTATCAATTTTGATCAAGGAAAAGAAATGCGTCTGTAATCTACCAAATTTGATTACATGCGTCACTCTGATAATCCTGGGATAAACATCATTCTTTTTCTCTTCGCTTTGAGGGATGTAATTAGTTTTAAACCCATAACCTCAAATCGAAGCTCAATTATTACTCTCAAATTAAACATACTTGTAAAAGTTATATTAAAACATTGTCATGTAACACGTCTAATATCTCTAACAACCATTGCAGTGCCTTTGAAAAAAAGAGTTATGACATTAAGTTTGTTTACTCGTTTAAGATCTGAGAAGTTCGCCCAAATTACACGTTCAAATTCTAAGAAGTTGAACTGTTCGCCCATTCACAAATAAGGGATCAAGTTTACCCACCATCACGTGATGCATCCATTTGTTCTTGTGGCACAGACTAACACAAAGATTGGAAAACACATGCTCGTACTCATGCCAAGAAAAAGGTTGCTACTAATAAACCTAAGGCAACCGAAATTAGGAATCCAATCGTAATGAAATAGGGATAACATTATGATATGAGAAAAACACATGTGTGAGTCATAAGCTTGCAAAGACAAACCATATCCCCTGAATCAAACACCCTTAGACGCATCAGGCAAATAGTTTTTATAGACTTAAAATCTCATCCTAAGCAGTTATTAAACATTACTGAAACATTGTGTGATTAAATTAGAATACTTTGTAGCAAAATAATTTTGACCCAGATTCTCTTTTGTTAATTATATCTCCATTTTTTTATGAAACGAAAATATGCGTTGAATTTGGAACCGTATTAGAATGTTACCCCTTATTTAACTTGCGAAGTTCTTAATAAAATATCAAATCGTGTTTGCCATCTTAGTTACTCGTCCTTATTTCACACAAATCGTAACCCAAAGAAAATAGATATGAACCTGTATACAAAGCTAGATGCGTATTTACACTAACATTATTAGAGAACATTGACAGCTTGCACATCAGCTCGATGCATATATATTTGTAGCAAGACTGCTATTCAAGTTTCTTCTCCTTGATCTCCACTCTTTGTGAGTTGGCATTGAGTTTATTCTTCATTTTATGCACAACCTGTCATCTTTCATGTTGTAAAACAGCTTGCTTTGCATTTGTAGCCTTTCTTCCATGCTCCCTTATCGGTTGCATAAACACATCACTTGCTATTCTACATCATAGGAATCAAACTAATTATGTAAAAGAAGTGACCAGTAGATTTCTCTATTAGCAGACCTTCCCGGTAAATAAAAGGTAAACATACCAGGCTGGGCCGTGGGGTGGAGGAATATCCAATTGAAACTACTTAACATGTTTCTGATAGAGTGAGCCTACAATTTTCATCTGTATATCTATATTGTTGAGCAAGCAATGGGACAAAGATTTTTCTCACTATGGATGAACCTTCTAATTCTTTTTAAAAGGTCGTAATTAACAGAGTGATCATTTAAAAAAAATAGAATAATCACCTAATATCCTTAAATACTCATCATAACCATATAGATGCCAAATAAAACCCAGTTCTAACATCCTGCAATTAAGTATTCATCTTATTGTAAGACTGATCAACCAAGTTTACACACAAATAAAAAGTTACTTTTATTAAATTTAAACAACTCTAGAGGAATGTACCGGGTCAAACAGGTTAAAAAAATAAAGCAGAGAAATAAAATTTTTAAAAGAAAAGCCGGAAGTGTATTATTTACGCACTTTTTAGATGTAAACTACCATATTATGACCCATATCAGAAACACAATAACAAAGTATTAATAAATAAATAAAATAAATAAATAAAAGATGGAAAAAAGTATACCCAAGCTATAAGTTGTACGGTTTGTGCAGCGGCTTTTGCTAATTTGTAAACGCATTAGCTACCTATTCAAGAAAATATGACAAAGCATTTGAGGATCAGGCCATCTGCTAAAGCATCACCCCACCCTACTGACCTGGCGTCAATTACACCTTTACTCTAAAGTCCGTTTCATGTTCACTACAACATAAATGGAGCAAATAGTTAGCAATGACATCATCCAAAAAGGCTTGAAGAGTTTGGAAGGACAAACCTACATAAAACCTTCATAACCTGAAAAGTCAAAACAAAATAGGCACAAAAGACATTGGCTTAACATACACAAATACTATTTCAGACATTCTTTTCGTTATCAGCATCATCTTTTTTTTTAACAAATTCAAATTACCTACTGATGTAGCTTTACGCAGAAGCAAACATATAAGAAGTTATTCTAAGCAACTTAAAACACAACACATGAAATAAGTTTAGTTTCAAGCTACTAATTTTTCAAAACTGTTTATGATGTTTGTACCTGATAACCATATTAACACTTGCAGATACAAAAGACGCACTAATCTCTTCTACTTAACTTTTTTGGGGTTATTTAACTGCATAATCTTTTCTAAATTACCTAATGCAACACCTCCCTGCATCTACTATAGATACCATTCTCAATTAGTTTTGACATTTTCACGGGTAATGAGTGGATAATAGTATATGCGTGACAATGTATAAAAGAGCATCAAGTATTCAACTATAATGGCTGTGACATCATGTTTCAGGTAGCACACTTGCGTACAGCTGTTACCGGTGCTTTTGCTTTTGCCAATGCTAGTTTAATACCGCCTTCCTAATGGAGACTACCATCAACTGATCAAAAGATAAGCCTATATATGCACAAACCGTTTTAGTATGACTTATACTCAATGTGGACAACAATCTCAAACAATTTCATGCTACATTCAATCAGGGGTCTGCCTAGGCGTTTCTGCCTACTAACGGTAAGAAGAAATGATTAATAACGTAACCTATCTTAGTAAATAAAGAGTTTGATAGCGTATCATAAATTGTCGAGAATCAGACAACGGTGATAGACTAAAGTGCTTGGCCAGTTTTACCCATTTTACGACCTATTTTTCCACCCTCAGTTGGAATAGTCTACAGAAAATGAATTACCAATAAGCCATCAAATCTTCCAGGATGAATTTCATCCACCTTGCAAGTGCTATCAATATTGCATATTTTACCAAACATTCTCCATTTATTTTTTATTATGCAGTAAGTTTGAAATCTATATTAGACATATTCTTCTCTATGATACCATCAATATCTATTGTAAAAGAAGATGCAATTTGTGTAGCTGACTTAACATCTCTAAATGTGGTCGCATTTCCTTAAAAAATCCCCTGAGATATCTAGGCTATTGCTTGAAGATTCATAGGGAGGTCGGACCGAATAATCCTCTCTATAAATATTGCAAGAATATTGAAGTTTGTTATGAACTTCATAAGACAAAACGGATGCTACCTTTTACTTGACAATGCTTATGAGATGTGTGAGTGTATATTACCAAGTCCATGTGGTTGTAACGTTCAATCCCTGTGTCTGCACACAACCTATTGTAAATCAAGAAAGGCATCATAAAATTCATAATGATTCAATTCATAACATATATTCAGAGTAAAAAATATAAGTAACTGGCAAAATCAGGCAAAAAAAGAGTTAATGATTACCTTTTATTCTGTTGTTGAGCTATTTTAATTTTACCATAAAAACTTGAAGAAATTGTGATTGGTTTGTATATAACTGTGGTGCAAACTAATGCTCCGACAATACAGTTGTGACTTGTCTATATGTATGTAGATACACATGGTTGAATCAATATAAAAAATATAAAGTAGAAAGGAATAAAAAAACTAATACAATGAAGGCGAGAACTTGCTAAAATTTTACTGGGCGTAGGGTAATGGATATCCACTTTCGATTTAGTCCCTATGTCCTCTACATCACATTATATCGTTAGAACTGTACACGCATAAACTAATACACTGGAGATAAAAAGAATCCAAACACCCCTCAAATATTCAAACATTAATACTACTTACTTTAACTTAAAAAGTACCTAGAAGAGCTCGACACAACCATGAAATACTAAAGCATAAACTCAACAGCATATATAAAGACTACAGGAAAAATGGGACTTTTAAGGAAATGCAGATTGCTTGTGAACCTCAATATCAATTTCAAAACTTATTAATATGAATATGTTTGTTACATTTAGTATAAAGTTGAATATGAACGTATTTGTTCAACATCAAGCACTGCGTCATATTACACTAAACAGTAAGATAACGGTCCAATAATCACATTGTTCTGCAAGGTAATCTGCAGACTGAAATTTATACTTGGATTTATGGAGGTATTAAGAATTGCGTTTCAACTTATCTATCTTGAATGAATGCCAAAAAATAATATGGATACTCAAGTAATAAAACTTAGGGTCTAAATAATCAGATTTGAAGAAGCATGTAAAATTGTTGTTAAAGTGATTAGTAGAATTACCTAATTATCCCTGTATTTACGCATCAATTTATTTGTTTAGCTAATTATTTCATTTGAATTCTTGATGCCACAATAACCTCTATAATAATTTAATACTGCACAAAGTGACCCAACACGGCTCTATGTAGCCCCATGCAAGATGTCGTCTACAATTTTACCATATTAAGAAAAAATGCTTACAGCAAATGCTTCATTAACTTCATAGAAATATATTTGAGAAGTATCCAATGTGGCTCTTGAAATACCCTTTGGTATGGCAAGGGTTGGGGTAGTTGTAAATAACTCAAGTGCCTGCTATGTATAACTATCTCATAAGTGTTCAGTCAACCAAACATGAAATCTGATAAAATCTAATTAAGCATATTAATTTTGCATTTTATTTCATTTTAGATGCATCATTTAATTACCTGTTCAGCATCAGCGTATCCTGAGACCTTTGCAATCACATGTAACCCAAGCTTAAGTGCCTTATCTTCCCCTAAGCTCTGACTTTCAGCATTGTTAACATCCCCAATGTTTGTTGTTTGCTCCTGCAACAAAAGCTCGCTCGTTAGGCTGTGCATAATGAGGGTCCCCGTTAGGAAGTAAGTTACACCTAAAACTACCGATTCATGTTTAAAAGTTCCAGCACTAACTGCAGAAATAATCAATGAACAATTTAGTGCTTAAACAACACAATATTCAGATACTCTAAAGTAAATTAAGGTGGTAATTTCAACCGATTTACTTATGAAGTTATGGTTAGGTCGATCGAGTAATATTCTATCTTACGGGATCAAAAGGGAAAACTTGTTAGATTCAACTCACAAGGAAATGTGTCAAATGAGTATAACATGTCAAATGGATCAAAAGTCACTGAAAGTGTGTACTTATAATGCATAGAACCTCCTAAATAATTCTATTCAAATTACTATATTATTGTAAAAATAATCTTATGGCTATAACCATATTTGAGATGCTAACCTTTTTGAAAGAATATGTGTTTTTGGGTCGAGCTCTTTCCACCAGCACCAAAATTATCCCTTTCGACTCGTTACCCAAAACATCTGACCATCTTGTAACCTCTAGTAAATAACCAAGATAGCAATATGTTTACCTAGACACAAAGTGCCAAGTGGTTCAGTAACTACATGATGCTGACCTGGAGCAAGAGTGAACCTACTTTCTGTTGATACAGATTGTAAAGCAAGATCCCATAACCTGATAGTACCATGCTACCATCTGCCAAAAGAGAAGGATCATGGATGTTTTCACATGAAAGATTCTTGATATCCCAAATTAGCCACTATGTGAAACTAACACATAACACTTGGCAGCCTGAACAAACACAACAATTGTTTATTGTAGCAACAAAATTCTCAAAGGAATTAAATTTATTGTTTCTCAAACTATACAACCAAATATTGAGAATCACCTGTAATTTTCCATGAATGTTCAAACATAGAGACTGTGATCTCTGTAAACTACCACTGCAAGATCAATTGGGATGTTAAACAATGCAAGGATTCAGCCTCCAGCCTTCAGCCTCCAGCCTCCAGCCTGTAACAATACAACCACCATAAATCATAAAACAAAGTTGACTAATTTCAGTTTCTCTTCAATAGCATCAAAATATCACCAAAAAAAAAAACAATATCATGGCAGCAAAGTGGACCTTTTTGCACCAAAGTTACTATTTGTATATTGCATGTTACTCGGTGTGTGGAAGCTAATACTTTGGGCCTTCTCCCTACTAATGCATCCGATTGGGTTTCGTCTTTAGCACCTGCCCATGAGGTTGGTATAGCATGTATTAAGTCCATGCATGCCACAACTTTGAAACTTGCTAAGTTTGGTATAGACAAGTCAAAATTGACCTTGTATACTCGTCTAACTCTCTCTTTGTATCATACCAGAACGTCCATTCTTCTTTTGCTGATGTTCGTGATCATATCTCCATTTTTAGTTAGTCCCAGCTGGACCACCTTCCTGCAAAAACATTATATTCCAAAATTATAAACATTGTTTGTTAAGTTACAATTACAATTTTACACCACATAGAGCCAAACCGTGAAAATAAATGTAAACCCACCAACTGAAACTTGAAACTTTTTCAAGGATAAGAAAGTACCTTTTCAAGGCGTGACCCCGTTATCACGCTTGATGGTGTCACATTTCAACCGTACCAGGTCACCCTTTGTAACAATTCGCATTTTCAGATTAATTACTATTCCCGGAAAATTTCACTATTCACTTTTACTATTCATTTTCCCAAAATTTTTCCCGAAATTTGATTTTTGTTTCTTGGCCTCGAGTGATAAATCATTTCCATAGCAAATTAAAAGTTTGACACTCATCAGATCATTTTCGTGAAAGTTATTAAGGAATTACACGTTTTAGGGTAAAACGTCATTCAAAAATTCTACGCACAACGAAACTCGACCGCGTTAAGTGACCCCGCATCAGAAAAATGTTTAGTACTCTCATGATTAATTAGAGAATTAATCATGACTAAGAAAAATATGACCAAATAAACCTCGGCCGTGAGAAACAGGACTTTTCGTCTTTAAGCACTTTTACTTAGCCGTAACCTTAGCCTATACCTGCACCGCGTTTCGAAGACAATTTGAGTTTTCACATTTTTGGAATAAGTCAACATATTTTTCCCTCCTCCTTTGACCAAAAATCATTCCTTGATTTTATAAATCATTCCTTGATTTTTAGGCTTACGGTTTTAAGTTTAAAGACATTAAATACCAACCGACACTAGACAGAGCCCAGCCTAGATATTATAAGTCATTTTAAGTCATTATTATCTTATTAGAAAAGTTACATTTTACTTTTCTCAATTTTACGCAACTTTCGTACATTTTACTTTATACGCGTTTTAGACCCGTGTTTCCAGTTTTAGCAGGGTTTGAGCACCCTAATAGAACCTACCACTCATTTTATATTTTATTATGGAGTATATTGATAAGTTCTAGCATATTTATAAGTTTCATATTTTTAGGATACCCGGTTTTACGTTTCGTGACTTAACAACTTACGGTTAGCATTTTACGGGTCCAAAACTAGCTCCATAAGTAGGATAATACCAAAACCCACCAAGTCATCCCTCCTTATCCAAGGTGAACCGCCTCTAGGGGGGGGGGGGGAAATCAGCCCATGTGGCTTAATCTCATGACTCTAGCCCTAGGATTAGAACAAGTGTTAAACTTTGGCTCCAAGTTAAACTTGGTCACCAAGTTTAGGAAACTTGCTAGTTACTTTCCTAACCTCCTCAAACTCACTATAAAAGCCTCTCCTCCCCTCCTTTGAACACCACACACATAAATCCCTAGCACCATGATCCTTTGATCTTCAAACTACAAGTTACACTACAAAGTTCAAGGTCTTAGTATTCTCTACCTAGTTCTTAAGTTTGTTTGGTGATTCCATGGTTGAATTAGGAGCTACACAAGGTCATTAGGGGCTAAAGTTAAATGGTTTTCACAAGGTCTATATCAAGGCTAGCAAGGGTTTCAAGAGTTATGGTGAAGGGTTTACAAGCATAGGTTTAGTGTCCTAGTTTCATACTTGACTTCCTTTCTTTAGAAAGCCAAAAGTTGTAAGCAAACCCTATTACACTTTCTTGCTCAATATCATTTTTATGCTTATTATGTTTCTTTCATGCTATATATGGTCTTTGTATTATGTTCATGATGTATAAAAACTAGTAAAACAAGTTATGGAAACTATATATTAACTTATGTTATTTAAACAAGTAAACTAGTAACTTTCTTGGAGAACCACGACCAAAATAGTATAACTATGATATTTGAAACTTACTTACTATTAAAGAGGACTTAACAAGGAAACATAGCAATTTGAATCACCTAAAACGAGAACCCGAGTCAAAAGTTATGACCATTTGAAATTACCAAAACTTTACGGCAAAACTGCCAAATATTTCTGTGACAGAACCTTAAACACGCAAAAAAGAGGCCCTTCTGGTCCGTTTCAGGAAAAAGTTAAAACACGAAAGTTGTCCGGAATGATGTTTTCTATAAAAACTCAGGAGCACGAGCCCAGAAAACCAATAATGAAAGATATTTTCTTCATTTTCTTAACAGCTATTTTGAAATATTCAAGTAACTATATAATGGTTATACTTAAATGAGACCAAGAGGTCTAATGACCTAAAGCCAAGACCACAACCATGGCTAAAGCCAAGGTTGAGTCTCAAGACCATGGTAACAATGACCAAGGTCACGGCAAAGCCACGGCTAAAGACCATGTAACTTTTAAAGATCAAAACTTATATATATGTTATCAAATACTAAAATAGTAGGGACCCTCATGTGAGGAGTTCATTAAGTAAGCCGTTGAGATGAGTTGTGGATTTACGAATTAAAGTGTCCTGGCTCCTCGAACGTTTACTCCATGACTTCTGAATTATGTCGGCCCGAACGGTAGTAAGAGATATACAACCTATACATGTTTCATAAACCACTTATATTCAACGACTTACACTATATACTAAGTACTACATCATGAACATTATGCAAGACATATATAGGCAATTATTCGTATTCTTAGACGTTACTCCAAACCTAAGTCGCAACGTTCTATTATAGGCTACTCTTAGAGACTTCTGCGATTCTACTACCACTATCATTTCTCATTACATAAGCTTAAGGTGAGTCATAGCCCCTACTTTTTCATACTTGTTTTAACTCTCTGGGGGAGATACATGCACAACTACTTGCTTACTTGTACAAATACTCAAAACATTTATACTTGATTGTTTTATACTTGATTGTCTTATACTTGATCGCATTATACTTGATTTCATATATACATGATAGCGTTATACTTAATTGTGAGACTTCCAGTGGCTCCAAATTAAGTTGTTGGATGACCGTTGAGACTTCCGGTGGCTCCAAATTAAGTTGTTGGATGACCATTGAGGCTTTGATACATCCTAACATTTGCGAATGTTGGATACATCATAAAAGTGAGGTCTTCGGAGATGAAGTAGAGACTCACTACTAATTGCTTAATTGTTTTGATGAACTTATACATGTCTTATTCATACTATATATATAGTAGTGGGTTGTGAACACACAGGTTACAAGTCTCTTATGGCGGGACTTGCAACTGAGTGGATTTACAATTCCTTTGCTGTGTGAACATTCTTTAAGGCTTTTCAACTATTTTAAGACAAACTCTATGAACTCACCAACCATTGTGTTGACACTTTAGCATGTTTATCTTAGGTTAGTAAGGCGATAGCTAGTGCGTGGAATTTAGAGTCAAGCTGCATATTCTGAAGACTTACGCTTTTATCATTTACCATTCAAAACATTTTGTATACATTTATGTATCATACTTTGGAATCTCATGTTTGTAACTTTGAATTCATTAATCGAATGGTAACTTTTCAAAACGTCTTATTTAGAGGTCGTTTTCTATAACTTGTACTTTGTATTATGAAGTAGCACCCCAAGTGACACAGTCTTCCGCTGCGGTATTTTTGGAGGTGTTACAGATTGGTACCAGAGCCTTGGTTATAGAGAACTAGGTTGCATTTAGTGCCTAGACTATAACTGCTATATACGTTTAGACTGTCCTCTTTATTTGCCTTACACACACTACATATGCATATGTTTTTGGTAGTTGTTGGTTTAGTTCCACGCTGTTAGATGATGTGACTTTAGTATTATAAGGAACCCCAGAGATTAGCCGAGTCATTAAAAACATGGAGCTCAGTAATAACTAATTATTTAACTTGATCTTGTGACAGTTCTTGTTTGATGAGACACAAGATTTGAGTTAAATAATATTATTGCTTAGCTTTAGGGATTTGATGACTTGATTATCTTACTATCTGCCTCAGAAGACGGATTTTGTGTCGGAAATTCTTAAGTAGGATGATTTAGAATCTCCTTATTTAAATGGATTGGGACGCCTCTTCATTTAAATAAAGAAATTGTAAATCACCGAACCATAAGTTTATGATCCCTTACTTACATAAATTTGGACGCTTCTTTATGTAAGTAAAGAGTTATAAATAAGTGGGCTTATTTGCATCCGATACGACTCCTTAACCACAATCTTAGATGAATCAGAGTAAACACCACTATTTTAGAGATCCTGAAATCCCGAATTCTCTTAGACACACCGTAAGTAGTTAACATCAAAAGAACTTCGGGACGAAGTTCTCCTTAAGGGGTAGAGACTGTAACAATTCGCATTTTCAGATTAATTACTATTCCCGGAAAATTTCACTTTTCACTTTTACTATTCATTTTTCCCGAAATTTGATTTTTGTTTCTTGGCCTCGAGTGATAAATCATTTTCATAACAAATTAAAAGTTTGACACTCATCAGATCATTTTCGTGAAAGTTACTAAGGAATTACACGTTTTAGGGTAAAACCTCATTCAAAAATTCTACGCACAACGAAACTCGACCGCGTTAAGTGACCCCGCATCAGAAAAATGTTTAGTACTCTCATTATTAATTAGAGAATTAATCATGACTAAGAAAAATATGACCAAATAAACCTCGGCCGTGAGAAACAGGAATTCTCGTCTTTAAGCACTTTTACTTAGCCGTAACCTTAGCCTATACCTGCACCGCGTTTCTAAGACAATTTGAGTTTTCACATTTTTGGAATAAGTCAACATATTTTTCCCTCCTCCTTTGACCAAAAATCATTCCTTGATTTTATAAATCATTCCTTGATTTTTAGGCTTACAGTTTTAAGTTTAAAGACATTAAATACCAACCGACACTAGACAGAGCCCAGCCTAGACCTTATAAGTCATTTTAAGTCATTATTATCTTATTAGAAAAGTTACATTTTACTTTTCTCAATTTTACGCAACTTTCGTACATTTTACGTATTACGCGTTTTAGACCCGTGTTTCCAGTTTTAGCAGGGTTTGAGCACCCCAATAGAACCTACCACACATTTTATATTTTATTATGGAGTATATTGATAAGTTCTAGCATATTTATAAGTTTCATAATTTTAGGATACCCGGTTTTACGTTTCGTGACTTAATAACTTACGGTTAGCATTTTACGGGTCCAAAACTAGCTCCATAAGTAGGATAATACCAAAACCCACCAAGTCATCCCTCCTTATCCAAGGTGAACCGCCTCTAGGGGGGGGGGGGAAATCAGCCCATGTGGCTTAATCTTATGACTCTAGCCCTAGGATTAGAACAAGTGTTAAACTTTGGCTCCAAGTTAAACTTGGTCACCAAGTTTAGGAAACTTACTAGTTACTTTCCTAACCTCCTCAAACTCACTATAAAAGCCTCTCCTCCCCTCCTTTGAACGCCACACACATAAATCCCTAGCACTATGATCCTTTGATCTTCAAACTACAAGTTACACTACAAAGTTCAAGGTCTTAGTATTCTCTACCTAGTTCTTAAGTTTGTTTGGTTATTCCATGGTTGAATTAGGAGCTACACAAGGTCATTAGGGGCTGAAGTTAAATGGTTTTCACAAGGTCTATATCAAGGCTAGCAAGGGTTTCAAGAGTTATGGTGAAGGGTTTACAAGCATAGGTTTAGTGTCCTAGTTTCATACTTGACTTCCTTTCTTTAGAAAGCCAAAAGTTGTAAGCAAACCCTATTACACTTTCTTGCTCAATATCATTTTTATGCTTATTATGTTTATTTCATGCTATATATGGTCTTTGTATTATGTTCATGATGTATAAAAACAAGTAAAACAAGTTATGGAAACTATATATTAACTTATGTTATTTAAACAAGTAAACTAGTAACTTTCTTGGAGAACCACGACCAAAATAGTATAACTATGATATTTGAAACTTACTTACTATTAAAGAGGACTTAACAAGGAAAACATAGCAATTTGAATCACCTAAAACGAGTACCCGAGTCAAAAGTTATGACCATTTGAAATTACCAAAACTTTACGGCAAAACTGCCAAATATTTCTGTGACAGAACCTTAAACACGCAAAAAGAGGCCCTTCTGGTCCGTTTCATGAAAAAGTTAAATCACGAAAGTTGTCCGGAATGATGTTTTCTCTAGAAACACAAGAGCACGAGCCCAGAAAACCAATAATGAAAGATTTTTTTTTTTTTTTTTTTTTTTTTTTCATTTTCTTAACAGCTATTTTGAAATATTCAAGTAACTATATAATGGTTATACTTAGATGAGACAAAGAGGTCTAATGACCTAAAGCGAAGACCACAACCATGGCTGAAGCCAAGGTTGAGTCTCAAGACCATGGTAACAATGACCAAGGTCACGGCAAAGCCACGGCTAAAGACCATGTAACTTTTATAGATCAAAACTTATATATATGTTATCAAATACTACAATAGTAGGGAGCCTCATGTGAGGAGTTCATTAAGTAAGCCGTCGAGATGAGTTGTGGATTTACGAATTAAAGTGTCCTGGCTCCTTGAACGTTTACTCCATGACTTCTGAATTATGTCGGCCCGAACGGTAGTAAGAGATATACAACCTATACATGTTTCATAAACCACTTATATTCAACGACTTACACTATATACTAAGTACTACATCATGAACATTATGCAAGACATATATAGGCAATTATTCGTATTCTTAAACGTTACTCTAAACCTAAGTCGCAACGTTCTATTATAGGCTGCTCTTAGAGACTTTCGCGATTCGATTACCACTATCATTTCTCATTACATAAGCTTAAGGTGAGTCATAGCCCCTACTTTTTCATACTTGTTTTAACTCTCTGGGGGAGATACATGCACAACTACTTGCTTACTTGTACAAATACTCAAAACATTTATACTTGATTGTTTTATACTTGATTGTCTTATACTTGATCGCATTATACTTGATTTCATATATACATGATAGCGTTATACTTAATTGTGAGACTTCCAGTGGCTCCAAATTAAGTTGTTGGATGACCATTGAGACTTCCGGTGGCTCCAAATTAAGTTGTTAGATGACCATTGAGGATTTGAAACATCCTAACATTTGCGAATGTTGGATACATCATAAAAGTGAGGTCTTCGGAGATGAAGTAGAGACTCACTACTAATTGCTTAATTGTTTTGATGAACTTATACATGTCTTATTCATACTATATATATATCAGTGGGTTGTGAACACACAGGTTACAAGTCTCTTATGGCGGGACTTGCAACTGAGTGGATTTACAATGCCTTTGCTGTGTGAACATTCTTTAAGGCTTTTCAACTATTTTAAGACAAACTCTATGAACTCACCAACCATTGTGTTGACACTTTAGCATGTTTATCTCAGGTTAGTAAGGCGATAGCTAGTGCGTGGAACTTAGAGTCAAGCTGCATATTCTGAAGACTTACGCTTTTATCATTTACCATTCAAAACATTTTGTATACATTTATGTATCATACTTTGGAATCTCATGTTTGTAACTTTGAATTCATTAATCGAATGGTAACTTTTCAAAACGTCTCATTTAGAGGTCCTTTTCTATAACTTGTACTTTGTATTATGAAGTAGCACCCCAAGTGACACAGTCTTCCGCTGCGGTATTTTGGGGGTGTTACACCCTTTAGTCCCTTACCCTCTAACAACTACTAATTTCCCCTGAAACATGTCTTTAAAGCAAGAACCTCATACACCTCTGTGAAATTTACCAATAAAGTGCCTAGAAACTCTGCTATATCATTTTTATACTAATATTAATACTAATGATTTGACCATAAAAGAATTTTACTACATAAACATCAGTGAACTAAGAATTTTAATATAAAGGTACTTGCTTATAAATGATGTCCAACATAAACTGGGCTACCTAAGAAGGTCTTACTAAAGATTTAGTTATACGCCCAAATGTTTTGCATAAAATGTTTGTTCGAAAATTAGTGCTTCACGTATTCTGGATATCCTTATTGTATGGGTAAGACCACACGACCTTATAAGCAACAACATCGATGGTACACAAAAAAGAGCCTGACAATGACGACAAAAATGGTCACAATTTCCCAGGTACATATATTCTGACGATGGTCCTATAGAATTAACAAAAAAAAAATAAAAGGCAAGTAAGTAAAAACAAACTGAAAGATCAAGCGATAATGAATATGCATAATTGTAACAGAAAATTCACAATAGACAAAAGATAAAGACTTGAGTTGTTGCACGTTTGCATCTACAATTTATATTAAACCCACAAAACCTGGTAGCATTCGTCCACGTAATTTCTTTCATGCATTACATCAAATACTAAAACATTTAAAAACTCACAGCAGTATAGTTAGTTGTGTTTATAGTCCCATTCTCTGATATCGATGGCCTTGAAGATGAACCCTCCTCTAATCCTTCTCTTACGGGTGATGGTGGTTCCTGGAGAGCAACATAATTAACTTTTAACTTGCATTCCTCCACTTGATTTCCGGATTCATTGTTAAAATATTGCAAAAGATACATAAATCTCTATTCATAAATTCAATATTATGAACATAATTTGGGTTCCTTGTTAAACTGTTGCAAAAGTTACATAAATCTCTATTCATAAATTCAATATTATGAACATAATCTGATCACCTAAATAATTACCAATTATAGAGTAAGATCTTTAGGGGCTGCTCAGGGACTTGCAATAGCACTGTGAAGCAAAAATTTGTCCTTGCATTGCATGTCTGGAGGAGCTTCCTTTTGAGCTTGCATTGTAACTATTAAGAGTGTATTGATGCGAGTAAAGTCAGTAAATAAGCATGTGTGTATGTGAACTAATACAGCTTGCATAGAAATAAAGAATGCATATCAATCAATTAAGGTATATCATATCCTACTGGAGTAACATCTACGTGTACTATGGATGTTTGGTATTACACCTTTATTTTGCGCTATTGGAGTTGAGAAGCATATAGCTTAACAACGACGAAGGAGATGTGAGAAGAAGGCAAAAAAGTTAAATATGGTCTTTAGTAAAGATATTTTAAACACTACGCAAACAACTTATATAAATAAAGCTTATGGAGAATGGAAGATTCACTTATTTTGTATGTTTTTAAAAATACACCAGATGTTTATGATGATTTTTCACCATCAGGAGTCATCTTTTCATTGTTCTCATCATCAATGTAGACATCATGCATTGGTTTGATGTATATGGTGATGATGATGACCATGACCCCATGATTTATCTCCCGACCTTGTTTCTACATACCTGACAACCTTTTCCACAAAAACAAAAATAAAAATGTGTGTTCATTTATTATTAAATAAAACATACAACACTACCTTTCAGGCCTGCACAAAATAGTAGATTACTCAAATAAAAAATGAAACAAAAAATAACATGAAAACAAACCGTATTTGTCGTTCTCCATTGACTAAAGCAAGTAAAATCTTCTCATTGTTGTTGTTACACTGCTGGACACCATAAAAAATACAATGAGAACCTGCAGCCGCTATTTGCGCACTTGGTTCATATTAAATCAAAAGTGTGTCGGTACAGGGTGATATAGTCACCTTTTATAGAGCAATGGTTGATTTCAAAACTAAAATAACTAATTAAAATTCATAATTGCAACAAAATTAATCCTTATATCATCATACATCAAAATTGACCAACTAACCTAATTCGATTTCAATTCGAACAAATTAAATAGAAGATTACCTTTGATATTTATAGTGGTTTCAATCTTGAGTCCAACTGATGAATGATAAAATTCGAGGTCGCATATCAGTTTAAGAAACGGGTAACAAAGCATAGCTAAGAGCATAACCAGGAGACAATCCAAACATCACTTATTTGTAGAGCATAAGTGAAAGCCTCCTCATATTTGTGCTCATAAAGCAACCTAGACAATTCTTTTGTCGGATCCACAGGTGCTTCAATCTATAGCACAAAGTACTACATGGTGAGAATCTCGTATGAAGTAGTATGACACACTTCAGGTACATTAAAACATAGTGATTGTTTAAACATGCAGTTAAAAATACTTAATACCTAATACCATACACACATAAAAATTCTCTTTTATCAAAAAACATATATAAGAGTTGTTATTTAATAACGGCATATTGCAGTAGCATGTACATTCTCATCTGTTCACATGATCGTGAGCAAATTTAATACTATATTTGCTTCCTCATAGGCGATGTATATAGTTTTCCATAAAAAGTATCAGCACAAGCATGCAAAAATACCAAATACCTGCTTCTTCGACGTGAACCTAACTTACTGATGCATCTTCTTCCATTGGTTAACTAAAAAAATAATCAAAACCTAAAATAACAACATGATATCTAAAACAGAAAAGCAAAACCAAAAAAAAAAAATTCCAAATAACATATTTATCAAAACGATAAATACAAAAGCTTAATATTTAATAGACTTTTTACCTTTTTTCACAAATTTAGAATGAAGAACAGTATGGGACGGATTGATGATGATGATGATGATGATTATGGCGGTAGATGTTACATTATTATCATTAGTAGTCGATTTAGGGTTTTGGGTTTTTGTGAAGGGTAACAAATATTGATAGGAAACGATTAGTTATGCCCTGATGTTTTTTCCCCATAATGTCACAATCGGTCCCTCTGTGTTTAGCTTAATCTCTTTTGTATAGTATATCTTTATTGTTTTAGGTCCTTGATCACAATCAATGGCTTGGCTCCATTGGTTGAGACGTTTGCATTTTAACCAAAAGATGCAGGTTCGAATCTCACCATGTTCATTTTTAAAATACGAATTCTAAAAAAAAAAATTGAAATAAATGATAAAAAAATATATATAAATTGCTTACATGGACAGATTGTGATGACATGGCAGAAATTGAATTACTGGGCAATGCATTTTATTCAAATGTCTCCTGTTATATATATATATATATATATATATATATATATATATATATATATATATATATATATATATATATATATATATATATATATATATCACCCTATATATAGCACAAGTGTGATTGCTATTTTTAGAGGTACAAAACTCTCCCAAAATTCCATAAAAACTACACGTGTAAACATCCCTACTTTTAGAAATATTTCAAAAAAAATTAAATAAATCAACTCGGTTCAGAAAAATTCAAAACAAAATCCCCTGAAATAAGGAAACCTAATCTGATTATTTTGATTTCAATTCTGTTTTGATTCACAAAATAAAACACGCAGCAAATCACACACACCGCAAACACAGCCATAAACCACACACAAAATCATTGATTATTTTGATTTCAATTTTGATTGGGCGTTTCTAATTCACAACTCGATCATGCAATTGCATAAACAACACTTCATCACAAATCAACCTTTTTAAGTTTAAGGTAATTTTTATTTTTACTTTTTATTCGGATTGGAACAAAATTAGGTTATTGGATGTATGATGATTGATGAATTAAGGATTAGTTTTGTAGGTATTTATGGATTTTAATTATCGGATTTAGTTTTGAAATGAATCCCGACTCCATATGAAGGTGACTAGAAATAATCTGGCTCTCACTTTTAAATCATGGTTGTCAAAGCTGACTTTGTTGCTCTAATTTAAGAATCAAATAAATTAAAAAACAACAATTCTTTTGCAAGAAGTATTGTTGTTTAATCGACTAAATTGAAGCAATTTGTCATCTTCATTTGTGTAATTATCACCATGTCAATAACCATTGGGTAAGTTATAATGTTATTTAACATGAATAAGAATTTTTGTAATTAATTTTTCTTTCGTTATTTTATCCTGGCATGATCCTAATGATTTATTTGCTTCAATTGATTCCAACAAATTGATAGTTTGTACTTGATGTTTTATATTTTGTAGATTCATGTTAATTAAAAAAGATACAAACATGGTGTTACATGTCAAGACGTAGAAGGCGGACTCGAATAGCCAGTAGCACAAAGAAATAGAGAGATGAGGCGTCATGAGAAGGTATTTGATAATAAATAAATTTCTTGGTTAGTGAGATATGATGTATCCATTTTAAGCATTGTTATGATTTTGTAGATTGTTGGCCTATAAGTAATGAGCCTACTCAGTATTGGTTTTTTTGCGGGGCAACTTTAATCACCATATTCACCGGTAAGTATGTCATGTTAATATCTTTTTGTTGTTGTTAGTATTATGTAATTTGAATATGTAGTTATATGTGTATGCATAGAAATTAGGAAGACAAAAGTTACTCATTTGCATATTATTTGACATAACTGGATATTTTCATGACTTTTTTTAATCTAATTTCATGTACCACTTCTATTTTTTTAAATAGAAAATGACATTTTATCTATAAATTCATTAATATATATAGGGCTAATCGTTTTGATGTGGGACGGTTTGATACAGTAGAGCTATTCAAATCAACTCTATACCAGAGTTTTTCTTATTGATGTAGATCTCCAAAGTAATGATATCAACTTGGAAGCTTTTGTTTTGATGTTTTTTTTGTTGTATAAACTATTTTGTAGGGAGTTGTATAAACCATTGGAAGCAGAACTCCGGCTGTATAGAATGGAGGTATATACACTTGACTTTGTTCGATTAACATGGTGGGTTGTATAAATTTTGATTGTGTATCGCATTTTGCATATATTAGTTAGATATCAAAGTTGCATCTTCTTGGTTTATAATTCGATAACTAATGAAATTCTAAATCTATACAAGAGGAAAATATAATATTGGATAGAATGAAGTAACAGGAAGTTTAAGAAGTTGAAAAGATAGCTCAAACACTACGTGAGCTTGAGGAAGTTGTTATAGTCTGGCGGAGTGTACGGAAAGCCTTCGTACTGAAATATTAGTTGAAACTCTTACATATTGAATTATGAAAAAGGTTGCATACTGAAATTTTAGCTGAACTCTTACATATTGAATTTTATAGAGTCTGGCGGAGGGTATGGGAAGCCTTCATACAAGAGGAAAATTGGGGCGTGTTCATATACAACTTCAGCCACATAAGCTCCCAGAGCTGGCACCATCTGCAAATTAGAATCCTCCAACTTACAGGTTAGTCATGTTAGAACCACATTCTTAATACAATTGGTAGGTAAATTTAATATATACTAATTGGTATACTACTATGCATCATGCTTTTATATTTTATCTGGTTTGCAGAGGTAAAAACCTCCTCACTCCTCAGGTCATCCATGTGTGGCCTTCTTGCATTGTTTAAGGCTATGATTTAATAAATTCTTTTACAAGTTGCTGTCATATTGGGCCGTTTCTCTGTATCTTTGCCTTCCATATTCAAAAGCTTCATGATTGCTGGACTATTTTATCTTTATTTGTAATCCACTGGATCACCAATAAAATGAGACACAGAGAATGGATCTAAAGTATAAGCTATAAGTTTCATATTTTGATATTTTCATTTGTGGGTTGACATTATTTGAATGTTCAACCATTGATTTACTTTGTTTGCGTCTTAGGCCTTAACAGGATTACTTGGTGGCTACAACTTTAGCTACTTCTTAGTATAATATATGGTTGATAAATTGACATTCTGTATGCATTTGCTTACATAAAAACCTTCAATTATTCTTGTCATAGGTATGAAGGATAGTGTAACATGCTATACAATCAAAATTTCAACCTTGATCAAGTTGTATTTGCTTCAGAGGGGATTAAAGATGGTCTGAAAATAGTACGTTTCTACAATTATATAGTTTTTGTTATTAAACTGATTTTGGATATGATTTTTATTAAATATATGCCACCCCGTCATTTGAGATGTGTGTTCTTGAATGACCTTGCGATAACCATATATAATTGCATTATAACTCATATTTTCTGCCACTTATATTTTTGTATATTTTAGATGTTGGCTCTGAAATCAGCGAACAAAGAACATGAATGATGAAGACTGTCAAGATTCAAGACATCAATGTTAGTTTTTTGTTTATATTATGTTATTTTTTCCACACCAACTTATTTGCGTAATTTGGTTAGGTTCTAATCGTGGACCACATATTTTGTTTATGTGTAGAATTTGCAATATGAAATGATGGACATGATGTATAATAGCAATGAGTGTCTTGGTAGAAGCTATAGCGTGCCTGATGACATCAATGAAGATGAACTCTTGGGTGGTAACCACACATTTCACTATCATATTAGGAGTTTCGTATGCATATAGATCCACTTCGTATGGATTTTGATTTGTTGGGGCATAAAATATGACCCAAATCGACCAACTTGTGAAGGGGTAAAATGACTGACTCTAGATCAACCTTTAGAATCTGTTTTTCGATACATAAAAACTGATTGTTGCAACTTTAGACTGAAGATCAGTTCCAAAATGCAAACTAAACATACGATTCTAGATCAACCTTTAGAATATGTTTATCAATGCATATATATACAAACTCACGATACCAAGAGCCACATAAAGTTTTATGATGAGATGGGCCGTCAAATTCTTTTGCTAATATAACCTATTTTTATGATATTTTGTTTCTAGGATGCTATTAATTCAACATCGTCTATTACTCAAAGCTTGAGCAGTGAATTCGCTGATGGCCAAAGGAAGTTGGTAGCTCTTGCACTTGCTGGGGAAAATTCTGAATCGGTGAACCCATTGATAACCCAAGATAGGAATGGGCCTGTAGGCAGTTTTCATGATATTGTCTAAAAAGTCAATAAAGTCACATCATATTGTCTAAGAAAATTACATTATTACTCGTGGTTGGCACCTCATTCAGGTAACTGCAATGCTTTTGCACATATACCTGCGATTATGTCTTCTTATGCTGAAATTTTTACAGCCCCCACGAGTTAATACATGGTGAAATTATGGAGCTTAGTCTTCATTCTGTTACAGGCAGTCAAGATGAACGTAGGTGGCCATCTCATGGTTTTGACCATGTGCTAGAGAAGAAACCTTGGGCTAGAGTCAGGCAAAGTGTGAGCTATTACGGAAGGTTCATGCCTCACATGTTTTTAAGTGCCAAAAATCGCCAATATCAATGCCTTTCTTTCTATTACTAAGAAATGATATTATATCGAAAGGATACATTTATATCATGTATGACAAGAAAAACGTGTTGGTATTGTAATTTAACATTTACAACTGGGTGAAACATTTGATGATATCTTTCTCACCAACACTTAGGAACCAACTCACTTTTATTGCATATTGTGTATAAATATGGGGTGTCCAACTTACTTTTAACGCAATTTTCTATAACTGCATTGTTTTTAAAATAAGTGTTAAAGTATTATTGATTTGGAATCCATGATCTCACAGGTGACGGGATAGAAAATGAAGCAACGGACCCCCTTGTGCTAGAAATGTCATTTTATTTTTCTGAAAATAAAGTAGGCACTCCAGTTTGTGTCTAATTAGTATATTTAGTTTGGTTATGTACTATGAACACAACCTACTGCTCTCATGAATCATATAGGTATTTGGCATTACCATGTGTTAAAAAGAAGGATTATTGCTTTGAAGCTAAATTTAACAAATGTTTGATCTTTATTATAATGACCATAGCAGAAATACAAATGCTTGACAAAAACGTTGATCATTAAACTTTTTCGCTCGTGGATAAATTCAATGCTTAATGAACCAGATGCTACTTGTTGTCTTGCTATGAGATTTTCGTAAATATTATGAATGATGCCATGTCAAAAAAGTTCCGAACTTATGTGACAGTTTTACTTTGGATAAATTGTTAAGGAAATGCTTTTATCCAATTAGAAAAGGAAAATGTAACCTAGAAACATGGATATAAATGGGTCCGGGTTTTGGTCGGGTTGACTTGCCTATTCTCATAATGTTTTTATTTTTCTATTTTGAGTAAAATATGAAAAAAAGTGACAATAGTAAAAAGTAAATTGACCCGCTAGACCCGTTGGGTAATTGTCAATAACTTGTCACATTGGTATGTGGTGGCCGCAATAGAGTCACGACTACTCTTATATTAGTAAGTTATATGAATGTACTTTTTAACTCAAGTGTTATCATATTATTGTTGCAGTCCTCATGTCCAATGGAGTAGTGCTATAGGTTTGCGAGATCTTATATCATTAGTTTGTTTAAACTCTAAACTAATGATGGTCTTAAAATAAGACAATAAAGTGTTTGGATTGTTGGTTGTTCTATTAGGAAACATATGAGCCAGATAATTGCAAGATCTAGCATAATGGAGAAAAGGGAAGAGGGGCGGAATATGTTCTTACATGACCAAAGACTACAAAGACAACAAGACATGCGACCATTCTTAAGTTCTTTATGTGCTAGAATCGTGTGATTGGTTATATGTTGTTTGTACAATGATACTTTCTTTCACATGAGTTATACTTCAATTCATTCACTAATTTTGCAATTCAAAATTTGTGTTATACCATAGCATGTTAGTCTTGATTTTCTTATATGTAATAAAATTATTAAGCTAGCCCGCCCATCGGGCGGGTCTTGAAGCTAGTATATATATATATATATATATATATATATATATATATATATATATATATATATATATATATATATATATATGATCAAATAGAAAGAATAATTAAAATATGAATGGTAAGAAGTAATCACAACCACACATTTCAGATGCACATACAAAAGTGGATGCATCTTCCTTTATACTTGCGAAGACTTATTGCATGCTCAAAATAAAACTATGAACCTAACTCGTAAAATCTAGAGTCAAAGATGGCGCGTGTCACTTCACAAATGATAATTTTTATAAATGAGGATTATGATGGTCGCGCGATGCTGACGATTGATTTACGGAAGTTGCATGTATTTCTATAAGCGAATTAAGAATTAAATTATACAAAAATATATAAAAACTTTTACAATCTAAAAAATATACCAATCAAATATTAAAACATAGAGATGAGCATAAGATTTGAGATATAAACATGGTTTTATATCTAAAATTACTAAGTGCATGAAAACCTTTTCAACCTTTAAAATAACAAGTAAATGTCCTTTATAATATTGTAAAAAGATACTGAGTAAGAGTTAAGCATCGTGTGCTAGGTAACAAGAAGAACAAATTACAATCTATTATACCAAAGCATCTATAGAAATTAATAACGTCTACTAATGATTACTTTTCTTACATATGTATGTATTTTATATTAAAAAATGGTGCATGTTAGCATAAAATTTAAGATTCTATCTAACACTACCATTTTTTTTTTATTATTAATTTTTTTTTTGTTTTTTTTTTTTTATTATTTTTTATTTTATTTTTTTGGAACGAAAGTCTTGCATTACCATGGATGTATGCATTACGATAGTAATTTTAAAAATGTGTTTGGATGCAACATTGCAGAAAAGTAAAAAATGCAAGGCAAGGTTTTCTGAAAATAAAAATCTGACACATTTTCTGTTTTTTCAATTCTCTTTGAATGTTTTTCTAAAAATATGCCTTTTTTTCTACAACTAAACGCTACCCGACACATATAAAAAGTTTGATGACGAGATTTCTTACTCTTCCCATCTTTTTTACCCTTGTTTATTTTATTTTATTTTTACCTTTTTTGCGTATCTAGAGTTGTATGGTGACATCAGTTTTTGGGGTAACTTTACTACTTTCATTCTCGTCCATCTTACGATGAAGTAAATCCCATCCACCAAGGGCACTTGATATTGTAACAAATAAAAATAAATCCGATTTTGTATATCTGGCTCAACAATGACATATCTGCTCGATTGGATGATACCGAGCAATAAAACCATTATTAAAGGTCTATATATTGTACTTTTTTTTTTGAACGGCAAGGTCTATATATTGTACTAGCAAAGCTTTTAAACTTTAGAAATATGGACATCAGATAGATTTGCTTTAAAAGATTAGGGACCATCTCCTGTATCAACTATGGGTTGCTAAACAAAAAGGTCTGAATAAATAACAATTCCCTTCAACGGAAGTCCCTCATTGCCACTGAACTGACATCACCTCTATACGAACCAAGTCTTCTAATAGTCAAAACTCTATCAAACATTACCCATTTTAAGATAATGTCAACACTAAAAACAACAAATGACAACTCATTCATCATTACTTTCCACTATATATCTCGTTATGTTACCTCTTTTATAACTCTGTGTTGCGTGAGAATGATGGCAAAGGCATTGATTCCTGTGGACGAAAGATAACGAGTACACCAAACATGCCCAGCATTGGAAGCACAAGAAGCCATTTGAGCAGTTTGTAGTAATAAAGATGAAAGGTTAATGAGAATTCATCAGAAAAGTATAACCCGTTCCTGTCTGTCATTTCGACTAGCACTGTTCCTGTTGTTCTTACTCCTACAGTTGGGAGCTTCATCCTGTATTTTCCAGGTTTATCATATATCTGACTACTCTTGATCGTTCTCTCTCCTTGATAATTTCCTGGAACCATCAATGATGTCTGCAATGTTTGCCGTAAACAGTGATTAAGTGAATTTTACATAAGGCTGTAAATTAATAAAACTGTTAGGGCACATACATCCAGAAAACCAAAATATTAAGTAGATCTGGAAAATGGGCGAGTCCGATTGGTTGGGTGGCGAGTCAAATAGGAATTATGTGCAAGTGGAAACGGGTCAGGATATGTTAACCCAAACCCTATCTGTCCTATTTTTTTATATTTTACTTAACTAATATTATGTGATTTCAGAAACATATTACAGTATTACAATAATAATCTACTGTTGGGTTAAAACGATTTAAAGGGGTTGTATGCACTAGAAATACACATTAAGCGACCTTGGACCCGTAACCCGTTCGACCCATTTGCATATGTTTCTCTTTGGCTCTTTTAACTGAACCTTGTGTAAGTTGGCTCATACGATTTAATGGTTTTTTCAAAGGTTATAAATAGGAGCTATGGCGAAGCCATAGCGTTTTTTTAAGCGTGACTTAAAGCGGCACAAAATATATGAAAATAATTATTGATTTATATATTATATTATATTTCATATATATATCGAGTTTATAAAAAGTGTTATGCATAAATAATTAAGTCAAAAAACTATCATTGCATGTTTAATCTTTTTCAAAAAACATTTTTCATCAGAGTTAAATTCAAAAAAAGTGTCACGTCTCGAGTCTTATCGCGCCTTTTCACGTCTCATTTCACGCCAAGCCTAAAGTCGACGCCTTAATCTATTGCGTAACGTGAAAGTCACGCCTCGTGCCTTCACGATGCCCTAGCGCCGCCATAACGTGCCTTTTAAAACCCTGATTTTTTTTTTATGATGTTTTTAAAATATAAATATGCAAGCATGTTGTTTTTTAGTATCCCTATATATATCATGCTATGATATTTGTACTCCGTAGTCTGTACTAGTTTTATCCTATTAACACCCAAACACTACTAACCACAAGTAAAATTAAATCTGCAAAATGAATTAAACTCAATATCTCATATAACTTAAATTTCATAGCGAAGATGCCAAATTACTCCTCTAGTAACGCGATCCATAAAACACGACTAATCATGCATTACCATAACTTAAAACCTGACCCGAAAAAACCTAATTTAAAACGAGTAATATTTCAACTAAAATAATGCACACCCTACTATGAATTTCTAGATCCGCCACTGACCCCTACCCCTAATGTAGTGTTTAAGTCCCGTCTTGATCATATGATGTCTGTGAATTGAGAACTATTTTTCCTGTGTGCTTGATCTCATTTATATTATCGACATAGCCTTAACTTGTTAAAACATGATAATCGATAAGATTATGACTTGAATCAAAGTATAGTTTGGATGATTCTAATGAATGGTATGATTTTGACGAACAAAAAAAATACTCAGTAAAAGTTTAGATGTTCAAGGAAGGTGGAAGGTCTTGCAGAGGTAATTGTAAGAATCCATTGTAGCTAGCATAATTTTAAGGTGGAATAATGTGCATATCTAGAAGGCTGGATAACGAGTTAAAATAAGTTTGGGTAAGAATGGATAATTGTTAGTATGCAGCAAAATGGGACAGTGATACCAGCCCACAAACGCTTTTTGTCTTACCTTAAATTGTTAAGATATCAAGGTTATGATCAACTAATAATATTTTGCTATTAGTCAATAGATTCTTGGGCAGTTTATATGGATTGACCCATTTCCATTGCAGCTACTTTCTTATATTTTGCTTATTTGACCCGTTGGAAGCAAAATAAAACCTAGGTCTGTTTACCTATGTGGGTAAAATTGCCTCTACTTCTATTGAACTATATAAATGGTCGAAGTGGAACTCATACTGGGCCAAGGGGAGTTTTATTCATTAAAAAGGAACTGTAGGAACAGTGTTCTTACCGTGACATTATATGGGCCCTGGGAACCAGATGGAACCCTGTGTTTATCTACAATCTCTATTTCAACCCAGAAATGTTTGCCTTCTTCATCACGGAATGCTCTGGATGAAGGTGTAACATAGACCCCTTCACGGTCGACGCGAGCTGCAATGTTGTTTCGTCCTTGATTATGTGATCTCCATGCCTATCAACAATGTGTTAACAGTTGATGAGTAGATAGAGTAATTTGAATATATGTACAGAATATAATAACAAAATTCACATCCTACCTTGAGAGGATGATGTGGAGAAGTAGTCGAAAAACAAAAGACATTGCCATTCATGGTTGTTACGATAAGATCAAGATCATCTCCACCATCAACGTTGTCTGCCAAGACCATGCTATATCTGTTGATTGTATAATTCACCAGTTTTAGCTAAAATTTATGGGAACTAAAACAGAATATGTATCAACTGTGATTCAAGAGAGAGAAAGACTAAAATCTGTAAAAAAATTAAAGAAAGGGGGCGCGTTATAGTTATAATCACACATGTATACATGTACCAGGAAAAAAATAAACGAATCAATTCTTTGCAATTCATCTTTTACAGATCAAATGTTAGATACAAAACTAGACATCTTAGTTTGTAGGATGTATTTTTGTATAAAATAAGCAGTAGAATTTACTAGAGTGATAAAGTAAAATTTGCACATACTTTTGTATAAAATAAGAATATATTCATATTAAAATATATAGAGCTAAAATAGTCAACCCAAAGTATATTCTTAAAACAGAAAATATCCAAAATCATTTTATTTTACAGAAAAGCAATTGAAATTAAACATTTGTACACACCAAGTAGCATACAGGAAACTACAAAAACTGTTTCAGGTTAACCCATACCATACCACACCATAACATTACCCGTTTTGACCACATGCAAACCTGACCAACTCCGAAAGAACTACACATGTGAAGCATCCAATGTGGTAATTTAACAAAGGGTTTATAGAAAGAGAGACTTACGATGTTTCACCAATATCCACAACATCAGCACATGAAGTGGGTCCATCAATGAGATACAAATAGCCATCAAATGATGTAGTGACAATGGTAAGTCCTTTCTTCTTTTCCTTGCGCTTAGCCAAATCAACCAGGAGAACCTGATTCATTACTCTGCCATGAGTTCTGTATGGATATGGGCGTACAAACGACCCATCCTTTCCATTAAGCACATATATATTTCCAGAAATAGTTGGAACAACCACATCGGTGTGCCCATCTCCATCCACATCACCAACACTGACACCCTAAAAAGAAATACAACAATCAGTTAGTTATAAACAAATTACTTCGTGTTACTTACAATTTCAGGTAACAATTTCGACCCATTTACATATGCAAAGTTTAAAAGTACGGAAACGAGCCTCGAGGCGTTTTCCCTTAGCCTCAAGAGGCGTAAGCCTCGAGGCGAACCGAGGCGTAAGGTCGAGGCGAAATAAAAAAAATATAGAAATTATATATCTTATAAAAAAAATACTAAACATCAAATAAAGTTCATAATCAATGGGCCAAAAATACTTGTATAACGTGTTTCTGGGTATGATTCGACCCTTGTATCATGTTTATAACATGATTCCTACCAAAACCTACTAACTTAATTGGATTAAAACACTCTAAATCAAAAAATCCAACCCTAATTTCCAAAATCAAACCAAACGTGTTTCTGGGTATAATTCGACCCTTGTATCATGTTTATAACATGATTCCTACCAAAACCCACTAACTTAATTGGATTAAAACACTCTAAATCAAAAAATCCCAAATCTTACCATGAACCCTAATTTCTAAAATCAAACCAAACGTGTTTCTGGGTATGATTGGATCCTTGTATCATGTTTATAACATGATTCCGACCAAAACCCACCCATTTAACCACTTATTTTCTCTTTAATTGGTTTAGATCTGAAGTTTGACCGGCATTCGCCGGCGTTGACCGCCTCAGCCCTGAGGCGCCGCCTCGTACGCTTCTACACCGCCTCGGGTACATGAGGCGTACGTTCCAAAACACCCCCATGAGGCGCCGCCTCATAATCGTTTTATGCCCGTTTCGCCTCGAGGCGCCGCCTCAGACCGCTTTTTTAAACCATGTACATATGAATGGGTCAAATGGCTACATTAAAATATAAACTAGTATAATAACAATAACAGCTCAAATGGGTCGAAGTGGATCAAACTCCTCGAAGATTATCAAAAGTATTTTTAATGCATACAACCTCCTAAAATAGCTTTATGCAAGAAACAATATTATTATGTAAACAGCTCAAATGGGTCGAAGTTGATCAAACTCCTCTGAAATCATCGAAAGTATTTTTAACGCATACAACCTCCTAAAATCGCTTTATGCAAGAAACAATATTATTATGTAAACAACTCAAATGGGTCGAAGTTGATCAAACTCCTCTAAAATCATCGAAAGTATTTTTAACGCATACAACCTCCTAAAATCGCTTTATGCAAGAAACAATATTATTACTGAGGTAATGTAAATTCGTAAATGTATTTGACATGCTAATTATAAATGGAACATTTAAAATTCTGAAACAAATCCAACACATTCTTGACCCCTTCCAAAAAAATACCCAATTCGCCAACCCTACTTATAACCATAACACAATCAAGCAGGCAACAAGTAGACAGCCAGTCGAGCAATGTACCTGAGGAATTAAGCTCTTAAGATGGGCTTCCCAAATTTCCACACCCTGAGGAGTCCATGCAGCAACATTGCCATGTGTATCAGTAGTAACCAATTCAATCTTCCCGTCATCATTAATATCAGCAGCTACTACAGCCCCCTGAATTTCAGCCATCTCAAGAGGGAACTTCTCCCTTATCTTGCCTGATTTCAAAGAATAGCCACGGGAGTCACAATTCTTAAAGTGATCATTAAAAGGCATTGTATTTCAGTAATAGTGTAATACTAAAACTCTATTACCTTTATGATCGAGAACATAAAATAATCCATAGGAAGTTCCGACTAGGATGTCCAAGTATCCATCACCATCCAAATCCACCACTGTCGGAGAAGAGTATATATAGGCACGGTACTTCCCAGTATCTGTACTCATATCCAGTTCTGCAGTCCACTTAACTTGTTTGGTCTCAAGGTTAAAAACAACAATACCACCACCAACATATTTTCCAATGTCAATACCACCAAGCTCCTTCACACGCTCTGGGTTGTCATAGTACCTGAAAAGGTTACCCATAGTGAAAAAGAGTAACAACCCATTATGAACTACTACAAAGTAACAGATTTAGACTCACTAAGATACCAGTGAATATCTATAAAGCTAATAGGCTTGTGACAATGATTTTGTTACATATAATCCAGAAAGACTATATGATAGAACAGAAACATAAGACTTTCAATGTATAAAAACAAACAAATATTTAACATGTTTAATCTACCTATTATATAGGCTTAAAACTATAGTTATAACTATTAACTTAAGTGTAGTCGTGTAGAAGTAATTTCTCTACATGAAGTAAGTGTGCCGCATCCAGGTTAGATAAATATTTGAATCTTGTGTTTGAGCACTGTTTCAGATAATCCAAACGTGATATAGAATCTTGTGGCAGTTAACAGCTATCATCTACTTTGTATAAGATAATTGTCTGAGTGAAGCATCATTGAGTAGTATATTTAGACTGTCAATGTGCACTAATATATACATAAAATCAAAGTCCTCTCAAGCTCCAAAAATGAAATTAGGACCATACATCAATAGATACGAGGCTACTCACTCATGATCAAAGAAATATGAGACTGCAACAATCATCTCGGAAACCCCATCCTGATCAATGTCAGCTATTACCTGAAAATAAAGAGGACAAAAAACTTCATTCCAGCAATACATACCCTAAAGTGCAGCTTCTAAGGTCCCTAATGTGTTATACTTACAGGAGTGCACAAAATGTGTGAATCAACATGCACATAATTCTGAGATGCTTCGTGCTGTGCTTCACTCCACTCCTCATCACCCCACATAGTCTCATCAACATAATCATCATAGTCATAGTTATACTCATCAGCCAGCTCATCATTATCACGGAATAACTCAAAAGATGAGTCAGCATCAGCCTCAAGCCCTTCATCATTTTCCACTGTTGCAACATGAACATCCTTCTGATCATTGTCCTTGAGTGTTTTTTCTTCAAGAAGTCTTCTTCCCGTCTTTGTGTCACTATTAGTACCTTCTACATTGGCTGAGGTAGTATTTGATGAGGTATTATGTATTTCCGTTGGCAACTCAATATGTGGACTAGTTTTATTTTGTGTATTAGTTGCATCACTGTCATTCTGTGAAGTTATATGTTCCACCGGAGCAGTATTCTCGATAACTTTTGGAGGTTCAGGTATCGGATGCATTTCACTCTCTTTCCCCTTGTTCTCCTCCACACCAGATGTATGGTTCGCTTTCTCCTCCACTCCAGATGTATGGCTAGCTTTCTCCTCCACACCAGATGTATGGTTAGCTTTCTCCTCCGCACCGGATGTATGGTTAGCTTTCTCTTCCACACCAGATGTATGGTTAGCTTTCATGGGGGCTGCAGAAGTGTTAAATTGAGAGTAGGCTGGTTAAATATCTCTTGGAGATCTTATGATTTTGAGTTTTTATAATGTGACTTAGTATTCTATATAAGTATTAAAGTTTCAATGTCTGTTATACTTGATGCAACGTTTACTTGAGTTTCAAAAGATGTTAAAACAAAGTATCGTACATTACACTATTATTCTATTAATCAGATCATATAACTCTTTCATTTACGACATACCCCATAGCTGCATGTAACGAAAAACTAAACTAAAAAGAAGTCTGTTTTTTCAAGCGCGTAGAATTTGCTTAGCATATCAAGAAGTAACTATACAAGGACTTTATCACTCTTTCATAGAAAATTTGATTTAATACTATAGTTCTATACCATTGGTTGAGTTAAATTCATTTTGTCCACTCCACTAATAACTTCCTATTTTATTTGGCTACTCTTTCAGGGTAGAAGTGACTTAACCGGTTGGCTGAAAATAGCAGCAAATCAGTCAAGCCATTCTTTTATGCAAGTATAATAGGTGTGCAATAAGGGATCACTAAGAACACGAGTGAATAGCCAATATCCATGTAAGCAGCTCATGTAAGCAGCTCATGTAGCAGAGTGGCAACGTATATTTTACTCGATACAGGAGCTCACTAATATAATTCCAAAATTCTACTATAAAATTGATAACGTACTAGGGATGGAGTGCATAGCAGCAGCCTCTTTAATGAGTTGCTCATCATGAACATCTGGATGAGAATGGTCAACTGGATCAGGAAGCAACCCCACATACCAATCCCTTTTAGCTTTTAGCCTTGGAACCTCTAATTTATCTGACATCATATAACCTGAAGCACTGCACAAGGGTAAATAAGAAAACACTGAATGTGGATGTTCCAATAAGAGAAGAAGGAAAGAAAATGCTATGGAAACTAATAAATCAGTTGTACCGGAAGAAGAGCACCTCGCCGTTGTATGTAGCCAAAGCTATTTCTCTCACACCATCTTTGTCAATATCATATAAGAGTGGACTGGCATGAACAGTAGACTGATGAAAAGCAGGCCATCCTGATACATTATCCGAAACAGAAGTATAAGTTCAAACTAACTATAAAATGGCATAACTAGTTGGCTACATTCTTAGCCTTAAAGTGTTATAATCACGACAACAAGATAATGACATGCATTAATATATTACATTGGTGCTCCAACGTGAGTACAAATAACATCGGATACTGCTATAGAATGTTATGTAATTTCTGTTACGGTTATCATGGCTGACCATCATGTTAGTCTATGAAATATGTCCTTCTCCTATACATATGATACCCTTTAGTCTGCGTGCTAGAAAGGGAGTTGTAAATTCAGTATGGAGTGCATTACCCTATTAAAAAGTCATTCCATAATACATGTCCATTTATGTACCAAAACACCCAACCGCACTTTGTAAACAGTTATGAACAGATTGTGACTTTTACAACTATAGACAACAGCACGCATATTCTAGAGAAATAGACAAGAGACGATTAATTCTAAGGAATAGCACACCTGGCATTTTGTCTCCATCAGAGCCTTCTAGAACTTCCAGGTAGTGAACAAACGATGGAACTACGATATCAAGCTTGCCATCACTGAGATAAAGATTAATCACCACAAGGTAAATTATTTACAATGCTCAAGATTTAGATAACTGAAGAATTAACACTCATAATTGTGGCATGACAACTCTTCAACAATCAAACGAGATAACAGAATCTAAGAATTATCTATTGTCGAATGAGTAAGGAGACAGATTCCATGATTGATATATTGGAAGTGAAAACACTACATTACAGAGACAGTATGCAGTTATCTTTTACCTGTTAATGTCAGCAATCAATGGTGTCGCATATATGCTAGAACTAACTTCCGTCTGCCATCTTAGCTCCAAATTTTGAGGACATTGTTTGTTCAACAATTCATCCTCATCACTACAGACACCAGAAACAATAAAAAGTTAGTTATAGCATCAATCACATAATACGTACATGGTTAGACATTACTACTAAAATTAGCATACAATAAAGTCCTTATCATACTATCACTCTACCCACTCTGAGATAAGTACTAATTTATGGACCAGAGACGTATCAAAATATCTAGATACAGCACCTTCCTAAAATGTAAAAAGAAGGTAATGCAGCTTCTTGCTACACTAAACTTACGATTACAAAAAACAAAGGCAGTGAATGGGTCCATTTTTACTATTTCTATAAATAGTAATACTTATAAAGCATATATTTATAATGATTTAGAAGATGACAATAGAAGATTATCAATCTAGAAAACCATAAAGATAAGTCGTAAGATCACCTACTAGTAAGCCCATACGAGGAGCTAAAAATATCTCACAAAGTCCAACTAACACAAAAACAATAATCGAATACCGTCAGGACAAAACCATGGTAAAATTTTCTTCTACGCTTTATTAGAAGCTCATAATTAAGAATCATAATCAATAATAAAAAATGTACAAGGTATTACGAGCACTATACCATAAAGCCTTATCTAATGTCAATAATCCCATTCTTAGTACTAAATTATAGACGAGACATATAAAAAACACTTCTTGCTAATTAGACAGTTTCAACTCCCAAAAAAAGTGCAATATATGGGTTCATAACAAACTTATTTGTTGGCTTATGAGCTAATCTGTTTCCGGCTTATGTTTCATAAGCCCCATTTTTTTGGCTTAATAAGTTTACTAGTATGTCATAACAAACTTACATAAGCCCCCAAGTTTCAAAATAGAGGTTATGAAATATAAAGAGAAAACAGATAAGCTAATAAGCCCATAAATAAACACCCCCTTAAATGCATTTCCTTTACCAATATTAGAACAACAAAACGATACTTAGCGCACAACTCCTAACCATTATATAAACTTGATCGACTTGTAACGAAATGACATTTCGGTAACAAACTCAAAGATGCTTGAAATATCGAATCAGTGTAACATTTAAATAATATAAAAGATGCTAAATTACAAAAAAAGAAAGACTTACAAATTGGGATAACCTAAATTATCATCAGTTGCTTCACGGTCACGAAACTTATTATTTGACTTGTCTTGTTCATCTCCATTTATGGAATTCAACGAAATTGAAAACAACACAAGTAACAGCAGAAACAAAACCCTATTAATAATTCTCATCAAGAAGATCTATCTTACTCAGTTAAATAAAATGAATCGATCAATAAACCCTAAGAAAGGAAGGAAGAAGAAGGGAATCTTGTTTGTTTTGTAAACTAAAGATTTATTTAGGTGACGACGAGTGACAGGTGGTGGTCTAACACGTTCGTTGGAATTAGACAAGAGGTTTCTAGCGTTGTTTGGGTTAACGGGTTTATCGGGTCGGGTTGATTCGGGTTTTTTTATTAAAAATGTGTAACTCGCAACCTGACTCGATAAGGAGTCGGGTTGCTTTCGGGTTGGTTGATTCGGGTTACCGGATTGCTTAATTGTTTAACTTAAACACAAAAAGAAAAGTATATAAGTAAAAAAAAAGTGCACAGCAAATGGTTAGTGGTAGGATTTGCAAAAAGAAAAAATATGTAGGGCTTTTAATACAAAAGTATTTAATATCGCAGAGGAGAAAAGTTTCATGCAAAACAACATTTATCTAAAGAACAAAACACAAGATTTCAACCATCCATCCTCTTTCCATTCAATGGTTAAGATTAATTATTATTTTAAAATGAAAATAGTCTGAGGGGCATTTTAGTCATTACCTAAAACTAATAATAAGATTACTCTCCCCGTTTCACACACACACAAACGGTTACCTCTCTTCCCAATCTCATATCCTCAATTAGTCTAACCCTAACCACCCCTAAACCACCGCTAAACAGCCGTCAAACCATCGCGAAATCATAAATCATTCCATTAAACCTATCTAAAGGCGGTTCGTAGACAGTAGATTTTAGTAGTGGATTAGATTAGCTTTTTAGAATGAGTGTTTGGATTAGCTTTTAGGAATCAGTAGATTAGCTTTTAGGATTAGCTTATTTTTGTGATTGAATGACTGTTTTGATTAGGTTATTTTTGCGATTGAATGAGTGTTTGTATTAGCTCATTTTTGTGATTGAATGAGTTGCATGGAATGAACCTTTTTTTTTTTTTTTTTTTTTTTTTTTTTTTTTTTTTTTTTTTTTTTTAATGTTAGGTGTTCTCAAATCTACTTCTAGTGGTTTGCCTAGGAGGAAGTTTGCTCATATGGATACTCTTTATGCCAATTCCGATAAAGTTTTGAACCCAACGCCGTTGTCTCAGTTTAATCCTTTTGAGAAGTCGGCGAGTGTTGTTACAGTGAATGAATCGGTTGTTGATAAAGGTAAGGCGACGAAATCGTCGAATGTTGATGTTGGTAAAGTTATTTCGGATGTTGTTACTGATTTGGCAAGTGAAAGGATAAGCCAGATGATAAGGCAAATGAGAAGGAGCCTTATGTTGTTAAAGTTAAGTCGATGGGTGTTGTTTATGAGAAACGCAAAAGTGATCATAAGAAGGATAAGCAGGCTGGTGTTGTTATTGAGAAGCCTACGGGTGATGTTACGAAGCATAAGGTAAAGGTTATTGTGACTTTTGTTGTTAATAAAAAACTGAAGTTGAATTTTAAGGCACCGGCTGTAGTAACTGATAATTCGTCAAAGGATAAGGCACAAGTTAGGACAAAGGGTTCTATTTTGAGAGATAGGGATCAGGCACAAGTTGAGGCCAATACGAAGGCGCTGGAGACGGAGTCTGTTCACGCAGTATCAGAAGGTGTTGTTTTGAGTTTGGATAAGCCAGTTCAGGAAGTAGTTAATGAGAAGCGTACGTCGAATGTTAAGGCACCGGTTGTTTTAACTGATAAGGCTGGTGTTAAGGATAATTTGTCTAAGGATAAGCCACCAGTTAAGACAAAGGCTTCTAAGGATACGAAGGCCTCGGAGAAGAAGTCTATTAAAGCATTATCGGAAGCACCTGTTTTGAGGTTGAAAAAGCCAGTTCAGGAAGAAGTAAAACCAAAGTGGAAATTGGTTTTATCAAAAGTAGATCAGAGTAAAAAAAAACCTGAAGGTCAAGCCGCAAAAAGGTGTATATCTATCTTTTTATGTAATTAATACAGAATCCCATGGGATTCTATATGATCCCTTGTGATTCATAATGAATCCCATGGGATTCATATTGGATCCCTTGTGATCAAGTTATTTATATTGTGTCTTTTTTTATGTAGACGCCGATGATTTTCAAGATTAAAAATTTCATTGCAAGAGAAAGAGGTGCAATTCAGGTTCTGATTCTGCATCTCTTGAGGAAGTTGTACATAAGGAGAAAAAGAATTTGAAAGTCAAGCGGCTAAAAGGTGTAGTTTCTTAGAAACCATCTTTTTATGTAATTAATACAGAATCCCATGGGATTCTATATGATCCCTTGTGAATCATATAAAGTCCCATAGGATTCATATGGAATCCCTTCTGATCAAGTTATTGATTTTATGTCTTTTTTTTGTAGACCCGGGTGAATTTGAAGATTCTGAAGTTGATTCTAAGAAAAAGAAATTGAAGGGTAAGGGTGCGTTGAAGATAAAGAAGGACGATTCTCCATCTCCTGAGCAAGTTATACCTGAGGATCTTATGAAGCAGCTTATGAAGAATCTGTTGAAGAATTCGTTTGTTAAAGAATAAGTTGATGAGGAGAATGAATTGAAGTCGAAGAAGAAAGGCAAGAAGAAAGAAAAAGAGTTGACGCCTAAAGAAATACAACATGAAAAGTATCTTTCTGGTTTTCCAATTCTTCATGCTAGGACATCACCTACTGTTCTTTATACTTCCATCCATGGCATAAAAAAGGTTAATATTGAGAAGTTTCTGGCAGAGATAGGTTTTAGCTCATTTTTAAGCTTAATATAGAATACATTCCGTCTAGGTTAGGTAGGTATGTGGTTTCTAAATTTGATGCTGAGACTTACTGGTTGAAATTGGAAAATGGCCTGTCAATCGAGGCCACCCATTCCAAAGTTCATGAGATGTTAGGTATTCCAATTGGCGGTGAATCTTTTTTTAAAACCATGTCACTTGAAGATGACTTTGAAATGGATTGGGTTCGTCAGTTTTACCCAAAAGTTGTTAAGGATATCCGAGTGAATGATATCGCTTTGAAGGTTATTGAGTGCAAGGAAGTTGACTTCCTTTTTAAAGTTAACTTTCTTACTCTTTTTACAAACACTATGGGTATGGTTGTTGGGTTAAAAGGGCAGATTAACTTAGATGTTGTTAGGCGGGTTCGTGAAGATACTGATATTAGTGGTATTGATTGGTGTGAGTACATTTTTCACTGCCTTAAATATAGTAAAGAACTGACAACTCTTCTTAACCAATACACTGGTCCATATACCTTCCTCGTTGTAAGTTTTAAATTATACGAAGTTTTAAATTGTTTTCATGTTTGTGTGACATATTTGTTGTAACTTGCTTACACTTTTTTTTTCAGCTTTTGTATTTAGATTCAACAAAGTACGAGAGGCTTTCTGTTGTCCGCACACGTCCAGCAATCAAAAACTGGTCATCATTTTTAATGGGTCAAAGACAGGACTTGGAACTGAAAGAAGAAGTTATGGGTAACTTAAAACTTCATGAAGAATGGACCGAATCCGAGGTGCAAACGACCGAAGGTTTTATTCCTGGTGGTTCTTCTGAAACTTCTTTCAAAGAGGTTCGTTTAATTCTTGTTTTATATTTTTTGTTTTTCTTGAAAATCCCATGTGATCATGTTTAGGGTCCTATGGGATTCATACAGAATCCCATGGGATTCTTATAGAATCCCATGTGATTTTAGGTTATTACAAGTGGGGATTCTTGCAGAATCCCATGAGATTCATTATCAATCCCATTGTATTCTTATTAGAATCACTGCCAAATCCAATGTGCTTATCTTATAATGAATATTCCTATTTGATTTTACTTCAGGATTTTTTTTTAACAAAGTTCAAGAAAAGTTAGATGTTATATGCAATGAAAGACATGATCTTGAAGAAATTTTGACGATAACTAGGGTAGAATACCCTGCCGATGTAAAGCTCCTTGAACTACATAAAAAGTATGTTCATATTTTCAAGCATCCAATTTCATTAAATGATGAAGATCTTGTAGATACCGTAGAGGGGGTGAATACGTTTTCATTAAAAACTTAAAACTTTTGTATCAAATGACCAATCAAGTTTGATGTTGTTAGCCTTAAAGTTTTGTTATATTCGGGAATTGCAATAGTATTTAAGTACAAGGACTAGTCTTGCCATTAGAGTATAGATTAGATTGTATTCTTGTATAAATACCCTCCTAGTCACAACTAGGAGGGTGGATGTCTCTTTATATCTTTAGATGTGTGTGGTTTTCTCCTCTCTCTCTCTAGAAAAACACACACATCTTCTCCTTTCTTAATCTAATAAATACTATGTCTTTCCTTTACTTTGAGCTTCCCCGACCCCCCGAACCACATGAATCAATAATATTATCGGTCCTACAATTGGCATCAGAGCTATGGTGTTGTTATTTTGTTGATTTGTGTGGCTCGTATACTGTTTTAAGCTGTTTTTTTTTTATCATATTTTTACTTGTCGGAATTTTTTTTCCATCTTTATTGATAAACAGTTTATTATACAAGTTTTTGGTGTATCAAAAATGGTCATAAAAGTCACATGCTTTATCCAGGTTACATATTTCTGTCTTGTGTCATCCTTTTGTCCAAACAGATTATGTAAAAATATATCTTTTTATGACTTTTTGACTTTTTATTACCTTCCTGTGAATACGTTGTGGTAAAAAAGGTTCAAGAAAATAGTATTCAATACATGGTCTGTTGCTCAGAATTTTTTTTGGCCGGAAAATTGATCAGAAAAGTACGCCGGAATATGGTCAACGGGTCAAAACCCTCTTTCTACGTGAAACTTCGATTTTCTACGCATAACTTGGACAAGTTATGCGTAAGGTTCATCTAAGGCGAAAAACCCTCATCTTACGCGTAAAACTTACGCAAAAGATGGGTTTTACGCAAAAGATTATGCTTACGCATAAAGTCTACGCAAAAGTTGATGTTTACGCTTAAGGCAAGTCTACGCAAAACATAGTCTACGCATAAGGTACCAACAAGTCTACGCAAAAGGTTTTGCGTAAAGTGACCATACTGAAAAAGTTATGCGTAGAGTGACCAAACGAAAAAAAAGGAGAGTAAGATGAAGCAGACCATAGACCATAACCTTAATACCAAACTCAGTTTTACTATCCATCATAGGTCCAATGAAAAACATGTATCGAGATAACTAACCAACAACAAATCCAATATCATTTTCATAATTCCGTCTCCACCATCACGACTACTACCACATCACTACTACATCTCAAACTTCAAACAAACCCTACTTAACGCAAATGATCTCAGAAACATTTCAAACTTCACCTCGAATCTGTCTCAAGATTTTTTCTTACATTGAAATCAAATCATCATCGATCAAATCTTTTTGAAGATTAACTTCAGTTATATCCGAATAAAAAAAAAGATTCATAACAGATTTTGTTATAATCGCTCTTTTGCTTCGTTGGCTCGTTTAAACTCAAACGATAAACTCAACACAATTAGACCTACCCGTGATTGTTTATCAAGATCTTGCTGTCCTCTTCGTGGGTTCTTGATCCGTGCTCTAAAGATAATCAGTTGGTTATGTGGTGTACTCATTTGATGATGAGATTAGATGAGATTCGGTTATGGCTATTTGATGATGATGAGAGGAGATTATTGTTCTCGATACGATTGAGATGGAGATGAGATGAGTTTGATGAGTTTTGACTATTTTTAGAGAGAGTATTGGTGGGGGCGGAGTATAATATGAAATGTATGAGATTAGGTTTTGTGAAATAATATCCGTATACTTAGGTTTAATGATATATATACCGGTTATTGTTTTTCTTTGGATTTGGGCTTTTGAACTTTATCCTGTTTTGGGCTGCTATGTTAAATCAAAAGATTTTGGGCTGCAAAGGTATATAAAAAACATGGATATGGACTGACGTAATAATTGGGTTGAAATGAATTAATTATCCAATGTATTTTTAATACATTGTGTTAATCGTGGCATACTGACTGGTATTTTGGACTACAAATTTCACGCGGATACATATTTTACGGCTAATGTTTTCAATGAATGTCCAATGTGACTACGGAGATGATTCGTTATTATTTATTTGGGTTTGAAGTGAGGTTTTACGGATGCGTGTACTTATTTCATCTTCTTTCTTTCTTCCCTTCCGCGAAGATGACTTGTTTGGGCATATATTAATGTTGACAAAGACTTGAATATCTAGTTACTTTTGTGATTCTCTCTCTATACTTACAAAGTAGCTATCACTTTAAGGAGTTACATTGTAGTGCTCAGTGTCTCACATAGTTGAGGATATGTCAAGATGGATTGTGCTTATTACACTTCTTTAGGGGTATAAGGTACACCGTTCTTAGTCACAAGGATAGTACAAGCTTAAGTCACAAGTCTGGGGGATTTTACTTCATTCTCAAGTTCGTCATATCGGGTTATCTTTGAATGTGGTTACTACAAAGAGCCGTTGTTTGATACAGGGGGTTGGTAAAGAGTTAGACATATCAAATGGTATTGTTAGTAGATTGGGTTTATCAACATCTTCTCACAAGCTGATATGATTTATGATAGAGTGCTTCCAGTTAATGCTTTTCGTACACATTATTATGCTGATTCCGATAAATCGTAACCATCAGGGGAGAGAAATGTGTACATCGAGGACGCACAACAAGTTCACGTGATCGGGTTTAATGATTTATGAAATGATTTTTGTCAGAGATTGGTTGATTCTATATCCTTATCCTCTCAACTATTTCTACGTACTTCTACCTTATCCACCTTCACCAATTTCGGGCAACAAATTCAAGATGATCAGTGTTTCAACTTGTTACTTTGGTGTTATCATTTCATGTGTACGTTACGGGCTGATTTGCTTTATGCAAGATAACTGGAATGCATTTGGTGAGATGAAGATGTTGATATTCTGTTCCCCCAAATGGACAATCTTGAAGAAGGTCGAGTCTACAGTCTGTTCTACATTTTTCGCTGCGTGTTAGAAGACTAAAGACGGTTTGCAGTTAATTATCAAAAGACTTCTTCAGTTTCAGGGCATTCATCAGAAAGGTTGTCAGTTTGGGGGAGAGCACTAATTAGGGGAGAGTGAAAAGTCATACTTAATCCCTAATTAGATTTGCTCACAATGTTCTTCTGCAAGTAAAGAGATGGCAGCTGAGAAGATTCAGGAAGCTGAATGAAACAATGAAGTTTGAAGACCACTCTCGGAGCTGTTGCGCTTATGTTTTGTATTTAATTTTACTTGTAGGGAACGTTGTAAGCAATTCCCGTATAACATCACTTTGGGGAGAGATTGTTAGCCTTAAAGTTTTGTTATATTCGGGAATTGCAATAGTATTTAAGTACAAGGACTAGTCTTGCCATTAGAGTATAGATTAGATTGTATTCTTGTATAAATACCCTCCTAGTCATAACTAGGAGGGTGGATATCTCTTTATATCTTTAGATGTGTGTGGTTTTCTCCTCTCTCTCTCTAGAAAAACACACACACACATCTTCTCCTTTCTTAATCTAATAAATACTATGTCTTTCCTTTACTTTGAGCTTCCCCGACCCCCCGAACCACATGAATCAATAATATTATCGGTCCTACAGATGTAATATGAGAAGTCTCAACAAAAAGTCTTACTACAACTAGTGATAGTGGATTTACATATGTGAAACATATTACTATGACACACATAAATATCACACAATATATGCAATAAGCCACACACTCATAAAAGCAATGCAAGTATAAAATGATAAATGCAAAGATAAAAAGTAAAGAGATAGGTTAAGAAAACGCAAACCCGGACACGGTGATTTATAGTGGTTCGGTCACGAAGCTCTTCTTCGCCCTACTCCACTCCCCGAGTACCCAACTCGAGAGTTACTTCACTAATCAACAAGCTCCATTCTCGACGGAGAAAACCATACAACGTCGCTTACATTATTTTTCGACACTAAGCTAAATGTCGAGTACTAATCTTAGCTAGTACCAATCTACTACGATCTACCCGATCCTCACAAATCACACAAATTTCAAGATCCACATGATCTACACTTGATCTACTCACAATCTACCGATCTACTCACGGTCTACCCGATCTACCCTTGATCCACTTGATCAACACACAAGCTCACTAGCTACAAGAGATCTCCAAGATCTCAACAAGATCACAATGATCCACTCTCACAAGACTAACCAAAAGATAATGACTACTTGATGTATATCAAGATACAACAAGTTTACAACAAGTAATGCAAGTGCACTACTCAATGACTCTAACACTTTGTATCATCTTGATACTTTGTGTTCTTCTCTTGGACTAGAAGAGGAATGAAGGTGATCACTTGAATGGATGATTGGATCACTCTAAAACAAACTAAGACTTTCTAAATGATTAAAGAAAGTGATCTAACTAAGAAGGGTTTAAACCAGAGAAAAGTGGCTGGAAAAAATCAAGTGGGAAGTGTAAAATGATCCACTATTTATAGGCAAGGAGAAATTTGACCGTTACAGGGGGACGACACCACTAATTGTCACACGGTACCACTAAATTTAGTGGTACCGTGGTACTGTGCCAGACAAAAGCGCTCCCATTTTTATTTTTAGTGGTGAAAGTTTATTTAGGGAAGTTTGGAGCTGATTTGGGGGGAAAATAGCTGTTGGGATTTTTAAAATGATTTTCCCAAATAAAACATTTCTTTATAATTCAAAAACAATTTGTAAAATATATTTTTGAAAATATGTTTTGTCACATTTATAAAAATGTGAAGTTTAGAACAAAAAAAATTATTTCTTTGATCATCCATCAAGCATTAAATTTGTTTGTTCATACCTTGAGTGATTTACGTCGGGATAGAAATCTACGACTCTGTTGAAGCATACTTGAGACGTCGAGAGATGTTGATGTAAGTATACGTTGATGATTTGTGTTTACAAGTAACTTGCGCATTTTACGTTACGCATTACAAGTTACATGTTTGTCATCATTAAAACCGAAGAAACCGTTTAGTTTAAATATCATAATATTTGCACTAACAATCTCTGATGAGTGTGTAAATACTCATCATTTTTGTCTTATATGAACTGCCAAAACATACAAAAACACCCAAATATGTATCAAAATACTTAAAATATCTTAGAGGTGTGTTTTATATGTTTCAAACACAAAATATGCAAAAACAAATGAAAAACGTACAAAGTTTGCATAATTGGCAGTTTCAGTCCCTCAAATTTCATAAATTTGCAAAACTAGTCCCTGGTGAATCAAAACTTGTACAAATGTCATAAAAGGTCCTTGGGATTCATAAGTTGTAAGAAATAGTCCTTTAAAGTTTAAAATCACATATTTACAACTTTGGTCCCTCAACTTTGAAAAATGTCAAAATTAGTCCCTAAGGTTTTAAAAATGGAAAATAATCAAAATAAACCTTATACTATTCTTAAAATGACATAATTGGTCCTTTGTGTTAACTATTTGATATTTACAGGTTTAGCCCTTCAAAATCAGAAAATTACATGAAAGGTCCCTGAAGTTTGGTGAATTGTCAGTTTTGGTCCCTGGGCATTTAAAAAATAGAAATTATCAAAAGAGGTCCTTGGATAATTCAAGATTGGCAAAACTCACCCTTATGACAACTTTGGTAAAATTACATTACAGGCCCCCAAACTTTCAGAAGTTACAACTTAAGTCCTTGTGATTTATTTTACCAAAAACCAAACGGATCCTAAACAAAAAAATAAAACACAAACCAGCCCACCTCTTTTATTTTTACCCAAGCCCACCTCTGAGCCCAAAATAAACCCACAGAACCGTTTTAAATAACACACCCCAGGGTCAACTTTGACCCTCGGTCAAAGTTTGGTCAAACACCACCCAAACTACCATCTTCCCCCCCCTAAACCACCTGGTTTCACCAGTCCACCACTTGCACCTCTGACAACCCTCACCCTTATCCCTTCATCACACCTTCCAACACCAATCACATCACTCCACCCCCCCCTATGGTCTGTTCAGAGCCAAATTGCTTAAAATTGTCTTTCCCGCCAAAATTGCAAGAAGAGCATAGGTGGTCCAAGTGGTATTATTTTTGGTGGGATTTGACAGGTGGGACCCAAAAAGCTCAAATGATGTATAAAAGTGAAGATTGGAGCAGAGGAGGAGGGTAATTAGTGTAGCCTTAGTGTAATGTAGTCGTAGTTAATGTAACTTTCAATTTCCTTTGTAATTTTCAATTCAATTAGTGAAACTCAGTTTGTTTTATGTGTTGTAAACTTCATTTGATCATTAATTAAAGTTTTATTAGTTAAATTGAGATTTGGCATATTTGAGCTAATTTGACAAATTTGCTTATAGTGTGTTAGACATTGTTAAAACCTGACCTTTCAGTTTATTTAAGTCCAACTACAAGTTTTACTAAGTGTCTGAGTTGTGTTGATTAGTTTAAATCATACTTACAATAATTATCAAAATTCCAAAGAAAATAAATAGAGAATTAGTGTTCAAGGAAGCAAGATGAAAAGGAGCTTGGGAGATTCTGACTTTTATTGGTTTTAGAACTCATGGGAGTGTTAGGTAACTGACTTTGGTTCTTGTTCACCCACTGAGCACACTGTGGAAGAAACTTGTAAGTTTTTTCATGTTTTCATGTTTTCAATTGTAACCTGTCATATTAAGTTATTGTTCCTAGTAATTGTTCAAATTTGATTTGGTAGTGATAACTAGTTAATAATTCAGCTTAAGTCTCAGTTTCATGTAATAGATATGGTAGAAGCTTTGTAAATCTCAAATCAGTGTCCATTAAGGGGTGTTTGGATGAGAAGGTTAGGTGGCTTTCAAATCTGTATCATGTGTTGTATTTGGTTTAGTTAAGTCACATTAGGCTTATGTTAGTTAGTTTAGTCATAAAATTCATGGTTCTTTCCTTAAAAAGTCAAAATTGCTTTCAATCACCCTTGCATGCTTAACTGTTATGGTATTGAGTTTCATAATCCACCATATCTCTGCATAAGTGAGTATTGTAGCTTAATTTCATTAGTTTGTAGCTTAATATAGCTTAATAAATCAGTAGGAGCCCTTAGAACTTCATTAAAGTCAAACTAGAGTGTATTTCAAAAAGTCAAACTGTCACATGATCAGATTTTTATCAAAATAGAAAGATTTGTTTTGATTTTTCTAAGAAGAGTTAAAGCTTAATATTTTCAGAATAAGTAGTCTTGCACCTCATCTTCAAGGTCCTTGCATCCATTGATTTTTGTGAATTTTGTGTGGACCCCACCACACCTTCAAACACAGCTGCAGGGGGTGGATGATGCCCTGCATCAGCAGACCATGGCCAAACCACCACCTTTGGTGGTGGTTTCTGACCACCACAGTGACCCCCACTACCCAAACCTTGGTTCTATCAACTCCCCTCCTGGCAAGGTTCAACCATTGACCTTTGCTTTGACCTGAGACCCAGTGGACCCCACCTTAATTCAGCTTGGAACCTTGTCCCATTTTGTCTCAGATTCAAAATAAGCAAAGTGCTTATTTGTGATTTGTGGCTTATTTAGGCTGCTTTTTCAGTTGAATCTTTCTTACACTAGTTCACACAACTGATTTGGACCAAATTTCACCATAGTGGGTCCCACATAAAGGCATTTTAGCTTATTTTGCTTATTGGTCAACAATAGTCAACTGTTAGCTTTTTAGCTTTCATTTCTGCTTATTTTTAGCTTATAAAAAGTTTGTTTTTACAAAAGTTATTTATTTTTATGTATAATATAGGTTTGTAAAATAAAAATCAAGAAAAACAAATATAAAATTAAGTGATAGTTTCTATTTAATTAAATTTAATTTTAATTTCCATTTTTACATTTTTATTAAGTAAGTTGTGTTTTTATATTTTTAATAATTTCATCTTAGGTTAAAATAGTTATAATAAATTTTTCAGATTTTTATTTGGTCATTTAGTATTTATTAGAATTAATATTAGTTATATTAGAAATTAATTAATAATTAGTTTAAAATAGCATAATTAGTTTTTATTAAGCAAAACCTTGTTTTTATATTTTTTATATCTTATATATGTTATAAAGTAATTTTAGAGATTTTATTAGAATTTTTACTGTTCATTTAGTATTTTTCTTAATTTAAAATAGTTTAATTAGTTAATTAATGTTTAATTAGTAGTTAATTAATATAAAATTCACAAAAAGACAAAAACACTTATTTTTAATTTTAAAACTTATTTTTAGTTATTTTATAATTTTAGAAATTTTATTTTAATTTTTCTAGTATTTAATTAGTGTTAAAATATATTTAAGTATTTTAAATATTAATAATTAGTAATAATTAGTATTTAATTAATATTAAATAATTAATTAGGGTTAAAATTTATTTTCTTTTTCTAAAAATTTTCTTTTACCTTTTAGTTTGTAAAAAAGTCATTTTCACCCCCTGGGTGTTTTCAGATTTCCGTTTTTACTTTTTATTTCGTACGCTTACGTTTTATTTAAACGTGAACGTACGCGTTTTAAGTTTTAAACGTTTCTGGTTTTCCTGACTTTCCAGTATTGTTAATATAGTGTATTTAAGCTGTTTTCTTTCATATTCCAGTAGTGTAACCATCACAACTCATTTATACCCTTTTCCTGTCCAAATTCACCCGATCACATAACCGTTTTAATACCATCCACACCTCGTCGGGACATAACGACCCGGGGAAACCCTACACTTCCACGGAGCATTGATTCTAGGCTGTCTTTGACTTGTTGACCTTGGTCAATAATAATCTGACGGTTTAGGCTCAAATCAATCTCCCCCTTTTTTATGCTGACAAATATGTAAACCGTGATACATAGTAAAATGTAAAAGTTACCCGTTTACACTCCCTTCTCCCCCTTTTGTCGAAGCAAAAAGGTATTTGCCTCGAGCTCTCCCTTGAATTCATTCCCTACTTCCCCTTATTACACTACTATCATTTCTCCCCAGAAATGCGAGCTTGCATCTTCCCAGTGAAGTCTTCTATCACCACTTGTGAAGACGACTCCGAGCTATGTAATCAAATACCCCCGAGCTCCCCTAACTTAATGCTCCCCTATGGTGATTGAATCCCTTTATTTATTTACCTTAGTATCTAACTGATGAGGCGAAAAATGAACCGTTTTTAGGGGGTCATTTTAGCCCGGATTCGAATTTATTTGATCAAATATTGCCCTAAATCGTTCCTTTTGTCATTTTAGGTACTTTTGGAGTGAATTCTGGAAAAGGAAGAATTTTGGACGTTTTTGGAGCATAAAAGTGAAGAAAACGGCAAAGTCTTAATTTTCCTTGCTGGGAACAGTACCTAACGGCGTCAGAAGTTTCTTAAGGACGGCGTCAAGAGTAATACAAGAGGTGGAAGTGGATAAAGTCTGTGACGGTCCAGAGAGTTTTGTACTAGGGACATGACGATGTCACCCAAGGCCGTCACGTGTAAAATTAAAGAGTGATGGCCCAGAAGACTTCCTGAAGGCGTCACGTAGGCCATCACGTGTTAACTTGTCACAACTTGCGCGCGGAGTAGCTGATATTGTTTTGGTCATAACTTTTGCATATGAACTCGGATTTAGGTGATTCAAAAGCCCACGCGAAGAGGACGAAGAGATCTACAATTTGGTGAAGAAAAGTTGGTCGTGACGCCGTCAAGGTTGGTCTGACGCCATCATGATCGGGCCGGGCAGAAAATAGCCTATAAATATAACATCATAACTTCACTTTTTGTAAGCCCTAAACCCTAAGGTCGATTCCTGGGTTTAGGTAGGTGTTTTTCTAGCAACTTAGAGGGTTTCAATCACTCCATAAACATCTTGTATTGGTTTGATGATTCTATCTTAATTATGTTTTCCATTATCATTGTTGTTTGCTCTTCATTGATTATGTTTTGCTAATTCACTTTGTGTCTACTTATGATTGTGTGAAACTTGTATATAATTGATTAGATCTTATTGATTCCTTGTTGATGTTTGTGTCTATCTTCATCAATTAGGGTGTGACACTTCGATAGGTCTAATTGGTTTAGCTTATAATTCTTGTTTCCTATTGTCTCTTGTTTCATTGAATGAATTCGATGTTAGGCTTAAGAAAACTGACAGACTTCCATTGGTAACTTGCTTGAACGTCTTAAGAAACATGATCGGAGGTGTACTACGATTTTTGGTTGTATTTAATGCGTAGGAGAATTCTAATGATCCCATGTTAGGAGCTTCTAACCGCTCAACATAGGAGTGAAGTAGGATCCTATAGAGTTAGGGAATATTGTACACGGCCCTACGACTAGTATTAAGGAATACAACCCGTCAATTAAAACAAGGTGTGACGATTCAATAGGTAGAATTGGATAGCTAGCAAGGAGTAACATATCATGGGTAGACATGCTTCACTTACCTTGTAGAACCTTAGTTTATTTTTCTTGCACATTAGTTTAATTAGTAGCTTTTGTGTTAGTTGATTAACAACTAATTCCGCCCCTCCTTCCAAAACCCGAGATTTTTACTTGCTATTCATAAAATATAAAAATACAAAAAGAATCATCCTTCACCTTTAGACCTAGTTAGATTAATTTCAATCCTAACGACACTATTCCTGAGTTGAACGATCAATCCCCCGGTACTTGTCACTATACTATACTACAACGATCAGGTACACTGCCTGGTGGGGGTTGTAAGCTTCTCGAGATCCCTCAAGAGGTAAAGCCTGGTGCGATTCCCACGTATCACTAACGGATCCATGGATCAGATTCTTACAAAGGCTTTTCCTACATCAAAGGTTAGCTTCGTGCAACATAATATATAAGAGTATAGGAGCAACATTATAAGGATAGAATACATATAGTAAAACATGCAATGGTTAAACTATGTGAGTGACACAGCCTAAAAGAAAGCCCAAGAAAGTTGAGCGACACAAAAAGATGAATGCAAATTGCAATTCAAAGACACTTGAGTGTCACAACCCGACCAACAACCTAAGGTGTAATTGTTCAATCAATCACACTAACAAGAACGAGTTTCGTTCGTTGACTGACTCATAAAATGACTTCTTCCAAGTTGTCTTTGGGAAGGCAAGTTCTAACAAACCTTTTGAAGGACATAATCATCTACCTAAGATGATTGGTGTTAAGGATGGTTTGTTGATAAGACATACTCTAAATGATTACTATTATGACAAGTCATGCCATAAAGTACACTCGATAGAAGATAAAAAAACTGAAAATGAGAACGATATGCACCTAGATGTGAATGGAAATGATTCCATAAGATGGGAAAGTGTTGCTTTTGACCTTTAAAGAAAGGTGGGGAAAGATGGTTTAGATTAATATATCATTTGCACTGACAATGAGATGCATGATATATTTCAAAAGAGAAAAAGAAAATGTGCATGTGATCCTAACAGGATTGTTGGTGGAGATCTCTAACGGGGTTGAGGTAACGAAGTTCTAGATTACTAGTTTGGATGATCCTAGTTGTATGTTAGAGATAATTTGGTGCATGAAGGGTTTCGTGTAATTATGAGGATTGAAGGTTTTTGAACTAACTATCACTTATCCAAAGTGAGGAATAGTTTTAAAGTTTGAGTGTAATGATCGATGTGTTGAAGGTTTTTAGACTAACTATCATTGTCAAGAGTGAAGTTTAGTTATAAGGGTTGGGTATGATGATGTTAATGTGAGGTTTAAAGATGAGATGCAAGATAAGCTTGGAATGGTGAGGTCTTATATAGGTAAGAGTTGTGGGATTCAAATAAAAGTTGGTGGTAGTGTCTTATGTTGTAGTGAGGGAATCTTAGGGTGTATGTGAGTTTGCAAAAATTTGCAGGTTTGAGGTTAGCAGGATCTAAAGGAAACAATGAACATTCATCAAACAGGGGCACGATACCACTAAATGCCGCATGGTACCATTAAATTTAACGGTATCGTGGCCTATTTAACGGTACGTGACCTGGAAGTCATGAATTTTCTTGTGCAGCCTAGTTCTGGCCAGCTAAAGGGAAGTTTTCTAGGGAATAAGAACTACATTAGTGTGTTCTTGAGACTTGAGAGTGTTTATTGAAATACTATATGAGTGTGTTTTCGCTCCCCCTTAATCTATGACCATCCGGACAAGATGTATAAAAATAAAATAAAGAGGAAAACAAACGTTGACGGAAGCTATGAGCTTAGTAACATCATGACAAGTGGTGGATAGCGTACAATAAACTTCACCTTTGAAGTCACGTAGCTCTTCTCAATCATTGTGAATATTCAAAGAACATTCATATGATGAGGCATGTGATCACGTGGAGATATCCTAAGGGTTAAGAAGATAAAATCTTCAAGGTTGTAAGGTTAGTGATAAAGTTCTAGTGGGGTTATCTATGTTGATGAAGAACGGTTATCTCAACTTATCCTAGCGGTTAGTCGCTTGAGGTATGAGGAAGAAGAGTGGGATGTGGAAGCATTGGTAGTGTAGAGCGAAAGTTAAAAATTATAGATAATTTGAGAAGATAATGGATACGGAAGTAACCAAGCATATGATGTGTTTAGTACCATGCAAAAGTGAAAGGGAAAAGGATGAGGAATCAGAAGATAGATTAGTGAGACTTTTCGACACGAGGAGAGGATTTATATACCTAATAAATTCTTTTTACGAGATGAACGGTAGTACTAGACGAGAAGAGATGACTTTTATATTTTCGAGGAAATATATAGGTAGTCATAAGAGCGATGTGAAGGATGACTTAATATTTCCAGTGAAATATTTAAAAAGTCATGAGACGAGATGTAAGGGATGACTTTAATATTTCCAGTGAAATATTTAAGTGGTTATACAAGGGATGTGAATAATAACTCAATATTTCCAGTGAAATATTTAAAGAGTCATGAGACGAGACGCACGAGATAACTACAATATTTCCAGTGATCCAAGTAGTCATAAGACACGATTCGGAAGAAAGAGAGTATCAACATACTCTTGATGAGATAGAGGGATAAATCCAACGGGATTTGACACGAGATTATTGACAGTTCGAGTTGACTTTAATATTTCCAATGAAATATTTAGATAGTCATAAGACGAGATTCGGAGGAAGGAGAGTACAACATACTCTTGGCAAGATAGGGTGACGATTTGTTTTCTATCCTCAAGCTAATGGATAAATTCAATCCTCATTATCTATGAGGTGAGCTTGAAGACAGAACATGATGACAAACCTATGGGGATAGGAGGAACTAACGGAGATGAATATACTTGGTCTTAAGGAGTGTATATTCATACGAGGATGAAAGGAACTACTAATCACTTATGTAGTAACTCGTGAGTCCTTTGTCATCTAAAGGTTGATGTTCGCTTTGGGCATTTGGATGAGCGTTTTAACATATGTTGTTAAGAGGCTTTGAATAAGATGTTTCAGATATGACTTTTAACAATTGCTATCGCAAGTTAAAATTACTTGAATATTTTGGATGGAATATTTAAGTTGTCAAGCCTACTCCAAGTTCTACTAGGTTTGTATCTAACCTTCCCATGACAAAAGGGTGTATTAGTTGGAAAAAGGCGAAGTGATGACCAGGGAATTAGGATAACTTTGCGACTACTTTAACTTATAGGTTTTGACACTAGTGTATGACTATATGACTTCTAAGGGTTCATAGTAATAGGCATACCGAATTCCTAATGTGTTAAAAGGACACAGTGTGGGTGCGAAATTTACAAGCAAATCATGTAAAATGCACATAAGGAATAAATGCAAACATCATGCAAAACATGATAATCATTTAGCATTTAAGAGCATGTATCGTAGATATGTATATCAAGAGATATAATATCCAAACAACTAATCAAAGACAAAACGTTTCTAATAAGCATGCATTCAATAATTACTTAATTAATTATTGAGCATTAAGAGAGCATGAAGGCATCTAATCATATCTCACAAGAACATGTTATCAATTAGAAACACATATGTGGGATGCAAGTAATCTAGGTTTGCTAAGGAGAGTCCTAAATCCTACTAGTTCATAATGCAATCCTAATAGGAGACAAAGTTCACTGATGTAAACTTTCTTCAGTCAAATGTAGGAATGAAACTTTTTCAAGTTGGAGAATTAGTATGAGACTATCACTAGTGGTGCTCAATTCAGGCTAAACATGACCATTTTTACGGGTTATACCACGAACCCAACTTCCCTCCTGGAAGCAATTCAACCGTTAGGTCAAATTGAATTTCTAGTGCTATAGGTTCTCCAGTAGTAATTCTCATGTTAGAAAAAGTCAAATTCCTATATTTGCCTATCGAAGTGTAGCAAAGATGACATTAACTTATTTTGTTACTACATGGCCTAGTATGACTCTACTAGACATATTTAAAAAAAATGTGCATAAAGATGACACGTCTTACACAATATCCTAACAAAGGCAAGCAAAATATTTCAATTTCGTGTTTGTGATTTAGAGATTATTTTGGTTTAGATGTTGCATTTTAAGATCTCTTGGACGACATCTTCTTTTGTTGAGTTGTTACATTTTACTTCAACATGATTTGATTTTCTTAGATCCAAGAGATGTTTTAATGTGATATAATGTAGAATTTACTACATCGAGAGTGTTTCAAGAATGCTCCTTAGCATATCTTGAGTGAAGAATCTAGTAAAGGTTATTTACCTCAATAGATCTTGTGAGTATTATATTTGAATGAGACATATTGAATATTTCAACAAATATGCTTTTCTAAAAGGAAACTTATCACTCTTATAAATGCTTAGTAAAACAAGTATTTTAGTGTATGACCAATTTTACTTGTTTATGCAATGACACATGTTGTATTGGGTTATTATTCAATTTCTAATATCCTATATTTGTTAACAATATGCAATGTATTCTCTTGTAGCATAACCATTCATGTGACAAGGAAAATAAGATGCATAGGATATAAGTTATCCTTTTTCAATCTTTTGATAAGAAAAATACATGTGATATTCTCAAAGATTGATGACTTACATAATAGTTAATAACATATTATGTGTGACACTTTTACTAGACATGTGATTTTGAGTGTTGAGTCATTTATGAGTAAAGTTTACATATGGTGTTTGTTTGCTCGTGTTTGGTTTTTTTGAAATGACACATTTACTAATTGCATTGCAAAGTAAATTACTTGAATATTTCGGATGAAACATCCAAGTTGCCAATCCTACTTAGTTGTGTATTTTATGCATCTTTTAAACATATTAGTTTAATGTTTGGAACACAATCATTGGACAAGGAGACTCAATATGACATCTTCAACACAAGTGTGAGTTATGATCTAATGCATGCTATTTTCGACTTGAGAGGATGGTGTGTGCTTATTCACATACCTTTTTCTGTCCATATTAAGACCAAAACAGACACAAACTAACCATAAATGCCAAAGATATTGTGTTTTTGTGTTTGTGATCGTGCAGGACCGGATATTTCAGAAATTGGCAAAAATCATGCCAAAAAGGACAAAAACGAGCACGAGTCTGGAAAACGTGTCAAAAGCCAGAGCCGGGGAAGCAAATTACCACTTTTGAGCTTAGATTGTCAAAAAACACCCTGGGGAATCACAAAATGCCAAATATAATCCTTGAAGCAAAAGTTTGCAAAATTGGCAGAAATGGTCCCTCAAGTTTGGAATTTGACAGAAATGGCCCCTGAGCATTGGATTTTGGAAGAAAAAGTCATCAATGGTCCTTGGGAATTCACAAGTATCAAGTTTGGTCCCTGGGTGAAAAGTTTGAAGAAATTACAAGTTTAGTCCCTGAAGTTTCAAATTTGGCAAAAGTAGTCCATGGAATTTAAAAAATGGAAGATATCAATTGTGGTCCTTGTACTATTCAAATATGGCAAGTTACACCCTTGTGACAACTTTGGAAGAATTGCAATTCAGGTCCTTGTATTTTCAAAATATTACATAATTGGTCCTTCAAGTTTCAAGTTTGACAAGAATGCTCCCTGTACAAAACACATATGGAAAATATCAATATGATCCTTGGATTATTAAACCTTGGAAAGTTTTACCCTTGAAGTACTTTAGGAAATTTACAAATTCAGTCCCTCAAATTTTCAGAAAATACAAATTTGTCCTTGTATTATTATTATACCAAACGGACCCTTTGTTTTATTACTAAACCTAAGTCCAATCCAAAGCCAAAAAACTAATCCAATCCAACACCCTTACTCCACCAGGTCTGATCCACTCCTCCCAAGCCCAAAACCACTCCAGCCCATTCCCTCCCATTTTATTAATAATAATAGCAGGGTCAACGCACAGTCAAACACACCCCCTTCCCCCCTTCGTTCCCACTTGTGCCTGCAACCATCACCTCACCCCCACCATCTCCATCACATCCACCGCCCAAAACCCACTATCCACCCACAATCACCTTAGCATTTAATGCCCCCTCCAATTGCAAGCAACAATGCAAATTGCACTTTCCTATTTTTGGCGCCAAATCCAAATTGAAGGTTGTGGTCATTCTAACTTTAATCTAGTGGTTAGGATTCACTCAAGAAAGCACAAGGGACTTGTTTGGACTGCTTGCACACTCAGAAGAAGCACATGGATACAATGAGACCTTATCTTGCATTCTAGTATAAATAGAAGCTTTTGTAAGCTTTCCATGGCATGTAGATTTTAAGTAGCTTTAATTTTAATCTTGTAATCAACTTTCTAGTTTAATATAAAAGTTTTAGCTTTCATTACAACCTTTGTACTCAATTTCAGTTTTAATATAAATCTTAAGTTTTTCCTTGCAAAATCTTGTTCAAACTCTCCTGTGATCTCAAATGTTTTGATAAGCTCACTAAAAGCTCTCATAATATAAATAAAAACATAAAAATCAGCAGAATCACAAATCAAAACATTTACAGGGTACCTTTGCAAATGAATTATGGAAAGCTATGGAAGTTGACGAAATGGATTGGCAAGATGGACTTTACCAGCTTATTCTTTGAATAAGCTGGAGCTTGTTGCAGTTAAAGAGGCTCTAGTAAAAGCTAGAATTAAGGTTTCAAGTTCCTAGTTCTTAATTTTCATATTTTAGTACAAAATTTGCATAATCTTTTGTAGTAGTTGATAGTTGCTTGTTATTGCTTATTCTGTCTTATTATTGCTTATTAGTTAAGTTCTAGTTCATAAATCAAGCTTTGGTTCTAGTTTCATCAAGTTTCATAAAAATCACAACCTTAACAGGTTGTTTGGCTTTGCTTAGTTACTTGTGACCAAGACTATTTGAGTGGCTCTTTGTGACAGATACATGCTTCATTAGTACTAGGTAGAACATTCAAATCATAAAATCCATCACTCCTTTCACATAAAGTCAAAATCAACCTTGATTCCACCTAGTTAGTTCATTGTCTTGGATTTAAGTTAGCATAACCTTCATTTAGGATCAAAACTTGATAGGGAAGCTTAAATTATTCTTAATATAGCCTAATACACCTTAATCAATCAGTAGGAAGCCATCAAATCTCAACTTAGTAAAACTAGGATCATAATTAAAAAGTTCAAAAGTGCAAGCTTTTCAAAAAGCCATTTTTTGTAAGAATTTTCATGGATTCAATTTTCAAAATCAAGACTTGAGCTTTTTTAGAAATGAAAGAGTGACAACTAAACTCAATAATCTATATTTTAGATTATTTTTGTGATTTTTTATAAGTTCTTATTCAGGCCCTTGTTTAGACCTGCAGGGCAGACCTTTGCCTTGCACCACGGCACTCAGTATTTTACCCCTTTTTCAATTGCTCCTCCTGAGCTTATTAGTAGACTTTAAGACTTGAAGTTTGGCTTTTTGGAAAGCTTATCAGTATGGCTTTTTAGGTTTTAGCTTATTTTAGATCTCAGGTCTCTTCTACTTTGCTTATTTGTGCCCCTAAGTTACCCTGACCACACTCAATATACTGAGTGGTCAGTACACATCACCCAAGTTCAACAGCTCATTGCTAGCTTATTAGTAAGCCTCACCTTGTGATTTTTGGCTTTTTGGTAAACACAATAAGCAATCTATTCACATCAGTGCTTATTTTGGCCTTTTGACTTCAATTGAACCATCAAAGAGAGGCCTGCAATTTGTCCATTCCCACTAAGTACACTGATCCATTAGTGTACTTGAGCTAACTTCCATAGCTTATATCTAGCTTATTTGTGGACTTCTAAGTCTGCTTATTAGCTTTTTGGATAGGCCCTCAGCTCATTTTTTTGATTCAAGTCTTAGTTTGGATCCTTGACCCCTCTTGTGGACCCCACAGAGGCCTGCAAGTTGGCCTTTTTGGCCTGTCTCATTGGCAGGTTTTGGACTTTTGCTTATTGGCTTATTTCAGCTTATTTCATTACTAAGGCCCAAAGCCACTATGCGACAGGCCAAAAGCATAAGCTGTTAAGCTCATAGTGTAGCTTTCAGTTAGTTTTTTTTCAAGTTTCAAAACCATAATAAGCCATAAGCATAAGCTGTTAAGCTCATAAGCTCTCAAACTGATTATTTTTAAGTTTCAATCATTTTTCATTCACAAAAGTTAGTTACTTTTAGTATTAAAGTAGTTTTGTAAAAAGAAAATCAAGAAAAACCAAAATATAAAAGAAGTGATAGCTTCTATTTAAGCCATTTGGCTTATTTTTCAGCTTTTTCAAAAAGAAATTTTCAATTTTATATTTTTTCTAAGTCTCTTATATATTAAAATAGTATAAGAAAAATTTTCATAATTTTCTGAGTTTATTTAGTATTTATTATAATTAATTTAAGTTTAATTAGTTTTAATTAAAAAACCAAAAAATTAATTTTCTTTCTGCTTATTTATAAGCAAAAGTACCTTTTTATATTTTTTCTAGCTTTTATAATTAATAAAGTATTTTTAGAAAAAAATTCATAATTTTTACCGTTCAATTAGTATTTTTCATAATTAAATTAGTTAAAATAAATTTTAATTATTAAATAAGTAAATAATTAGTAAAATAGTTTAAATATAATTTTTATAAACTTTTTATAATTTTTAGGGTTCTTGTAATGGTTAATTAGTTTTATAAAAAAATTTCATAATTTTCTAAGTTACTTTAGTATTTTTCTTAAATTTAAGTTAGTTTAAATTAGTTTTAATTAATTAATAAATAGTTTTTAATTAATATTAAATAATAAAATAATCAAAAAAATAATTTTCTTTTTATTAAAATTTTCTTTTAATATTAAGTTTGTAAAAAAAGTCCATTTCACCCCCTCTAGTTTAATTTTGCCTAAAACTCACCTTTTCTCTGTACGCAATCGTATCTGTTTTAACTTGGTTTACGTTTATACACATCTGTAATCTTGTAATTGTTAATACTGTTTACTGATGACGTATAGTCTATATATGGGCCACGAACCCAAACGATAAACATTACTAAGGCCCAAAGCCACTATGCGTGGGCTATTGTCACTTGGGCCGCATCAATAATAGGAATGGGCTTACGTAAGGCCAAACCCAAATAAACTATACACGGTATAGATAAGGATATCTATCTATGGAATAGATATACTTAACCCGGATAAGTACCACGTGTACGAAACGTAAGGAGCACAAACCCTACAAGGATTCTGCGCCTATATAAGGAATGACATAACTCTCATTCAAGGTACGATTCACAAAACCCTAAACTCTTTACGAGAACCCTAAATCGATTACTTACTCTCACGCCGGAGTCTAATCGTGGGAGACAATCCCACAATAAGCCTAACGGTGTTGTTTATTTTCTTAGTGCGCAGGTTACAAGTACTAAGAAGCGAATTGGTACGAGAGCAAGAGCCCATAATCAGGAACGCCCAACTTTTGTATCAACAAGTGGCGCCATCCGTGGGACCCTACTAAGAACAAAAAACTAGAATGACGAAGAATAAGAATTCAAGCCAGCGGACTCCGCAGCCGGAAAAACGTGACACCCAGAGGAAGAATCAACAAGATTCGACCCTAGGCAGGTCGCTGGGACAACCAGCGCACCTGGTCACCAAGAGGCAGGGACAACCCAACCTCTTCCAGTAGTAGAACTGCCTGTAAGGACTACCCAAACCACCACAGTTGTCCCAAGCGTTGAGGAACTCCAACGCACCCTCTTCACTACTCCTCATTAAACTATACCCACAGTGAACAACACTGTGCCACCAGGCGCACCTAACCGAGATAGGGTGCCTAATACTGAGGTAGACATTCTTGCAGCAACTGAGGACACACCCAACCTAACGTTGGGAAATTTTGTATCCCAAAATTATGAAACCCTAACTGCCCTCATACAAGAAGAGTCAAGGAGAAGGTCAAGCACGAGCCTACAAGCTCGACTCAATTTTGGTCCTGAACGCGAACCATCACCACCGCGCCACCCACGAGGAAGATGCGCAGAACGTACTACCATCCACAATAGGCTGGGTACGACATCAGATTCACAATACTCAGAAGACAGCGAGAGGCGCACTAATGTTCACTCCAGACTTGGCAGTCGAGGAATACAAGACCGATTAGGACCTCAGCATTCACCAAGCTAAGGGTCCTCCAAATCTATGAGTAAGAGGATTCATGACAGATTGGGGAAAAGAATGTCCCCAAGTGAAAGTCCCTCAAGCTCTTCTTCTGAAAGAAGCCGGCGCAAGCGCCGAAAAAGAGACTACTCTTCCTCCAGTGACTCCTCGGACAACGACGATAAAGAAACAGGACACTGGAAATCAAGAGGAAGACGTCGCGAAGAAGAGAATGAAGATATGTCTCTTCCATGGCGTCGCCAGAAAGTTGATGCGTTTACACGACGTATCAGCGATTACTCCGACCGCAAACGCAGGCGCATGCCCACTAATGTAAAAACATATGATGGAACAGGTGATCCGGACGATCATCTAAAAGTTTTCGAATCAGCCGCAACTATCGAGAACTGGCCACAGCCTGTGTGGTACCATATGTTTAATTCTACATTGGTGGGGAACGCGCGCACATGGTTTAGCAAGCTCCCACGAAGGAGCATCGGTGGGTTTGAAGAATTACGGAAAGCATTCCGTCTCAACTTTACCCAGAGAAAGAAGTGCGCTAAAAACCCTGTTGAGCTAGCAAGAGTGAAACAGCGCCAAGGGGAATCAACCAGCGCTTTTATGGAACGCTTCAAGGATGAGTGCATACAAGTCAAAGCATGTCCTGAAATTCTAAAAATTTCAGGGTTCATGAATGAGATTAACAACCCAGAACTTATCCGAAAGCTAAATGACAAAGTTCCCCAGACTTTTGATGAGCTAACAAAGCGCACCAGATCCTTCATACAAGGAGAAGCAGCTGCTGCGGACAGCAAAAAGAGTTACTCGAATTATAGGCAACGAGAACAGCCTAAGAGACAATCTAACGATCAGAATAACAACCGCAGCAGGAATTACCGCAACAGAAGATACAATGACAAGTATACCCCTCTCACAAAAACTCCGAGGGAAATATTTGTAACAGAAGGTGCAAACTTTCCAAAGCCTCCACTAATGCGCACCACAGAGGAAAAGCGCATAGGGAATGGATACTGCGAGTATCATGGTCAAAAAGGCCACACAACTAACGAGTGCGTACAGCTAAGACAACTAATTGAAAAGTTAGTAAGGGAAGGTAGAATGGACCACCTTGTAAAAAACATTAAAGTGAGAAAAGATAAACAAAGGAACGGGGGTAAAAAAGAGCCCCCTAAGGAAAAAGCTGATACCATATACATGATACAGTCATGGCAGCGTAAGATAAAGCAAAAAGTCAGCCAAAAATTCTCTCCAGTAAAAGAGATATCTTTCCCTATTCTAGCTGCGGACAATGCAGTTGTAGAGCCTCTAACTATTGAAATACATACGGGGGGACATGATATCCACCGCATGTACATTGACGGAGGGGCATCCGCAGACATCCTGTATGATCATTGTTTCAAAAGACTGCGACCTGAAATCCAAGGCCAATTGATACCAGCAACAACATCATTGACTGGATTCACAGGAGAAAAGATTTGGCCCATGGGGCAGTTACGCTTGCTGGTGGTCGTAGGAGATGAACAACACTCAACCGCAACATGGATAAACTTCATGGTTATAAAGTCCCCCTCACCATACAATGGTATTATTGGGAGACCTGGAATATCATCCATGCGCACTGTACCATCCACAGCGCACGGAATGCTTAAGTTTCCAGTGGAAGGAGGAGTTGTCACCCTCTATAACACAACAGTACCACCAAAGGAATGCAACGCGGTAACAACTGAAGTAGAGAATATTCCAGAACAGCGCACAGAAAAAACACCAAACCTAAAGGTCGCTATTCACCCCGATTACCCGGACCAACAAGTTTCGATTGGTGGATCTTTATCTGACAAAGGTAAAGCAGCCGTGTGCGCACTCTTAAAAAAGAACCTGGACATCTTCGCATGGGAACCAAAACACATGACAGGAGTGCCACGCTCTATCACATAGCATAAGCTACAAATCTGACAAGGATATCCCCCAATATGACAGAAGAAGCGCGGCCAGGCTCCAGATCGTGCAAAGGCTATTCTGGAAGAAGTACATAAACTCGTAGACGCAGGAATCATGCGCGAAGTGTACTACCACGACTGGCTCTCAAACCCAGTTATGGTAAAGAAGAGCGATGGCAGTTGGAGAATGTGCGTGGACTTCGCAGACCTTAACAAAGCATGTCCACAGGACTGCTATCCACTGCCAGAAATAGACTGGAAGGTAGAATCCCTGAGCGGATACCCTTTCAAATGCTTCCTAGACGCATACAAAGGGTATCATCAAATTCAGATGGCAGTCAAAGATGAAGAGAAAACAGCTTTCCACACCAGTCAAGGAGTGTACTGCTACACAAAAATGCCTTTTGGCTTAAAAAACGCAGGCGCAACATACCAACGATTGGTGGATACAGCTTTTGAAAAACAAGTAGGCCGCAACTTGGAGGTCTACGTTGACGACCTTGTCATCAAAAGCCACACAGAGGATGAGTTGGTGCACGACATCGAGGAAACATTCAGAACATTGGGACGAATAAACATGAAGTTAAACCCCAAGAAGTGCACCTTTGGCGCAACCGAAGGCATGTTCCTTGGATACTTAATAGAACATGATGGAATCAAGCCTTGTCCAGAAAAAACAAAGGCTGTTATTGATCTCCCCTCACCGCGCATACTCAAAGAAGTCCAGTAATTGAATGGAAAGTTAGCAGGGCTAAACCGTTCCTTATCTAAATCAGCAGACAAATCACTCCATCTCTTTAAAACACTCACGAAGTGCACTAAAAAGGGAGATTTTCGCTGGACCGAAGAAGCGGAAGAAGCTTTCCAACAACTTAAACACCATCCGGCATCTCTTCCCAAACTTGTCACACCGCGACCAGGGGAAGAGCTAATCATGTACTTATCGGTAACTCATGGAGCAGTTAGCGCAGTACTATTTACAGATAGGAACTCCGTCCAGACGCCCATATACTTTGTAAGCAAAGCCCTGAAGAAGACAGAGACTAACTACAACGCTATTGATGAGGCGAAAAATGATCCGTTTTTAGGGGGTCATTTAAGCCCGAATCCGACTTTATTTGATCAAATATTGCCCTAAATCGTTCCTTTTATGATTTTAGGTACTTGGAGAGTGAATTCTGGAAAAGAAGCCATTTTGGACGTTTTTGGAGCATAAAAGTGAAGAAAACGACAAAGTATCAATTTTCCATGCTGGAAACACTAGGTGACGGCGTCAAGAGTTATACCCTGACGGGGTCAGACATCAAGAATAAAATACCGTAGTTGATGACGGCGTCAAAAGTCATCCTGACGGCGTCAGAAGGCCAAGAATAAAATACCGTGGTTGGTGACGGCGTCACACAGGCCGTCATAAGTAGATCAAGGCCGTCCGAGGAAGTATTTGGCGGCGAGGTGACGGCGTCACAATGTTGTCTTGACGCCGTCAGCCCAGTTTTCCTATATATAGTTTTCTAGTTTTTACATTAAAAAAGAGAGAAGTTTTAGAGAAACCCTAAAGACGAATTTGGTGCAACTTTTACAGGTTTTTCAAGGGTTCCAAACCCTTGATACCTTGCATTGTAATTGAGATAAGTGTTCTTCTAATTCAATCAATATGTCTATGTGTTGGTTGTCTATATCTTGTTCTTGTCTCAATTCCATTATGCTAGGCTAGATCTCCTTTGTGTTTGCTTAGATCTAATGAAACCTAGATATTGATTATGTGTTGATTACTTGTTTATTCTTGTTCTTGGATGAATGATTTTATATGTTAGGCTTAAGAAAACTGGCAGATCTCCAAATGGTAACATGCTTGAACGTCTTAAGAAACATGAACCGAGGCGTACTAGGTCTTTATTGGTTGTATTTAATGCATGAGCCACTGTTTACAATCCCTATAGTTGTGCTGGGTCATAGTGTAGGAGAAGATAAGAGCTCATAGAATTGGGGAGTTATGTATGCCACCCCATGAATGGTATTAAGGAATACGATCCGTCATCCATGCAATTATAACAAGTAATTAACATGTAAAAGATATCTAGGGAGTAATGAAGTCTAAGTAAACACATTTTCTCCAATTACTGCTCACAACCTTAGTATAATTAGTTTATTTTCATTTTTATTATTTTATTTTGATTGCATCTTAGTTTTGGGTTAGTTGAATAGCAACTAATTCCGCCCACTCTTTCAAAACCCGAGATTTTACTTGCTTTCTAAAAAACATAAAAATACAAAAATAATCATCCCTCACCTTTAGAACTAGTAAATTAGGCTTTCTAATCCTAGCGACACTATTCCCAAGCTGAACGATCAATCCCCCGGTACTTGTCACTATACTATACTACAATGATCAGGTACACTGCCTGGTGGGGGTTGTAAGCTTCTCGAGATCCCTCGAGAGGTAAAGCCTGTTGCGATTCCCACGCATCAAGTTTTTGGCGCCGCAGCCTGGGGAATAGTTATTGTCTAGGTTAGGATTTCTTTTTATTAGGTCTACTTGCTAGATTCCTTTCTAGCAAGATTTTATTTTTATTTTTAGGTCTTCTTTAGTCTATCTTATTTCTTCGTGCCTTTGTTCGTAACTCTTTACCATCCGACATCATGGAAGGTGGTAACATCTTTGAACCCGTCATCCCACCACAACAAAACCCACCACTTGAACCCCTTAGGCCCCGAACCTTAGGAGAGTATTCCCGACCTAGCCATCAAGGCTACCGAAACACCATTGAGCTCACCGGAGCCAATGTGACCCCCTTGCGATTCGACACCATCTGGTTGGTGCAAAGCGGATGTGCATTCCATGGACTTCGTTCCGAAGATCCAAACCAACATCTTAAGGACTTTCTCAAAATCGTAGATTCCATAGACCTAGATGTTGAAACTAGAGAGACTACCCGTTTACGCCTATTCCAATTCTCTCTACGGGATCAAGCTAATCAATGGCTTGAGCGTTTACCCGCGGGATCCATCACCACATGGGACAATCTCGCCAATCGCTTCCTTACCCAATTCTTTCCGCCGGAAAAGACTGCAATGCTTAGAAGGGACATTTTGATGTTTGAGCAACAGCGGGGTGAAACTTTCTACGAAGCTTGGGCCCGTTTTAAGGATCTCCTCCACAAGCTCCCTCATCATGACATAAACCTTTGGTTATTAGTCCAGATTTTCTACGACCATGTTGACTATCACACTAAGCGCATCATCGACAGGGCCGCGGGAGGTAAACTGCGTGATAAGAACGCCGAGAAGTCTTGGGCAATTATCGAGGAGCTCGCCACTGACAATCAGGAATTATGGGAGTTTAAACATACGATAGAAGCGGCCATCAATGCAGTCTCGACATCTGGAGGAACCACCGAAGTACCCGATGAACTCCTATGCAAACTTGAGGCAAAGGTTGACTATTTTGAGGAAAGGCAAAGGCGACCTTTGAGTCCTAGACGGGCTACTGTTAATTCTGTCTCAAAAACAACTTCGGCACCATTATCTGAATCACCCTCTAGGGAAAACGCCGAGACTTTTCAGAACTATGCCCCACCTTGTTCCCCTCCCAAGGAACTTAGCGCGGAGTTTGAGGCTAGGATGAGAGAATATATGGCAACTCACTCAGATCGGCTTGCTAGATTCGAAGAAGCAGTTTATAAGCAGAAAGAAGAAATGCAGGAGAAAATGAATGAGATGTTGAGTCTATTGGAGGAGTATGCCAATCAGAGAACCCCCGAACGAATGCTACTAAGGAAAGAAAGCGCCACTCCCACCACCCAATTTGTTAACTCCATCACCATTGTCCATAAAGATAACAAGAATGTAGAAACTCCTGCTGAACAGACCTTAGAAAAACAACCAGAGTCTCAACCTTTGAGTTACTACCTGAAACATGATATAAACAAAAACACCATAGCAAATTGGATTAAGGGTGATGGGCGTAACCAATCCTCCAGACAGATTCCTGAGAAAGAGGAAGAAGAGGAAGATGAGTATGATACGCTTCCTGGAGGATCAGTATTCGAGAGGTTACTGGTACAGAAAGTGGCTACTAAGCAGGTAGCATGTGGGAATTTTGAAATACCAACAAGCATCGGGGACTTGAAGCATCTTAGTGCTTTCGCTGACCAAGGATCGGAAGTGAATCTTATGCCCCTAACTACCTACATCCAACTAATGTCAAAAATGCCAGCACCTACTTGTGTTAGGTTATCTCTTGTTGGACACTCGTACGTATACCCCCTAGGAATCGCAGAAGATGTACTAGTTAATGTCGCAGGATTCATGTACCCCGTTGATTTTATGATCATCGATGATAAAGGGGATGGATGCATGCCAATAATCCTTGGGGCACCATTCCTCACCACCGCTAGGGCTGTCATTAAGTATTAAGGTAGGAAGATTGAGCTTAAATCAGTAAAAAGAAAGATTAGCTTCCCCATGACCCCGCGAAGTGGGCATGAGAATTTGAGTTGGAGAATGATAAAAAACAACATTGGCACGACACCCATTCGTGTTCAGAATAAGATTCTTGCATGGGAGGCAAGGATCAAAAGCTATAAGAAAGCTAAGGATGAAAGAAGAAAAAACAATAAGGTTCCGATTGAACTCGAACATACTCGACATGAAATAAATCATACACCATTTGAGGAAGGGAACTTGGTGCTCTTGAGACACTTAGAAACAATAATACCACCCGATAAACAAAGTCCTTGGTGGTATGGGTCATTCACAATCGAAGAATTGAGCCAAGATGGGGTAGCTAACTTGAGAAGCAAATTAGGTGGGAAGGTGATTGCGAGTACCGACAGATTGAGGCACTACCACCATAACAGTAATGATCGCAACTATATGGGGTATATCATTTCCAATGATGAGAACACGTAGTAACCCATGACTTTGAGTCTAGCTACAAGACTCGTAAATAAGGAAAAGCGCTTCTTGGGAGGCAACCCATGTTTTGTGTGATTTTATTTGTTTGATTGTTATTTGCTTCCGTATGCATGTTTTATTTTTATTATTGGTTGATCATGTTTCTCAATTAAAATGTGGAAATACTTTACTATGTTGTTTTGGCCTAGTCTTAACTCCAACCTAAAAGTATTTTTGCAAAAGATAAGTGTAAGGGGAAACCCCAAATATGTTTTTAAGAAACAAACCGATCATGATTCTCCACAATATTAAATGAGCATGTATATTCGTATTTGTTAGAGTCAAATGCTTGTATTGAGTCACAATGAAGTTTTGCAGGATTTTCCAGGAAGTAGGACCAAGTTTTTCCAGAAATTTTCCGGAAACTTAACATAAGAATTTCTGCAGGTCCATTCTGACGGCGTCAGGAGTCAAAAATCTGGAAATTTTACCGGTTTTGTTTTTCTAACAGAGTCTTATGGTTTTTGTGAATTATTAAGTTTTATAATCTCCAGGAAATCTGCAAACTTCATTCCACAAGCATTATATCTTACTTTGTTTTCTAGGATTTAGGAACTTATATAGGATGCCACCGATTTTACGCAAGGTTGTCTTGTCTATTTTGTCAGGTTTCACAGGTTATGTTCGACAAGGAGATGATTTATATTCTGGAAGGGAAGCTTTGATTGTTCGTTTTCTTGGAAGAAGATTTAACCTGGCCACCTATAATCCATACCGAGCGAATCAGGGGAGTATTTGATTTCATTCTCTTTACTTTTTCACTTTTACATTCTTTACTTGAACATTGGGGACAATGTTCATCTTAAGTGTAAGGGGAGGGTAAAAAGATGATACCTTACATATGCACTTTCGCTTGAGTTTGTTTTGTTTGATGGTAGGTGTGTAATAAAACTATGAGAAATACTTGTTAGTGTAATTTTAGCGCCAAATTTAAAATTTTTTACAACATTTAGGAGTGAAACTTTAGCCATAGCAAGCGTCTCATGGATAGGAGATTGTATGACTAGCACATAACCGTATATTCAGAAAAATTTTCCACCCAAAAATGTGAGGTTCGCCTTTAGATTTGATAGGAAAAGCATTTACTATTAGTGCTTATGAGTGTACCGGTAGCATTTAGATTCTAGAACTTGCGTTAGTGATGCATCACGAGACCGCTAGTGAGACTGCATTCGTGTAGTAGGATTTACTACATGATAAGAGGCATTAGGATCACCCTTGTGTTAAACCCGTATTACAATTACTTGACCATTTAAGTCATATTACTTGGCTAGTTAAGTCAACTAATTTTTCCCACACCCTTAGCGTTGTACTCATTTTTAGTACACGAAACCCCTAGTACACCCCTCCGAGCCTATCTTTTCGTTTCTAACTTTAAGCATTTTACTTAAAGGAAGAATTTGTTACACCCCACTTAAATGTACAACCAAATCGCCTTAGCCTTCCGTGTATGCGCTCATTTTTAGTGCATTATTGTTATTTGTTAAACCCTAAGTTAACTTTCTAATTGATTACATGGTTGCTAAGTCGAGTCATATCTTTGTACATATTGTTTTGGGACGATTGGGACTCATGGGTAAGTACTTATTTTATGGAGTAATGGGGAAGAACATAATATTATTACCCCCATATGTACGTTAATCTTAAAAGTGCTCCAAGTGTTTTGATTTTCTTAATTCGAGTCATTAGTTTAGTTTAATGTAAAGTATGTAAAGATTCAAGTGTAAGGGGAACTCTCATCCCCTACGATGTATTATTTTGGATGGTAGGGTAAGAGTGTATGCAAAAAAAAAAAAAAAAAAAAAAAAAAAAATCAAAAAATCAAGAAAAAAGAAAAAAAAATAGAAAAAAGGAAAAAGAGAAAAAAAACATACGGACTACCATCCCGTTTTTATTCTATGTTCATTTTATGTTTTTGTTATTTTTCATTTATTAGCTTAAGTCGAGTCTAGTCTTGGCTTAGCAACGCCATCTTGTACATGTATTTAACCAAGATTGTTAACTCGCCACCAGTAAAACTTCCTTTATCCAACAAAAGCGTGTAATTCATATCCCTATACCTAACGTTACAACCCTTTAAAAGACCTCTTTGATAGTTTGTCCTAGGTGCTTACGCCATGTGGTGGAGGTTTGATCCTTTCCCAAGCCTATGGTAATCTATTTTGCTATGACAGGTAGTGAGAGATATCTTCCATTTCCATAATGTTATATTACTTTATTACACCCGAGAGATGTGAGTATCTAAACACTATTTGTGAGGTGCTTGCGTATGATCTCCGTGCTTGTCTATTGGTCTTTAGTGGAACGATTATTTGTTGTAATTACTTTTATATTAGTGTTAAATGACCCCTAACTTGTCTTTTGAGTAGAATAAAAGCGCATTTGCTTTAGGACAAGCAAATCTCAAGTGTAAGGGTATATGATGAGGCGAAAAATGATCCGTTTTTAGGGGGTCATTTAAGCCCGAATCCGACTTTATTTGATCAAATATTTCCCTAAATAGTTCCTTTTGTGATTTTAGGTACTTGGAGAGTGAATTCTGGAAAAGAAGCCATTTTGGACGTTTTTGGAGCATAAAAGTGAAGAAAACGGCAAAGTATCAATTTTCCATGCTGGAAACACTAGGTGACGGCGTCAAGAGTTATACCCTGACGGCGTCAGACATCAAGAATAAAATACCGTAGTTGATGACGGCGTCAAAAGTCATCCTGACGACGTCAGAAGGCCAAGAATAAAATACCGTGGTTGGTGACGGCGTCACACAGGCCATCATAAGTAGATCAAGGCCGTCCGAGGAAGTATTTGGCGGCGAGGTGACGGCGTCACAATGTTGTCTTGACGCCGTCAGCCCAGTTTTCCTATATATAGTTTTCTAGTTTTTACATTAAAAAAGAGAGAAGTTTTGGAGAAACCCTAAAGACGAATTTGGTGCAACTTTTACAGGTTTTTCAAGGGTTCCAAACCCTTGATACCTTGCATTGTAATTGAGATAAGTGTTCTTCTAATTCAATCAATATGTCTATGTGTTGGTTGTCTATATCTTGTTCTTGTCTCAATTCCATTATGCTAAGCTAGATCTCCTTTGTGTTTGCTTAGATCTAATGAAACCTAGATATTGATTATGTGTTGATTACTTGTTTATTCTTGTTCTTGGATGAATGAATTTATTTGTTAGGCTTAAGAAAACTGGCAGATCTCCAAATGGTAACATGCTTGAACGTCTTAAGAAACATGAACCGAGGCGTACTAGGTCTTTATTGGTTGTATTTAATGCATGAGCCACTGTTTACAATCCCTATAGTTGTGCTGGGTCATGGTGTAGGAGGAGATAAGAGCTCATAGAATTAGGGAGTTATGTATGCCACCCCATGAATGGTATTAAGGAATACGATCCGTCATCCATGCAATTATAACAAGTAATTAACGTGTAAAAGATATCTAGGGAGTAATGAAGTCTAAGTAAACACATTTTCTCCAATTACTGCTCGCAACCTTAGTATAATTAGTTTATTTTCATTTTTATTATTTTATTTTGATTGCATCTTAGTTTTGGGTTAGTTGAATAGCAACTAATTCCGCCCACTCTTTCAAAACCCGAGATTTTACTTGCTTTCTAAAAAACATAAAAATACAAAAATAATCATCCCTCACCTTTAGAACTAGTAAATTAGGCTTTCTAATCCTAGCGACACTATTCCCAAGCTGAACGATCAATCCCCCGGTACTTGTCACTATACTATACTACAACGATCAGGTACACTGCCTGGTGGGGGTTGTAAGCTTCTCGAGATCCCTCGAGAGGTAAAGCCTGTTGCGATTCCCACGCATCAGCTATGGAAAAGCTGGTCTTAGCTCTAGTATTCGCAGCCAAAAGGCTGCGCAGATATTTTCAAGCGCACCCAATAGCTGTAATCACCGATCAGCCAATCAAACAAGTTACCTCTAAACCTGATGCATCAGGACGGTTACAAAAGTGGAGTGTACTGTTAAGTGAATATAACATCTCGTATAGACCGCGCACTGCAATCAAAGGACAAATATTAGCCGATTTCATCATGGAGAAGCCAGATAGCGACAGTCCAACATCTGCAACCAAAACAGATCTACAGGAACCCTGGATTCTGTTCATAGATGGATCTTCATATGTAGATGGATCAGGCGCATGCCTTATTCTCACAAATCCAGAAGGTATGGAATTCACCTATGCGCTGCGTTTTGAATTCACAGCCACAAACAATGAGGCAGAATACGAAGCCCTACTAGCCGGACTACGCATTGCAATCCAAATGGGTGTACGCAACTTGGAAGCAAATGTAGATTTTCGGCTAGTCACTAACCATGTGCTAGGTGAATATGAAGCCAAGGATGAACACATGATCCAATACCTGGAAAAGACCAAGTCCTTAATCAAAAACTTTGACAGGTTCACAATAAAACAGGTGCCTAGAGGAGACAACAGGAAGGCTGATGCGCTTAGTAAGATCGCATCCACAAGCTTCACGCACCTCTCAAAACAGGTATTGGTAGAAACCCTACAAAACAAGTCAATCTTGGAAATGGACATATCCACAGTGATAGACGAACAAGATCCTACATTGATGACACCTATCATCGAATTCATCAGCAAGGGAATCTTACCACAAGATCATAAGGACGCTCGAAGAGTGCGGCGCACAGCGCAACGATTTGAACTACGAGACAACATACTCTATCGACGCTCTTTCTTACAACCCTGGCTCAGATGTGTTGGACCTCTTCAAGCAGACTACGTACTCCGAGAAATCCACGCTGGATCATGTAGCATGCACTCAGGGCCGCAATCTGTGGTAGCAAGCGCTCTACGGTCAGGATATTATTGGCCAACCATGCACCGCGACGCACGCGATCTGATAAAGAAATGCAACAATTGTCAGGTACATAGGCCAATCCCGCGCCGACCACAACAAGAGCTAACACCCATTACCTCACCATGGCCATTTTACAAATGGGGCCTTGACATCGCGGGACCCTTTCCAGTTGCAGCAGCAGGAGTAAAGTTCCTCATCGTAGCCATATACTACTTTACGAAGTGGATCGAAGCAAAGGCGGTGGTGAGCATCACAGGAAACCAAGTCAAACGCTTTGTCTGGGACAACATTGTCTGTCGCTTCAGACTACCGGGATAGATTATATCAGACAACGGAAAACAATTCTGTGATAACCCATTCAAAGATTGGTGCACGCAATTGAACATCACGCAACACTTCGCTTCAGTAAAACACCCACAAACCAATGGCTTAGTTGAGCGCGCAAACCGCAGTCTAGGGGAAGGAATAAAAGCGCGCCTTGACAGACACAAAGGAAGGTGGGTGGATGAGCTCTCGCATGTCTTATGGGCGCATCGCACCACAATCAAAACCAGTACTGGCGACACGCCATTTTCCCTTGTCTACGGAACAGAAGCCGTCATACCAGCTGAGATAGGAATGCCAACTATACGAACATCAGAGGTCAACGTCACAACAAATGACGAGGAGCGGCGCATAAACTTAGACTTACTGGAAGAAAGGCGTGAACGCGCAGCTATACGCGAAGCAAAGACTAAGGCAAAAATGAAGAAGTATTATGATGCAAAGGTTAAACACACTTCATTCAGGCCAGGAGACTTTGTATACCGCGCCAACGATGCGAGCCACGCAGAAGACACAGGCAAGCTCGGACCAAAATGGGAAGGACCTTACGAGGTCACTGATGCGCTCGGCAACGGCGCATACAGACTGCACGATATGGAAGGTCACGACCTAGCGCGCACTTGGAACATCTACAATCTTAAAAGATGTTACTTTTAGGCTACGACCATTACACAGACACCTTTGCACCCTAAGAGGTGCCCAATAAGTGTTTGTTTTTCTTTTCTTTCCTAGGAATTGTATTTTTATTTTTTTCAAAAAACTTGCAAGTATCAATAAAATGTTATGGTTTCTAGCTAACTCCGTAACGTATTTCACTCTATTGCGTACATACTTATATATGTCAATATTGTTATCTTATATTTTTGCCTACATGGCGTGCATGCACTAATTAAGACCCACGAAGGCATAAAGGATGAGTGAACCTACTAATTCACTCGTTGAGTAAGAGGGTTGCAAACCCATCAACATTGGATCACGCATCCTTGCTAAGCACCTTACTTTTGAGACGTCGAGGTAAGTTCCATATGCGCATCCCACGATGGGTGCGCAAATATTAAGTACACTGTACAAGCTTAGCACTTAACGAGCCAAGACACTTGGTCAAATAATAATACTTAGCAAAACAATGCAAGTATATTTCCTAAAGTCACGCACTTAACGAGCCAAGACACTTGGTCAAATAATAATACTTAGCAAACAATGCAAGTATATTTCCTAAAGTCACGCACTTAATGAGCCAATACACTTGGTCAAATAATAAAACTTAGCAAACATTCATGCAAGTATATTTTTAAGTCACGCACTTAATTAACAAAAGAGTATCTTATTCAACATTTTTTACACAAAAATTACTAGGAAAAGATACACTTCATTATTTACATAATACATATACAAAAATAGCCTACACGCTATGGCGATGCTCAGGGCTATCATCCGGGGCAACAGAACTCCCCGCCTCTTGAAGCTTTCTCAAAATCAAAGCGTCCTTGGGAGATACGGTGGGAACACTCACAGGAACCCCATCAGACCTGAGGATGTGTGCAGCGCCCACACCGCACAACACTGCCTTGCCCTGAATGCCTCTCTTCTGGGCAGCCCTCTGCGCATGACGCTCTAGAACCTCTTTCAAGGGAATCTCCCTCTCAAGGGCAAACGGGTTGAGCATGTGGCGAGGCTGCGCAAACACATGAACCTGCAGCTGCGATTCATCAGGCTTCAGGAAGTAATCCGGCTGCGCCTCTGAATCCTCCAAAAGGTGGCGCTCCAAGGTCAACCCCGCCATAATTACCTTTATGGGGTTGTCTTGATCACGCTCCAACCGCGCAATATGAGGCAACTCAAGTACTTTCAACCCCTCCATTGCCTGTATCAACTCATCATATGCAGCCGCATTGTAACCAGGTACCTCTGCCAGGTCCTTGCTCAAAAGCTTGGCTTCATGGAGATCCTCCATAGCCTGCGACTTTCCGTGCGCCACTGCACAGTGAACCACCTTCCCAAAAGCATCCAACACCTCTTGGGACTCAAGAGTGCCCATAGCTGCTAGGCGCAGCCCGTGACTGATCAACCACCTACATCAAACAAGGACAACTTGTGTTAAGGAAAGGCATAGCAACAAAATATAATAAAATGAAGAAGGCTAAAAAGGAAGTACCTGCGCTCCGCAATAGTCGACATTAAATGAGGATATAACTCCTCATCGTACTCTATGCTTAAGGCACGCAGCTTGTTCTCTTGCATCTGTACGATCTCCTCCATGCGCTCCTTGAACTTGGCCATACTAGCATAGTGCTCCACCTTCTTCTCCTCCAAGTACCTCATAGCCCAAGTCATGTCAGACTTGTAGTGATGAAGTTGCCCGCGCGCCTGCTCCACCTCAGCCAGTGCGGACAACTTCTCATGGGTGACCTTTTTAGTGTACACCCTTGAGGACTCCACCTCTGCCTGCGCTTCCGCCAGCTGCGCACGGAGCCTAGCTATCTCCTCATCCTTCTGGGCGAGAGTACTGCTCTCCCCGACATACCTCGTCTTCAACTGAGCCACCAGCTCAGCCTGACGTGCAGCAGTCGCAACCAACTCATCCATCAGCTACTGCGCAGGTATACCCTCATCAACCTTGGATTTCCCCTCCTTGTTTTCATTCTGCGAAGAGGAAACCACATCCACAAAAACTCCATCACTCTTCGTGGCATCATCCCTACAATACATGAAGAAGATAGTTAGTACATATTACGACAAGTAATATAAAAGAAACAAAATAGAGACGCATATACTTACAGAAATGGAGAGGCCTCTGCAGCCTTCTTATCCGCGCCAGGAGTGGATGTCTCCTCCTCCGTGGACGACTCCGCATCCCCAATAAGGTAGTGTTGTCTCTTCTTAGTGCCACTGCTCCCAGCCTCCCCTTTGCGCTTAAGATTCTGCGCCACCTCCTCCTTCAGCACCTCCTCAGGCTTTAGGATTTCCACGCTGTCAGATGATTCAGCGCGCGCCTCCTCCTCTTGCGCCATCTCCACATCTGGCGCCACGCTCTGAACAGGCGTTACTTGGAGCGGCGGCATATTTTCAGGGACAACATCCGGCAGCACTGTCAAACGACCCTCGGTCGCCTCCAGTAGTGGCTGCTCACCCTCCCTCAGAGGGCGCACTCCCACCGTCACCTGCTTTGGCTTTTCCAGCCTCACCACAACGAATAGATCCATCTCTGCGCACATAAACAAACAGCAAAACAGAAAGGATTAGTTACTAAATGTGCGCATATAAAAAGACTTACATATTTGAAGTAGAAGGGACGAACACCCACCCCGGCCTTCCTCATCTATGAAGGTTGGCACCTCGTCAACACCGCCGAAGTAATTGCGACTCAACCCCATGTGCACCAAAAACTCCTCCGGATAAGGGTTAATGGGTATGCGGTTGACATCAAGAGTCTGCGCATCGGTCAGCCTATAGGAACCGGGTGCGGGGCGCCCATCCCTTGGCAAAGTATCTTGAGTATAAAACTCAAAGGGCGATGGAAAAACCACGTCATCAACCCAGAAAAAATGCTCCCTCCAATTTCTCAGGGAGTCTACCTTCTCAGTGTAACACTGAAGCGCCCCCGGGCACTTCGCAAAAGATACCCATCCATTCGACCACGTTGTGTGGTAGAAGGAACGAAACAAGGCAATAGTCGGCTCTATCGCAAGTAAACGGCAGTTTACCTCAAAGTTCGACACCTTAGCCGCACCTATACAGTGCAGCTGTGAGATGTGGAGGTGATAGTGGTTGAGTAAATCACTCAGAAAAATAGATATCGGTACGTGGTAATTCGCGTACTCAAAGAAGCGCGTGTACAATCCTATTTTCCCTTCGGGGAAATCGGCTATACACGCGTCAACATCTGAAGCCTCTGGATGCACATCCAGAGAAATGAAGTAGTCAGATGTAAACTGAACATCATTCTCAGTCATCGCAGAGCGAAAGTCTTCTAACTGGGCAACCATTTTCATAACTCTACTAGAAAACGCACACAAAATTACCTAATGAAACGATTATTTTCTTTGCAAAAGTTCGCTTTCAAGAAAGTAAGCAATGGTGAGTGTGTGTTTTACTGTGTGTTTTTGTAAAAATGGGGGCGGTGACTATTATATAGGGGGTAAAAAACCCTAGATGATGTCCACGTGGATCCCACTCCCAAAACCTTGTGGCTAGAACCGAAACGGTACATGCACTTTTTCCCGATTTACGAGGGACATGTGGACACAACCCCCGATTTTCGAGGTATTTCTTTGAAATATCTATGACTAGGTACATTGCACTCCAAAAATGGGTGGCAATATTTCAAAGATCTCCCGCCACGCTTACCGCTGTTGTGATTAGTCTAGCATCCGCGGCTACGAGACGCGCACACTAGACTGGGGGGACATGATGACGTATAGTCTATATATAAGCTACGAACCCAAACGATAAACATTACTAAGGCCCAAAGCCACTATGCGTGGGCTATTGTCACTTAGGCCGCATCAATAGTAGGAATGGGCTCACGTAAGCCCAAACCCAAATAAACTATACACGGTATAGATAAGGATATCTATCTATGGAATAGATATACTTAACCCGGATAAGTACCATGCGTACGAAACGTAAGGAGCACGAACCCTACAAGGATTCTGCGCCTATATAAGGAATGACATAACTCTCATTCAAGGTACGATTCACAAAACCCTAAACTCTTTATGAGAACCCTAAATCGATTACTTACTCTCACGCCAGAGTCTAATCGTGGGAGACAATCCCACGATAAGCCTAACAGTGTTGTTTATTTTCTTAGTGCGCAGGTTACAAGTACTAAGAAGCGAATTGGTATGAGAGCAAGAGCCCATAATCAGGAACGCCCAACTTTTGTATCAACATTTACCTAGTTTAATTTGATCAATTCCAGTAGTGTAATCAACTCAAAATCATTATTTGTTACTTTCCCAAATCACTGAATCACTCAAACGTTTCCCAAAACACAATTTCAATCTCGTTGGGTCATAACGACCCGTGAACACACTGTGCTTTCAACGGATCATAAATTGATCTCTCCTCTCCCTCAGGTTTGACCTGTTGACCATCCTTGGTTAATTTGGACTGACTGTTTGGGAGGAGTCAAATTTTGGCGCCCCTGCCGGGGAGGTTGTTGCGTGTTTTCAAAAACGTTTAGCAGTTTAGTAATTTTCAAAACCCTCCTTGTACAAATTTCACCACTTTGTAAATTTTTGTAAAAAAATTAAAATTATATCAAAATAAGTCATTAACACTTTTCCTAAAGTGTTAAGAACACCAAAAAAAATATAAACAACAAAACAAATCGTGAAGTTAAATTACTTCGCTTTCTTTAAGATTACAACATATAGAGGTGGTAAAGCAAGTTCTGACATTAAATTGTGAACTGAAAAGAGATCAATTCTTCTCTTCCACTACCCTGCGAGTAATCTTAAAGGAAACGATTTCGGTTAACGAATCGATCCCAAAAATAATTTCCAAAAAGTTTTTTTTCACACACACCGAAAATGCCAAAAACATTTTATTTTTCTTTTAATAAATACATAAAATACATTGTCAAAAACCAAGGCAGAATACCTACCAACTGGGGGTATGAACATTAATAAGTTTCCAAACTAAAGATAAAAACTTGCCTTTGTTTACTTGTGAATTGGTGTACCTTTTTCAAAGAAGTCATTCATATTGTGTGTTAGGATTAAAAGTGACGATCATTATTGAGTCAAATAGTTAGTTAATTATATTCATGTAATAGTTAGTAAATGCTAGTTTATTATGTTTATGTAAAAGCCTTAATGGCTTGGCACAAAAGAAGGCCAATGAGAAAGCCCATGGTAGCTAATGCAAAGACTATAAATACCCTCCTAAGCTTGTTAGGAAGGGTGGGAGTTCATGCTTAACAAAGTTTATTTTACACATAGTGCTCTCCACCTCTCTCTCTCTACTTTCTCTCTCTAGCTCTTCCATCTCTTTCTAACATCATAATCAAAGGTGATAAAGATAGATCTATGTTACTACAAGTGGTATCAAGAGCCAAGGGATGATTTTAGGTTGTTTTAGATAGTTTTTGGGTGAAAAATCATGTTTTTGGGTGAAAATCTCAGATCGGTTACTGTTCATCAGCGTTTTGTCAAGTTAGGAAAAAAATTTCGAGTTAGAAATTTTTTTTTATCGAGTTTGAAAAATTTTATCGAGTCTGAAATTTTTTTATCGAGTTTGAACAAATTTTCGAGTTAGAAATTTTTTTTTCATCGAGTTTGATTTTTTTTTATCGAGTTTGAAAAATTTTATCGAGTTAAAAAATTAATTCCGAGTTACAAATTTTATCCGAATTAAAATAGTCTTCTGTCGAGTTACAATTTGGCGAGTTAGCCTTTATACCTTATCGTACATCGAGTAAGGATTTCTCTTGTGTTTACCTAAATGAAACGCTGCCAAAATTTCATTGGGTTATCGAGTTAGTGAACATTACCGAGTTACAAGACTATATCGAGTTTGAGATTTTAACAAGTTAGAACATAACGGTTACCGAGTTAGACATCTTTACCGAGTTAAGAACTTCAGACATCTTTACCAAGTTAGCCCACAACACCATCTTTTTGGCGGGAAAACTTGAGTAAAATTTATTTTTCACAGGAGACTAAACATTCAATTTTTACGCGAGATTCAAATTTTGGTATAACGTTGAAAATTTTGGCCCGAAATTCAAATTTTTATGCCAAAATTCAAAATTTTTCGGTAAAATTTGGCGTCAAAATTTTCTGGTAACCTTAGAATTTCCTTTCATAGTGATTTTCAAATTTTGGGAGAGAAAATTTTCAAAATATTTTTGGAGGGAAAATTCGAAATCACTGAGATTAACCATATTCGCTTTTCAAACTTCGCCAAAAACATCTTCTCTTCAAACAACAACCTTTTTTATCTTAAAAGTTCCTAAGATCAACTTCATCACACATCGTTACTCAATGGAAATGAAAGTGCAAATCCAAGAGAGAAATTTTAAGAAAAAGTTTACAGCATTCAAGTCACAAGTTGCGAAGGTTATAAACATATTTGGATATGAGTCAAGGTTCGATCAAGCATTTGAATACTACGTCAGAGACCGATTTCATTATTTCCAAGAAAAACTCAATCAAAACCTGAATCAACTTGAAAAACTACTCAATAAAGAAGAACTTTGTTGGGATATAAAAGATCAAGGTACTTCTGTATGTCAAAGTACTGCTGCTAGAAGATTAAAGTCAAAGTACTGCTGAAGATCAAAGTCAAAGTACTGCTGTTTATTGAAGATTGTTCAAAGTACTTCGAAGAATATAAGGACTTAAGTGCAATATTAGTTAAAGGATTAATGTGTAACATTGTATGAATATTCTAGAATTATTTAGGGATAATTACTTGTCGTTCAAGTTAGATGATGTAAACCGACTTAAGGTTATCTATATAAGGAGCCTTATGATGGTATTAGGGATATATGTTTTTAGTCAAAGTTCTAAGAGTCTTAGAAGCTTTACAAAGTCGATAATAGTTAGGGATTGTTAGTGAATCTGTGTAACAAAGCAGGTTCAAGTTTGGTTTAATATAAAAGTTCTTCTTAAGCTTTGTGTTAGTAGATTCCGCATACTTTACAAGGTCAAACAGTGTTTCAATATTAATAGTGTTGAGTTTACTTAATATTATTAAACCTTTACAAGCTACAAAGTAGTTTGGTCAGAGTATATCGATCCAACAAGTGGTATCAGAGCTTGTGTTGGAAACTATGATTAAGAAGAAAAACCTTTAAATGATTCTACAACAAACCCTTCAAGATGTCGACAGAGGCTGCACCTGCTCCATCAATCACTGCTGTTAGAATTCCTATTGTCAAGAAGGGAGAATATGACTTATGGGCCATGAAGATGAGGCAGTACATTGCCATCACAGACCATGCACTATAGGATGTGATTGTCAATGGTAATATGCAAATTGAAGAACCAGTAGAGATCCTTGGACAACCAACACCACCTAAACCAACCATACCAGCTGCTACCAAAAGAAATCAAGACAAAGCTCTCAACATACTGCTCTCTGCCATTCCTGATGGGCAATTATTGAAGTTTCATGATGCCAAGGATGCAAAACAACTATAGGCTGCAATTAAGAAGATGTTTGGAGGTAATGATGCTTCCAAGAAGATGCACATGAACTTGCTGAAGCAACTGATGCGTGGGAATCGCAACAGGCTTTACCTCTCGAGGGATCTTGAGAAGCTTACAACCCCCACCAGGCAGTGTACCTGATCGTTGTAGTATAGTATAGTGACAAGTACCGGGGGATTGATCGTTCAGCTTAGGAATAGTGTCGCTAGGATTAGAAAGCCTAAATACTAGTTCTAAAGGTGAGGGATGATTATTTTTATGTTTTTATATTTTATGAAAAGCAAATAAAAATCTCGGGTTTGAAGGATTTGGGCGGAATTAGTTGCTAATCAACTAACCCAATACTAAGATGCAATCAAAATAAAATACTAGAAATGAAAATAAACTAAATTATACTAAAGTTGTGAGCAATAAGTGGAGAAAATGTGTTTACTTAGATTTCACTACTCCCTAGACATCTTTTACACGTTAATTACTTGTTATAAATGCATGGATGACGGATCGTATTCCTTAATACCATTCATGGGGTGGCACACTTAACTCCCCAATTCTATGAGCTCTTATCTCCTCCTATACCATGCACAGCACAACTATAGGGATTGTAAACAGTGGCTCATGCATTAAATACAACCAATAAAGACCTAGTGCGCATCGGTTCATGTTTCTTAAGACGTTCAAGCATGTTACCAATTGGAGATCTGCCAGTTTTCTTAAGCCTAACATATAAATCATTCATCCAAAACAAGTATAAACAAGTAATCAACACATAATTAACATCTAGGTTTCATTAGATCTAAGCAAACACAAGATAGATCTAGCCTAGCATGATGAAATTAAGACAAGAACAAGATATAGATAACCAACACATAGACATATTGATTGAATTGAAAGAACACTTATCTCAATTACACATGTAAGGTATCAAGGGCTTGGAACCCTTGAAAAACCTGTAAAATTCGCACCAAAATCGTACTTAGGGTTTCTCCAAAACTTCTCTCCTTAAATGTGAAAAATTAGAAAACTATATATAGGAAAAGAGGTCTGACGGCGTCAAGACAAAGCTTGTGACGCCGTCACCACGCCGCCAAAACTATTCTCGGACTGCCTTGATCTACATTTGACGCCGTCAAGACTTAATCATTTCCAGGCCGTCATGACTTTTACTCTTGACGCCCTACCTTCATGACGCCGTCAAATCTCTTCTGGATCGTCATGGAATTTTTCTCTTGACGCCGTCAGGGAGTTACTCTTGACGCCGTCACCTACTGTTCCCAGCATGGAAAATCAAGACTTTGGCGTTTTCTTCACTTTTATGCTCCAAAAATGTCCGAATTGCTTCCTTTTCCAGATTTCACTCCCAAAGTACCTAAAATCACAAAAGGAACGATTTAGGGCAATATTTGATCAAATAAATTCGAATTCGGGCTTAAATGACCCCCTAAAAACGGATCTTTTTCGCCTCATCAGCAACAATTTGAAACTTTCACTGTTGGTGAAAGAGAAGGTCTTGATTCTGCTTATGAAAGATTCCAAAATCTACTGAGTATGCTAGAACTGTATGATGCTGAGGCATCAGTTGAAGATGCTAATTTGAAGTTCTTGAGAAGCTTTCCATCAGCATGGCATGTAGTTGCTACTATGATCAGAGGACAACCAGGGTTGGACACAATGGACTTTGATGATCTCTACAACAATCTGAAGGTGTATGAGCATGAGATGAATGGTACTATAGGTTCAAGCACACATCAGAAACCCCAAAACATTGCTTTTGTATCTTTTGAAAACAGAAGCAGTACTTCCAATAAAGGTACTGCTTATCCTGTCCAAAGTACTGTGACTGAAACTCAGGTTCCATGTACAACTATGGTCACTACCACTTCATCACCATCAAACACCCCCACCTCAGATGATGTTCTATGTTCATTCTTTGCTCAACAAGCATCTCTACCTATAACCTATCAAGAGGATGTTTTGCAAATAGATGATGATGCTTTGGAAGAAATTGATATCAGATGGCAAGTTGCCATGCTCACTACAAGGATCAAGAAGTTTGTTAATAAGACAGGGAGAGGCATCAATTTCAAAGCCAAACAGGGAATAACATTTGATAAGTCCAAAATTTAGTGCTTCAATTGTCAAAGGACTGGTAACTTTGCAAGGGAATGCAAATTTGCAAAGTATCAAGCAAACAAGATGATTGAACCACCCAAGTCTGAAAGAAAAGAGATTCCTATTACTGAACCAAAACCAAAAGCTTTGGTTGCTCAAGAGAATCTGTCAGAGATTGATTGGTCCAATGAGTTTGATGATGAACCTGTAACCTATTCAATGGTTGCATTGGAAGACTGGAGCACAGCTTTTGATGAAGAGCCTGGATATGCTGCTTTGGAGTCAAGAGATGGTCTAGGAAGCTTTGATTGGAGCATGGAGTTTGAAGATGATCCTGTTCAGCTTGCTATGGTAGCTACTTCACCAAGTTCATCTACTAGCTCTGAGGTATGCTCTATGTGCAATGATATGTATCAAAAGTTAGTTAGTGAATATGTAGCTGAAAGAGATAAATTTCAAAGGGCTAGGTCTGAGATAGCTGGTTATCAGTTGACTTTAGAGTCAATGGAGGCCAAAATAATAACACATGAAAACAATGAAGTAGCATGGGCTGAAACATATAAGCAACAAGAGTACCAAGTAAAGTTAAGTGAATGGAAACTAGGATGTAAGGTGTTTGAACTAGAGAAAGTTACTGCTGAGAGAGATAAGTTGTTAGAAAAACTTGCTGTTTGGAATGAATCATGTCTGTCACATGTTCAATTTGTTGAAAAGCAAAGAACATCAAACATTAAAACTGGCCTAGGTTATGATAATGATAGCAAAGAAGGTATTCCATTTAAGAGTAAGGAACTAAATCTTACAGTAGATACCTCCACTAGTGATGAAGAATTCATAAGTTTAGATGAAAACACTTCTAGTGATGAGGAATACCCTAGTCCAACACCTCCTAAATTTAAGAAAGACAAGGGATACAATGCAGTTCCTAATCCCCCAGGTAGCTTTCAACCACCTAGAAAAGATGTCTCTTGTTATGGGGTAGATAATCTAGAGTTTAGGAAAAAGCTTAAAAGTCAATCTAATCCTGAAACTTTAGAAAAATCTGTTGAAGCACCTAAGGTTGATGAGAAAAAGTTTTCAAAACAAGCAGTACCTTCAAACACTTTTCGAAGTACTGCTGATCACTCAGCAGTACCTCCAAGAAAATTCTTTCAAAATACTTCTAACTTTAGAAAACCTTATGGAAAGGGATTTGGGGATATTGGTCCAAAGGTCTGTTATGTATGTTATAGTCCTCACCACTTGATTAAGGACTGTGATTATCACTCAGAATACTTAAGCAAATACCCAAGGACCAGGTCTGCAAATCAAAGTCACAGGGAGAATAAGCCAAGGGACAACAAACCAGTTTGGAATTGCACAAATAGGGTTAACCATAGCAATTTCTCAAAAGACTATAGGTACCCTCATCAGAAGAGTTCATTCTCCAAACCCACATTACCTTCTCAAAGTACTGACAGAAAGTTCCTTAACCAAGGTGCTGCTAGCAGACACTCAAGTGTAAGACCTAGGAGATTCAATTACTACAAACCTAGAAGGCCTTACAACACAAGAAAAGATGCTAGAACACAGACCCCAACTCCAAAAGTTACAACTAAATGGGTTAAGAAAGAAAGTACTGCTGGGGAAGAACTAGTACTTTCAGAGGTTAAGGGTGAAAAAGGGACAATTGATCATAATAAACCAACAGTTTTGGAAACAAAAACATTAATTATTGATCATGTTTTCAAAGACAGTGGTGATTACATACTCAAAGAATTTGAGTATGTCACTCCACAAGGGGAACACAAGTCAGTAATGGCTTGGGTTCCTAAAAGAAACTAACCTTTTTCATGTGTTTGTAGGGCAACTTAGAAGAAGAGCTTAAAGATCATCTTATTGTTGATAGTGGTTGCTCTGGGAGTATGACAGGAGATAAGGAGCTCTTGTCAGATTTTAAAGCTTATTTTGGAGAAAAAGTTGCATTTGGGAATGATCCTGATGGAGGAAGAATCACTGGCAAAGGAACTATCAAGGCAGGAAACATTGATTTTGAGAATGTTAGATATGTGAAGGAGCTGAAATTCAACCTTTTGTCAGTCTCTCAGATTTGTGATAAGAAGTACCCTGTGTTATTCTTAGACACAGAATGTCTTATACTTTCTCCTAATTTTAAGTTAGAAGATAGAAACTTGGTGATGCTGAGAGCACCAAGAACTAATGATGTGTATAGCATAGACTTGAAGAATATCAATTCTGCTGAAAGAGCAACATGCTTGATTGCAAGAGCAACAATGGAAGAAGCACATCAATGGCACAGAAGATTGGGGCATGTCAATTTCAAGAACATCAATAAGCTGGTCAAAGGAAATTTAGTTAGAGGTTTACCCTCTAAAACATTCAAGAATGATCACTCATGTCTTGCTTGTAAAAAGGGTAAATAGCACAAGGCTTCCTGTAAGAAGATTGAAGAGGAAACCATTAGAGAGCCTTTGGAATTACTGCAGATGGATCTGTTTGGACCTGTATCAGTTGTTAGCTTGAACAAGAAGAAGTACTGTTTGGTTGTGACAGATGACTGTAGCAGATTTAGTTGGGTCTTTTTCTTATGCTTCAAGGATGAAACTTTTGATGCTATTCATGATCTTATAATAGCACTTGAAAATCAGTTAAGACTCAAGGTTAGAAGCATTAGACGTGATAATGGGACTGAGTTCAAGAATCAGCTAATGGATGACTTTTATGCCAAGAAAGGAATTAAAAGAGAGTTCAGTATTGCCAGAACTCCTCAACAAAATGGAGTTGCAGAAAGAAAGAATAGAACTCTAATAGAAGCAGCAAGGACAATGCTTGCAGACTCCCAATTACCTGTTCCATTCTGGGCTGAAGCTGTAAGTGCTGCTTGTTATGTGTTGAACAGAGTATCAGTGACAAAACCTCAAATGAAGATACCTTATGAGTTACTCATGTGAAAGAAGCCTAGTATCAAGTTTATGAAACCTTTTGGATGTCCCCTGACTATTTTAAACACTGTTGATAATTTGGGCAAATTTGATGGGAAGTCAGATGAAGGATACTTATTGGGATATTGTACCAATAGCAAAGGATTCAGAATGTGCAACATGGCTACCAAGAAGGTTCAAGAATGTCTTCATGTTGATTTTCTAGAAGAGCAAGAAAACTCTAAAGGTAAAGGTCCTGATTGGATGTTTGATCTTGATTTAATGTCTTCATCTATGAATTATGTACCTGTAAAGGAAGAAAATCAAGTTGCTCCCACTGAAGAAGAAGCACAGTACATTGTTCATGATGTTAATTTAAGATCTGAAGATGAGCCAAATGATAAAGTCAATGATGAGAAGAAGAGTACTTCTGAGCCTCAAGGTACTGTTGAACCTAACAGTACTGTTGATCAACAAAATACTGCTCCACCAAAAACCATAGTATCTGATGAAGACCAAGCCATTCAAGATGAACTTAGTAGGATGCTTTTTCAAGAAACAATGGCTAAGTCTTATGAAGATGATCAAAGGAGAGCCTATGAAGCAGAAAAGAAGAAGGCTAAAGGCACTGACAGTACTTTAACCCAAAGTACTGCTGATCCATTTGAAAGTACTTTTCAACCTTTAGATACTTCAAATTGGATAAATACTGATACTGTGAATGATCCTAACATGCCTGACTTAGAAGATACTGATGACTTGAATAATCCAAACAAGATTACCTTAGAAGACACTGATGATGAATTGGATTAAGAAGGCATTTTCTCAGATTCTAATGAAGATCCTGACTTAACTAATTTGGAAGATAATCTTGAAGTTTCATCAACTCCTACTCTAAGGATTCACAAAACTTATCCTGTTACCAACATAATTGGACACTCAGCTTCAGGAGTGCTCACAAGAACTAAAGCTAAGAATATGTCTCAACAACATACTTCTTTACTTAGTTTCATTTACAAACAAAACAGGGTGAATCACAAGGATCAGAAGTTGTGTTTATTTGCTTGTTTTCTATCTCAAGAAGAGCCTAAGAATATCAAACAAGCATTAGCCAAGGAGAGTTGGGTTGAAGCTATGCAAGAAGAACTCTTACAGTTTAAACTTCAAGAAGTACGGGTATTATGTGATTTACCTGATGGTAAGAGACTGATTGGAACAAAATGGGTCTTCAGGGTAAAAAGAGATGAAAGAGGGAATGTTATTAAGAATAAGGCAAGGTTAGTGGCTCAAGGATATAGACAGGAAGAAGGAGTAGACTATGATGAAGTCTTTGCTCCTGTGGCAAGGATTGAAGCCATAAGGCTATTTTTGGCTTTTGCATCTTATATGGGATTCCCTGTATATCAAATGGATGTTAAAAGTGCTTCTCTATATGACACTATCACAGAAGAAGTTTATGTCAAATAGCCTCCTGGTTTTGAAGATCCTGCACACCCAAACAAAGTCTACAAGGTTATCAAGGCTCTGTATGGCCTTCATCAAGCTCCAAGAGCATGGTATGAAAGACTTTCCAATTTTCTATTATAGCATGGTTATAGGAGAGGAGCTATTGACAAGACTTTGTTCATCAAGAGAGATAAGAAGGATATCATGCTTGTGCAAGTTTATGTAGATGATATCATTTTTGGTGCTACTAAGCAATCTATGGTAAAGGAATTTAAAGATCTTATGAAAAAAGAGTTTCAGATGAGTTCAATGGGAGAATTAACATTCTTCTTGGGACTTCAAGTGCAACAGTGAAGCAGTGGAATCTATATTTGTCAAGATAAGTATGTTGCAGATATTCTTAAGAGATTCAATTTCACAACTGTCAAGCCTATATCTACACCAGTGGATACTAACAAAACTTTGGGAAAAGATGAAGAAGGAGAAGATGTTGATGTCACATTATGCAGGTCTATGATTGGATGTCTTAAGTATTTAACTGCATCTAGACCTGATATTACTTTTGCTGTGTGTTTATGTGCAAGACATCAAGTTCATCCCAAGGTCTCACACTTGAATGCTGTCAAAAGGATTTTTAGGTACCTTAGGCAACAACCTAAGCTTGGATTATGGTATCCTAGGGACTCACCTTTCCATCTACAAGCCTTTTCAGATAGTGATTATGCTGGAGATAACTATGACAGAAGATCCACTACTGGAGGATGCCAGTACCTTGGAAGTAGATTAGTCTCATGGCAATGCAAAAAGCAAACAATTGCAGCAACATCTTCCACAGAAGCAGAGTATGTAGCTGCTGCAAGTTGTTGTGCACAAGTACTTTGGTTGCAAAATCAGCTTTTGGATTATGGGTTCAACTTCAAGAATACTCCTATCAACATTGATAATGAGAGTACTATCTGTATTGTGAAGAATCCAGTTTATCACTCCAAGACAAAGCACATTCAGATTAGGCATCATTTTATTAGAGATTGCTATGAGCATATGCTTATTAATGTGGTTAAAGTCCATACTGATGATAATGTAGCAGACCTACTCACAAAGGATTTTGATGTTTCAAGATTCACTTTTTTAGTTGTGAGTATTGGCATGATTAATAATTAAGCTATTTTTGAGGGGAGGCATTAGTAGTTAGTCATTATTTGAGGGGAGGCTACATGTATCATTCATAAAGAAAGTACTTCATTCATTATTCAAAGAGGAGTTACATCAAAGAGTTCCACAAGACACAGATTATCATGACACAGACAAAGTTGCAACACAGACACTGACAAGCCTGATACGTGGGAATCGCACCAGGCTTTACCTCTCAAGGGATCTCGAGAAGCTTACAACCCCCACCAGGCAGTGTACCTGATCGTTGTAGTATAGTATAGTGACAAGTACCGGGGGATTGATCGTTCAGCTACGAATAGTGTCGCTAGGATTAGAAAACCTAAATACTAGTTCTAAAGGTGAGGGATGATTATTTTTGTATTTTTATATTTTTTTAGAAAGCAAGTAAAAATCTCGGGTTTTAAGGATTTGGGCGGAATTAGTTGCTAGTCAACTAACCCAATACTAAAGATGCAATCAAAATAAAATACTAGAAATGAAAATAAACTAAATTAAACTAAGGTTGTGAGCAATAAGTGGAGAAATTGTGTTTACTTAGATTTCACTACTCCCTAGATATCTTTTACACGTTAATTACTTGTTATAGTTGCGTGGATGACAGATTGTATTCCTTAATACCATTCATGGGGTGGCGCACTTAATTCCCCAATCCTATGAGTGCCTACTTCACTCCTATGTCGAGCCGGCTAAGAAGCTCCTAACATGGGATCACTAGAATTTACTCATGCATTAAATACAACCAATAAAACCTAGTGCACGTCAGTTCATGTTTCCTAAGACGTTCAAGCATGTTACCAATTGGAGATCTGCCAGTTTTCTTAAGCCTAACATCGAAATCATTCATCCAATACAACCATAAACAAGTAATCAACACATAATTAACATCTAGGTTTCATTAGATCTAAGCAAACACAAGATAGATCTAGCCTAGCATGATGGAATTAAGACAAGAACAAGATATAGACAACCAACACATAGACATATTGATTGAATTAAAAGAATACTTATCTCAATTACACATGAAAGGGTTCAAGGGCTGAAAACCCTTGAAAAACCTGTAAAGTTCGTACTAAGTTCGGCCTTAGGGTTTCTCTAAAACTTCCCTCTTTTTTATGGATGAAAATTAGAAAACTATATATAGGAATTTGAGGCTAACGGCGTCAAGACCAAATTGGTGACGCCGTCATCTCGCCGCCAAAATACTTCTCGGACTGCCTTGATCTACTTCTGACGCCGTCACGTTATAACTTTTTCCAGGCCGTCACGTATTTTACTCTTGACGCTCTACCCTGTGATGCCTTCATTTCTGTACTGGGTCGTCATGAAAATTACTCTTGACGCTGTCAAAATGTTGCTCTTGACGCCGTCACCTACTGTTCCCAGCAAGGAAAATTAAGTCTTTGGCGTTTTCTTCACTTTTATGTTCCAAAAACGTCCGAATTGCTTCCTTTTCCATATTTCACTCCCAAAGTACCTAAAATCACAAATGGAACGATTTAGGGCAATATTTGATCAAATAAATTCAATTACGGGCTTAAATGACTCCCTAAAAACGGTTCATTTTTTGCCTCATCATATACCCTTACACTTGAGATTTGCTTGTCCTCAAGCAAATGCGCTTTTATTCTACTCAAAATAAAAGTTAGGGGTCATTTAACACTAATATAAAAGTAATTACAACAAATAATCATTCCACTAAAGACCAAGAGACAAGCACGGAGGTCATACACTAGCACCTCACAAATAGTGTTTAGATACTCACATCTCTCGGGTGTAATAAAGTATAAATTACAATATGGAAACGGAAGATATCTCTCACTACCTGTCATAGCAAAATAGATTACCATAGGCTTGGGAAAGGATCAAACCTCCACCACATGGCGTAAGCACCTAGGATAAACTATCAAAGAGGTCTTTTAAAGGGTTGTAACGTTAGGTGTAGGGATATGAAATACACGGTTTTGTTGGATAAAGGAAGTTTTACTGGTGGCGAGTTAACAATCTTGGTTAATTACATGTACAATATGGCGTTGCTAAGCCAAGACTAGACTCGACTTAAGCTAATAAATGAAAAATAACAAAAACATAAAATGAACATAGAATGAAAAGGGATGGTAGTCCGTATGTTTTTTCTCTTTTTCTTTTTCTATTTTTTTTCTTTTTCTTGATTTTTTCAATTTTTTTTTTATTTTTTATTTTTTATTTTTTTTATTATTTTTTGCATACACTCTTACCCTACCATCCAAAATAATACATCATAGGGAATGAACATTTCCCTTACACTTGAATCTTTACATATTTTACAATAAAGTAATCTAATGACTCGAATTAAGAAAATCAAAACACTTGGAGCACTTTTAAGATTAACGCACATATGGGGGTAATATATGATGTTGTTCCCCATTACTCCATAAAATAAGTACTTTACTCATGAGTCCCAATCGTCCAAAAACAATATGTACAAGGATATGACTCGACTTAGCAACCATGTAATCAATTAGATAGTTAACTTAGGGTTTAACAAATAACAATAATGCACTAAAAATGAGCGCATACACGGAAGGCTAAGGCGATTTGGTTGTACATTTAAGTGGGGTGTAACAAATTCTTCCTTTAAGTAAGATGCTTAAAGTTAGAAACGAAAAGATAGGCTCGGAGGGGTGTACTAGGAGTTTCGTGTACTAAAAATGAGTACAACGCTAAGGGTGTGTGTTGGAACCATAGTTTTACTATTTTATGAAGTCTCGGTCATTTGTAATAATAGGTTGCTTTAGTTATTTTATTTCTTACACTTATGTAATGTTACATGTTTACTAGACTTAAGCTAAGTGATCCATGGGCTTTATGGCCCATACGTTTTCTAGAATGGGAGGAGAGGGAATGTTGCCCTAGCTCCTTCCCTATATATAGATGGCTTAGGTCTTTGTAATACTTGGTTGGTTATTTGAAAACATTAAGGAAACTCTTGCATTTCACTTTCACATACTTCTCATAATCATCCCACTCTCATTCTCATCTCATTTCTCTTATCATTATACTTGTGCTTACTAAATGGTGACCTAACAAGTGGTATCATTCGCTAGAGGAAGGTGTAGTTATTGTTTTTTCATTGACTTATTTTTTTACAAATCGTTTTTTTATTATCGAATTGTTTGTAAAAGTTTAAATTTTTTGTTAGTTTCTTGGTTTTTCTCACATCTTTGCTTATAAATTTGTGTTTAAAATCAAAACAAACCAAAAAGTTCCAAATTTTTTACTAATTATTCGACTTTTTAGATAATTGTACTTTTATCGAGATCTTTACAAGTTTGATATTTTTCATAAAGTTTTCTACTTTCCTTAAGATTTACACATTTTATACACAAAAGTACAAGTATCTTGAAAGAAAAACGAATTTAAGGATTACTTTCTTTGAAAAACAAAACCTACAAGTTATCGAGATCTTCCTACTTGCCTATTTCGAGATCTTCTCAAAGTGCACTACCTCGTCTTCGTTTGTGTGGACTCGGTATTTTCTTTCTTGTATAAGAAAGTTAAGTACTTCGACTTTTGGGAAAGTTTTCGAAATTGTATAATTTCGAAAACTTAGTTTCGCAATTTTCGAAAATTATCGAGCAAATTATTTGGTTATCGAAATCTTATTTTTCGATAAACCTGATTAAGTATCGAAATCTTATTTTTCGATAAATCTGCTTAAGTATCGAAATCTTTTTCTCGATAATACTGAAATTTTTCGAAATCTTTTTCTCGATAATCTGCCAAGTTTCTCGATAATCTGCCAAGTTTCTCGAAAATCTGCCAAGTTTCGAAAACTTATTATCGAAATCTTCTTTGAAGTTGTGCTAAGTTTCTCGATAATTGGTTTATTCTACACTTTCCACAAGATCCATTTCTACACAAGTGTTCGAAGATGTCTCAGCCACCGAATCACTACTTTCCTCATGTTCAACAACAAACATCTCAGCAACAACAACCTCAGCAGTATCAACAACAACATTACCTTCCGCACACAATGAATCAACAACCTCCTAAATACAATCCACAACAACAATACCTAATGATGCAACAACAACTCATTTCTCAACAACAACCATATCAAGTGCCACTACAAAACACTCAGTTTTCCTCCAAACAACCTCACTGGTTTGACAGAATGTGTGAAGTTATCACAACTCAACAATCCCGACATGAGGCAGGATCACTTGAGACACCCCCAATGCTAACACCTGGTAACTATGTGCAATGGTCAAGTCGATTCTTACGCTTTCTTGAACTTAAGAAACCTCATGGGCACTTCTTAAAGCAAGTGATACTTGAAGGACCATTTGAGTGGCCAACAAGATTTGAAGCTGGTGATCCTAATGCTGATCCTCCACGTCCTCCTGGTGATAGACCCCTTCCAGAAACTGCACTCACTGAAGAACAGAAACTACATCGTGAAGCTGATCAGTATGCAATGGCTTATATACTTCAAGGTATACCCAATCCGATCTATCGCAGTGTCGATGCTCAGAAAACAGCCAAAGCAATGTGGGAACACGTTCATCTCCTCATGGAAGGCACTCAATTGAACAAAGATGACATGGAATCCAAGCTTTACATGGAATACACTGACATCACAATTGAACCTGGAGAGTCACTTGAATCCTACTATCATCGTTTCACAAATGTGGTTAATGATCTGGAACGTCACAAAATCACTGTACCAAGGATCGCTGTGAACTCCAAATTTGTGGGTAGTCTTGGCCCTGATTGGCATAAATATGTGACATTTGTTCGTCAAACGAAGAATCTTCATGATGCTCCATATGGCTTGTTGTATGATTTTCTGAAACACCATGAACCTGAAGTGGAAAAAGATAGAGCTCTACGAGGAGGATACACACCAACAACAACACCAAATTCATTGGCTCTCGTAGCTCAATCTCACTATGCTCCACCACCAATGTCAAATCATGCATATGTTCAAGAGCAGAACTACTTCAGTTATCCACAATCTTCCACCTCGAACCAAATGGTCCCTTATGATTCATCTCCACAAGATTCTTCTACTCTACTTGTTTCATCAAACAACAATGATGCTGTGTACTACTCCAACTCCAATGATGATGACGATGATGACTTTAATACGTTGAATCAGGGACTTGCTCTTATTGCTCGTGCATTCAGCAAATTCTCCAACAAAACAAACAACCGTCAACGTTCATCTTCAAACACAAGAAATCAAGCTGTTGTTAATGATGGAAGAGTGGAAATTCAGAATCGTAGCTATGGTCGATCTGGTTCAGGAAGCTCTTCAGGAAATTATGGGAATGGTCAAAGGTTTAGTAACAATACCGGGTTCAGAAACAACTCAGCATCTCCTTAACAAAGGTCTGACTCAGTTGCTACAAGGAACTCCAGCTCAGGGAATGCAGTTTGGTGCTACAATTGCAATGAACAAGGTCATATAGCTACAGCATGTCCCAAACCAAGAACTCGGGGTAGTAAGTTTCACAAGCAGGCATTACTCATGGCTCTTCAAGATGAAAAAGATGGACATTTCCCTGAACAGGACAACAACTTCATGGCAAATGTAAACAACGATGATGACATGGAAGATCTGGAAGCCAATGCTGCTGTGATGCTTATGGCCAACATGCAGGAACTTAAGCTCAATGATTCAGGTCCAGTGTATGACACTGACGGCTTGTCCCAGGTACATGACCTCAATGCATGCTTTATTAATGAAATAGTCTCACCTTCTGCTTATGAATTAGATATGGCGCAAGTTGTTCCATCTACATCATCTTCATCCTCTCAAAAAGATGAACAAATAAGCACAGTTGTCATATTTGATGATGACACAGTTGTTTCATTTGATGATCCAATTGAGAATGATAAACATGATCATCTCGAACAACATGAACCATCATTTGATCCAGACCCTGACCTCATATTGTTATCTAAACAAATGGATGCTCAACAATTGCAAATACTCAAATGCAACGAGAAAAACAAAGTTTTAAAAGAACAAAATGCGTCATTTGCAAGAGACATTGAGTGTTATAAAATTCAGCTTTCAAATCAAGAAGAAAAGATAAAACACACTAAAAGTTTTGAAAAAGCTTTTCAAGATTCTTATAACAAAGAATAAGATCTTCAACGCAAAATACAAGATTTAATTGAGTCACACGGAAAGTTGATTTCGAAACTTGAAAGTGAGAAGGGTGAATTGAAAAAACAAGTTGAATGTCTTCAAACTGAACTTTCAAAAACAGAAACAAAATTGTCAAGTTGTCAAAAAGATTTTCATGAACATAAAATACGGAAAAGGAAGTACATAGACAACTTACTCGGTGATATTGTTGATCTTGAAAAACAACTCAAAGAATTTCGTCACATTGTTTACAAACACGGGAACTCTGTCACAACAATTCAGAAATTTACTTTAAAACCGAAACCCAATTGCGGATATGCACTTGGTGATTACAATTCAATGTTTCTACACACGGCATTCAAAGAAATTCCAAAAATTTACAGTATGGATTATTTTCTTGATAATACGGTTGTGCGTGCTGTTGTTTTTGATACTGAGGAGGAAGAAGAACTTGAAGACGAGAGTCGATCTAAAATGAGTCAAGTTCAATATTGGACACCATATGACTATTCAAAAGCTCCTCCACTTTCAAAATCTTTTGTCACTCAAAAGGAATTACCTGAGAAATCATGGTTTATCAAAGAGTCATATGTTTCATCTCACAATGCGGCTCCTGTCCCACCTGTAGCACAAATAAATGGTCCTTTACCATCATCCGGTGAACTTACACGTTTACCAAAATGTCGTGTCTTAAATTATTTCAAAACCTTTATGGAAGACATCGATATTTTGGAGGAAACAATTGAACGCAATTCAGAAATAAAAATTGAAACTTTTCAATCCGCCTACGAGCGAGAAAAGAGAGATATTTTTCAAAAACAAATGAAACCAATTGTTCAACACCTTCGTCTATGTGCTACACGTTGGGATCAGGAACTTCAAAAGGAGGTCAAAAATATGATAAACGTTTTTGATACTGCTGAAAATGAGATTTTGGTCCAAAAGCTACAAACTAAAGTTTTCAAAAATGATGCTGATCGACTCTTGGAACAAGTTCTCTGTGCTGATATTTTGTCTGTTATCATGAATGATCTTTATAATTCTGGTACTTCTATGCTTAAGCATGATCATTGTGTTGATAATATCTTGTTGAATGAGGAAATTGAGACACTTAAACTGGAAAATGAAAAGTTGAGAATTAAAAATGATGATGTGACAACACAATTTTCAAAAGAAATTTGTCAACTCAATCAAAGGCTTGAATGGTGTCAAGCTAAAAGTCTTGAAAGGGAATTGAAGTTTCAAAGTCAAAATGTTTCAAACTCTTGTCAGATTTGCAAAAACAACGAGTCTTTAAAAGGTCGATGTTTCAAATACGAGAAAGAAATTGCGGATTTAAAAATTGAAAACGCCGAATGGCAACAAAACCGCGACGACATCAAATATTGCAATGGTTTACTTGAGTCTGAAATTCAGGACAAAAATCACATCATCATTGATTTGAAAGAGAAAATTAAACTACTTCAAAAAGGGAAAATGGTTGACACCACGGTGATAGCACCAGGAATGTATCAAATAAACAAAACTGATAAAGGAAAGGTTGTTCAAAACACTAATGTTGATAACTCCACTTCTACAGGACTAGTCTCCACTTCTAGCGTTAGCAGACCCAAGCGAAAAAGTAAAAAGAAGAATAGGATCTTGCAACGTAAGAGAGGACACCTAGAAGCTCAGGAAGTAGAAGACCAACTTAGGACTTTGAATAAAACTCATGTTGCATCAGATTTAGATTCTAATCTGGCAAATTGTAATCAAAATCTAAATGTAACAAATGATGAACCTTTGAATGTTTTGAATATTAATGCATCTTGTGTATTTTGTCGTAAAAGCGTATCATCTGGTGATCATACAAAATGTTTAGCTAATTCTCTTCTCAATCGTCATAAGAAACGTAGGACACGCATTCCTTTTAGGCCCACTAATGCCTCTAAGTCTAACTTAGGAAAGCCGTCTTCTACGGTTTCTAATGATGTCCCAGTTACCCCCATAGGTGCCGAGAACAAATCTAGGACTGAGCCAACTACTAGTGCATTTAACATTAAGAAAGCAAAAACTAGTTGGAATTGGCAACGTTGGTTACAACACAAACCAGACTTTAAATGGATTCCTAAATTGTTGAATATATGTGTTACTAACCAACAGGAACCCGCATTATCTTTGGGTTCCACCCTTACTTCTGTTCCACCCGTGTCTTCTTCTGGTGATGCAGGTGGTACAGATTGTTCTCTGGATTGTTGATAGCGGATGCACCCGACATATGACAGGCAATCTCAAACTGCTACACAACTTTGTCTCAAAGTTTATAGGAACTGTCAGATTCGGGAATGATCATTACGCTCTTATAATGGGATATGGTGACTACATCAGCGGTAACATTGAAATTAGTCGTGTTTACTATGTGGAAGGCCTTGGACACAACCTTTTCTCTGTTGGTCAATTCTGTGATGGGGATCTAGAAGTTGCATTTCGTGAGAAAACTTGCTTTGTTCGTGACTTACAAGGAAACGATCTAATGTCTGGCTCACGCGGCTCCAATCTTTATACAATATCAATGTCAGATATGATTGCAACATCTCCGATATGTCTTCTCTCCAAAGCAGAGTCAACTAAATCTTGGTTATGGCACAAACGTCTTTCGCACTTGAATTTCAGAACCATGACTGACCTTGCTCGTTATAAACTTGTCGATGGATTTACAGGATTCCGTTTCACCAAAGATCACTTATGTCCAGCCTGTGAACAAGGAAAAAGTACTCGTGCTCATTTTTCGTCTAAACCTGAGCAAAGTACGAATCATGTTTTACAACTGCTTCATATGGATTTGTGTGGACCGATGCGTGTTCAAAGTATCAACGGTAAACGGTACATACTCGTAATTGTGGATGACTTCTCCAGATGGACTTGGGTTTATTTTCTACGAAGTAAAGATCAAGCTCCTTCGATGATCATCACCTTTCTCACCAAAATTCAAGTTCAGCTTCGAAACACAGTACGAATCGTCAGAACTGACAATGGAACTGAATTCAAGAATCAGACACTTCGGTCTTACTATGAGAAAGTGGGAATTGAACATCAAACGTCTATACCTAGAAGCCCAGAACAGAATGGTGTGGTTGAAAGACGCAACAGGACGTTAGTGGAAGCTGCTAGAACTATGTTGATTAATGCTCAATTACCAGATTACTTATGGGCAGAAGCTGTTTCAACCGCATGTTATACTCAAAACTGTTGCATGATCACAAAACGCCATCGCAAAACACCATATCAAATTGTTCACAAAAGGAAACTGAACATCGATTACTTTCATGTATTTGGAGCACTTTGCTATCCGAAAAATGATCGTGATGATTTAGGTAAACTCAAAGCAAAGGCTGACATCGGAGTGTTCGTTGGATATTGTGAAAATTCCAAAGGTTTTCGGATATGGAATCGTCGTACAAGAGAAATTCAAGAAACCATTCACGCTAATTTCGATGAACTCACCCAAATGGCTTCTGAGCAACACAGCTTAGGACCCGAATTTAACCGTCTTAACTCTCCGGCATCTTCAGCTGAACCTTTACCACTTAACCGCAAAGAATTAGAAACCTTGTTTGCTCCACTATTTGATGACACGATTGAATACCGTCCTACTGAGGTCTCACCAAATTCCGCTGCTCAACCTGAACACATTCCAGTACCAGACTCACCTCAACAAACTTCTACAAGTGTTGAAAGAGACGGTCCTTCAATTGAATCATCATCAACAGCAGAACAAACTGGTTCTACTCTCTGCCATCCAACTGAAGATCCAACACCACAATCAGTTCCACAATCCGCAGAGCATGATCCTGATGCGTTCATTAATCCGTTTGCACCAGCTACTACAGATCATGATATAGCTGAGTCGTCAACACGCAACTTGGATCCTGCCAACATGCGAGATACGTATCAACTACACCCGTCAACACATAAATGGACTCGTGACCATCCACTTGTTCACATTATTGGCCATCCAGATGCACCTGTTATGACTAGACAACGACTTCATACTGATGGAGAAACTTGCATCTACGCACTCACAGTTTGTCATGAAGAACCCAAGAACATTAAAGATGCACTAACTTATGACAACTGGATTGAATCTATGCAAGAGGAATTTCAGCAATTCATAAGACTAGAAGTCTGGGAATTAGTTGAAAGACCTGACGGAGTCTTTGTCATCGGGTTAAAATGGATATGGAAGAATAAGCTTGACGCAGTAGGGACAGTCATCCGCAACAAATCACGCCTGGTAGCGAAAGGATACTCTCAACTTGAAGGTCTAGACTTTGCTGAATCCTTTGCTCCAGTGGCACGACATGAAGCTGTTCGGATCTTTTTGGCTTATGCTGCTCATAGGAATATGGTGGTTTACCAAATGGATGTGAAAACTGCATTTCTGAATGGAGAACTCCGTGAAGAAGTTTATGTCAGTCAACCTGAAGGCTTCGTTGATCCTGAGCGTCCTAATCATGTCTACCGACTCAAAAAGGCTCTCTACGGACTCAAGCAAGCCCCATGGGCGTGGTATGACAAACTGTCCACTTTCTTATTGACCAATAAATTTTTTAAAGGATCGGTGGATCCAACACTGTTTACAAAAACCTACGGGGAGGACTTACTTGTTGTTCAAATATATGTCGATGACATCATTTTTGCCTCAACAAAACGAAGTTACTCTAATGATTTTGCAAAATTAATGAAAAATAATTTTGAAATGTCCATGATGGGTGAACTTACGTTCTTTCTAGGATTACAAGTTCATCAATCACCCCGTGGTATTTTTATAAATCAGTCCAAATATGCTCTCGAAATTCTTAAGAAACATGGAATGATGTCTTGTGATACTTTTAATACACCAATGGGCTATACCACAAAACTAGATGCTGATTTACATGGGACTCCTGTTGACCCTACCAAATACCGTAGTATGATTGGGTCCCTCATGTATCTCACATCTAGTAGACCTGATATAGTTTTTGCTGTCTACATGTGCTCTCGTTATCAGTCTAGACCAACTGAAAAACACCTCAGTGAGGTCAAGAGAATCCTTCGATACATAAAGGGAACCATTAACTTGGGGATCTGGTATCCGAAGGATTCTGGTTTTGAACTAATTGCTTTTTCAGATGCTGATCATGCAGGATGTTTAGACACACGCAAAAGCACATCTGGTGGCTTACAGTTTCTCGGAGACAAACTTGTGTCATGGCAATCTAAGAAGCAGGACTGCACTTCACTGTCGTCTACAGAATCTGAATACGTAGCCATGTCTGCTTGTTGCGCTCAAGTCATTTGGATGAGATCACAACTTAAAGATTATGGCTACCTATTCAACAAGATTCCTATCTACTGTGATTCAAAGAGTGCAATTGCTATCTCCTGCAACACGGTGCATCATTGCAAATCCAAACACATCGATCTCCGATATCATTTCATCAAAGAGCATGTGGAAAGGGGTACAGTTGAACTTTATTTTGTTGGAACTGAGTACCAATTGGCAGACTTACTTACCAAATCTCTGGCACCATCCAGGTTTGCTAGTCTAGTCCACCAAATTGGTATGAGATGTTTGACACCAGAGGATCTGGAAAAGTTTTTAAAATACCACTGATCGTCAAACATCACAACTATCTTTGTATAATATTTTGTTTTTTCTTTCTTTACTACAAATTATTTCATAAAAAAAAAAAAAAAAAAAAAAACTAATGCAAGTATATCGCTTCCATTCAACACCTTGTTCTTACTTTACAAGTGTTGAGGGGGAGTCACGCTTAAATCTTTTACCAATTAATTGGTATACTTGCATAATTCTCGTATTTTACGGATTCGGAATGTGTGCGGGTGGTTTATTTCACTACAGTTTGTCTTATATGGTTTTAGTCTTCATAAGTCAACTTAACGAATTCACATCTCAAATGTCAATAGACTTGCTAGTTACTTTAGGGTTCTAGTTAAAGTACTTCATAGTTAAGGGACCAATGTAGTCAAATTCTTTAAGTGTCAAAAACTTGAGTACACTTGTTTGTTTCTTATAAAAGTCCAAGGACTAAAGGTGACTATACTCAAACTTTTCAAAATTAACAAAAACAAACAAACCGTTCCACCCTAAAACCCACTGTTTCATAAAAGATTTAAAACCTCTTAAACCCTTTCATTCTAACCTACGGCTCACAATCAATCGAGCTAACCACGACCTTGATCAACAATCTGTAAGTTCCTATGTTATCACTAGGATATTACACTAATAGGATCTTGGTTAATTGGAAATTCAACGGTTCGATCTCATGTTATCTAGATTTCGAGAACTAGGGTTAGGATTTCGATTTTGCTACTAACGTGTTGTGGTGTGTAATTATTGATAGGGTTTTGGTGCTATGATTGTTTCTAATACATATTTATCAACTATTATCACATTCCATCATGTTTCCTTGTTTTTTTCGAATTCTTTTAATTGGGTCGAAATGGGTTTATGAGCTTCTGTGATTATTGGGTTGTTTTTAGTGGTGGGATTTGCTTCTTTGGTCTCTTATGTGCATGTTCTATCTAGCTAGGATGTTTCTCACTGTTTATACATGTATCTCGATATACTTGTTTGTTTCGGTCGTGAAAATTATCGAGAAAAGCATGTCACAAAGTGTTGTCTATTGTGCTAGGTGTCTCGTTATGCCTCTTACTTATACTTGTGATATGATAGACGTTGTCATTATCTGTTGTATCGTATTTATCAAAGTTCTCGATAAATATGTTCTTGAGCATTTTCGTAATCTTTGTAATTGTGACTAAAAGATGTTTATCTATGGTGGTGACAGGCCATAATCATTGGAAAGGTTATTTTTGAAGGAAAAATACGTATGACTTCAACTTTACTCGAGTCAATTCTTGTATAAGAATTTTTCTCGAAAAACTGTGTTTTATCGAAATCTTCTCATTATTATCGAGAACATTAAGTTTTTTTCGAGAAATATAGTTCAAAGCCCAATTTTTTTCGAAAACTTCAATTTTTTCGAAATCTTTCGGTGAACTATACTTTTCGAGAACCTGAGAATTAATGTTTCTCGATAAAATTATGATTTATCGAAAAATTATCTTTCTCGATAAATGATCTCGATAAAAGTCAGTTTTTTTTAATATTTTTCGAAAATAACTTTCTCGATAAATGATCTCGATAAAGTCAGTGTTAAGAAAATTTTTTCGATAATAATTTTTCTCGATAATGTTTCTCGATAATGTTTCTCGAAGATGACACTTTCTCGATAATGTTTCATTTGTCGAAATCATTCAGTTTACTAAACTTTCTCGATATCACCAGTTTCTCGAAAGTTGTTATAAGAATTTTTCTCAATAACATCATTTTTTTCCGAAAAGTAAGAAATCTCGACAAATGGCAGTTATGTGGAATTTTTCGAGAAAGTCACTTTCTCAATAAAGTTTCATTAGTGTGATTCATTATTGTTGTGTAATGTGATGTAGTTGTGAACTGTGCATGTCATGTTATGCTTATTTGCCATATGCATTATTTGACTCATTACTAAATGACGCATTTGTGCTTAATTGTTTCAAGTAGATATCTGTATCCAAACTCTAAACTGTGCTAACACATAACAAATTTGGATGTTTGGTTTATGGTGATACTTTTCAGATAAACATGGCTGAACACACTGAGAACGTCGCAGAACAACCTCTTCCATTACTCACCTTGGATGACATCACTCCCGAGAACTACCATGTCACGCTTGGCAACAACAACCCCCGAGTTGATTTCAACAAGTTGAATATCACAGAGAAATCATGCAAGATTGTGAAAGATATCCTACTGGCACATCCATGCAAACCACTTCTCACCTGCTCTACTTCAGTTCCACTGTTCTATCTTCATCAGTTCTGGCTTACTGCTCAGGCCAACTTGGATAATGAGTCTTTCACTGTTACCTTAGATGGCCAAGATTACTCTGTAGATCATGACGTTCTTCGAACAGCTCTTCTCATGCCACAAACTGACAACAAATTTGCTCCGATACTACCTGACCTGGAACTTCTTGACTTCTTCATTGAATTAGGATATGAGGTTGATGATGATGAACCTCTAATCAAGCTTTCCAAATTCAATGTCAAGTATATCCCTCAGCCTTGGAGAACATTCTGTTTGTTGGTTGTTAGATCTATATCTGGAAGGAAAAGTGGTCATGAACATCCAAGGCTCGAACACCTGCAAACATTCTGGGGAATGGTGACTCTGACACCGATTGACTTTGCAGTTCCTATCATGAATGATATCGTCTACAGTATTCAGACCGACCGTGTGAAGACTATGATACCATTCACAAGATTCACCAAGCTTATCATTGAACATCTCTGCAAAAGTTCTCCAGAATTCATCAAGAGGATGGCTGATCCTAATGAGCCGAAGCACCTCTTCGAGGACGACTTCACCACCTTATTCATCAAATCGACCACTTCCGCTACCAAGATCAAAGGAATGAGGATTCCCGAATACCTTCTGAATGACAACATTAAGAAAAGGGCGAACTTCAAGTTGTATGATCTGGCTTACAAAGGGGAACTGGAAGAAGCAACAATAAAGACTCGTAGCAAAGGAAGTGTAAAGTTTGGGAGTACCACGAGCACCACTGGATCACCTCATACAAGATCTAAGTCTGCTACAAAGGCAAAACCCAAGACTACTACCACACCTAAACCTACATCCAAACCTAAACCTGCTACCAAATCTAAGAAGAAGGCAACTCCTGAGTACTTTATTTGGGATGAACCTACTCCTCCACCTTCTGACACTGAGTCCGAGTTTGATACTGAATCTGATGAAGAAGAACCAGACTATGAACTGAGATACAGAGCACCTGATGAAGGATTTCCAGCAACAGAGATTGCCGTACAACAAAGTCTTGAAACTTATGAAGAAGAGACAAGGAGAAGAAAAGGAGTCACTATCAATGAGCCGAATGATGATGAAGACGAACCAATCATTGAACCATTGGTCGATAAACGCAAACTCAAAAGTATAGTTGTCGACACTAGAGATGAAGAAAAGCAGCTTAGGAAAGAACAGAGGAAAGCAAGCCTTGAAAGCCGACTTCTATCGCACCCTCCAACACCACCACCTATTGATCAGTCAGAACATGTAGGGGCTACAAGCAGTATGGTTCCTCCAACAACGTCAGAATCAGCTCCACAACCTGATGACAACGTTAAGGATACTGACAAAGCTGAAGATGTCCACATGACAGAGACTGCTACTTTAGAGGAGAATGTTGGCGGTCAAGAGAACTTAGCTACGGATCAGGAACATGAATATCTTATTACTCCAGAGTTTCTTGCACGAGAAGCAGAGGAAGCAGAGGAACGTCGTCGAAAGGAAAACGAAGAGAAGAACGCGTTCGACACCAACATGTTTCTTAAGTCATCTTCTCAGCAGACTTCCTCAGCACAACCTCCACCTCCTCAAGACTCTCCACCAAAGGATCCGACTCCTCCTGCTTCATCTTCGGACTCTCACAACGAGTCATCGTCCGAATCATCACCCGAGCACTCATCTCCCACACCTTCTGAAACCGCATCTAAACAGCATTCGATCAATGAACCAAAACAACAAGTTGATCTTCAGGAGCAAGTGAACAAACTCACCGACATGGTTACCAAACTTACTAAACAAGTTGAGGAATTCCAGGATTCTACGCAGCTGATTGACAAGTTCTTGAAATCTGATTACGAAGGTTTTATCAGAACCGCAACACATGATTTTCTCACTGATAATCTGGTCGAGATGATCACTCCTGAAGTTGCAAACCTTCTCAAACCAATCAATGACAACTTGGATCATAGAATTAGAAGTGTTACGAAGAAAATGTTGTCTACTACACCCTTCACGCTTCACACCGCAAAATCTTCTACTGTGGCTCCAACCGTCCAAGAATTGTCCCTCAATGACATGCTTGTCAAAATCTTCGACAACCTTGCCACCAAAACCACGCAGACAGCTGAAGAAAAAGGCCTGTATGATGCTATGGTAGCTTATATGTCAAAAGAGTCATGCAAAGATGCTGCTGGATCCCGAAAACGGACAAGAAAAGATGACGATCCTGACCCAAACTCCAAAGGCAAGAAACCTAAGTCTGGAACAGGTCCCTCATCCTCTCTACAACCACAAAAGGACTCCACTCCTCCTGGAACTCAACAACAACCCTCAGCTACTGGTGAAGGTCAAACCGAAGATGAAGAAATGTTCATGGAACAAACTGATGACTTCCAAGATCAACTTGACACCGATTACCGTGCTCCACCAACTCATGATTCTCATGCTGGTCCATCATCACCGTCCAAAGCCAAAGACAAAGATGCTACATCCAAGTCTAAGAAATCCAAGAAGAAAACACGTCATTCATGGCTCGACAATGATGACAATCCTCAGAATGATTGGCTGACAGAAATGGTCCAAGCTCAACCTCCTCTGGAAGAAGAAGAACCTCTTCCTGGTAACACTCTTCAGTTCACCCAGGTCATTATGAAGGATCTTCACATCAACAAACTCACAAAGGCAGAGCTTAGGAGAATCAATAGGGATGCACAAGAATTCCTCAAGAAAAGATCTGGAAACAAAGTCGAATACGAATATCACATGCAGAATATAGCTAGTGCAATGTCTGCCGACTTTGACTGGTTAAATCCTGAAGTGAATATCGATCTAAGTTCCAAGAATCATGAAAAACCTTACTTCACCGACTGGACCAAACCATTACCGTTGAAAGGATTTCCTGACAAACCGAAGATACCTTACAGCTTCTTCTTCAACAAAGATCTTCGTAACATCCAGCTCACACAAGAGATATCCAAGAAGAAATATGCTTCCTCACTCACAATCTCAGTACCAGCTGCTAGATACGAAATTCCAGCCATTGAAGAAACCACTCGTATTTTCAGCAACTCCATCGTAGCTTACGACAGAGATGCTCTACACGGAATTCAACATTGGCCTGATCGTCGTCGTCTCGGTTATACAAGCAGATTAGGAGAGACATCATTGGAAAATGTGAAGCAGAAATCAAAGATCATCGCTATCTTGGAGATTCAGCAGTCAAAACGGTTTAACTACATTTTCATGCGTGAAATTGTTGTGAAACGACATGATGAAAAGAAGTACAAGTTCTCCGAAGCCGACTTTCCCAACCTTAATCTCAATGACATTGAAGATATGTGTCTTGAAAAGGTTCAGAGTAGAATGCGCGGATTCGATAGAGACGTTCAGTACAACTTCATGGCATCGCTACTTCTTTACATCCGACGACTGATTGTTCAAGAAAGAGTGGAAGATCTTCAGCTTGGAGTGGAAAGTTACCAACAGAAGATCAATTTGACAAAGCCACAATTCTACTTTGATGGTCTTTATGAAACACCACAGTTTACTCTCATCCAAGAACCGTTTGGTTTCACCTACATCAACAGCAAAAAGCTACAAAGCTTCATGAGGTTCGATGAGGTACATAAATTCTGTGATGTTACACTCACGTTTGTTCGTGATGGGCTTGTCAAAAGGTTGAATGATGATCGACGTAAGATAGCTAAGGGGGAACAACCTAGATGGAAATCCAGCTCCAGAAGACAAGTTCGTAACTTTGTCTTAAAGATTGAAGAACGGTTATTTCGACGGGAACAGATCAGACGACTGGAAAGCTACATCGGTGCCAGACCACCGTTTCCTGTCAGAAACTTCGAAAGACCAGAACCTCAGTTCACTAACTTCAATGCTCCACTTCCAGACGAAGAATAACTTGGTACATTTGGTCATATTTTTTCATTATCAATTGTTTCATTGATTGAATCATTTTTCCATTATGGTTTGTGCACACATAACAGTGTACAACCCGTGCTTGTAATTAAAGGACCCTGAGGTACGCTTCAGTGCCTCAATCCTAAACATAAGGAGCGAAGGCTTCTTACTTTTGAGTAGAATTAATCAAACATTTATGATTTTTCATAATTCTGCTCAAAAGGACAAGTATTTCACCTCAATAAGACCTAATCACTTGTTGAGGGGGAGCACTTGTCAAAACAAAATACTTTGCTCAAAATCAAAAGTTCTTGATGTATCTCCCCATAAGACTCAAAAGGCATATTTTAATCTAAAAGTTTGTCAAAAACACCATCTTATATGCCATTTTTGAGGGGGAGAAAAACGTAAAAGTGATTAAAATATATGAAGTCAATGCTTTAAGTTGTATCATGTGCGAGCTAGACTCAGTATTGACCCAGGAATTGACGAGATAATACAAGTTAGTAACATCGAAAGGACTTATCCTCGACGGGTAATAACATCAAGTTAGTTACTAGAGCTAGTTGTCACCTAAAAGCTGACAATGCATCTCTTTAACTAACCACGTAAGCGTGTCTCGAAAAGGATATGTCTTAGTAGAAATGTACCGTCTCGAGAAACTTTCTGTGGACTTGACCAGGCCGGGTAATAACTTCAAGCTAAGTTTAACTAGTGATGTAAGCGTGTCTCGAATCGGTCTTGTTCACGGAAAGTGGATCAATTCAAAAGTGCTTGCTCCTCCCGCATGTGCAAATTTATTAAATACTTATGAGCACATGTGCAGGGGGAGCCCTTCAAAAGTGTACACAAAACTCTCAAAGTGTTAACCAAAATATTTGATTATCACAAACACCTTGAGAGATTTTTCAATCAAAGGTTTCTTGGCTAACTGTCGGAGTTATAAGGTGATTAAGATAGGAATATCCGTCCTATGATCCGCCAGAGCCGGAGGGATCTACCCAAGGACATCTCCCATAGTTAGAATTAGAAGTCCTTAGGTATGATACAGAAAAAGGAGATATGAATGAAAGGGAAAGAAGGAGTTGAAGAATTAAAAAGAAAAGTAAAGTAAAGGGTGAAAAGAAATAGCCCTCCATATATTCAACCTTAGGGCAGACACCGGGTTCAATACGTATGCTACTGGTTGTTGCAAAAGACAACACTGGTATTGAAGACAAAGTCGTCATGGACCCAGTGACGCAATGCACTAAACCTTCTTAACCACTCAAGTTCTCTTAAAAGGATTTGTTTCATTCTCACGGGGAACCCGCATAACCTATCGACCTATCTCTTAGAGACGGTTGATATTGAAGCAGGAGACACCTCCCCAGTCTCCGCATAGGAAACCTAGGTGTGCACTTATAGAGTCTAGAGCCTTGAGATACATCAAAGATCTCTTAGGAACACTTAGTATTTCTACAACTGGTGTTCTACATCAATGGGCATCAGTTGTAAACTATCGAGTCCTTCGCAGATCTTAGCAATCTGCCGAGAACGTTTATGAGAGGATTACGTAAGTATTTCTCAATGATTGAACGGAAATCCTGCCAGGGTCAACATCAAACAGCCCTGACAGCAGGTCACTTCGGTAATCCCACAAGGGTTACGCTTAGTGTTTGCGGTGGTTCCATTACGGTCTACAGTCGTGGAGTGATCCCCAGCGACTCACCCAGTCATTGAGCTACCTAGTAGGTCTCGTAAGCTCCTTCGGGAGTATCTGATATGGGAACGGCCTGGATAAGGATTAGAAGGAGTCTTCACACTATGCTGTTGACGAGCTCTAATTCCTTATCCGTAAGTACCGGTGATTTATTGCTAACTGTTTACATGCAGGGTTACATCATCTCCATGGCGACAGATTCCACATGCTCATACATGCATCTTGCAGTCATCAAAAGCTCCCTCAAAGATCAAAGCAACACAAAGTTCAAAGTAAGATTCTACGCCAAAAAGAAGAATCTACAAAGTTTAAAGACCAAAGATCCAATGTGAAAGAAAGGGACTACGTGCATGTATAAGTCAGAACTCAAAGATGTATGAGCATGTTGGAATGGCGGACAACCACCACAGACGCAGGAGTGACGAATGGCAGATTACTTCATAACATTATCACTACAACATCATCAAAGAACAAAGACAAAGAGCAGAGTATATCCATCTTTATTCTAATCATTTCTAAAGACGTCTGAAGCTATGAAAGTCAAAGATTACGACAAAGACGTCAAGCAACCATGATGACCGACCCTTAGGGGGAGATTGTTGGAACCATAGTTTTACTATTTTATGAAGTCTCGGTCATTTGTAATAATAGGTTGCTTTAGTTATTTTATTTCTTACACTTATGTAATGTTACATGTTTACTAGACTTAAGCTAAGTGATCCATGGGCTTTATGGCCCATACGTTTTCTAGAATGGGAGGAGAGGGAATGTTGCCCTAGCTCCTTCCCTATATATAGATGGCTTAGGTCTTTGTAATACTTGGTTGGTTATTTGAAAACATTAAGGAAACTCTTGCATTTCACTTTCACATACTTCTCATAATCATCCCACTCTCATTCTCATCTCATTTCTCTTATCATTATACTTGTGCTTACTAAATGGTGACCTAACAGTGTGGGAAAAATTAGTTGACTTTACTAGTCAAGTAATATGACTTAAATGGTCAAGTAATTATGATACGGGTTTAACACAAGGGTGATCCTAATGCCTCTTATCATGTAGTAAATCCTACTACATGAATGTAGTCTCACTAGCGGTCTCGGGATGCATCACTAACGCAAGTTCTAGAATCTAAATGCTACCGGTACACTCATAAGCACTAATAGTAAATGCTTTTCCTATCAAATCTAAAGGCGAACCTCACATATTTGGGTGGAAAATTTTTTCTGAATATACGGTTATGTGCTAGTCATACAATCTCCTATCCATGAGACGCTTGCTATGGCTAAAGTTTCACTCCTAAATGTTGTAAAAAAATTTAAATTTGGCACTAAAATTGCACTAACAAGTATTTCTCATAGTTTTATTACACATCTACCATCAAACAAAACAAACTCAAGCGAAAGTGTACATGTAAGGTATCATCATTTTACCCTCCCCTTACACTTAAGATGAAAATTGTCCCCAATGTTCAAGTAAAGAATGTAAAAGTGAAAAAGTAAAAAGAATGAAATCAAATACTCCCCTGATTCACTCGGTATGGATAATAAGGTGGCCAGGTTAAATCTTCCTCCAAGAAAATGAACAATCAAAGCTTCCCTTCCAGAATATAAATCATCTTCTTGTCATACATAACCTGTGAATCCTGAGAAAATAGACAAGACAACCTCGCATAAAATCGGCGGCAAACTACATAAGTTACTAAATCCTAGAAAACAAAATAAGATATAATGCTTGTGGAATGAAGTTTGCAGATTTCCTGGAGATTATAAAACTTAATAATTCACAAAAACCATAAGACTCCGTTAGAAAAACAAAACCGGTAAAATTTCCAGATTTTTACACGTGACGCCGTCAAGAGTTAACTCGTGACGCCGTCAGAAGTGACCTGCAGAAATTCTTATGTTAAGTTTCCGGAAAATTTCTGGAAAAACTTGGTCTCACTTCCTGGAAAATCCTGCAAAACTTCATTATGACTCAATACAAGCATTTGACTCTAACAAATACAAATATACATGTTCCTTTAATATTGTGGAGAATCATGATCGGTTTGTTTCTTGAAAACATATTTGGGGTTTCCCCTTACACTTATCTTTTGCAAAAATACTTTTAGGTGGAGTTAAGACTAGGCCAAAACAACAAAGTAAAGTATTTCCACTATTTAATTGAGAAACATGATCTACCAACAATAAAAATAAAGCATGCATACGGAAGCAAATAACAAACAAACAAAATAAAATCACACAAAACATGGGTTGCCTCCCAAGAAGTGCTTGTTTTTGTCCGAGTCACGAGCCTGACTCTACCCTTATTTAACGGAAATAGGGGAGGTTTTCCCTACACTTTGAATTAAGTGCGGGTGGAAGTAGCGATACACACCCTTAGGGTGGAAATATGCCACGTGAGGTGAAGGGGGTGAGTGAATGGCTTCCTTCATCCTAAAACTACCCGGATAATATTGGTTGATGGGTGGGTCGGTTCCTCTTTTGTCTCCTAGAAATATATCTAAGGATGGAAAGGTGTGTAAAGATTGAGGTTCCGGTTCATCAACACTAGGAAATTCCCTAGAACTAGGAGTAAGGTTATCACTACAAGTATTTAAACCTATATCCTCAAGTGGTGCCTGGTCCAAGGGTTCTACCTCAATTGGGGTTCCTATAGTCTCTTCTACTTCTTCCGGGGTGAGTCACCGGCGGTGTGTATGCCTCAAATGATGGTAGGACTTGTGGGGTACTTTGTGGGCTTGGATTATCAACTCTATCCTCCATTGTATCTAGATTACCTATGTGCTTATCTTGTATTAAGGTAGTGCCTAACCATGACATGCATCTAGGTGTCTCAACTCTAATCTTATTATCCCCAAACAAACTTTTCGATTGAGCCTTCCAAATTGAAAATAGGTCTACACTTACATTTTTTGGGTCCCATGTTCCACTCCTGTATTGGACGTGAATCTCAAAGTTTTCCCATGCGTTTTTAACATCATATTCCCAAAACTCCCCATCTGTTACATAGTCAAGCCTCTTTTGGGTTTCGTAGTCGATACGAGTATGAAATAATTGAAGTAGAGGCAATAGATCAAGACCATAGTGAAGGACTTTTTGTAGTAAGTATTTGAAACGAGTCCATGCATCGGGAAAAGATTCACCATGATATTGTCGAAACATCAAGATGTCATTTTGAAGTGAAAAGGGTAGATTTTTTAATGGATTCGATCGATTGGATGAAAAATTTGGCGGATTCGCGTTCTTCATAATGGTGAACGGAAGAGTCAATGGAAAGATTTTTACGAACAAAGACACAAAGAAAAGATAGACTAAAGAAAACCTAAAAATAAAAATAAAAATCTTACCAGAACGGAATCTAGCAAGTAGACCTAATAAAAAGAGATTCTAACCTAGACAATAACTATTCCCCGGGCTGCGGCGCCAAAAACTTGATACGTGGGAATCGCACCAGGCTTTACCTCTCAAGGGATCTCGAGAAGCTTACAACCCCCACCAGGCAGTGTACCTGATCGTTGTAGTATAGTATAGTGACAAGTACCGGGGGATTGATCGTTCAGCTACGAATAGTGTCGCTAGGATTAGAAAACCTAAATACTAGTTCTAAAGGTAAGGGATGATTATTTTTGTATTTTTATATTTTTTTAGAAAGCAAGTAAAAATATCGGGTTTTAAGGATTTGAGCGGAATTAGTTGCTAGTCAACTAACCCAATACTAAAGATGCAATCAAAATAAAATACTAGAAATGAAAATAAACTAAATTAAACTAAGGTTGTGAGCAATAAGTGGAGAAATTGTGTTTACTTAGATTTCACTACTCCCTAGATATCTTTTACACGTTAATTACTTGTTATAGTTGCGTGGATGACGGATTGTATTCCTTAATACCATTCATGGGGTGGCGCACTTAATTCCCCAATCCTATGAGTGCCTACTTCACTCCTATGTCGAGCCGGCTAAGAAGCTCCTAACATGGGATCATTATAATTTACTCATGCATTAAATACAACAAATAAAACCTAGTGCTTGTCAGTTCATGTTTCCTAAGACCTTCAAGCATGTTACCAATTGGAGATCTGCCAGTTTTCTTAAGCCTAACATCGAAATCATTCATCCAATACAACCATGAACAAGTAATCAACACATAATTAACATCTAGGTTTCATTAGATCTAAGTAAACACAAGATAGATCTAGCCTAGCATGATGGAATTAAGACAAGAACAAGATATAGACAACCAACACATAGACATATTGATTGAATTAAAAGAATACTTATCTCAATTACACATGAAAGGGTTCAAGGGCTGAAAACCCTTGAAAAACCTGTAAAGTTCGTACTAAGTTCGGCCTTAGGGTTTCTCCAAAACTTCCCTCTTTTTTATGGATGAAAATTAGAAAACTATATATAGGAAATTGAGGCTGACGGCGTCAAGACCAAATTGGTGACGCCGTCATCTCGCCGCCAAAATACTTCTCGGACTGCCTTGATCTACTTCTGACGCCGTCACGTTATAACTTTTTCCAGGCCGTCACGTATTTTACTCTTGACGCTCTACCTTGTGACGCCTTCATTTCTGTACTGGGTCGTCATGAAAATTACTCTTGACGCCGTCACCTACTGTTCCCAGCAAGGAAAATTAAGTCTTTGGCGTTTTCTTCACTTTTATGCTCCAAAAACATCCGAATTGCTTCCTTTTCCAGATTTCACTCCCAAAGTACCTAAAATCACAAAAGGAACGATTTAGGGCAATATTTGATCAAATAAATTCAATTTCGGGCTTAAATGACCCCCTAAAAACGGTTCATTTTTCGCCTCATCAAAGCCATACAAACAACTACCACAACACAACCTACTACCAAGCTCCATACAACCTACTTCATAGGTCTTTTTCCCTTGCCCTCATAGCTCTGCTTTCCCTTCTGAGCAGTCTTTCTTTTGTCATCAAAAGAAGCTTGCTTCCTTGGGCAAGCCAGGCCAAGAACTTGTTTGGGTGGTTTCTCTTTTCTTAGAGCAGGCCACTTCATGTTCTGTATTGCTGATTCCAAGGCTTGAGTTAATGCATGTGGAAGCTCATTAGCCAGAGATGAACTAGAGACAGACTTTTTCTTCTTGGGCTTAGGGTTGGTAGTACTTGCTGCATCAGTTATGGTAGAGTTTGCTACACTCTTTGATGAGGATGACACAATTGGAGGAAAGTAATCCATCTATCCTGGATCTTCAAACTCAGAGTCAAAATAGTAGCTTATTTCTGAGTCTTTGTAGCCATCTGAGTCAGAGGAGATGTACACAAGAGGGAAGTGACTCATTGTTTTTACTAGGGTTTTTGTGTTCTGATAATGAAAGATGAGATGAATGAAATTTGTTGTTGGAAAAGTTGCTTTTATAGGCCAAGTAAAGGTATATGGTCATTAAATGAAGTTCATTGAAGTTTACTTACCATGGTAGCTTTGGGAATTAATTTGGGGAGATAGTAATTACTTCGGGTTGATTTTCAAAGATATTTTGGTCAAACAGTCAACCATCAAGATATTTTGTTTGGGAAGTACTTTGGTAAACATACTGTTTGGGTTTATAACTGAAAGTACTGCTCCATCATCTATGGAACGTACTGCTTGGTGATATAGAGGGTACACTGACGTGTCAGAATACTGTTCCAATGGTCAGATTTGCGGGTAACAAACTTTCGAAAGATATGGTGATGATCACTTCCAAAAATAACGGTAAAATAATTAATTAACCGTGATTTTTTGTATATTATCCTTTTATACCTCATATCTTTTTATTATTTATTCACTCGTACCCATTCACCATTCTTATTCATCAAACTCATTCATATCATTCACCGATTACAACTCTTCTCTCTAAACCTTCTCATAATGGCAAATCGACCAACCAACACCAAACACAACATGATAGCCAATCTTGAGAAAACGCAAAGTAACATTGATTTTCATGGTATTATTGATTTTCTCACTGGAACCACCATCTGTTACTCAATCTTAGTCAACCCAGAGATTATTGGACCTTGGATACAGGAGTTTTGGGCTATGGCAAGGTCTGAGGTTGAAGATGGAGAGGATGTGATACATGCTACAGTTGCTGGGAGAGCTATTCGTGTTACAAAAGCAACAATCAGGGAGGCTCTGTTGTTTGAAGATGAAGGAGGCTCTGTTTTGTTTGCTAAACAAGAGATTTGGAAGGCACTTAGAGACATTGGGTATGAAGGACCTTTGGATAATCTTACTTTTCAAAAAGCAATGGTAAGTCCTCATTGGAAGTTTCTCATTCATGTTTTACTCCATTGCTTAAGTCCTAAGAGTACTGCTTCGGATCAATTTAGCCATGCTATAGCTTCTGCATTTGTTAGCCTTATTACCAATCAACCCTTCAACTTTTCATATATGATCCTTGATGGTATGATCACACATATTAAGGCTGGATCCCCTTTTCTGATGTATCCTAGATTTGTTCAACTTCTCTTAGAGAATCCACTAGATGGGATACCAAAACCTCAGGATTATGTACCCACAATTAGGATGCCACCTAAAGTGTTCACCTTTATGTCTCACAAGGGAGTAAATTTTTCGGGTAAAAATACACCTCTCAATGCTTACATGTTAGAGGTAGCACAAGCTGTTAGGGATGATATTGACAATAGTGGTTCTGCTAATTCTGATGCTGCTGATCAACCTGATCCTTCTGAGCATTCTGCATCAGTACATACACCTACACCACCTATTGTTTCACCTCAGCATGATGCTTCTAGTGAAAGGACTCCCTCAGTGTCAGCTTCCTTGGATAAACTTGTTTCTGCTGAAGGTACTTCTCCACAAAGTACTTCTTCTAAAGGTACTACTTCAGAGCATACACCCGCACCTTCTCCCAATGATTATACTCCCACAGGTGGGATTCAAACACCTGGAGGAGATGAGGGAGTTGGAGGGGCTATGAATAATTATGATTCGACTAAAGAGTTGGAGAGGATGAAGAAAACTATGGATGATCAAGCTGCAGAAATCAAGAAGTTAAGGAAGAAGTTCAGAAGGTTAAAGAAGTTTGCCTGGCCTCTTGTCTAAAATTTTAGGCTTTATGTGAAGGAAAAGAAAAAGTCTCAGAAACAGAAGTCTAAATCTTCCAAGAAGACTTCTAAATCCAAGAGGAGGCATAGAAAGTCATCATCTATCAAATTGGGGAGGAATCAAGATGATAATTTGGATAGAGATGATGATGAGATTCAATATTCAGAAGATGCTCACCTTTGGCAATATCCAGAAGAGCCAAAGACTTTTGTATCAGAGAAATACATTGAAGAGGATGTGAATATTGCACAAGAGGAAGATATTGAGCAAGAAGTTGTTGAGCAAGATGCTGATGCACAGAATATTCAAAGTACTCAGACTCAAAGTACTGTTGCTGAGAATACAGGTCTGCAAGGTACTGCTGAGCTAGGTACTGCTGCTATGAATATTGATGAAAGTGGAACTACTGCAGCTGGACCTTCTACAATAAATTTTGAAGATGAAGCTGGTCCTTCTACTTTTGTATAGCAAGAAGAAGCTAAGGTGCATACTGCAAGTGATGATGAAACAATTGCTCAGATTATGATGAATTTGAATAGATCTGCTTGAGGTATACATATTTCTGAGCCTGCACAACAAGTTTCTGAAAGTACTTCTGAATCTGAAGAGTTAGATCCCAAAGACAAAGGGAAAGGGATCATGAAGCAGAAAGATATTAAGAAAAAGAAGAAATTCACTCTTGCACAGATTAGAGAACTAAAGATTGCAGAAGATGCAGAGCTTGCTAGAAAACAACAAGCAGAATATGATGCAGAGTATTTGGTAGAGTTAAACAAGCCAATTACAAAGAAGCCTATGACAATTGCTCAGGAAAGAAACTGGTTGATAAGTTTCTTGAAAGGAAGAGGATACAAGAATTTACAAAGAATGAGGTATCCAGAAGTGAAAGCTCTATGGGAACAAGTACAACAGTCTATCAGGAAAGAAGTAGAAAGTTTTGTACCCATGGATACTGATAAGGAGAAAGAGTTGGAAGATGAAAGGAAAGAACAGGCTGAGCAAAGAAAATTGAAGAGAAAGAAAGCAGTTCAAGAAGATCAATTATCAAAAAGACTGAAGATGGTACATGAAGACACAATTGATGAACTGAGAAACTATTTCAGAGTAGTTGATTTTGAGAATAAGAAGATAGAAGAATCTGAAAAGAAGTCCAAGATAATCTCATTCTCTGTGGTTGAATCAAAAGAAGGGAACTATCTTATGTTCAACAGAGAAGATGAAAGCTTCACAGTATTCAACATGTTATGGGATGTTCTGCATTTTATCACCAGAGAAGATCTATATGATTTATACATGCAAGTGCAGACATACTATGCAGAGATTGAAGCATCAGGAGTGGGATTAATTTTGCTTGGAGACTTAATTACCATCTGGGAAACTGAAGAAACAAGTGTTGATCATCTGTGGAATGATCAAGAGAATTGGGAAATCACAAGATGGAAATTCTTTGAGTCATCAGGAGTTCATGCTCTTGAGATGGAAGATGGTACCATGATTCACATGCTTGCTGAGAGAAGATATCCATTGATTAGAGAAATTATGCTCAAAATGCTGGATCATGGAATGGAACTTGAAGATGAATATGAGGTAGCTTTGGATATTATTAAGGTATTTATCAGATGGACTAAGTCTAAAGAATGATATTGCAAAATACTGGTATGATTTGTTTTATATAATAAGTATTTTTTTCAAAATACTGCAAAGACAAACAGTACTTTATCAAAGTACTGCTTGCTGAATTAAACCAGTATAAGTCCTTTGTAAAATAAAATAAAAAGTTTTTGATGTTTAAAAGTGAAGTCAATAAAAGGATTTGAAAAGAAACACATGGTGTTAGTATTTATACTACACAGCAAATGGTAATCAACTTACCATGTTTAACAGACAAGAAAGAGTTTGACTCATCATGAGGGTACGACTCTGATTTGATAATCAAATCCGATTTTAGTTGACAATTTACTAAAAATTGTATGGTTTCAACTCACCATATATGTAAAAGTGAAGAGTTGGCTAGCCCACAAGGAAAAATGGCTTGTGGTAAAGGCTGTGGAAAATCCATTTTTGGTAATTAGTTCACCATGGTTGAAATCAAAGAACTAACTAGTCCAATAGCAAAAGGCTCTTGGTAAAGACTACTCAAATCTGTTGATAGCTGATGATTTGCTAAAAATCATATGGTTATCAATGTACCATGGTTGTTCTAACCTAAACATTGGCTACTCCAGAGTTAATGGCTTTGGTAAAGAGACATCAAAATCCATTAATTTTCAATGATTCACCTCTCACAGGAGCTTACACACCTGGAAGTGATGAGAATAGTATGAAACTTCATAAGATTTGATGACTATTGTACCAAAATGTTGCTGAGTAGCTGAAGAGATTTATTGCAGAGAAGATGCTGATAAAGAGTACTTTGACACATGACAGATAAATGATAAAGAGATAAAGAAACAATCTTTCTGAAGGATTAAAGATTTTGAAGATCAAATATAACAAAGAAACTTGAAATCAAGCAAGTGGAGTTCAAGTTAGGGGAGGATTGTTGGGATATAAAAGATCAAGGTACTTCTGTATGTCAAAGTACTGCTGCTAGAAGATTAAAGTCAAAGTACTGCTGAAGATCAAAGTCAAAGTACTGCTGTTTATTGAAGATTGTTCAAAGTACATCGAAGAATATAAGGACTTAAGTGCAATATTAGTTAAAGGATTAATGTGTAACATTGTATGAATATTCTAGAATTAGTTAGGGATAATTACTTGTCGTTCAAGTTAGATGATGTAAACCGACTTAAGGTTATCTATATAAGGAGCCTTATGATGGTATTAGGGATATATGTTTTTAGTCAAAGTTCTAAGAGTCTTTGAAGCTTTACAAAGTCGATAATAGTTAGGGATTGTTAGTGAATCTGTGTAACAAAGCAGGTTCAAGTTTGGTTTAATATAAAAGTTCTTCTTAAGCTTTGTGTTAGTAGATTCCGCATACTTTACAAGGTCAAATAGTGTTAAGTTTACTTAATATTATTAAACCATTACAATCTACAAAGTAGTTTGGTCAGAGTATATCGATCCAACAAACTTCATACATGTGACTGCAGGGAAGCTCTTATAGTGATCCAAACTCAATTTCAGAGTATCTTGAACCCTTGGATAATGACCCAGTCAGAGTTTATCGATGCATTTTACCAAAAATTTAGGGTAAGCTATTCGACCTTCAGAACTCAATGCATAAATGACATGGGTGAACTCGAAAAGATACTTGATGCTGAGGAAGCTGAGTTAAATGAAATTGAGAAGCAAAAACGGGAAAGATAGCATATTGAAAAAGATATGCAGTTAAAAGAAAGAGAGATAATTGAAAGAGAGATGCAGTTAAAGGAAACAGAGGTGATTGAAAGAGAGACAGATAAAGCTTTTCAAACAGAAGAGGAAACGGTCAATGAGGGTGATGCATCAGATGATAGTTTGGTTTTCACGGGAAGTGATTCATCTTCAGAACAACAGGTTGAAAGCAACAGTCCTAGCTATGATTCAGATACTGATGGTACACAAAGGAATGAAGCTGTTTGGGACACCGAAGATGATCATATCAGACCTTCATCAGACATAGAGATATTGGCTACGGCACAACATTCACATGCTCATGATAATGTTAATATCTTTGATAATGTGTTTGCTCATGATCAGACACATCCTGTGCATCCTGAGTCTATTAGTGACACATATGTAGTGGAACAAAATGATAGGAATATCACTTTTGCTATTCCAGATATGGATCCTAATAGAGGTGAGCCTGCCCAGGATGGATCTTCTTATGAACAAGATCGTGCCTTATTTGCTTCATTAATCAATAATTTCAAACATGAACTTGAAAAGTGCAAAGAGGATAATCGCAAAGCTAAGCAAATGAATGTCTTATTGACAAAAGAGCTTGAGAGATTTAAAGAAATGGAAAAAGGTTTTCAAAATGTAACAAAAAGAAAAACTGAACTCGAATTTGAAAACTCAAACCTTAAATCTCAAGCTCAAAAGTGAAATGTATGGAGAGTCTGTCAAACCACTTTTAAAAAAGAAATGAAGAACTTGAAGTTGGTTATAGAGAAGCTGTTCTTCGTGAAAAACGTTCCATTCAAAATCTGGATGCTCAAATGGTTGTTAACAACAGAAAGGTTCAAGCGCTTTTAAAAGAGAACAATGATTTAAAAAGTGAAAATTCAAAGCTTTAGAAAACCACATCAAATTTTGAGATTGTGAACACAAAACTTGAGAATGAAAACCAAGAGTTTTTTAAACGAATAAACGATCTTGAAAACAAACTTCGAAAATTTGAACAGACTTCTCAGACTATCAACATGGTGCCTACTAAAGATGAGGAGGTTGATAAACAAACATCTGGGATTGGTTTTGTGAATAATGCTAATGTGGAAAATGAAAAACCTTGTTTTGTAAACAAAGTGCAAAAGTTGACACCTATTTTGTATAACGCTGATGATATGGGAAAAGAATTGTCAGATGATCTTTTGTTTGAGTCTCAAGATATTTTAAAATCTGAAGAGGAAAAACGTTTGAAAGTAAAACAAACAAAAAACCCACTCTCGTACCACGGCTTTGTGTATGGTTGTCTACAATTGACAGATATACTAAAAGAACCTTTCAAAAGAAAAGACACAAATGTGAAAAGAGTTTTCAAAGAAGCTCAACTTGCTACCTATGATGCTAAGTTATGGCAAAATAGAGCAAGGAAACAATTTTGTAATCTTAAACATCACATTGAGCAAACGTTAAAGGTCATTTGGTTTAAGCAAGAAAACATCACAAACAATGTTTTCTCCAATCCTCTTTCATCAGATGTACGCCTTAAGATAGAAGTCAAAAAGATTTTGAAAGATGTGATTGAACCTCGTGTGAAAGATATCAACTTATGTTTTGAGTACTTTGAAAAACATCTTGTAACTGAAATGAGAGAAGATCTTAAGTACGTTCATTCTCTTGAAGACGAATTTGATGAAAAATGCTTAATTCTAGACATTCAAAAAGAATTTTTCACAAATCAAATAGAGTCGTTCAAGTCAGCATCTGTCAGCCATGAGTATGAGAATGTGCATTTTGAACAAACATCTTCTTTGAAATATGAAAATCTTTGTCTCAAAAAGAAAATCACCGAGCTTTCAAAAGAAGCAACTGATGTCAAAGAAGAACTGTCAAATAGAACTGCTCAGTTTGAGAAACATCTTGCAAAACTCGAAGCACAAAGTATCTCTTTCCAACTAAAACTGCAAGAGAAAAATGAGAAAATGTCTTCTGAAAACTCTTTGACATCAGTGCTTAAAGAAAAAGAAAATATTTTTGAAGAAAATTGTGATGATACCAATATCAAGTTTGATTTAGACGAACTTGATACAAAAAATCTTGAATTGGAACATGTTGTGGCATCATTACAAAAAGAAAATGAGGATTTGAAACAGACTTACGAAAACTTGTTTGATTCAATCAAGCGGTCAAGAGTTCAAAATCAAACTTCAAACAAATCTGGCTCTCAGATCACACCAAATCATCTTTTTTTTTTTTAAATCTGTGCTTCAAAAGAAAATTGTTGAATTGGAAAAAACGATTGCACAACAAACCAAGGATTTTGGTGATGCAAAAAATGATTTTTCAATCGAAACAGACAAATATGAAAAATATTTTGCACATCTTGAAAATCAAAATGCTTCTTTGCAAGCAAAACTGGCATCATCAGATCATCTTTCTCTTCAAAAAGAATACAATGATTTGCGAACGTCATACAATGCCTTAAAAGCAAAGTTTGATGTTCTTAACCGGTCAAAAGGAAAATCTCAAGTTTCAAACGAGTCTAAACCACAAGTGTTTCGGAGAAGGTTTACACGGGTGAATCTTCCAAACCGTTTTCGAAAAAGGTTTCTTAGTTTACAACCTATTCTTTGCAAAAAGGAAGGAAATTTTCAAAGAGACCTAATTTTTATGAAACATTTACTCCTCAAAAGGTTTCAAATACAAGTGCTCATAGAGATAAGAATCAAGTTTTTCAAACTCGATACTCTCGTTTTACTACGGTAAAGCCAGTGTGGAAACCAAAGCAAAGCCGTTCAAAACATTTGAAATATTCATACTCTGAAATGCTTCCGCTACAACAAAGAAATGGCTATGCTTTGAAAAATCCTAATTCGGGAAGGTTTCCATTCATCTCAAAAACGTATTTTTGAAATGAAACGCCGAGTTTCAACAATGGATGGAAAACTTCTTCTTCAAGTTTTAAAACTCCAAGAGAGACATCGGGATTCTCAAACAACTTTCTAAAGCAAAAGAGTTTTAAATCACCGTTGATTCCACGAGCTTTATTTCAAAATGAAACTCCGGTTTTCAGTCCTCGTTGGAATTCAACTTCTTTGTCTCAGATTGACACAACTTTCAAATGGATTTCAAAATATGGTAAACCTGTTGGAGCCGTGCTTAAATGGGTTCCAAAAGTTGTTGTCTAGTCCAAAAACATTATGAATTCTTAGTATTCCAGCTAAGGACTCATTCTTCTAAGAAAGGAACGTGCTTAAATCAAAACAAAGGTTTTTAAAAAATTTTGAACACTTATCCTAAAAACATAATGGCTTATGCACACATAACAGTGTATAACCCGTGATTTTCAGAGAAAGGACCCTGTTGTACATTTATGTGCGACAATCCTAAAAGATAAGAAGACTTCTCACCAAAAAGCTTATCAAAGTCATCTTAATTTTTGAGCAAAAATTTTGAAAAATGTTTCAAAAGGTTTTCAAAACTTTTCATGATGTTGCTCAAGATATTACTCCCTCAAATCCTTAAATCGCTTAATTTACTCAAAATGTTCTATTTTTGAGGGGGAGTAATAAAAAGAAGTTCCAAAAAGATCATGCTTAAAAGAAACTAATTCGGAATTTACAAACATCCGTTTCTCCCAGTTGCTATCCAAAAAGAAAAGGTTTTAATCAATTGGTATAAAAAATACCATGGATATGCTATTTTTGAGGGGGAGAAGACGTGATTAAAATGTGATCAATGTGTTTAAGATTGTGGCTGAATCTTGTGCGAGCTCGACTCAGAAATGACCCAAGAATTGAGGAAACAACAAAAGTTAGTAATCGAAAAGACTTATCCTCGACGGGTAATAACATCAAGTTAGTTACTAGAGCTAGTTGTCACCTAAAAGCTGACAATGGAACTCTTTAACTAGCCACGTAAGCGTGTCTCGAAAAGGATTTGTTTGAGTAGAAATGTACCGTTTTGAGAAACTTTCTGTGGACTTGACCAGGCCGGGTAATAACTTCAAGCTAGTCTAACTAGTGATGTAAGCGTGTCTCGAATAGGTCATGTTCATTGAAAGTGGATCAATTCTAAAAGTGTAAACTCTTCACGCATGTGCAAATTTCTTAACAATCCATGAGCACATGTGAAGGGGGAGTCCTTCATGAAATGCAAAACTCTCGAAGTGTTAACAAAGTATGTTTTATTATCATAACACTTTGAGAGATTTTCACAAATGGTTTGATGGCAACAATAGGATAATCATGAAGTTATAAGGTGACTAAGGTTAGGAAAAACCGTCCTATGATCCGCCACAGCCAGAGGGATCTACCCAAGGACAAATCCAATAGGTTAGAATTAGAAGTCCATAGGTATGATTGAAAAAAGGAGAAAATGAGAAAGGAGAAAGAAGGGGTTGAAGAATTAAAAAGAAAAGCTATGAAAAAGGGTGAGAAGAAATAGCCCTCTATATGTTCAACCTTAGGGCAGACACCGGGTTCAATTTGTATGCTATTGGTTGTTACCAAGGTGACACCGATATTGAAGATAAAGACGTCATGGACCCATGACGCACTGCACTAAACCTTCTAGCCAATCAAGTTATCTCAAAAGAGCTTGTTTCATTCTCACGGGGAACCAATGTAATCTATCAACTTATCTCTTAGAGATGATTGATATTGAAGTAGGAGACCTCTCCCTAGTCTCTGCATAGGAAACCAAATTATGCACTTATCGAGTCTAGAGGCACGAGATACATTAAAAGATCTCTTAGGATACACTTTCTATGAATACACTTGTGTTCGCCAAAAAGGACACAAGTTGTAAGAGTCTTTATGAGATCTACGGATCTTGCCTTATCTATCATGATGGTTACTATGTCTCAAACGGTCAACAGTTGTGGGGTGATCTCCAGCAACTTACCTGAATCATTGATGTACTTCGGTGGATCTAGTAAGCCCTTTCAGGGGTATCTGATTCAGGAACGGCCTTGGTAAGGGTTAGAAGGAGTCTTCACACTATGCTGTTGACGATCTCTAAATCCGAACATGTAAGTACCAGATACTTTATCGCTAACTGTTTTATGCAGGTACTCATGAATGTTCCTTGGAGAAAGACCCCTACCATCACTCAAAGATCCATATGCTCATACCCTGCAAAGCTCTCTTCAAAGATCAAAGTAAAGCAAAGCTCAGAACGTTTCTAAGTTAAAATCAAAGAATCTGCAAACTAAAGAAACAAATATTAAAGTCAAAGAAAAGAGAACTTCACAAAGATTCAAAGTCAAACAAAGTATGAGCATGTTGGTAAAGACGTAAAGATACCCATATTTGAAGATGTTGATCAAAGGCAAGAAAGATCACAAAGCATGATTGGAACAAAGGAACTAGCAAAGCTATTACACAAAGACTCAAAGTTCAAGAGAACAAGCTTCAAAGATCAAAGATCAAGGTCACTAAAAGAGATCTCAATGATCACCCTTAGGGGGAGATTGTTAGCATTAGAAGTGTTGATCATTTATGTAATCAAAGGGAGATCTCAATGATCGTCCCTTAGGGGGAGATTGTTAGGATTAAAAGTGACAATCATTATTGAGTCAAATAGTTAGTTAAATATATTCATGTAATAGTTAGTAAATGCTAGTTTATTATGTTTATGTAAAAGCCTTAATGGCTTGGCCCAAAAGAAGGCCCATGAGAAAGCCCATGGTGGCTAATGTAAAGACTATAAATACCCTCCTAAGCTTGTTAGGAAGGGTGGGAGTTCATGCTTAACAAAGTTTATTTTACACATAGTGCTCTCCACCTCTCTCTCTCTCTCTCTCTCAACTTTCTCTCTCTAACTCTTCCATCTCTTTCTAACATCATAATCAAAGGTGATAAAGAAAGATCTATGGTCCTACATTGTGATTATTGGTTTAAGTTCCCTGTTGATTTGCCTCGGTCTTGTTTTAATTGACTTTGTTTTTAGTGCATGCGCACTCGTTCACAAACAAAACGTAATCATCAAAGAAACGTACCCGAGTTACGTACAGTTATTAAAGAACCAAAAATAAAAATGGACGAGCCCCCACCACCCCCACCTGACCCTCCCAAGGATGAGACATCTCCCGATCTCCGAATAATGGAGGAGCTGTGCCAGCCTACCATGCACGAGAGAGGTAGACCTATTGCACCACTCACTATTGGAGCCACGGACTTTAGACTCAAGCACCATATGATCTAGCAAGTCCAAAATTCATGCCAGTTCCACGGATTACCGGGTGACGATGCTAACAAGCATCTCAACAAATTTTTAACCGTCACCTAGAGCATGAAACAAAATGGCATCACCGAAGACGGCCTTCGTTTGTACCTTTTCTCATACTCTCTCACTCATCATGCGACTGCCTGGTCCGATCGTCTTCCAAAGAATTTGATCCACACTTTTGATGAAATGGTTACCAAATTCTTGGCAAAATACTTTCCACCATCCATGGTAACTAAGCTGAGGAATGATATCAGCACTTCAGACAGCTTCCTGACGAGTCCTTATTTGAGGCATGGGAACGCTATAAACTTGCTATTGATCGATGTCCCAATCATAATATGCTTCTTATAACCATTATAGATACCTTCTACAATGGTTTGCCACTTCGTCACTGTGACACCATCAATGCTGCTGCTGGGGGAACCTTTATGAAAAGGACCCTTGAAGAGTGCTATGATTTAATTGAAAACATGATTGCCCATCACAACTTTTGGGATTCCTCTGTCGAAAGGAATGACTCATGTAAATCCGTCACTCCAGCATCTTCTAAAATATCGGCTCTCACTAAAAAGATGGATGATTTCTCTAGGGCTTTTTTTAGCATGAACCACACAATCCAAAATCAACAAGTCAAAGTTGTTACCCCAAGTTGTGAAACTTGTGGTGGTCCACATCCGTACAATGAGTGCCCAGCCTACGGTGGCTTCGCTCATGAAAAAGTGTACGCAACTTAAGGTTCCTATAACGTGGGAGGTAATTCTTACCAACTACAAGGGGACCGAAACCTTTTGAGCTACCGTTCCAATAACTACCTTGGACCACTAGGAATCAATCAGTCTCAGAACCAAAATGGTCAAAATAGAAACCAGAATTTTAACCAAAATCAGAACCAGAATCGGATGAACCAAGGTTTTAGCAACCAAGGGAATTTCAATGCTAGTCAAAACCAGGTTTTCCAAAATCAGAACCAAGGAAACTTCAACCGCAAAAAGGTCAAAACAATTACCATCAGGGTAATTTTCAACAAGGAAATAATTTTCATGGTCATAACAATCAACATCAGGGAAATTTTCAAAACAACCGGGCTCAAAATTTTCCTAACCAAACTCAAGCCATTGTTCAGACTGGACCATCATCCGATGAGTTGTTGAAACAGTTTATGAAATCCCAAGAAGAAATGAAAAAATTGTTGGTCAGCCAGATTTCGAAACTCATGAAGTCTTTAAATGATCGACCCTTGGGCTCAGGTACACTACCAAGCAACACGATCGCTAACCCGAGGGGCGATGTAAATGTGATCACAACCAGAAGTGGAGTTTCTTATAAAGGACCAACGGCTCCGTCTACCTCTTCACCTATCCAGGTAGAGGAATGTGAAATTGAGGTTACAACGGACACGGTACTTCCTACTAACAACGGAGGTACCAATGACGTCCCTCCTCCAGTTATCCCGGTCCTGATCCCCAAAACAAGGGTCGTATTTGAACCTCCCAAGAATCCTGTTGAAAATCCGAAACCCAGCCCTGAAATTTCATATCCCTCACGTTTACAAGACCAAAAGCTCCGCGAAAAAGCAAATCATCAAATGGAAAAAAATTTCCAAAATTTTCAAGACTTACACTTTGATATCAGCTTTGCAGATGCTATCCTTTTGATGCCCAAGTTTGCATCAACAATCAAAAACCTATTGAGTAATAAGGAAAAACTGTTTGAGATGGCAAAAACTCCCCTCAATGAAAACTACTCTGCGGTTTTATTGAAACAGCTTCCCGAAAAGCTGGGAGATCCCGGGAAATTTCTCATTCCATGCATATTCCCGGGAATGGTTGAATGCTACGCCTTGGTCGATCTTGGTGCCAGCATCAACCTAATGCCTCATTCAGTATGGAAGAAACTCTCTCTTCTGGAACTCACTCCCACCTGCATGACTCTTGAGCTTGCAGATTGTTCAATATCTCGTCCCCTCGGTATTGCCGAGGACGTATTTGTAAAAGTGGGAAAGTTTCATTTTCCAGCAAACTTCGTGATTGTTGATTTTGATGCGGATCCAAGGGTTCCTCTCATTCTTGAAAGAGGATTCCTTAGGACGGGTCGTGCTTTGATCGATGTATCCGATGAGGAAATCACATTACGTGTTGGTACTGAAACCATAACTTTTAACCTTGATCAAACCTCGAGATACTCCTCAAATTATGATTCTAAGTCTGTTAACCGCATCGATGTCATCGATGTTGCTACGGAGGAGTACTCTCAAGAAATTCTTGGTTTTGCTAATGATTCTCCGAATGGCAATCTCACTCTCTCCTCTCAACCTATAATTGCCAATTCTTCTCCTTCCCTCACTCAGTTTGAGGGAAGTGACTTCGTCTTAGAGGAAATAGAGGCCTTTCTCAAAAGTGATTCAATTCTCGAGGGAATTGATAACCAAGAGATTGACCCGAAAAGGGATATCCTTCTCCTTGAGAAGTTACTCAATCAAGATCTCTCTCCTCCTCCTGTTCTTTCACAGACACTTCATAAAGAGGAAATAAAAAATGTTGAGAAAACTGATGAATTTCCTGAGGTCGAGCTTAAGGACTTGCCTCCTCATCTTGAATATGCATTTCTGGAGGGTGATAAATTACCTGTCATAATTTCTAAAGACTTAAAAGATGAGGAGAAAACTGCTCTCATAAAGGTCTTGAAATCCTACAAGCAAGCAATTGCATGGAAACTCTCCGATATCAAGGGTATTAACGCTGAATTCTGCACTCATAAAATCTTAATGGAGGATGATTTCAAACCAGTAGTTCAACAACAGAGACGGGTTAATTCCAAAATTCACGAGGTTATCAGACAAGAGGTTCTCAAACTTCTTGATGTCGGATTGATTTACCCAATCTCTGATAGTCCTTGGGTTAGCCCAATCCACTGTGTTCCAAAAAAGGGTGGCATTAGTGTGGTCACAAATGATGAAATGAGTTGATTCCAACTCGATTGGTTACGGGATGGCGTGTGTGCATTAACTATCGTAAGTTAAATGACGCCACCCGAAAAGACCATTTTCCTCTACCCTTCATGGACCAAATGCTCGAGAGATTAACGGGGAATGAATACTATTGTTTCCTCGATGGTTTCTCGGGTTACTTTCATATTCCCATTGATCCGCATGATCAAGAAAAGACCACCTTCACGTGCCCCTACGGAACTTTTGCCTATAGACGTATGCCTTTTGGCTTATGTAATGCCCCAGGCACGTTCCAGAGGTGCAAGATGGCCATATTCCACGACATGATCGGGAAAACTATGGAGGTCTTTATGGATGACTTCTCAGTTATTAGGGATTCTTTCCAATCTTGTCTCTCCCATTTAGAAAACATGCTGAAACGCTGTAAAGAAACAAACTTGTGTCTAAATTAGGAGAAGAGCCATTTTATGGTCAAAGAGGGCATTGTCCTCGGCCATAAGATTTCCAAAAGTAGGATCGAGGTTGACAGAGCTAAAGTTGATGGTATAGCTAAATTGCCTCCTCCCACTACTGTCAAAGGTGATAGGAGTTTTCTGGGTCACGCCGGATTCTATCGTAGATTCATACAAGATTTTTCAAAAATTGCCCGGCCTATGACCCATCTTCTTGAAAAAGATGCTCCTTTCATCTTTTCACCCGAATGCATCAAAGCTTTTCAAACATTAAAGAAAAAGCTTACTGAAGCACCCATCCTTGTTGCCCCAGATTGGGACCTGCCCTTTGAACTTATGTGTGATGCTAGTGACTTTGCTATAGGTGCGATCCTGGGGCAACACAAAACCAAACACTTTCAACCTATACACTATACCAGTAAAACTATGACTGAAGCTCAAACTCACTATACCACTACGGAAAAAGAACTATTAGCCATGGTGTATGCCTTTGAAAAGTTTCGACCATACTTAATCTTGACCAAGTGCATAGTGTATACGGACCACTCGGCTCTGAAATACCTCTTTGCCAAACAAGATGCAAAGCTGAGATTGCTCTGATGGGTTCTCTTCCTACAAGAATTTGATATCATTATACATGATAAAAAAGGAGCTGAGAACCTAGCGGCTGATCATCTATCCCGACTAGAGAACCCTCACCAAGATGTCCTCGAGAAAAAGGAAATAAATGAAACCTTTCCCCTCGAGACACTCAATGTGATCTCTTCTCGTTGTGATTCTACTACCCCATGGTTTGCAGACTTTGCAAATTACCATGCGGGTAACTTCATTGTTAAGGGGATGTCGTCCCAACAGAAAAAAAATCTTCAAAGATGTAAACCACTACTTTTGGGACGATCCCTATCTGTTTAAAATCTGTGCGGATCAAGTCATCCGGCGATGTGTCCATGGCCAAGAAGCCATGGATATTCTCAAAGCTTTTCATGATGGACCCACGGGGGGACATCGTAGCCCAAACTACACCGCCAAAAAGGTGTTTAATTCCGGGTTCTACTGGCCCACAATCTACAAAGATACTCATGAGTTTGTCAAAACCTGTGACGCTTGTCAACATCACGGGAATATTTCTAAGAAGGACGAGATGCCTCAAAACGCCATTCAAGTCTTTGAAATCTTTGACATATGGGGCATTGATTTTATGGGTCCATTCCCGTCTTCACGAGCGAATAAGTATATACTCGTAGCCGTCGATTATCTGTCCAAATAGGTTGAAGCCAAGGCTTTACTGACGCCTGAGTTGTTGAAAAAATTTTAAAAGCTTTTTTCGCCAGGTTCAAAACACCACGTGCCATCATTAGTAATCATGGTACGCACTTTTGCAATGACCAATTTGCAAGAGTAATGTAGAAGTACGGTGTCAATCACCCTCTTTCCACTGCGTATCACCCCCAAACAAGTGGGCAGGTGGATGTTTCCAATCGTGGTATTAAAAGAATTCTGGAAAGGACAGTAGGCGAAAACCGTGCCTCTTGATCAGATAAGCTAGATGATGCTCTCTGGGCTTTCCGTACAGCTTACAAAACACCCATCGGGTGTACTCCATACAAGCTGGTATACGGGAAGGCGTGTCATCTACCGATTGAGCTGGAGCACAAAGCCTACTGGGCCTTGAAACATGCCAACTTTGACCTTAAGACAGTGGGTGATCACCGCAAGGTTCAGCTAAATGAATTAAATGAACTTCGTGATCAGGCTTACGAGAATTCTTTGATCTACAAAGAAAAGACAAAGAAGATCCATGACTCAAAAATCAAGAACCGCATTTTCAACGTTGGTGATTGAGTCCTCCTTTTCAACTCAAGATTAAAGATTTTCTCGGGCAAACTAAAAACCCGTTGGTCTGGGCCTTTCACTATCGCCAAAGTGTTTCCATATGGAACCTTTGAGTTATCTCAACCCGACGGTCCCAACTTCAAAGTGAACGGTCATAGGTTGAAGCACTGTTTTGGAGGGGACATACCACCCATGGTTGTCTCGGATCTCCAAACTTTCCCCACAAACCAATGAATTCGGGGATCGAGTCAAGCTAGTGACTTGGTGAACAAAAACATTAGCATGCACATGGGTTTTCACCCATGTTTCTGACTTCTATCTTCTTTCTAATAAAGTAACGAGAAGGGGGCAACCTCTTCTGCATCTTTTGTCTGTGGTTGTTGTTGTGTTTGTACAAGTAATTGTTCCCAAAGCATGAAGGCTCTCGTGCTCATATTTTTGTCCTTACTTCATTCAAGCTTCATTGTTCAAGAATTCTGATATCCTTAACTAACGTTATCTTTTGGCATAATTAATAAACGGCCTTAGATACAAAGTATGATAACCCTCGCCTTTGAAACACTGAGGACAATGTTTAACTTTAGTCTGGGGGGTATCTTCGATTTGACTTGCACCTTTCATGAGCCGTTTACTCATGCAACTCTGTTTTTCTCAAAAAAAAAAAAAAAAAAAAAAAAAAAAAAAAAAAGGTTCATAAAAAAGCACCAAAAATTTGAATTTTTTTTGCAAAAATATAATAAGTTTTGACACTTTGTTCTGACTTTCTACTGGGTAGAGTAGGAGTAGAAATTTTGACCTGACCGGGCGTGTTGAGCCCTAGCTTGTTCCCTTAACTTTTTAGGCTAAGCATCCGCGGATCTCATTACTTGAGATTTTAAATTTGCGAAGAACGAAGAATGATAGTAAAGTCATTAGTGTGATTAGATGCTAAACGTGGAATAGTTGGATTTCTTTAAAGCTCATAACGGTTACTTGTAGTCCTTGCTCCCGTAAGATTGAAAACACAAAAATAAAATAATTAGAATTACGCGTTTTCAAAAGTAGTCTAAATTTCCGCTCACTTTATGTGGCATAAGCATTAAATGGGCCTTGGATCCTTTATTATGAAAGGCGTTTAGGTCTTGGAACTCCCAGTTTTGTTGTATGCTACATGAGGTTTATAAATAACACCATTAATATGAAATAAATGCCAAAAATAGTTGCGGTTCGACAAGCGGATCCTTGTATCCTTTGTTTTGAAAGGCGCTTAGGTCTGGGAGATTCACTGTGAAGCTCCATATGCTTGAGGCAAAGTAAAGTGAAATAAAGTCATAAGTACCAAAAATAATTGCGGTTCGACAAGCGGATCCTTGCATCCTTTCTTCTGAAAGGCGCTTAGGTCTGGGAGATTCACCGTGAAGCTCCGTATGTTTGAGGTACAAGTTATATAAAAAGAAACAAAAAAAAAAAGAAACAAGAGAAAAAATGAAAAAAAAAATGATGAAAAATGAAAAAGTGAAAAATATAATAAATGTGGTGTGAACAAATGAGCCTTGTGAGTTAACATTTAAACGATTTTTAAATCCGCCTAAATCTATTAGACTTTAAGCTTATCGGAACGAAAATGAGAAATCATTTCCTTAAGAAAAGTCTAGATAGAATAAGACTTGGGAGTAGGAATTACAAGTAGCAGTTATGAGTAGTGTTAGCATCTTAATGACATTTTTGGCTATGATTTCGTTTTTACGCTTAGCATGGGAACTCGTGAAAAATCAAGGACGATGAATTCTATCCGTATGGACACTTTTCTCTGAGCTGTGTTTCCTACTCTGTGACCCTAAACGTTATTGAAAAATGATGAAAGTCAAACATCCCGTCACATAATAAGTGTAAAAATTACGTAAATAGTAGTGTAGGAAATAAAAGCTGAAAAACGGAGCGTTCTCAAGAATAAATGATTTTGTACTCTCTTTTGAACATTTTGCTACTTCTTCAATGTTACTAAAAAGAGTTATGAAAGTTATTTATCTCGTAGGGCGTGAATTGATCCCATTGCGTGAGGACACGACAATACCTTAGTCCGGGGGATTTTGGTATGTGCTTATTCACACACCTTTTTCTGTCCATATTAAGACCAAAACAGACACAAACTAACCATAAATGACAAAGGTATTGTGTTTTTGTGTTTGTGATCGTGTAGGAACGGATATTTTAGAAATTGGCAAAAATCAGGCCAAAAAGGACAAAAAAAAGAACGAGTGTGGAAAACGTGTCAAAAGCCAGAGATGGGGAAGCAAATTACCACTTTTGAGCTCAGATTGTCAAAACACACCCTGGGGAATCATAAAATGCCAAATATAATCCTTGAAGCAAAAGTTTGCAAAACTGGCAGAAATGGTCCCTCAAGTTTGGAATTTGATAGAAATGGCCCCTGAGCATTGGATTTTGGAAGAAAAAGTCATCAATGGTCCTTGGGAATTCACAAGTATCAAGTTTGGTCCCTGGGTGAAAAGTTTGAAGAAATTAAAAGTTTAGTCCTTGAAGTTTCAGATTTGGCAAAAGTAGACCCTGGAATTTAAAAAATAGAAAATATCAATTATGGTCCCTGTACTATTCAAATATGGCAAGTTACACCCTTGTGACAACTTTGGAAGAATTGCAATTCAGGTCTTTGTATTTTTAGAAAATTACAAAATTAGTCCTTCAAGTTTCAAGTTTGACAAGAATGGTCCCTGTACGAAACACATATCGAAAATATCAATATGGTCCTTGGATTATTAAACCTTGGCAAGTTTTACCCTTGAAGTACTTTGGGAAATTTACAATGATATACGCACGCATCAGTGTACTCGATCAATGTAGCTAGTTGGTAAGTAGAGTATCGATCATTAAGAGTGGAACATTAACACCTAGATGTCTATCAGTATTTTAATTCCTATGTTAGTTTTACAATCTAATCTAACGCACGGGGGTTTTCAGTCTGAGAGACTGGCACAATTTGAGTTGATTAATAAAATAATAAAACTAATGAGACAGAATACAACGAATAGCGAACATGTACACAGATAGATAACATATACAGATAAGAAGCCTGACGAATGATTAAGTAGCTTGTCACTTGTTTTATTGCTAGTTTTATATGATGAGTGTCATAAAATCTTCTCTCTCGTTGGTATCTTAATTATAGGCGAGTAAACTCTTAATGATTACTTATGTCTATATTATTTAACCTTTTTTAAGAGCTTACACTAACTTATAATGCTAGTGAAGTAATCGTGTGAGGGGTATGGCAGCCCAAGCAAGCCACAACTAGACATAGAGGTTATCAAAGCACATATATCAAGAACCAAACAAACATCAAATAAACTTTAATCGATGAGAAAGCAATTTTAAGGGGAGCAATATAGCGGTCACAAGCCCATCATCCTGATGGATTAAAGTGTACTATTATAATAAAACAAAACTACTTAATAGAATTAAAACACAAGCAGGACCTTCTTACTGCTCTTGAAATCTTCAATTGGATGTGTCTTATGTTGCCTCTTCATTGCTATTCTTCTTCTTAGGGTTTTTGTAACTTTTGGCTCTCTTTTGCACACGAAATTTGGCTGTTCTCTTGGGGTATTTATAGTTTTTGTCATTTTTTTGGGTATTTATAGTTTCTGTCAGAGGGTTGGATGTGGCGTATCGACTAAGTAGATGCGACACATTTACTTAACTTCGCATAGGGTCCAAGATTATTATATTTTAGAATATTCGTACACCATCTTCAGATGCGGCGTATCTTCAATCTCTATGCGGCGCATGTCCTTCAGTATCTTGGATTATCTTTGGTGAGGTCTTTAGAATGATGCGCCGTATGTAATGAATGTAATGAGACGTATCTGGAGTAGAACAAGCTAGTTTTTTATTCGTTGACTAAAGTTTCTGTAACACCTCCATTTTCACAGATCGCAACAGAACTAGATCTGGGGTATTACTTCATGGATTACAGTCACAATAATAGAAAACGACTAAAAAAGAGACGTTTTTAGAAAATGAGTTATCATTCATTAAAATATGAGTTTTTACAAAGAGGAGGTCCCAAAAATCTATGTGAAATGTAGAGTTTTGAATGATAACAGGTTCGAAAGTCCTCCAAGTCCAGTTTCACTTCGTGCCATTGGTCCGTAATGAGCTAAATTACCTAGGATACATGCTTTAAGGTCAACACTAGGGTTGAGTGAGAATCATAGGTTTAAGTGGTAGTGTGAATACAAGTTCCACAGGGCTCAGTTGTTACACCCATCAAGGAAAATGTAGTGTTTATGATAATGGCAATGCATTTACAATTATCATAAAAGTAGTGTTATTGCACTAAGCTCATGACACCGCACGTTAACATATCCAGGTCATGGAGCACTGCAGACCCTTACATGACGGGACGTAATAAGGATTAACTTGCCAAGGTTAATCCTTCAGGGTGTTTTCAAATTTAGTGCTTATTGGTACCCGGCAGGGGCAAATCAACGGGAGTTATCAAACTCCAAATAGATCTATTCACTATATTCGCGTTCACTCGCAAGTGATTATGGTTTATGAAATTTTGTAATTTAATGGTGGCATAGAAGGTACTCGTGCAATAACCAAAGTAAAATACTTGTATTTGGTTTAAAGCATGTATCCCTCTCACAGGGTTTGTAAAGCATTTAAAAAGTGAGGCTATGAAAACTTACTTGGGCTTAGGGAATTATGATTGATTTCAAAAGTGACTCAGATATTATTAGACTGCTTACTCACGTATCCTGGTGGTAGTGTAGGTGTGTGTATGTTAAGTCCTAGTTATCTTATTTAGGTGTCTTAAGTCTTTATTCCTAGGGTTTCTAGATTTAGTTACAAAGTAACACCGTTAGGTCCATTATAATCCAGAGGTATAAAACCACTCACATGAAGCTCCCTAGTATTGTGTTGCGTTGTTTAGTACTTAGATTATAGATAACATAACACCGTTCGAGCCATCATAATCCAAAGGTATAAAACCCCCACACGAAGCTCCATAGTATTGTGTTATGTTGTTAAGTATTTAGATTATAGATATAACATAACACCATTCGGGCCATCATAATTCAGAGGTCATGTAGTAAACGTTTGAGGAGCCAGGACACTTTAATTTGTAAACCCAACAAACTTGTCAAAATGAATACCCAAATGAAATCCCTAACATGAAGCTCCCTAGTATTGTGTTATGTTGTTAAGTATTTAGATTATAGATATAACATAACACCGTTTGGGCCATCATAATTTAGAGGTCATGTAGTAAACGTTTGAGGAGCCAAGGCACTTTAATTCGTAAACCCAACAAACTCGTTAAAACGAATACTCAAATGAAACCCCTCACATGAAGCTCCCTAGTATTGTGTTATGTTGTTAAGTAAAAAGACAGGTTTTTTTATATTTATAAAAATAGTTCATTTTATACCCTTCAAGTTTATATATTTACAGTATCTACCATAAACTAATATACTTATATATATTAAACCTTTAACTTTCTAGACTTTTCAAATTAAGTCCCTATACTTACATATTTTAGGAAAATGACAGAAATGACCATTGGACTTATTAGTTTTCAAAATTTAACATTTATATCCTTAACTTAGTAACCTTTGCAAATTTAGTCCTAAATGTTAATAACTATATCAAATTTTATCCTTATGTTATTTAACTTTTCAATATAGGTCCTTACATCTAATACTTCTAAGAAATGACAAAAACAGTCCCTAAGCTTAATAATTTCAGAAATTTACTATATATACCCCTATGCATGGAAACATTTGCAACACTAGTCCTTTTTTCATGCAAACTACATTTTTATGAAACAAAGAGTTTTCTAAGCTTATGACTTATTAATAATAGCTTATATAAGTGACCTAAACTAGCTTATAGCTTATGATAAGGGCTTATAGCATGTAAACATTAATTCGACTCTAATTCGGGTTTTGAAATGAAAATGATTAAAAGAAAATGATCAACGCTTAATCAAGGGTTCCTAGGTTATCTAAGGCATCTAATAACTATCCTAATATAGTACTAAAGCTTATAGAACCTGCTTAGAAGCTTACTTGGTCGAAAATGAAGCTAACGAGGGAACTAGGGTTTTCTTGATGGAAATAGACTTTGACAAGGGTTCAAGGCCTATCTAAATCGACTCCTAGGCCTACCAGGACTTGTATACTACAACTAGGATCAGAATGTTTGAGGTAAAGAAGAGAGGAAGGGATGGTTTGAAATGATGGGGGGTTGCGGTATTTATAGGGGCGAATGGACTTGTTTTGAAAGAAAAGGGTGGTGTGGTGGAATGAGGGGGGGGGGGGGAGGTGACTCATGGAAGCTAGTAGTTACTATTAAAAGCTAGGGACTAGGCTAGGGATGGTGTTTGGTGATGATTTGGCTGCAGCTTAAGGTGGTGACAAGTAGATGATGCACCTACTTGTAAGGTGCTATGGTGGTTTGTGCTAGGGTGCTAGGTTGTGACAAGGAGGAGGGTAAGGTACTATGGTGGTTGCTTGAGGTGTTTAGGGTACTCAGTTTTAGGATTAGTACTAGTTTAGGTTTACTTTAGGGATTAATCTAGCTTAGTGAGTGATTAGGGTCTAGCTTAGGGTTTAGTACCTAGATTAGGGTCTAATGAGTGCTTAGTAACTAGGATTAAGACTTAGGAGGCTTATACTAGGTGGTGGTAACTTATACTAAAGAATCGGGGAGGTTTGACCTAGTTTTGGGATGTAAGTGACCTAATTAGGGTTTTGTGCTTTAGGAACTTGTACTTAAGATCTAAGGAGTTATACTAGGGTTTAGGAGGGCTAAGATATACTAAAGTTGCTAATGTAACTTATACATTAGCCTTGAACACTTCCAAGCAAGTTTAGATAAGAAATTAGGGTTTTGGTAGTAATCGTAAACACTTAGGGCTTGTTTAGGGTTTTTTTAGTATTATGATAGATATAGTATATTAGAGTGATAGACTACTTAATGTAATAATGTTTAGATCTTAGACTTGACATATTAGGAGTTTATATGATGTAGATATAAAAATATTTGGCATAGGTGGACACGTGAGCATGTCTAGAGAGTCATGTAAGCAATGCGAATGAAATAAAAGCAAAAATTTACCTGTGAAGTTACCTTGTATAGATATCATAGTGGGAATAACATTGATGAAAATTACGGGTGTTTACAGTCTTACCCCCTAAAAGAAAATCTCGTCCCAAGATTTAATTGAAAGTAAGAGTGACGGTTAAGATAGAGGAACGAGTTTATGATTCGAAGGAATACTATAGACTCTATAGTAAGAAAGGGTGAAACGGATAGAGGAAATGAATTGTTTCGTACAAACGGATTATGAAATGTTTGTACGAGTGACATATACTTAGGCTCATTTATTTATATCTCGTTACTTACAAGCAGAGGCGTCATGGTTCAGTGGTTTATAATTTCTTTATTCAAATGAAAAAGCACCCTATTTCATTTCAATAAGATGATTATAAATTATCCTTAAGTACTATTGGTCAAATGAGGAGGGTTAGCCAACTAAGGGTGTGTGGTACGGGAATGTTTTGAAAGAGTGGACAAGTGTTTTGACTTAGAGTTGAATTATCACAACTCACCATTTCAGGTCATTTCCCAAACTTTGAAAAAACTCTATTCATAAAACACTATTCATCAAAACACTATTCATCATTTTTGGTGTCAGTTTGCCATTCAGAGAAGCACTCAGAAATTTCACTATTCATTGAACACTATTCATTCCGGAAGAAATTTCATCATTCACGTGCATTATTCATTTCATCGTAAATTTAGTTTACGGGTATTTAAATTCGCGTAACCGTATTGGTTCAGGTGCGAATTCATGCATTATCAGTAAGGACATTTCATACGGACTAGAGATAGTCTGCATATCATCAGTAGGTCATTTTCATGTTATACCACTCTTAGGATTTTCAAATTTATATATTTGATATATTTAACGTTTTACGTATAATTATTTATAAATAAACGTTAACACCCGGTTAATAAACACGACGAATATATCTAAATATTCCCACAATGGTCCCGACATATTTTTATATCTATTTTATCATCATAAAAGTTATTATATTTATTTACCCAGTATTTTGGAAATTTATTTTATTTATAACGTAAGTTTATAAATATTACGACGGTATTCGTGAAAACTAAACAATAATCACCCGAACACTCAGTACTTGTACCCAACATATTTTTAACATTTTTATGACTTTATTAAGTTCCGGTTAACTTCGTTAAAATTTATTTCTAGCAAACCCGGTACCCGATTATAACTAATACTTACACTAAACTACAACTAATATTACACTACATTTCCTAAGTGATCAAAACCGATTTTGCTTCTCTTTTTCACATTGAAAACCGGCCAGAAGACCATCCCAAGACCACATAACTAACAATTTTAACCCTAAGAAGGTGTATGGTAGGATTAGTATAGATTTGTGGTGTTTGCAAGAGATTTGGTTGAAGTAGAAACTCGTTTTGAACATGAAAAATGGATTTGTAACAAGTATATAAACATTCTGTCCCATTTTTGTAAATCCAAGAAAATCTGTAAACATAAAGTAAACTTTGGCAAAATTTTTAGAAAATACTTTCAAAAACGAATCCGTAGGCGAAACAACGGATTAAAAAGAGTTTATAACGAAGAAGTTATGATTTTTGCAAGTTTATTGACGAAAACTATATTTTCTGAAAATACATGCTGTTGGACGTTTTTCGTCGGACAAAAAGAGGCTTTAGACGTAACCCGGAGGAGCCAAGCTTTCCAAAATATATTACTACATACTAAGACGTAACCGTGGATATAAAGAACAAGTAAAACGGACTTATAACGACAAAGATATTCACGTTTCAATATCGGCAAAACTTATATTATTTTTGACAGCTTTTGGAAAAATAATATTAACACTACGTAGTAACTCTAGATTTCTAGAAATAATACCAAGTACCCAAATTCATAACTAATGATGTATTAGTGAACACAAGTATATTTTTATTACTACAAGTCGTTATTTCAAGGATTTCAACTAGTTTTATTTTCCTAGTTGCCTTATTTTCCTAAGTCTTGGAAAATGTATATTTTTGATAACAATAAGTATTTTTCCAAATAGTAGAGTGGTATAGAAAACATGTGCATGGACATTCATAACATCATTTTGTGATTTAAAAAGATCGTTCATCATTCATATTAGGTTGAGGCAGCTAACCGTTCATTGTTGTTGTTCATTTCACTTCATCACAGTATCATCAGTTTAAGGTGAGTTTTCATAGCCCCGTTTTCAATACAATATTTTGATTTCAAATCCCACGGGGGAATACAATGCATCAACCATTTTAGTACGAGCCCAAGTACCAAAACATATGTACATTGCTTAAGTTGCCTTACCAACCTGTTAAAGTCCCCTATTTATTATCATGGACCGTTAATTTGCCGATTAAGCGAGAGTGGGTGGATAGATCTATCGAGGTTGACGCCTCCATCCGTGGTAGTTATTACCAACAGTAAGCGGATGCATTTCATTTTGACATTTTGGGAGTGTTCTGGTAAAACATTCGGGAGTGGCATATAATTTCATCAGTCATAGCTTCGGGGTCATGAGCTTAAGGTCTATTGTACTATTTTACTTGATTTTTATCTTGCACTTATACTTGTGGTGGCCGTACATCATTACATTTTATAAACCTATGGAATTCACCAACATTCGTGTTGACGTTTTAGCAATGTATTTCAGGTTATTAAAGTAGCTCATGTGACATGCATTTGGACCTTCATGGAGTCACGGGGTCGACGCGTCTCACCATTACTTCATGCACTTATGTAAACGTTTGATCTAGTAGGACTTGTTTTCATAAACATGCCACACCTTTTGGGGACCTCATATTGTAAACTCTGGATTATTTCAATGATCAAACGAAGTATTTTCCAAATGACACTTTAGGTCGTTCAATGTAACTGTAACTGTGATGCTATGACAGACACCCCCAGGTATTCCATTCTGCTGCAAGTCAGGTAAATTGGGGGTGTGACAGATTGGCATCAGAGCTAAGGTTAGCGAACTAGGATGTATCTTGGACCCTAGACTATAACCGCATCATCATAGCATCTCATCATTTCATCATAAGTGCATAATCATGATACATGTTGTTTCATGCATACCCTGTGCGAGTTATTTATACTCATAATTGTATATATATATATCATTTTATTGACCTGGTTCACAAGTGACATGTCTTCAGATACTCACCCTGACATCCTTTTATCGGATTCCGACATTGAAGATGCCTTGTCATCTTCCACTACCATTATACCACCAGTTGCACTTACACCAACATTAGCACTATTGATTTGCCATAGGAACAGGGTTTTCCTATCATTTAGCCCATACATAGAATGCCTTTTTGTAGAGTATTCAGACTTAATCTTAATGGACTTATTAGGATGTTTATTGCAAGGAAGATAGTATGTTTCTTTCCATCACTAGTAGAGCACTCACTACTCAGGTACTACCACCACCATCAGTTACTTATTACACTATTGGTCGTCCCATAGTGCGTACTTCAGTTTTACCTTTTGGATGTCGCGAGGTAGCGCGAAAGAGGGTAGTATTCCAATCACTAGTACCACCATTGTCATTTTCCTTTTCCATTCCCACTTGCCATGAACTAGATAACATCTAGTAGATAATACCAATATCACGGACTCAACAGAAACATCCGCAGATTCTTCAGGAATGGTTCAAAACCTACATTATCTAAGATTTGATCGATGCACAACTTCAGACACCACTTCAGGACTATCTCGACCTTATGATGCCACGAACCTGACTTCACACAGAGGGACACCAGGAAGTCTCTAGACCAGACTTATATCCTCACTAGCTTTTACTATTATCCTAGCCACAGAAGGTGTGGGACATAGTCTAAAGAACTTGTTGACTTTTGATTGTTGTACAAACAAATATATCAAGTGTGACTCTACTATGTAAGAAATGGTTGTGCTATTTGTGATATCGGTTCACGTAGACCGAAATTTTCATGTATTATATTCATGTGTTGTGAATATGATGACTTTGATTAACTATATATTCTCATGGTCTCTTATGATTTGATGAAGAGAGAGTTAAGCAAACCACTCCAAGCATGACGCAAGCTGCTGTTGGACAAGTCATTGCCAAGAACATAGCCACCGCCCTCACTAAGGAACTTACTCACGTGGAATTTATGGGGTGCAATCCTCCCTCCTTTAGCGGAACTAGAGACACAAAGGAATTTCTCAAATGGTTCGAAGAAATAGAAACAATATTTCAATGTGGCGACTGTCGTAAGGAAGACAAGGTTAAGTTCGCCACATGCACTTTTCAGGATCATGCCCAGGAATGGTGGACCAAACATATTAAGATGGTGGGAGTTGATGCTGCCTACTCACACTCTTGGGAGAAACTAAGAAGGATGATGAGTATAACATTTTGTGTAGGAAATGAATTACGAGCAAAAGAACAGGAAACACTAAACTTTACCATGGTAGGAAATGATGTTGACGAGTACACTACTCATTTTCATGAATTAACACGACTAGGTTCTGCAATGGATGAACCGGAAAGCAAGAAACTTGAAAGGTACATCCGGGGACTCTCCCATGAAATTCGTATGTTGGTCATCGCATGGGAACCCGATACCAAGGCTGAAGCTATCAAAATGGCGATCGAAGCAAAGGAACTCATAGTTCACGCCGAGACATCAGGAAACAATAGTGACAATAAAAGGAAGTGGAACAACAATCTAGGTTGCAATGCTGCTCAACAATCACCCAAAGGACAAGAAGTGAATAGAGCCTTTGCTGTAGAACCGCACACAAAGAGAAGGTATGCTGGAAAGTTACCTTACTGCAACCTGTGTAATCAACATCACTGAGGTCATTGCAGTAAAACGTGTGGAGTGTGCAAGAAGCGGGGTCATTGGACTGAAGACTGTAGGAAACTCATAAATCAGAAGACCCCAGGGGGTTGCTTCAAATGTGGAAACTTAGGGCATTTCAAGAATGCCTGCCCGGAGCTAAGGAACAAGGAAAATCAGGAACTTGGAATCAAGACTGAATCGCTCGAGGAATAGCGTGAGCTGTTGAAAGAGAACCGTCAGGATATTAGCAACATCAAGGATAACAACAATGTTTCAGCAGGAGGAGCTTTGTTTCAATATATAAACCGTAGTTCAAGCCCATTAAGGTTGTATCTTTCCTTTTGTACTTATCGTTGGTACGATGACATAACCTAGTTATATTAAGCACTTTTCTATCCAATGTAATATCTATCCTTTGCTACCTCTGTGATAATCATAACCATCGTTTACTCCATTTTCTTTCCCAATTGCTCAAACTACAATCGTTTCGCAACATTTTATCATTGTCTTATTAGGGATTAGGTTGATTTCGTTTTTGACGAATTAGTAGACTATTACCATTCGACAAGATTCACCCACGTATCCAATACACCATTCAAGCTATTTTACTATCATATGGGGAAACTGTTTTACAAAAAAATTTCTGAAGTAAGCTATTTTATTACCATCCTATAAATTGATTTTTTTGTCATTACACCAAGTATTTACTATTATTACGTGAGGCAATTTTCATGTTATTTGAAAGAAAACATCAGGATACTATTTTTAATAACAATGTGTTGAACACCATCTAAAACTTTTGAGAAAAGTTATGATATTTTGACAAAATCTAACATCGCATCATTGGTCCTCAATTGTACATAGCCTGATCACCTATGTAAAATTCAGGAAGGATTATGCCATGAAGGAAATAATTACCTTTTCAAAGGATTGTTAATAACAATCTTCATTTAAAAATTTTGTAAACAAAGGAACTCTTTCATAAACATCCCTTTTGCCGAACTATCCCTGGATACTTACCCCACCTGTCACCCACTTAGCCATTAAGTTGGATTTTCCCATTGACTTCCCTAAGAGAGACTTTCCATATCAATTACATGCAGGATTCCTCTATACAATAGAAGCAAAGAAAGGATTTCAGAACTACTAAACAGAACTAGAAGTATATAGTGAGAGAATTCATAACTCAACAACAAATTCTAAGATACCGCGAGACCATCCGAATCACCATCTCTGACTTAGTTGTCAAATTCTATCATTTAAAGGTACTAGCTAGACTGAGCTACATGATTGAACTCAATATAAATGTCCGCAGGACAACACAATAGAAATAAACCAAGCTTCTAATTGTGACTGTAGAGCATTTCATTTAAACATGGCCTCATCCATACATAAACTTTCCTGCAGTAAGTTTTCACAAAGGACAATTGTTTGAATCAAGAATATCAATGTAGATTCCCCTAAGGCATTATGTCTCTAGAAATTTCTGATAACCTCACCTTCATACCAAGCAAGGGATCAAACCGGAACATATCTCCTCATCTACATGGGAAAACAGAATAGACATTCATCAACACAACATCAAGTGATACGTTCGCCTTGCCAATTACAACGATAAACTATTTCAGGACTTAAGTTAGTCTAAATACCTATGCTTGTAGTTATGCCTGATAACCACCTATAGGCATTATTCAACCTCAGGAACTAAATGTTAGACATCTATGCATTTAAGCGAACATTTCATATTCTACCATTTTATCCTTGTTAGTGTTTTCACTTTTAAACAAAGTTGATGCGTTTACATAAATCACATACCTTGTGGAAAAATGATTTCTGAAATTCCTATTTTGAACAAGTACGATCCTTTTTGGTCAATCTTTAGCAACACTATTGTACAATGAGAAATATACATAGACATCAAACTTTGGTGAGCAGTTTTAATCACAACATGTTTGAAAACATTTTTCTACTTCATAACTACTGGAATTTTTAATCATCAGGAAAAATATTACTTAGTAAATCATTTGCTCCATTTTCTAGATTCGTTTATTCAGAAAAAGATTTCAACCAAAACTCACAATCGCAAGACAAATTTCCAGAACTAATTTCCCTACAACATCACTTATGCATTTAGGATTTGGGACTTGACAATAAAGAATATTTGGAATATGTGATGAAGGAATTAGGAGGAACATCACAAATTAATCACGAACTTCAGTAGTGAAGACCAAACCCAATAGACAAAGAAGGACATATGTCTTACCATCCGTTGGAACAAAACACAAGGAATCAAATTGTTACCTATATTCTATCCCTTTCAGATAACGCCAAGTTCGAAGGACCGAACGTTGTGGAATTAGTCACAAAGGTTTATTGTACCCATTTCAGTTATTCCTGTTAAGGAAACCGATTCACCTTGGACTTCAGGTAATCATTTCAGAATTTCCTTCAGAAACCCATTTAGATGTGAACATCACCTATCATCCTCAGACCGATGGTCAAAGCGAGAGAACAATTCAAACATAGGAAAGTATGCTCAGAGCATGAGTGATTGACCCTAGAAATGGTTGGACTAATCATTTAACATAAATCAAATTCATCTACAACAATAGTTATCACACCAACAGCGAGAAACTGGCAGAAGTTAGGTTGGTACATAACACACATCATTTGGATTGGATATCCTGAACAACAAACCATTCAAATTCAAGTGGGAGAACAAACTAAGTTAAAAGCATTGCCTTGGATTGGCATGATACAAATTGGATAACAAGAGAGGTTGAACCTTTAGCATATTGGACCATTTAAGATTCATTTTAGAATCGACCAACTAGCATACAAACTTGAAATCTGTCAAAAATTCAGCAGTATATATTACCAGTTATCATAAATCAAATTCAGTTGCAATCATAGTTATCGCGCGAGCATAGAGACTACATCATTTGAGGCACTCTATGGTCGAGGTGCCAATATCCATTGACGGATCGAATTAGGAAAAGCCCAACATACTAGTCTAGTAGGCATTCATGAAATAACCAGAAATTTCCTACAAGTCAAGAATCAGTTACAAGTTCAATAAGTTGTAAACCATTAAAACTTCAAGTTGGTAGACAGAGTTATGCAGAAAGTTCTGCCTAGGAAAGGCATGATATCATTCAGAAAACTTGGAAAGTTAAACCCGATATACACCGGATCATGTAATATTTCAGACAGAGTAGGCCTAGTGACCGTCAGACTTGAGCCTTGTTAGAAAACAACGAGATTACACAACCATGTATTATCATCTTTTCAGATTAGTCACTCATAATCCCATCTGGAAAGGAATCCAACCCAAAGTCAAACATAAACCTTGTAGGAGAACAAGTAGAAATCATGGATAGTTAGGTCGAACAGTTGAAGCAGAGTCGAAGTCCTATCGTGAGAGTTCGCTGGAATTCTCGAATATCATCACCTTTTCACCAATATATCTTCAGAGACCAACATAAACTGAACTTCGGGATGAAGTTCCTTTTAGAGGGGAAGACTGTCACAACTCACCATTTCAGGTCATTTCCCAAACTTTGGAAAAACACTATTCATCAAACACTATTCATCAAAATACTATTCATCGTTTTACTATTCATCATTTTTTGTATCAGTTTGACATTCAGAGAAGCACTCAGAAATTTTCCTATTCATTGAACACTATTCATTCCGGAAGAAATTTCATCATTCACGTGCATTATTCATTTCATCGTAAATTTAATTTACGGGTATTTAAATTCGCGTAACCGTATTGGTTCAGGTGCGAATTCATGCATTATCAGCAAGGACATTTCATACGGACTAGAGATAGTCTGCATATCATCAGTAGGTCATTTTCATGTTATACCACTCTTAGGATTTTCAAATTTATATATTTGATATATTTAACGTTTTACGTATAATTATTTATAAATAAACGTTAACACCCGGTTAATAAACACGACGAATATATCTAAATATTCCCACAATGGTCCCGACATATTTTTATATCCATTTTATTATCATAAAAGTTATTATATTCATTTACCCAGTATTCTGGAAATTTATTTTATTTATAACGTAAGTTTATAAATATTATGACGGTTTTCGTGAAAACTAAACAATAATCACCCGAACACTCAGTACTTGTACCCAACATATTTTTAACATTTTTATGACTTTATTAAGTCCTGTTTAACTTCGTTAAAATTTATTTCTAGCAAACCCGGTACCCGATTATAACTAATACTTACACTAAACTACAACTAATATTACACTAAATTTCCTAAGTGATCAAAACCGATTTTGTTTCTCTTTTTCACATTGAAAACCGGCCACAAGACCATCCCAAGACCACATGACTAACAATTTTAACCTTAAGCTTTAACTATGCATTAACTTAATACATATTTCTACCTAAATATCTACAAACACATATAACATAAACATACATAACTTTTAGAATCAAAAACTCAAAATCTCATCTCTTCCATCTCCATAACCCACGACCCATTTCAAAATCCAAGATCAAGTGGAGATTTTTCAAAGATTAAAGCTACAAAGGTGTTCCATTTGTCATCCTAATCAAGAATCTTACAACAAAAACACAAGTAACACAAGGTTTCTCATCATCTAATCACCCATTATTTCAAAGTGATTTATCAACTTTATTTTCATGATTTCATCTAATTAACACTTGTATCTTATGGTTTTCATGCTTAATTTCATGTACAAGTTAGCTATACCACATTATTTTTGTTAACTTTTTGAACATACAAACCCTAGATTTTGATTTAGGTGTTCCTTTGTTAAATTAACATGATTACTAGTGATTAGGAACCCATGGCACCCTAAGAAGGTGTATGGTAGGATTAGTATAGATTTGTGGTGTTTGCAAGAGATTTGGTTGAAGTAGAAACTAGTTTTGAACATGAAAAATGGATTTGTAACAAGTATATAAATATTCTGTCCCATTTTTGTAAATCCAGGAAAATCAGTAAATATAAAGTAAACTTTGGCAAAATTTTTAGAAAATACTTTCAAAAATGAATCCGTAGGCGAAAGAACGGATTAAAAAGAGTTTATAACGAAGAAGTTATGATTTTTGCAAGTTTATTGACGAAAACTATATTTTCTGAAAATACATGCTGTTGGACGTTTTTCGTCGGACAAAAAGAGGCTTTAGACGTAACCCGGAGGAGCCAAGCTTTCCAAAATATATTACTACATACTAAGACGTAACCGTGGATATAAAGAACAAGTAAAACGGACTTATAACGACAAAGATATTCACGTTTCAATATCGGCAAAACTTATATTATTTTTGACAGCTTTTGGAAAAATAATATTAACACTACGTAGTAACTCTAGATTTCTAGAAATAATACCAAGTACCCAAATTCATAACTAATGATGTATTAGTGAATACAAGTATATTTTTATTACTACAAGTCGTTATTTCAAGGATTTCAAACCGAGGATTTCAACACTAACCTTGACACATACGATATATATACATATACATATATATATATATATATATATATATATATATATATATATATATATATATATATATATATATATATATATATATATATATACATTCCAACTAGTTTTATTTTCCTAGTTGCCTTATTTTCCTAAGTCTTGGAAAATGTATATTTTTTATAACAATAAGTATTTTTCCAAATAGTAGAGTGGTATAGAAAACATGTGCATGGACATTCATAACATCATTTTGTGATTTAAAAAGATCGTTCATCATTCATATTAGGTTGAGGCAGCTAACCGTTCATTGTTGTTGTTCATTTCACTTCATCACAGTATCATCAGTTTAAGGTGAGTTTTCATAGCCCCGTTTTCAATACAATATTTTGATTTCAAATCCCACGGGGGAATACATTGCATCAACCATTTTAGTACGTGCCCAAGTACCAAAACATATGTACATTGCTTAAGTTGCCTTACCAACCTGTTAAAGTCCCCTATTTATTATCATGGACCGTTAATTTGCCGATTAAGCGAGAGTGGGTGGATAGATCTATCGAGGTTGACGCCTCCATCCGTGGTAGTTATTACCAACAGTAAGCGGATGCATTTCATTTTGACATTTTGGGAGTGTTCTGGTAAAACATTCGGGAGGGGCATATAATTTCATCAGTCATAGCTTCGGGGTCATGAGCTTAAGGTCTATTGTACTATTTTACTTGATTTTTATCTTGCACTTATACTTGTGGTGGCCGTACATCATTACATTTTATAAACCTATGGAATTCACCAACATTCGTGTTGACGTTTTAGCAATGTATTTCAGGTTATTAAAGTAGCTCATGTGACATGCATTTGGACCTTCATGGAGTCGCGGGGTCGACGCGTCTCACCATTATTTCATGCACTTATGTAAATGTTTGATCTAGTAGGACTTGTTTTCATAAACATGCCACACCTTTTGGGGACCTCATATTGTAAACTCTGGATTATTTCAATGATCAAACGAAGTATTTTCCAAACAACACTTTAGGTCGTTCAATGTAACTGTAACTGTGATGCTATGACAGACACCCCCAGGTATTCCATTCCGCTGCAAGTCAGGTAAATTGGGGGTGTGACATGAATATGAGAGACTCAATGAGATTGACCAACGAAGTCAAGAAAGGAGTTATGAAAAACATTGTGGAACTTACAATGTTTTGAGGGAAAAAGTTTAGAAATCGTTGGGATCTGTGGGTTATTGGCTCACTGGCTAGACATGGGATCTCATCAGTGTTTAGCCATATTAGTAGCTTGGGTTTTCTAGTGCTATAGTAAACCTGTCAGCAACTAGTTATCGGATGGCATTCCGAGCCATGGCTAGAGTAGCAAACGTAGACAATCTCATTCTTGAAACATTTGCAAGACGAGACGGATTAATATCATAGTCGAAGATAATCAGGATTAAAGTTCTACTGAATGACGGGAGACTAGGGAATACAAGTTCTAAAGCTTAGAACTTTATAAGATAATGGAAGGATAGAGTATAATGGTAGAGTAGGATTAAATGGAAGAGTAGAAAAGAACGGAAGAATAGGGTAGAATGGAATAGTAGGATTAAACGGAAGAATAGGATTCCTAAAACTAGAAGGATGGTAATCCTAATAAGGATAAGATTTACTAGGTTCCGTAGAAGTTTGTTCTCCACCTAAAGGTCTTGGTATGATCCATAGTGAATTATCTAGTTTTCTATAGATAGATTTAAAGTCTAGGGGGGTTGTAATTGACTTAACCTGTGAAGAGGATCCTATGGAAGATGAGGGACTAATTGAAGAAGATCTGATAGAGAAAGAAGGGTTAGATGGGGGAGAAGATTCTATGGCTAGGGATTTAACAGAAGTATCACTATCTCTAGGTAAAGTTTCTCGCTTAGTTCCTTGGCTATAATTTACTATCATATGTCCTAGGTACTTATAACCGGGTAAGGTAACATCCATAGTAACTCCCGAGATAAAATCGTAATACAGGACATGTAACTTAAGAAGCTAGGTATAGGTAAATTATAATTCTCTAACGACTTATTCCTATATCTTATATGGTGAAGACTTAACAAGTATCCACATTTAACTAGATTATGTATAAATACTTAGGATTATAGGTTGATAGCCTACTAATCTAATCCCTTGGTATTCTTAAATTTCCTGGATTGCTCCTAAAGGTTCCTTATATTTGATTTATGACTAATTCTAATGTCCTCGATAATCATTAGTAGAAATCCTAATATAAGCTAAAACAACCTTATCAGAATGTCTTTCATATTTCTTAACTATCAGGGTATGAGTTTTCTCTAGTTCAGTTTCTAATCTATCAAAATCTAATCTTATTTTCTATTTCCCCAATATATTCTAGAGATAGCCTATTTGAGTGATTCATAATATCCTCTATCTATTTCTCATGTCTTTCTAAGGGTGTCCTATTAGAACTATTTCTAACCTCGAATATGGGAAACCTAAAGGGTATTACACGGATTTTACTAAGAGGGGAAACTACTTCAGGAACATAGTAATCCGTGGAATCAAAGTGTGACAAGGGGGAATAGGGGATAAAGATGGAATGATAGAAATATTACCACTCTATTCTTGCATATAACCATTACATGCTTACGCATAGGGATAATTCGGGGAGGGTTCTATAACTAGGGCAACTAAGGGGTTTTAAACTAATTATTTGGAGGAGTTAGAATTTGAGTCGGAGGAATAGTTTACTGAATTCGAGATGAATTCGGAACTATATGATGTAGAATAAGAATTCTCATCATCAGTATCATATGAAATGATAGGGTGGGTGATTTAATAAGAGGCTTAATGCTTCTAGGGAGTGTAAGAAAATAAAGTGTGTGCAAAATTGTAATACATGACATAGGTTAGACAACCATGATGTCATGAAACAACAAGAGATAAAATCATAACTACCTAAGGTCATAAATAACTTGTCATACTAAAAGTTTAACAAGTGTCGCTATTTATGCCATATGTCTCGTAGTTAGATTTGACACAGAAACCGAAAGGATAGGGGTTTTAGGCAAATTGTCGGGTATAGAAGGGAGGAAATTTTTGTGGAGAAGGAAAAATCGGGAATGGATTTGTTTCTCAGGGCCCACTTTTTAAGCACTTACTAAGTATCTAAAGGGTGGTATCATAGGTTTAACCTTAGAATGCATAAAGTTCAAGAACAAATATTCCTACGGGATAGTTCTCTATCTTATAGGGTTTTGGGTTTGGAATCAAGGTATTGTAACCACCTAACATGGACACTTAAAGGTTGTAAGTAATACCTATCCGTTAGTATTACTTACCTAAGATGGATTATAGCAAGTATCCAACTTGTTATATTTCTTAGGAAGTAATAAATTTTCTAGGGCTATAATAGGGTTCGGGATGTCTTAAGGTAATCTAGTAAAGGAATGGTCGGGGAGTAGTGTTCTTATTCTAAGTGCCAATTATGGAATGATAACTAGGGCAAGGTATAACGAAGTCATAACTTATCTTATACCATAGGTATCCTATCTTACATATCTTATATCTAATAAGTACCATTACCTATAATACATATCCTAGGGTGGAATTATAACCTAAAACTATAGGCAATAAAAGTGTACTAATTGATGATTCCTTCCTAATAATCCTTAAACTTAGGGGTTAGGGTCGGAAGAGCTTTCTATATCTAATCGATGAAGAACCTGATTATCATCAATTATCTTTTATAAGGTAGAAATCCTAAAACGGGCAAAAGCAATCTTATTGTTATGTCTTATTTGTTCCTTCTGAGTTATAGAAATTTGGGTAAGGGTATGTCGATGTTTAGTCTTAAATTCACTAAAATCCTGTTGGTTTACTACTTGCCTATCACTATGACCTTCTTCTATCTTCTCGATAAGGTCAATAGTGAGTTTATCTAAAATACTCCAGATATTCTCAACCTGCTTTTCCTAGTGTTCTAAAGGTGTCCTATGGGAATCTCCTCCAACCTCAAATTTCCAAGATGAGTTAGGAAGATTTGTGGGGAAATATGGAGATGCTAAGGTATAGGATCGTTTCCTAAATAAACTAGGCTCATTACTAGGTAAGTGCAATAAAGGATGAGTGGGTCTCCTAGGTAACATTGATCCTCCGGGGATGAAGAATCACTGAGGATCAAATGTTGGTGAGGGCAAAACAGTGGGAAAAGGGATAGGGGTTGGTGGGGGATTAGGTGGTGTATTAGCATAGAATTCTCTTAAGTGTTTTAGATGTGGATCATCTAGAAAAGGAGTAAAACCTAGAGGTGATGACGTAACTATCCTATTCCTAGGATCTTCTAAGGAGTTAGGGAAAAGGTGTTTCGGGGTATAATCCAGTACATTTGGAGAGGGAAGAGCATTCTTCGTATGTAAACTAGATGGGATGGGAGTAGGATAGCGGGGAGTAGACATGACTAGATAACAACCCGGTAGAAATAACATAAATTATCTAACAGTTAGGCAATATTTACTATACTAACCTTTAGCACATATTGTTGGGTTTTGAGTTCTGCTGCTGAGTGAAACTGCTGCTGTGATGAAACTGCTGCTAGTGTAAATGATTCTGCTGCTGATGACGAAGTGCTGCTAAGGAAAATACTGCTGAAGGAAACTATTGCTGAAGTGATAAGCATGTATTCGTAGTAGATAATTATAGAATAGATTGTGTGTATATCTTATACGTCTAGAATATTCTTATCTTGTGTAGAAAGGTATTGTAAACCTAGTAGGATTCCTTGGTCTATAAAAGGAGGATCCTAGGGTTAGATTACGTACGCATTGTTTAGTTTTCATTTACACTTCAAGGTTGTAAAACCCTAGCATTGTCGAGTGCTCGTATTAATAATATTGAAGTGTTGATAGTGAATTGTTCTTCTTAAGTTAAGCTTTTACATTCCGCATTCAAGCTTAATTGTTTACTTTAAGTCAACTTCTATATAAGATCGTTTGCTCAACTGGGATCAACACATATGGTTTCAGGGAATGGCAGTGGCACTGAGGACTTTCTTGGAGTTAGAAAAAGTAGTTGTAGTTTAGCTTTTGACCTTGTTCTCTACAACCGAGGCTTTGATACTAATAACGCTCTTAATATACATATTTATCCCCTCAATTATATATTATATAGAATATCATGTTATTTGTGTAAATTGACACTAATCTGGTTACAGGATTGAACAAGAGAAGGAAGTTAGAAATATCACTAAAAGGACGATAAAGTAAGAACTACGACAAAAGGAAGGACTTGGAATGAAAATACAAATATAAATGACTCAAGTACGCCGTTCTTAGGACTATATGCGGCGTACTTGCTTGGCGAGTAAATGAGATTGAATCTAAATGAAGTATGGCCTACTTTCTACAGAGTGCGGCGCATTTATCTTGTCAGATGCAAATGCAGAGTTATTGATTGCATTCATTGTGAGGCCGATCACTTGTCCTCAATTACTGAACTCTGGAGTTAAACTAGGTCAAATGAAGTCTATATAATGGAAGGAACGGACCAGAAGAAAGGGGGGCAACATCTAGTAAAGTAGGGGATTGGTGAACTCATACCAAGTTCACCATATCAAGGTCGAATTGTAATCCTATTACTGTGACAGAGGGTAGGAGAATGAGTCAAGAGAGTTTTCTCTGTGAAACCATTTGTTCTTTCGTTGTAATCACTTTGGTACAATTCTCTATTTCTACGAATTATATTATGAAGTTTATGAAATCTATGTCGAATGATATGTGTTTTGTTACCGAGATAATGGAGTAGCCGTTCTTATGTTTATTTGGGTGATGTATTTATATGGTTGTTTTCATTGTTATGTACGCTTGCTATTTGATACTATGCTTAAGTTTAATTGATGAGATTATGTTTTGATCATTGTTGAATGTTTGATGTATCTCTATGGTAGAAGTAGGTCGAAAGGGTCTACCACTTTGGTATTATTTCAAGGTGTTTGTCTATGGCAACTTGGTGTTTACCTTGTAGAAATTGGTCAACAAAATGTTTATCAACCCATCAATGATCTTGTTTAATGCCTTATCTCATGTCTAACGAACTTGATGAGGAAATTGGCTTATGTATACTTCTTTTATGAACCATCCTTAATGCATTTGATATATTGAGAATTATAGGTCGAAAGGGATTCTTAATATGTTGGATAGTTATTTGTAGGAATGATCACCAGTCATCTCTTGCTTATATATCTTGTTCATGATTGCTTGCTCATCATTTACATGTTTACTTCCATGTTTCTTAGCCTAAATAAACATAACTTTAATAATATAAACAAACAATATAAATTACTAGTCTTTGGATAAGTGACAATCTAGGGACTTTACTTTGACACAATTGCTAACTTGGCTTTTCTACAATCTCTTGGGACGACCTAGTCTTACCTAAACCTTTACTATAAACGGGGGTTATACTTTACCCGTGTGTTTTATATATTATGGAAATTGGTGAAATTAGTATTATAAATTTAAAGCTTTTGAAACACGTCAAAGTTTTTGGCGCCGCTGCCGGGGATTGGCATTGATAAAATCAAGTTGGTTAAGAGTTTTGAGAGTTTTTACAAACATAGCTGTACAATTTTCTAGCAAACTGAATCAAAAATTTGCTTTCTGAGACTAAGTGTACGCCGCACTTACAAGTTTGTGCACCGTATTCTTTGGAAAATTTTAAACTACGCCGGTTTTACTTTCTAAGCCGCCGTACTTTCTGGAAATTTTCACAATGTTCACCAAGACTAAATCAAGCCAAAACAAAAACTTTTTTATGCTTAAATTCAAGGGTGAGAACATGAGAATTGTTTTTTATGTACCTATGGTATTTGGATTTGTAACACCCCCAAAATATCGCAGAGGAAGCTAGTGTCACTGGGGTGTTACTTCATAGCACAAAGTACAAGTTATAGAAAACGTACTCTAAATGAGATGTTTTGAAAAATTTCCATTCGATAAGTAATATCAGAGTTATAACATGAGGTCCCAAAATATAATATTACAGAATTGTTTTACAAAATTTTTATCGAATGGTAAATACAATGCATCCCCGTCTTCAAAACAGGCCATGCGACTCTAATGCTCCAATCCAAAGTTATGTCTTACGAAACTTAAGAATAAACATGCTAAAAGTGTCAACACAAAGGTTGAGTGAGTTCATAGGTTTTAGTAAAAGTAACAACAGCGTGGACCACAAGATTTCAACAACTGTAATTCAAATATGTTCATGTATTCCTCTTGTACTAAGCTCATGAAACCGAAGCCTTGACAGTTAGTTATGTATCACCCCAACCAGGTGCTTTGCCCTACACCTGTACGACATCAAATGAAATGCGTCCGTTTTCTTGTTGGAGCGACCAACACGGACGGGGTAGTTAACCCCAATAGATCTATTCACAGCATTCGCGCTTACTCTCATAAGAGTAACTAGCGGTTCATGATTGTGGGGATTTTATGGCAAATAAGGCAGCTTTGTCAATCAACAAATGTTTAATGTACTTGTGTCCATATGTAAAACAACAATGAGTTTAAGTATAAATGAGCATGTATTGTTCCCCAAAGAAATTCAAAACAAGTGAAAGTGGGGCCATGAACTCACCATAGTAATCAGTAGTAGTTTAATACAACAAATAATGTATGGCAGGACAACGATCTTTAATGATAACCTACGAGTGTATAGTGGCCGCGTCTTAGTATAATGTACAATATGAGTGTACAAGTATATGTAAAGTCATTGACTTGATTAAGATGTTGTACATATGTCGTAAGTTGTGTAAAGGAGTGAAGTATCCTTAAAATGTGGTTTGGCTAAGTGGGATGTCGAAATGGTTTAAATTATATGTCGTGAAATGGTTTAGCGTAACACTTGTCAAGTGTGAATGTTACTAATTTAATAGTCAAGTGTGTTGTGATGAAATCGCTAACGGTGTTTCATAACTTTGTCAAGTAAAGTGTTCAAAACGATATTTAGATATAATATTAGTTATTAGAATTTCGTGGATCAATTGGAAGTTGTGACTTTGTGGAAAATGATATTCAAATAGTTAATATGTGATATGGTCATTTTTCTAGGTTGTCGAGGTCGGGAAAAAGGTTCATTTTGGTAAGCAAATCTCAAAAACAAGATTTGAGCCGTTGAACTCAAGCTAGCCGTGTGGCTAGACACACAACCTTGAGACAACAACCAAGGCCATAGTCATGGCTATGTCTTGGCTAGAAGGCCTTGAGACAACAGCCTTGGCCGTGTCTTGGCCTTAAGATATTAAAACGCCACAAAGGCTCTTTAGCCATGGCTGTTTTTCAGTCTTAAACAGGTCCAGTTGGTTTTTATTGTTTCTAGCATTAGTTATTCACTTTCAGTTTATGTGCTCACTAGTTTTGTATAAAACATCATTCTGAGCAACTTTTGTGTTTTACACTTTTGCTGATTCGAAGCAGAAAAGGGTGAAAATCTCGATTTAATATCGTATCAGAACCCGCATCATAATTCCTTCTAGTAATCTTCATTTAGCTATAACTTTTGAACTATAAGCCCTTTTTAAGTGATTCAAAAGCTCAAGTTCTAGTCTTTACTTCCTCCATCTGTTTCTTAAGCTTGTCCAAGTCCATGGTTCATTATTTTGTGCCAACACTTAACAAAATCACTAGTTACATCTAGTTGCTCCAAAAAGGTTTCTAGTGAGTTTTATCAATATTTTAAGTTATGTAAAACATCAATCAAGTATTATTACATATAAAACTTGTACAACATGTAAATTACATCAAAATGAATGAAAAGCTTGAAAACTAAACAAGTCTTACAACTTTTGGGATAGACAACACTATGAACCCAAGAGCCACTACCCTAAGTCTTTTAATCACCAACAATCTTTCAAGTCTTTAATCCTTGTCTTGAATCTTTACTCAATATTTCCTTTTTAACCCTTGTATGAAGCCTTATAATCTCAGCCTCTAGCACCTTGAATATCTCTTGAAAATCCTCCAAAGTAACCATGGAATGAAAGACTTGCTTAAAGCAATAAACCAAGAATACTTCTAAGCTAACTAAACCTTTATCTTTAACACAAAATCTAGATTGAAATGAAATTGAATGGTGTTGCTCTTGTGGTTATAGTGTACGGAAAAAGAAAAAGGAGAACCAAAGAGGTGGATTAGTTTCCTTTTATCAAAATGGAAGAATAATATTGGATATAGTATTAGGTATTTTCTAGCTAGTTGCATAAAATTTGGACACAACATCACAAGACCTCATGGACGTGGCACTACAAGAGGCAACACAATATTTTTGTGTTTATCTATTGTAACATTGATAGTATTAGGATATAGAGGGTATAGTTTGATCCCGGTAATTACTAACGTTAAACCCTTAAGTCACGAAACTTAAAATCGGGCAACATAAAAATGTAATACTTACAAAAATGTCAAAACTTATCAGTATACTCCAACTAAATATATTAGATGAGTGATAAGTTTAACAGAGTGCATAAATTTTGATAAAACCTAATAACGTAGGTTCAAATACGCGTAATATGTAAAAAGTATAATGTTTACGTAAAAATAGCAAAGTGGCAATAGTTCATATAAAATATGACTATTGGTGAAAATAGAGTATATTGAACACATAGACTCATCATAGTCTTGTGTTGGTCGCGGGAAAAGTTTATACGATTAAACTTTCGTGATTACTTATGAAAGTAATAATAATTAACATTAAGTAGTTAAATATAGACAGAAGTGAACAAAAATGTTCAGAGTGAAATAATTCGACGCAGAGTAAATTATTTAATTTGAGAAGTTACCGGTTAACTATTGATTACAGTATTTGCTTTTACGTTACGGTAAAAGTCAAATAGTCAAAGGGAAAATAGTCATTTTGCCTTATGAAAATTTACAGGTTGCTACAAGATTGATGCATTTGTTAATATGTTATGACTCATCGAAAATACAAAAATATTTGCTTATTTGGTTAATTAGACATTTTTTGTTTTTAATTGTTTATGCATAATAATAATCTGGACTATATGTTTAAATAAAATTATGAGATATTCTGAAAACTACAAGAAATTTGAAACTAAAAACAGGGGAAGTATGCCACACTTGTTCTCAAGTACGCCGATCTTTCCTGGGATTTTCGAAATAATATAAAGATTAAAAGGGAAGTACGCCGCACTTGTTTACAAGCACGTCGCACTTTTATGACAAAAAGTTCACAGAAGACTTTTATCTTGTTCATTATGATTAAACCAATCCATCTTTTGATTTCTAAATGTTTACTGATGTTATTGGAGTGCAAAATATAATTTAGTTTTGTTTGCACTAACATACTAATGGTTTACTTAATGTTATGTTGTCAAATGCTAGAAATGGACCCAAACTCGAGTATTAGACGTATGTGCCTGGATAAGGGAAATTCTCTTGCTGAGAATGACCAAGTGGAAACTAAAGAGACCCGGCAAGGAGCAGTTACTTTTGACATAACAGATATGGAGAAAATGAATAAGCAAAGGATTCACATATTTCACAGGATGGAAACGGATGAATGTTACATGAAGTTTATTACCTCTTGCCATGTGGAAAATATTTACACTAATGATGCCATGGCTGACTTGGATTACAGTAGGAACTATGTGTCTAAAGAGCTAATGAAAAGGCTTGGATTGGGTTTTGAGGAAAGGGAAAATGGAAGCAAAATAATCAATAAGAAATTGCTAGTTCAAATGAATGTGATGTGTTCTTGGTGAAGTTTTATGTTAACCCAAGTGAAAATGAATGGGAACCTAGTGTCATATTTGGGAGACCCTTCTTGGTGTTAGCAAAGGGAATTGTGGATTTTGCTAAAGGAATACTCACTATTTACCAAGATACAACAGCTATTAAGAAATTTTTTGAGAAACTAAATATACTAACTTCTGGAATGAGTGAGGATACTAAAGTTTTTTCAATCCATAGGATGGCTGATGATGAAGAAGTTGGAGAGAAATATATCACACCATGTTATGTGGTGGGGTATTTGCCTCTGATGGAATATTGGACCTTGATATTGAGAAAAATCTGATCTCTCAAGAACTAGGGGACCAATTAGGGCTAAATTATGAAGTTCTAAAGAATGGAGAAAAGAAAGTTAACAAGAAACTGCTTATGAATTTGGTTGGAGAAACTAATGATGACTCTATTGAAAAAACTAAAGGATACGAGTTAGAGTTCTATGTGGAGGAAAAAGTGAAAACAGGGGTAGTCTTAGGTAGACCATTCTTGGAATACACTAGGAGCATTATTAGTTACAATATTGTAGAAATAACTCTTTGGGCTGAGATTTGTGTGGAAAACGAGCAACAAAAACCGTTTTTGATTGATGCCCCAAAGGTTGAAACTGGAAGGAAAGTTTCAGGGGAGTACAAGCTGAGTGATGTCATGTCACCCGGTTATTTCAGAGCTTGAAAAACATGGATGATGGATAGGAGTAGCAACATATGCTCCTAAGTTTGTTTTACTTGTTTTATTTTTATTTTCTATGTTATTTTTCATCATTTGAATAAAACGTACCAAAACATTGTATCCTGGAAAGTTAAGGAATGTTTTGATGAATGAATGAATATAATGAAGTTTGATTATATGTGCATTGAACGTTTTTACGTATGCATGTTAGTTAAAATTGTTAACTGTGGAAAAATTTGCAGCAAGTACGTAGTAATTGGAGTCAAGTACGTCGCACTTCTGAGCGGGGCTATAAATATAACTTAAAAATCTTTCATAACATACAAAATTTCACACACACTAAAAAGAAAAACCGCCACACTTTGATCGAAAATTCTACACAAAGATCTTGTAAGAGAAAAATCAATCCACATTATCATGTCTTCGGTATGTTTATCCATTTTGTTGAATTTTCTTGCAATTTTCTTTCATATTTTAGGATTAATATTTTGTGTACTATGTTTTAGATTTTTATATTTTAATAAATGTGTTAGAAGATAATTAGAGCTTTTAGGATTATCTAGTTACATGAATGAAGGTTTTGCGTGAGAATGAATCGAATTAGGGTTAGGGTTTGGCCTTGATCACTATTTTTGCGAAGAATAGGAATTTGAATATGCTTATTTAATCTAGGAGAGATTGAGATAAGATATTGAAAAAAAGAGTTTATAGATGGAACGTTTTAGAAACTATGAAAATGATGCCTAAATGCTTAAACCTATGATAAGAACTGCTTATTTTAGGGGGTTTTGAAAATCAGTGAAGAAAAACTAAAGGAATAAGTTTGAAAACGTAGTTTTGTTGGCATGATGCTTTATAATCAAATATTTCGCACCCAGAATGCTATGTGCGCCGGTTTTTAGATTTGAACCACCGTACTTACATTTTAAACTAATTAGTACGTCGTACTTGTTGTCAAGTACGCCACACTTTTTGCCTGAATTCAAAATAGAGTGTTTGAAGATTAGAATTTGAGAGAGATTTAGCCATATTTTGTTGCACTAATAGCTAATAATTTTGTGTCTATGGCATGTATGCAGGAATCAGAAACTAATGTGTAAGCTTCTACTTCTAGGGGCAAAAGAAAAAGACCTACTATGAGTATAGATGAGCTATTGCTTGGCAGGGTTAACCATGAGCACTTGTAGTGGAGAGGGTGTATTCAGGATAATAGGAAGAAGTACAATCAGGTTCTGGCTAGGTTGGTAACCAAGGATATCTACTCTCCTTGTATTGTTGACTGGGAACTTCTAAACAACATGGGATGTGGTGAAACTGTTGTGGAGATGATTGAGATCAAGTTGATTGAAGCTAGAGGAGATGAAGAATTGTTTGTGTCTGAGGCATGGAAGAGAGCTTTCAATTGTCAAGAGGTGATTTACAAGGAGTTGTGCCAGGAATTCTTTTCTACTTATCAGATGGATGAGAATGTTAGTCAGGAGCAAACATGCACCAAGAAAATTATTAAGTATAGGCTGGGAGGTAGAGCACACAGTGTTAGTCTGGTGGAATTCGCTAGGTACGTAGGGTTGTACAGATATGAGGAGTTGAATGAGGAAGGTTTTGAGATTTATTTTCAGAGTGGGCTAATAGATGAAGGGGATTTTAAGGCAGAAGAGTATTGGAGCAGGATAAGCACTGAGGATGAGTTGAGGTTGTCCAGGAGTGCTTGTAATAGCATTATGAGCCCTGTCCTAAGGTTGTTACAGAAAATGATTGCTTATAGTGTTTATCAAAGGACCACAGGGTATGACAAAATTCAGAAACATGAGCTTTGGTTGATGAGTATGTTTGAGGATAGGAACAATGAGAGGTATGCCAATGTTGCTTGGGTGATAGCTAGGTGGATGAAGAGAAAGGGTAAAGGTACACAAGATGGGAGCAAGATCATTATAGGGCAGTTTGTGACTAAGATTGCTAGGAGAATGAGGCTTTTATCTAATGATAATTTGAACAGCTAATCCACTCCTACACCTTGCAAGAAGTTGAATGAAACTACTCTGAGGGAGTTAATTGATGATGATCTATGGATATTGCACATGTTTGACAAGCACCAATCAATATGTCATGTGAATTTGGTTTGGTTAATGGCCCAATATCTAGGGAAGGAGGCTGTTGCAGCTGGTGGTACAAGAATTTGTGGTGTTCATTTGGTGACCAGGATAGCAAAAGGTCTAGGGTTGATATTTGAAGGTGAAATGGCATTGTTTAGCAGACATGTGAGGCCAGGGAATGTGAACATGAGGAGTTTTGCTAACCTGATAGATAAGGAGTCTAGGAAGTTGAGGGACCTTCCATAGGTGCTGGAACTCGAGCCCTTGTATGAATTGTAGCACCACAGCAGCAGCATCATGTACAACAACAAACAACAACAACAGCAGTAACACCGCCGCACAAACATCTGTGTGCGACGTACTTTGATGGCCAACCAGAAATCTGGTTGTGAATGTTAAGACAATTTCAAAACAATTTCTATTTTATGGTCTGTAACATGCCTCTGTTGGCATTTAAACAATTACCTGTGATGGGAACTAAAACAATGGTACCGGGGGGAAAACAAGAACAAAAACAATATCTATCTATCTATCTATATATATCTATATGCAAATAATTTGCATAACTAGTACTAATATTAATAAAAATAATCTATCTAATCTTTTGTTTATCTTGTTTGCATGTTTTGTTTTGTTTATGATAATGTGCAGGGTACGAATTAAGTACGAAGGCTCCATTTTGCTTCGTACAATTTTGTTGAATTCGTCTTATAGTAAAGTAACTCATTCCCATTTCTCTATTTTATTTATATTCTGTCACATTAAGGACAATGTTCATAATAAGTATTGGGGGGGGGGGGGGGGGGGGGGGGGGGTTGAGATAAATTGGAATGATTTAAGAAAAACATATTTTTAATAAACAGTACGACGGTTTTGAAACTTAGTACGCCGCACTTTCTATATAATTTTGGAAAAATAATCAAGTTAAGTCATTTAAGCTAATTCGACTCGGAATTTATAACGTGCTAGCATATTCATAACCATTACCACTTAAAAGTGAGGAATTTTCAGCCTTATGCCCTTATTATTGGCTTGTTTCTTTGTTTATTAGTGTGCCGATGTTTTATTTATTCTAGAACTTGTGCTCAAAATCTTTACGAGACCGTTGTAAGATCACATTCTTGTGATATAAGTGATTTTAAATGATAAAGAGGCAAAATTAGGATTTACAACAAATAGTCATCTAATAAAATTATATATTAGTAATGACCTCGATTATCTAATTTCCAATAAAAAAAAACCTTTTGTAATTATATATTAGTAATCACATCGATTATCTAATTTCCAATAAAAAAAAAAAGCTTTTATAGCACTTATCTTTAGTGCTAGATACCATTAGAACAATATTATGAGCCAATCTATTCATTTCTTACATCCACTATAAAAATTAAAATACATATACAACCTTATCCTTTTAAACATTGAACCTTGTTGGAAGTCCAAAGAAAAAGAAAGAATAAATTATGGATTATGCTATTTTGAATAAAATATGAAGGTTGCAAACTTCTAATTTTGATTGAAGTGGTGTGTTTATCGTAAATATGAGGGAAAACCAAATAATTTCCAAGAAAACAAAAGAAAAATATAAAGAAAGAAAAGTACATCTACAAGGTGAATAAAGAGTTGGCGAAACATGTGCCAAATAGAGACCGTTATTACAGAAAATGGATTTTCAACTTATTATTATTATTCTTTCTAAAACAATTTCACCATATAATCCCATGTCTAATCCATACCCATATTATTACCTTTAGCCAATAGTCCTCTTTTTGATAAAATCTAGTTGGTGCTTATGCCATGTCGGTGAAGTTTAGTTTTTTGTACAAGCCTATGGTAATTTATTTAACATGTCTGAGCAACTGAGTGTGATTCCTTTATACCCAATATATGAGTGTGAGTGAATTATACTTTCCACTTTCGAGAGATGCTTAGTCGCGTTATCTTGGCTTATGATTTCTTGATAAGATAAAAATAAAAATATTTTAAAGGATTGCTTGAGGGCAAGAAATAGTTAAGTATGGGGGATTTGATAACGCTCTTATTATACATATTTATCCCATCAATTATATATATATATATATATATATATATATATATATATATATATATATATATATATATATATATATATATATATATATATATATATATACTAGTATCTAAGCCCGCCCGATGGGCGGGCATGACTTGTAATTTACATTTTAATTTAGTCATGTATGTATATTAGCGATCCTTTACAGTTATAATTTATATTAGTTTACGTTAAATAGTTTTTCAAAAAGTGAGATTGACATACATTTTAATTGTTATTTTTGTTTTTATATAATTTAGATTTTTTTGATTTATTTTGTATTTGTAAGTGGATGTTTAATTTGTTGTTTATGTTGTTTCTCTCTTTTATATATAATATATAATGTTTAATAATGCATGTGTCGCATGAAAAAAATTAATTTTTCTTTTGATTGTATTTGTTAATGGAAATTCATTTTTAAGGGCGGGTGGCTTAACTAATATGTATTGTGTTTGTTAACGGAAATTCATTTGTAAGGATGGAGTGCTTAAGTAATATTTTGTAGGACGAATAAAAACTGTTTAAAAAAAATCTTATGAGGACGAATAAAAACTCATTTAGGCCGAATAAAGAATTATATAAAAAAGAACCATAATTAAAGGTATCATAGATGCTAGATGTGCATACATTGGATCTAATGAAAGAAATGAAGAATTCTGATATGGATTGAGTTACATTCATACATGTCATGTGATCCATACACACATTATTGGATCACTAACATCGGAAATATTGTTATCTTGGGGTTTTACAGTAAGGATTAATGGATAATTGTGTCTTGGATGGGTGATTTCCACTTCATCAATGTTATCAAGAGATAACTGTTCACGTGTTTAGTACCATAATCGTGTCCTCGATTATTATGGACCTGAGCTTATTAAGTTTAAAACTACCAGTCTCTTATCTAAACGTGGTTCATAAACCACCTAATTGATATTCAACATTCTTATATCATTTGGTGTTGCACAATAAGCATCAATCAACAAACAAAATATAACATACTTCAACTCCTACTATACTTCAACTTGATAAAATCATTTAGCTAGAAAACCAAATAACTTACGTTGTCATACGCTTGTTCCTCCAATACCGATTAATACTATTCTTGAAATACAATGATGCCATTAACGGCACATCCACTTGAGACACCAAAATCCTTGGCCGTTATCACTTCCTACACCATATAAAAATGTACATCATATCTCCTCATTTCTACACATGAAATCATGTTTCCACATCTTACACTGTTCAATAACATCCTAATCAAATTAAACAAATAACAAACCCTAAATTTCAACTACATTTCAATTTCGACATGAATTATTTAGCCATTTATCAAATAAGAAAGCAATACAGAAATGTTTTATTAAATGAAGAAAATAAGTATTGTTTTGACACTTACCTTCCACTTCATTATCTGAAGACAGCCATTGCATCCTCAACCCTACACCCTTCTTCGAGCTTCTTTAAGACTACAAATAAGAAAACACTTGTTTACAAAATACACATTCTGATTTTTTATAATCTCATGTTATTTTAACTTATTTTAATGATATTCTTACAATAAACACATGTGTTACTACAATAATACATAACAAAAATAATATAAAAATATCAAATGTGTTACTATACCATATGCTCTTATAATAAAAATATCGAATAACAATCTGATTAACACGAATCGTTGTCACGTGTAAGAGGTGTAAAAAAAAAGATGAAGTATTACCTGTCCTAAGTCATCACAGACCCTAATCTTCATTGGTAAAATGTCAGCAAAAAAGGATTTTATTTGAAGGTTCCTGTAATAGTACTGATTACCTCGGGGTTTTTTTAGGATTCTAATGCGTCGGTGTCCACACTTGATTCTAGAATTCCAGACATTATTCACCTAGGCTGTTTGGATAGATTCGGTCTAAGGGATGTTTGGACACACGTAAATCAATATAGAGGTAGATGAATTTGTAGCTTTAATAATAACTACCTATTCCAGTTGCAGATTTGATCTGCTATTCGGAGCTTGATCTGTTATTCCACATGTGAATACCACTTTAGCTTGTCCATTTGTGCAGAGCCTACTGGGTTGAAGTTGATTCACCTAAAAGTATTAGTTTCATTAGAAATAACAGTGGTCGGACCCGGGTTATAGTCTGTGCCTGCAACTGCAATATGTTGCTACAGTTAAAAATAATTTAATCTCATATGCATATGTTAACTACACCTCAAAGACAGAACCAAAACTTGTTTACAACATGGAAGTGATAGTTATTTGTTACTATCCTTTCATCTTCACACACAAAGTCACTATAGTTTCAATTTTACTGAATTAGTTTACCCTAAGATCACTCACTGAACATAGCACTATTGGGTCCATAGATGCTTCTTTTGCTAAGTAATTTACCCTAAGGGGTGATTCGTAAAACAAATTTCAAACCCCTAAAGTAGTACTTAACTGTTCGAAATTGTTTTGTGTTATAAATCTTCTATATGTTCAATGTTGTTAGAGGGTGTTTGGAATTGGGTTCTGGAGATACAATGTAGTTAAAAAAACTGTTTCGCAAATGCCATCCCCCGTAACATAGCTCAACAGGATAATTTACAGAATTAGGGAAAATAACTTACATGAAATTTATAATGTGTTTACAAACAGGCTATGTAGTTAAAGTCATGTAATAATACCCGTTGATAGGTTCACATAAACAAACCAAATTTAACATGAATATGACAAATATTAAAAGTTATTTTAAGGTCGTACAAAAATTAAAACTTATGAAAGCTTACCGGAAACCCAATATTCTCAAACCAGGTGCATATTCCATAACAATCACCTTAAAACCTACGTTGAGAACATTTAAGAAAATGCAATTTCAGCGCTTAAATAATCAGTTTCATACCAACTGAAATTGTTCACCAAATTCTTTTCAAACACGTTATAAGATTTATATTTCGTGTATCGAAATTAGGACATGAGATTTTTGAGATTGGGTTGCTTACCAATCACCACCGAGATGCCGAAAGCTGGTGTCTTTGGCATCCTCGGTTGCAATCTGTTGGTCATGCCATTGCTACAATATAAGATAATGGGTACTCATCGTATCAACAACTTAGATTTCCTATTCGAGTTGAATTTCTACATACTCTACCATTTCCTTTACCATTACCATTAGATTTTTCCATAAGAGCATTGTCACCCAAAAGTGCAGCTGCAAATGCAGCCTCACGTCCAAAGCCCACTGATATCAGATTATTCACCAATCCTACCAAAAAAATAAATCACATAGTTAAGTAAGATCCTGAGCAGAGGCAGAGGTGGTTATATAATAGAGGGATATAATTTGGAACATACACCGAGACAAGTCAACTCTCCATGATTTGCAAGACGTAAAGCTAGACAATGTAACTCTTTGCCATGTAAAGCACCCTTCACCGCACCAGCAGCTGCTAACCTCTTAATAGCTTCTCGAGCAACCTCAGCTTGTCCAGTAGCATCTGCTGCATCAATGATATCCATAAACTCTTGAGCAAATTTCACTTCTCCATCAACAGCCTCCACAAGGTCTTCCTTTTTGGTATTAGTGGTTGTACTTAAAGACATTGTATCATTTATCAAGTGACGGAAGCTTAAACGGACACCAAAATGCAGGCCATCAACTACTCACGAGACCACTTCTGCAATTCACTTGATAATATAATCACATCTCCACCGCCCGACAAATAACATAATTTATAGAATCTAAAAAGTCAATGAGATTTCGCTTCTTGGGCAGGTTCATGGGTAGTTGTCTTATGATAATTTAAAAAAAATATAATAAAAAAAATAAAAAAAAAAATAAAAAAAAGGAGAAGAAGAATACAACATCAGAAACAACCTACAAATGAACACGGAACTTGACACATATATCCTATCAAAAACAAAGAAGGGTTCATGAATCATGATAACTACAGCTAAAAAACATTTGATTCCATACACAACTCTACTGGATGGAGCAAACGCTCAATTGACTTGGCATCCATAGGCACAAAGAAACCATTGACTAATCTTATATTGACTGATAAATGTTAATAACAGATAGTACATAGAGATCTTAAACTTGTAAACACAGATAACATTCCCACATAAAGAAATTGCCTGTTTTCTAGAGAGCAAAATTATAGACATATATAAATCGTTAGCTATGAAAGACGAAAAGAAATACACACATTTGGTTTTGTTGCTGAAGCTTCAAAAATACAGCATAATTCCATCAAGAATTCTCGCACAGACTCTGTCGGAAACTCCTTAATGGAGTTCTAGTTCCCATCTTGGTTTTTCAATATAAAAACTCACTCAGTACATCAAATATTAACTTGGATCAAATAATCCAAAAACAACAATTACAGCTAACTATCCCTGTATGAGCCACGTCCTGCTTGTTTAATCCGCAAACCTGAACGCATCTTAGGGTAAACTAATTCAGAAGTTGTTTCGTGTTTAAAAAACAAAGGCTTTCCCTTACTTTGCAACTTGCAATGAGACTTTCCACCACAAGTCCTTTGATCACACCCTACAAATTAAAAATAACTAATTAACTATAAATATATTTAAAAGGGTTTTTGGTATTAATTATGTAAGTGATTGTGTGCTCTAAGCAGTTTTGAGTGTTTGGTAAAAACTCCATATATATCTACTATTTTTAGTCTCAATAAGCACTTGCAATAAGCCGTTAGTCACACGCAGTAAGTTTGAATGTCTATTATAGTAAAACATCAATGATTTAATACCTGATCATATGTAATAACATCAGAACCCATGTGTCAGCTAAAAGATTTGGCAAGTACTTACCGGTCTATGTTTCCCCATTGTAACACAATCTTCGTTTAAATCATCGGATCTATTTTGCTTGAAAATTACAGACTTCTACTCTAAATTCCTTCTATCATATGCCTTTGAAGCCCTCCATGAATGTCGAGTACTGCTTCCCAGCCTCACCTTCCAAATGAATCCTGAATTAAGCTGTAGTAGTGTAAAAATTATAACCATATTAATAAATTTAAAAAAAAAATCTTAAACTAAAAATCACAATTTCATAATTCATTATAATAAGTAAAAGTAACTTGTAAGGTTCTTGCAGAAAGCTTACTCATCGAATTTGATTAAAAAATGAACACAATGCCAAACACCCCATAGTACCTAAAAGCTTATCATTACACAAAGTTTAAGCTGTAATGGCGAACCTTATTGGTTATAAGCAATCTAAAAACACCCTCTTGGTCTCTTACATATGTATGGGAGGACATGTTGAAGTACCTGATATTTGGTCCTATAAACGTCAACAACATCATCATAGGATAGGATCATATTATGAGCTGCAATGAACGGTTCACTTTCAGAATCACCAGAGGTACAGTTCCCAAAAGAAGCAGAGCACCTAGCCGGTGGGTAAATCCCTGATCTATAACCACGAACCGCAACAACATTTGGTTCATTTAAAGTCATTCAGTGCCGATAATGTTTTATACTGAGCTTGGGATCTAACTGTGACGTAGGGATAGTCTTAATAACTCTGCACTGCACCAGTTGTTACGTTTTTACCCAACCTGCCCATTTCCCGTCTTCATATTTAAAATTGTCACTCGAAGAACATGCAGTAACAGTTTCTTCCTTTGCAAGACCAAAATCTGCAAGTTTCACATTTTTATTCGTAGCAAGCAAACTCGCCCAACCTCTACTCAAAGTACTATTGTTTATCCAGCCTATTACAACCCATTGCTTATAAGTAATAAAATCTATAGTGTACTTCCACTGAGCCGTGAATTTAATACTCTTGACGAAAAAGTATGCAATTTAATTTTTTTATTGTTAGTCCAAAACTTTGAATAGTGGGCGAATATCAATAGCATTAATTTTTCTAGAGATATCATCGACTAAATAGGTCATTCAACTACACCGGATGATTAATGATACTAGTAGAAAGCCTTTGAATTTTCCGTTCTTCATGACCTGCAAACAACTTTGCTTTCGTTGCATCTGCATCAAGTCCAACTCTTACTGCATTTATCTTTTTTTTTTTTGAAGATATAGAGGTAGCAGTTGCTCCATAGTTCTCAGCTGAATATATTATATCAAGATATAGTCAGAAAAAGATGAGATATGTGAAAGCAAGATTTGATTTTCAAAAGGTAGATTTTTTTTGAAATTATACATATTATAAAAATCAAATATGGTTACTTGCATCTATTTCAAAAGGTAGATGTCCATTATCAAGCATCGATAATAATCATCATCATCATCATCATCGAATCAAATTGTAATTTATATCATATGATCATAAAAACATGTACATGTAATAAAAATCATACCAGAGAAAAATATAAAAATTATCTTCAATTGAGACCAAATTATCATCATCATTATCATCAACATCATAAGACTATAAATCTGTAATCAAAAGTTATGATGGAGCGATGAAGAACCTGTCCATTTGACAGTTAGAGCATATCGCAGGATTTAAAAGCTTTATACTCAGTTTGCAGCCCTATATGTTATAGGGAAAGAATTTCAGCAAACATCACATTTAAATGCATCTGTGAAACTAACCTTTATAAGTACGCTAATGTGAGTGCATATTGCTAACTGAACGCACTGACGTTGCCCTTTGGTTTCCTGTCGCTGGTGGCCTTGGAACGGTCGCTGCGCTTGATCATCAACATCATCAAAAACCTATAAAAAAGCAAAAAACACGTCATTATAAAAAAACGAATGAAGAGCAGTGATGCACAAGCAGTAACAACTAACAGCATATGTATACCAACTTTAAAAGTATTGAAAAATATTGAATGGCTCTGTTTTAGGATTTACATTACTCACTAATCATGTTTCAACCTGTTGCATTGGAAATTTTACTCCACGTTATTAAAAGTAACCAATGTCTTTATGTCAAAAGCGTTTAATAAATAACATTTATACAAAAATAGTATGTATACTGACCTGTTTGACCTTTCGCATTCACACTCAGCAAGAAGCAAATAGGGTTCATGAAACTACACAAACGAAGACAACACTCAGTGTTTAATCGAGTGACTAACCAACCTACGGACCCTTGTAGTAAACAATATATATAATATAACAAAAGCATTTTATCCAACAGTTGATATATTAAAATAGATAGATTAATTAGTAACTAATGGTAACTCACCACCTATATGACAATAATATCTTCAAGTGTAAGGGAAAATATAGAAAACTTCAAGGCACTGTGAAATTGTTGAACCTCATGAGCATAACTCACATACTTTGAAGACGTCAAGAGTTCAATTATACCAACACAAGACCTTGTAGTTAAATCAAAAACTGGTAAAGCCAAATATCCAAGGAGATCACAACCAATAGCACACTCTTGTTGTGGAAAATGCAAACCTGTTGTCACTGCTCCGCTTTAGAGACTCCCTAGCTTTAGCTGCATTCTGAATCAGATCATACAACTCCTTTGGAATTTCATATGGAGCTGTCATGTACAACAATAATAATAGTTAATGAAGTTGTTGTTAGGATCAATGATGGCTAATTATAATTAAGTAAAAAATAATTACTGGTTGGGATGATGATGATGTAGTCACTTTTCTTCCTGCGTCTCCTCCTTCATATAACATACATATGTATTGGTGATGTATTGGTTGCAAAAAAGATGATAATGGTGGTTGAATATCGGTTTGTTTTTGTTCTGTATATTTGTTTTACGCTATGTTCTCGAGTTATTTCATTAAAGAAAATGGAAGGAAATGGAAGTAAAACACTTTCCTCTTATATTTGGGCGGATATGGAAGTAAAACAAATTCATCCAAATAACACTAACTTTACTTCCATTTTCTTTAATGAAATAACTCGAGAACACAATGTGGGAGTAAACCTTTTCACTTTCCTTCCATTTTCTTTAATGAATCAACTCGAGAACTGAGCATGGTTTTGTGTGGGTTTTGCTTGAAGGAAGGGATAAATAATGATTTCGCAGAATGTACGGTAGATGATTTTCTTAGTTATCCAAATATCAATTATTTTAGCATGACTTACTTATTTTTCATTACGAAACACAAAAAGTGTCTTGGTCTAGTGGTTCAAGCAGATATATGTGGATTAAATGGCTTAGGTTCGAATCTTGCAAAAACAAATTTTTAGTTAATCTGATTTTTAGTATTAAAATTATTAATCCGGATTTAACTAATAAATAGTTGCTTATGTGGACAAAATTATATGCCAAGGTACAGAGATTTTCGAAAATAATTATAAAAATACAAAATAAATTATAAAAATTGCTTACATGAACAGAATGTGATGACATGGATGCTGACATGGCTGATGATGAATTACTAGGCAATGAGGTGGCATTATCTACTTGTAACGCCTCCTGTTATATATATATATATATATATATATATATATATATATATATATATATATATATATATATATATATATATATATATATATATATATATATATATATATCATGTTATTTGTGTAGAATTGGCACTAATCTGGTTGCAGGATTGAACGAGAGAAGGAACTTAGAAATATCACTAAAATGACGATAAAGTAACAACTACGACAAAAGGAAGGACCTGGAATGAAAATACAAATATAAAAGACCCAAGTACGCCGGTCTTAGGACTATGTGCGGCGTACTTGCTTGGCGGGTAAATGAGATTGAATCTACACGAAGTACGGCGTACTTTCTACGGACTGGGGCGCACTTATCTTGTCAGTTACAAATGCAGAGTTATTGATTGCATTCATTGTGAGGCCGATCACTTGTCCTCAATTACTGAACTCTGGAGTTAAACTAGGTCAAATGAAGTCTATATAATGGAAGGAACGAACCAGAAGAAAGGGGGCAACATCTAGTAAATTAGGGGAAAGTATACAAAAGTGATATTGGTGAACTCATACCAAGTTCACCATATCAAGGTCGAATTGTAAATCTATTACTGTGACAGAGGGTAGGAGAACGAGTCAAGAGAGTTTTCTCTGTGAAACCATTTGTTCTTTCGTTTTAATCACTTTGGTACAATTCTCTATTTCTACGAATTATATTATGAAGTTTATGAAATCTATGTCGAATGATATGTGTTTTGTTACCGAGATAATGGAGTAGTCGTTCTTATGTTTATTTGGGTGATGTAGTTATATGGTTGTTTTCATTGTTATTTACGCTTGCTATTTGATACTATGCTTAAGTTTAATTGATGAGATTATGTTTTGATCATTATTGAATGTTTGATGTATCTCTTTGGTAGAAGTAGGTCGAAAGGGTCTACCACTTTGGTATTATTTCAAGGAGTTTGTCTATGGCAACTTGGTGTTTACCTTGTAGAAATTGGTCAACAAAATGTTTATCAACCCATCCATGATCTTGTTTAATGCCTTATCTCATGTCTAACGAACTTGATGAGGAAATTGGCTTATGTATACTTCTGTTATGAACCATCCTTAATACATTTGATATATTGAGAATTATAGGTCGAAAGGGATTCTTAATATGTTGGATAGTTATTTGTAGGAATGATCACCAGTCATCTCTTGCTTATATATCTTGTTCATGATTGCTTACTCATCATTTACATGTTTACTTCCATGTTTCTTAGCCTAAATAAAAATAACTTTAATCATATAAACAAACAATCTAAATTACTAGTCTTTGGATAAGTGACAATCTAGGGACTTTACTTTGACACAATTGCTAACTTGGCTTTTCTACTATCTCTTGGGACGACCTGGTCTTACCTAAACCTTTACTATAAACGGGGGTTATACTTTACCCATGTGTTTTATATATTAAGGAAATTGGTGAAATTAGTATTATAAATTTAAAGCTTTTGAAACACATCAATACCAATCTGTAACACCCCCATTTTCACAGATCGCGGCGGAACTAGATCTGGGGTATTACTTCATGGATCACAGTCACAATAATAGAAAACGACTCGAAAAGAGACGTTTTTAGAAAATGAGTTATCATTCATTAAAATATCAGAGTTTTTATAAAGAGGAGATCCCAAAAATCTGTGTGAAATGTAGATTTTTGAATGATAACAGGTTCGAAAGTCCTCCAAGTCCAGTGCCACTTCGTGCCATAGGTCCGTAATGAGCTAAATTACCTAGGATACATGCTTAAATGTCAATACTAGGGTTGAGTGAGAATCATAGGTTAAAGTGGTAGTGTGAATACAAGTTTTTAACACCCCCAAAATTTGGTTTTAACAGCGGAAGACTAATTTAGGTGTTACGTAGAGGATCACAGTCATAATCATAGAAAACGACTCAAAGAGACGTTTTGAGATTCATATTATTGAATTCAAAACGCAAGGATGTTCGATAGTTTAATACATCAAATAAGTGTTTGAAAAAGACTGTTTCAATTTATTGTTACACCACTGACTCATGGTTAAATGCCCACTCCATGCCTTCAGTGCTAGCTTTAGTTACTTGAGATAAACATGATAAAAAATCAACAAAATTGTTGAGTGAATCCATAGTGTTTATGTTTGATAAATCAGTTGAACACAATATAGTATTTTAGAAATCAATCAGTTGTGAGGTTTTATATGCATATTGCCATAAGTCTCATGAACGCAACTTTAACATGTGTGTGTGTCATAACATGACATAAATACCCTAAAGGGGCTCTTGTGTAGGAGTTTGCCATTTCTTCTAGTATCTCAAATAGTGTGCATTTTGCTATCTATCCGGCTAACACAAAGGAAATCTTCCGGACTAGCCCAAATGGGTTGTCAAACCAAATAGATCTATTCAAAGTATTCGCGTTCACTCGCAAGTGACTAAGGTTCATGATAGAAGGGACTTTCATAAGATAAAGGGGGCACAGTTGGTCTTATGCAATAATCAAGTAGGCATTCATAGTGAAATACTTGTGTTCCAGGTTTAGCATGTATCTCCCCACGAGTTTTTAAACATATAAAAAGTGGGACTACGAACTCACCTCAAATGAGTGTGTATGTAGGCAACTAAGTATATCAAGTGCAACTAGTGAACGACTCCAACACGCAACCTGGATAATATGGAAAATCTCAGTACTTGGTGGTGTGGGTGGTCTGTGTTTATGTATAATGCTTAAAGTTCAAGAACAATGTTACATATAACATATTCTGTTCTTAAGTGTGTTGTGTTTAATTTGCAGAGATGGTCAATGTTGACTGATACTCATAACTTTTAATGTTGTGGGTTAGGTGTTAGGTTATCCCATATCAAAGTTTTTGTTAAAGTTACTCAATAACCCTTCAAGTTTCCAGAGGTTTGCATTTTAAACCTTAATAGTGAAATTTTACAATTTCAGTCCTTGTACTTTGTGAAAATGACATTTTTGCCACAATATATGAAATGTGAACTTTTGTTATCAATATTTTACAGATATTCATTTATGGTCCTTATAGTTATCAAAATAACCATTTTTACACAACATTGAGGAATTTACAGTTTTAGTCCTTCAACTTTGGAAATTTTACATTTTATGATTATATGTTTATAAAAATGACATTTTAACCCCCTAGGTTTGTAATTATTTCATTTCTAACTTTATTTTACCAGAATGACATTTTTGGTACCCTTTTCCCAATAATTACATATTTAGTCCTTATACTTTTAAAATTGACACTTTTAGTCCTTATGAAAAGTATATTTACATTTTAATACTCATATTATCCAAATAGTCAATAAATTGCATTTATATTCTAAATGTACTGTTTTGACACCAACTTTACAAAATTTACAGTTTTGGTCCTTGTAGTTTAGAATATTTGCAAAACTAGTCCTTTTTAGCTAAAATGTTTATTTTAAGTCTTTATACGTCCAAATTTACATAAATGACCCAAAATCATTTATATTAACTGTTCATAACCTTAATTTACAAAGTTCACAGTTTGTACCCATAGTTTTCAATAATGGCAGTTTTAGTCCCTCTAGTTTAAATAATTTGTATTTTTAGCCCAAAATACACTTTTAGCTTATGAACCCATTTCTTTTAGATTTTTATATTCCCAGAATCTCAGAGAAGCTTTGGTGAGCTTATTTGGTATCTTATATTAGCTTATAGCTATTTTCAAGTTAAGTGGGCTTTAGTGAGCCTGTTAAGTCCCATTGGCGTTTGTGTGGGTCTACTAGGATCCCAGATTCTTGGACATGTTCATGGGCTTGTGTTAGACCAAATCCAGTGAGGGGGAGGGTTGTTGGGTTGTGGAACAGGCCACAGGTGCAATCTCAGTTTGATGGGCTTAAGCCCATTAAGGGTGTTTGTGCTTTTTGTGTTACGGTGAAATAGCTCAAGCTTTGAGCTTGTGAGGTAGGTCAAATGAGCTTGTGAGTGAGTGAATTTAGTATAGCTTGATTGTTGGTGTTATGGAGAAATAGTGTGAGCAATAAAACTCACATGGTACGTTTATAATATTCGATTTAGTGAGCCATTTCAAATGATAAAAGTCGTGTGTATATATGTGAATCATGTTAATTGTTTTCATAAGGGTGCACAAAATTTAAGGTTCATGTGATTTTTATTGTATAAACGTTATGTTAAGTGTATATATAGTTCATGTTTCCATTTTTAGTCAAGTAGGGATTCTAGTGAGTGAGTTTATGAGGTCTTAGCTCAACGAGACAAAGTATCAATAGGTGATAGTGTTGGTTTACTAAACGAATGGAAAACATGAAAGATAGATTGAAAATAAACTAAGTGTTGAGAGACACTTTCTACACCTTCAAAGGTGGGGGTTTTTATGGACTGTGAGATCGAGGAGAGTACTTGAGAGCTTGTGACTCGATTGTTGGCACACCAAGGACTTGGGAGAAGCTCTTGGATGACTTGGTTGAGCTTAGGATCACCTTGTGACTTTTGTGTTTCTTCTCGGTATCAAACATAGAACGAAAGTGAGTTTATGAGTGTTGTACGTGTATTTCCTTTGCATGGCAGTATATTAACATGAGGATAGGGACTCAAGTGGATGGGACAAAGAGAATATGTCAGGGATAACAAGTAGGGGGTAGGATAGCATGATTGGATTGCAAGTAGCTAATACAAGTGTGAGGAGGGTTGTGTGTCTCAGTTTGGATGAGATTACGAAGCAGGAGCTTTTAGATGATCAATTTTATTTCGAGTCTCATGTGAAACAAGGTGAGAAAGGTTGTGTTGAAGTCTTTTAGTCCTCATGTGGCCAAAGGAGTCGTGTAAGAGTACGTTTGGTAGCAAAAATATTCAAGGGGTCCGTCTGGTGTTATAATGTGACCAAAAACATAGTTGGTGATCGAGTTGTGACTTAGGGATGTTGCGATCGATTAGTGATAGGGTTATGTGACCTTTAGAATCATTTGTGAGAGTTGTGGATGTCAAGAAGTCCTTAGGAGTCCAAACAAGTACATACGCGACCAAAAATAAATAGTTATAGGTCGAAATTATTATTGTGAGGTCTTGGGAGTGTATAGAAGTGTTTAGTATAGATCATATAGCTTAGAATGCATAATAATGGGTTTCCAATTGGCTTAGGTGGTCTCATGCATGCTTGTGTACGTTATGTGAGTTTGTTGGATATGTTTGTATATATATCGAGACACAAGAAATTGTTTAAATCACGTTTTTGAGTTTGATGACTTGTGAGTTGCCTAGGAACACTTAGGAACTCATTTGAGGGTTTTGGAACTCAATGAAATCAATAGAAACGTGTTTAACACAAAGTGGTCAAATTGGGTACGTTGAGAAGTTATGGTGACCTCGATAAGCTTTGCCATTTGTTTACTGTTCATTTATACGTATCATGTTGAGATATAAGTTGATCTCGATTCTTTTGTGGGTGAACAATGAGTTTGTGCCTTTTATTCCATATGTTGTTTGTATCGATTTCGAATACAAGAGCCAAAGTGATCGTGTGTATATGTATGTATTCGTATAACTTATTAGTTTGTAGATTGGGCTTAGCATTGGGCTTAGGAATAGTTGGCCCATATTAGTTGTATAGTTTGATCTGTGAGAGTGTTATTGGGTTCCATTTCATGGGCTAACACTTGTGGGGCCCACTTGAGTGTAAAATAGTTTACATTGGCAATGTGGGGCCCACTATGAGAAAAGTGGGTCCGAGGGGGTTGTGAGTGTACTGTGTTGCGTAGGTGATCAAAACTGTTCGATAGTTTGTGTTGTACACTGTCCAGGATATTAAGGTTTGCGTGTGAGCTCGTTCATTGTAATTGTGAATCACATAACATGTACTGATTCGTAGTTGTATAGTGTAAACAAAAGTTTAAAATTTTTGCCTAAATACTTGCTAATATGAATGAAATAAAAATGCAAGACTTGATCTAAATAACATAAAAGGAAAATACTACAATTAAGGGAGTTCAAATATATCCATATTCAGATATTCAAAAAATTAATTGGAATTGATTTGAAAACCGGGATATAAGAATTGTCACTTTTGGAACTCATATATAAGTTTTAAAAAAATTCAAAATATTTGTATACCTAATTTTCGGATGTTCAAAGACATAAAACCATTATCCAAAACATTAGATATATGAAATTTCTAGATCATATTTTCGCTTTAGGCCTCCAAAAGACATCCGATGACCTTGGTTTCACCATAGTTCACATTGTAAGTTATTGTTAATGTTATTTCATGTTCCGGTCCATGTTTATTTTTATGTGTTGGAGTGAAAACCTTATAAGCAGGTATTTTGATTTTTCAAAAAACTCGTATTTATCTAGGTTTTAGTCAGTTAGTATGTTTTATTTCCTATGGTTATATTTGTCGGCGTATGATAATTACTATGGATATTATTAGTTATTACAATGAAAACATGCATTCATTAATATTTCTTTGGGGAAATTGATTTAACTCAATATTACTTTGAGACTTGGTTGCCAAAATTTAAAATATAGTATATAGCTATAGTTTATAAATGTTAATTGCATGTAAAGTTTTATTTGTTTGTGATAGGATTGCTGTTGAAATTCGATCTTGTGTGCGTTGCTCTTTAAGACCATTTTTATAGATTAGTTTATTGGTCATCATGAATTTAGTTAGCTTTGTTTAGCCTATTACTTGCTTTATATGTTGTTGATTATTTTACTTGCATATATGAATCCTTCCCTAGTTCTAGCTGCTGCCATGCTTTTCTGGATACTGACACTTCATGAGTTGTCGTCGACCAAAGGCAATCTTGAAGTTGGTTTTTTCTTAAATTAATTTTTAGTTCTATTTTGCTTGCTAGTTAAGTAGGGGTTTAATACACAATTTATATAATATATACATATCCAATACTATTATTTGAAATTTTAGCTACTTATACATACATTTGTAAGTCTTTATAAAAATTATTGATTTACACTATTGTTTAGGAAACAAAACCGTAAATTTTTAAAGTGATACCCTACTTGTAAATCAGAAAAGTACTTTTGTGAAGTTTAAAAGTACATGGCTTTTCCTAATAATCTTTAAATGAACAAACTTTTCTATAATTGTATGCTTATGAAAATAAAATTAATTTATCATGCATTTGTTATATATCAAAAAATAGCTTATTCTAGCTAGTGATACATACATTTGTAAAGCCTTTATAAAAGTTATTTTATACTATTGTTTAGCTAACAAATCAGTAAATTTGGAAAGTGATACCCTACTAGTAAATCAGAAAACTGCTTTTGAGAAGTTTAAAAATATAGGGCTTTTCCTAATAAGATTTAACACTCTGTTCTCCAGCTCTTTATTAAAAGAAAAGAAAAGAAAAGAACCTAAGAAAATAAGCAAAATCGTTCATTTTCTGCCCAAATCTGGGCAGAATTTGTTTTTATTATTTTTTAAAAAAAATAAAAAAATATAGACACTTTCCTTTCACAATCACTTCTTTTCTCCCCACTTTCCTTCATAAAATAACTCAAGAACACAACTCCTTTTATGTATCCTCCCTTTTTATTTCCTTTCTGTCCATATATAAACTCAAGAACATACCATAAATGGATGCCTTTTTATAAATGTATGCGTGTTAAAATGAAATTATTTACCAAAACATTTGTTATATATTGAAAACTAGCTTATTTTAGAAGTTAGTGCATTTATTGTGACTTCTTAATGTGAACTTCAGATATTCGTCTCGTTTATATATAGATTTTCCACAACAATTTGATAGGCATGCAAGATTGATATAAGCTAGCTGACGAGAAGGTACCATAAGTTACGCCAGAGGTGTATCAAGGGTATATATCTCGAGTTTTATGCTTCATGTTTTGTGTAAAACCCAAAATTTCTAAATATGTTAAATACCCAAAATACCCTTTAATCTTAAACTTATGAAATACGAATAATGATTATACCCTAAGTTTAATATTAAATCTTGTACATTATAAATTATAAGTTATACACTTTAAGTAAATTAAAATCTGAACTAAATATATATAACCCTCATTCAACGAATTTCATTTTTTTTATTCCCAAAAGAACTATACATATTTTTGTGTAACTAGGCGAGTACCCGTGCATAGCAACGGAAATTTCTAGCGGCAGACAATTAACGATATATGATAAAAGAAGCGTCATGATTTCTAAAATAAAGAAATTTTATATTGATTTCAAAAATGATGTACGGAGTATCTTTCTTCCGTCTTGATATACTTATGTTTCATCATTTTGAAACATCCACCTATTTTAATTGGAAAGTGATTAGCACACTTCAACTCTAAAGTACAAATACATAAAGCATTATGATATATGTAAAGTTGTTCACAACATAAGATAGAGTGTCCCAACTGTCACAACTCACCATTTCAGGTCATTTCTCAAAACTTTGACATTTTACTATTCATAAATCACTATTCATCAAAACACTATTCATCGTTTTACTATTCATCATTTTCGAGGTCATTTGGATATTCTGAGAAACATTTGGGAAAATTTACTATTCACTAAACACTATTCATTTCCGGAAAAGTTTTCATCATTCACTTTCATTACTCATTTCATCGTAAATTTAGTTTACGGGTATTCAAATTCGCGTAACCGGATTGGTTTAGGTGCGAATTCATTTCATTAGTGTTAAGGACACTACATACGGACTAGAGACAGTCTGCACATCATCATAACAGCATTTTCATGTTATACCACTCTTAGGATTTTCAAATTTATATATTTGATATATTTAACATTTTACGTATAAGTATTTATAATAAACGTTAACACCCAGTTTATACACGATGAAATATATCTAAATATTTCCACAATGGTCCCGACATATTTTTATATCCATTTTATCATCATAAAAGTTATAATATTCATTTACCCAGTATTTTGGAAATTTATTTTATTTATAACGTAAGCTTATGAATATTACGACGGTTTTCATGAAAACTAAACAATAATCACCCGAACACTCAGTAATTGTACCCAACATATTTTTCACATTTTTACAACTTTATTTAGACCCGGATAACTTCGTGAACATTTATTTCTATCAAACCCGGTACCCGATTTTTATTAATAACTCAAAACCCTACACTAATATACACTAAATCACCTCAAATTTCTAATTAAATCACAAGTACCCCTACCCCCCCCCCCCCCCCCTCCTTGTTCACCCCTAACTGGCCACATGAACACCCCTTAACCTCATGCATTAACTTTCTATTACTATACTAATAAACCTCAAAAATTCATACTTAAACTAAAACCAAAAATCATTCATACACTTTTAGATAAGAAAGAAAACTATCTCATCTCTTTCTCTCTTCTACCTCATGACCCAACACCAAAATACATGATCAAGTGGAGTTTTTCAAAAGTTTAAAGCATCAAAGTTGTTCCTTTTGTTAGTCTAATCAAGATTCTTGCAACATAAACACAAGTAATCCAAGGTTTCTAATCATCTCATCACCTAGAATTTCAAAGTGAGTATTCAAAATTATTTTCATATTTTCATCTAATTAACACATGTATCTTATAGTATTCATGCTTAATTTCATGCTCATACTAGTTATACCACTTTATTTTTGTATACTTTTTGAACATACAAACGTAGATTGTGATTTAGGTGTTCCTTTGTTAAACTAACTTGATTACTAGTCATTAGGAACCCATGGCACCCTAAGAAGGTGTATGGTAGGATTAGTATAGTTTTGTGAAGTTTGCAAGAGTTTTGGTTGAGGTTGGAACTAGTTTTGAACCTTGGAAATGGATTTCTAACAAGTAAATATACCTACTGTTCCATTTTGTTAAATTCTGGAAAATCAGTAAACATAAGGTAAACTTTGGCAAAATTTTTAGAAAATACTTTCAAAAACGAATCCGTAGGCGAAAGAACGGATTAAAAAGAGTTTATAACGAAGAAGTTATGATTTTTGCAAGTTTGTTGACGAAAAGTATTTTTCTGAAAATTACATGCTGTTGGACGTTTTTCGTCGGACAAAAAGAGGCTTTAGACGTAACCCGGAGGAGCCGAGCTTTCCAAAATATATTACTACATACTAAGACGTAACCGTGGATATAAAGAACAAGTAAAACGGACTTATAACGACGAAGATATTCACGTTTGAATATCGGCAAAACTCATTTCACTTTGACAGCTTTTATAAATATTGACGCTAAAACTACGTAGTAACTCTAGATTTCTAAAATAATAACCAAGTACCCAATTTTATAATAATGAAGTATTAGTTATTACAAGTATATTTTTATCACTACAAGGCGTTATTTCAAGGATTTCAACCCGAGGATTTCAACACTAACATTGATTCATACGATACATATATAAGTATATATATTGCAACTAGCTTTATTTTTTCTAATAGCCATATTTTTCCTAAGTATTGGAATATATATATTTTTTGATAACAACAGGTGCTTTTCCAAAGAGTAGAGTGGTATAGGAACATGAGCATGGACATTCATAACATCATTTGGTGATCTAAATTAGATCGTTCATCATTCATATTAGGTTACGGCAGTTAACCGTTCATTGTTGTTCTCTTCACTTCATTTCAGTATCATCAGTTAAGGTGAGTTTTCATAACCCCGTTTTCAATTACTTATTTGATTTCAAATCCCACGGGGGAGAATACATTGCATCAATTACTTTCGTACATGCCCAAGTATTACAAATTCCTTACATTGCTTAAGTTGCCTTGCTATCACGTCACGACAAGTCTCCTTTATTTCATGGACAGTTAATTAAAGTACGAGCGAGAGTGAGTGAATAGATCTATTGAGGGTGACTCCTCCATTCGTGTTTGGGTTGCTCCAACGGAATTACGAATGCATTTCATTTCTGAATTATTAGAGTGCCTGATAAACACTCATTTGGGGCAAAGTTTAGTACGTCTAGCTTCGGGGTCATGAGCTTAAGAGACAATGTAGCATTTTTGACATATTGTCACTTTACTTTATGCTTGTGGTGATTGTACATACGATTTAACTTATAAACCTATGATTATTCACCAACATTCGTGTTGACCGTTTTCGCAATGTATTTTCAGGTAACTAAGGCCTCATCATATTACATGCATGGAGTCACATTAGGGTGTGCCAAGGATGACACACTACATTTTGGATTTTTCATGCACTTGTGTAAATTATCGTTTGACATTTTCTGAACTTGTTTCTTGTAAACGTTTCAACCTTTGGGACCTATGTTTTGTAACACTGGATGTGTTTTAATAAATCAAACGATATGTATTTTCCAAACGACACTTTAGGTCGTTCAATATTTCCTTGTTATGGTGCTATGACAGTTACACCCCCAGGCATTCCATTCCGCTACAAGTCAGGTAAATTGGGGGTGTGACAGATTGGTACCAGAGCCAAGGTTATAGCGAACTAGGATGCATCATGATAGGGTTTATGATGTATACGATCCCTAGACTATAACCACATTATCATAGCATCTCATCATTTCATCATAAGTGCATGTTCATTGTTTTAGGTGATTTCATTATACGAGTTATTTATTTTATTTCACCTTGATTATCACAGAATCATGTCTACAAACCCAAATGTTGTTATACTATACTCTATCACAGACTCCGATGTTGAAGGCTCTATGTCTTCCACTGCCTGTTCACCACCACCTATTCCTCTTGTACCTGTGTTGCCACTCTCGGCATCAGGTGAGGAAACAGAGCCTTTTGAGGAGGATGAGACTGCTCCTACTCCTCATGTTTCCCCTATTGCACCACCCGAGATTACCCGTGCACCCACTGACACATCATCCTCTGCTACCACTATTCCATCAGAACCTAGACTCATGTTTCCACGTAGGAAGACTACTATAGGTCCTAGTAAGAAAGTTTGCACTGCTACATCTACCTTTAAGATCCCTACTATTCCTTTGTTACCTACACCACCACCAGCCATACCTGCTACTACATGCATATCTACTTCACTATTGCCGCTTAGGAAGCGTGCGAGGTTTACTGCACCAGATTCACCTACTACAGAGTCAGAGTCAGAACCACCACCAGTATACCATGTAGGTGAGTGCTCGAGAGCAGCTGCTGATAGGGAGCCTACTGCTGCTAGGGAGCCTACAGATGTTACATTAGAGAATCAGTTAGGGGCTCAGCAGGATCAGATTGATAGTTTGGATTATAGGGTTGATGTGGATATCACTACTCGACTTGAGGCGGTTGAGGAGCAGGTTGAGGGTTTGCTTTTAGGCAGAGTTAGTATCGACGTGTCGTATCATGGGCTTGAGGCACGGCAGTTGGGACATTAGGAGTTGATTGACCAGCTTAGAGGTGAGCTACCAGAGATTAGGGATAGAGCTCAGACTACACAGGAGGCTCAGGGAGAGCTGACACACCAGTTGGCTGTAGCACATGAGAGGTTGGCTATGATGGAGGGTAGAGATGGTGCTTTTCAGCTTCGTGTTCAGTATCTAGAGGAGATTGCAGTTATGATGGACAGGGAGATTCGTCGTCTGAGGAGTGCACCTGGAGCATCTGGAGCTCCTGGACCATCTAGAGCACCTGGAGGAGCCTAGACATAGACTAGTATTGTATTAGCTTTTACTATTTTCCTAGTCCCGAGGTGTGGGACATAGTTCAAGAACTTGTAGTCTTTTGGTTGTTGTACAAACAAATATATCAAGTGCGACTCTACTATGTTGGAAATGTTGTGCTATATATATATATATATATATATATATATATATATATATATATATATATATATATATATATATATATATATATATATATATATATATATATATATATATATATATATATATATATATCGGTCCATGTAGGCCGAAATTTTCATGTATTATATTCATGTGTTGTGATTATATTTATGATGTTTCATGGTTGCTCTTTATGGTTAACGTATTTATACTTGTTGTGGTTGTATCTATACGTGTCGTGGTTGTATTATTACAGGTTGTGGTTGTACTCGTACATGTCATGGTTGTATTTATACTTGTTGTGGTTGTATATATACATGTTGTGGGCGTATATTTTTGTACGATGACTATTTCTATTATAGTTTTCTCATGGTTGTTGTCGATTATTATTTATCAGAAGTATGGCGCCAAAGAAAGCAAAGGCTACACCAGAAACACCCGCTATGACACAAGCCGCTATCCACAAGTTGGTCAGGGATAGTATAGCAGAAGCTCTAGAGACTGAGAGAGTTGAGGTTGCTGCTAGGGCTGCTGGGGCTGCTCCTAATACTGAAGTGGTTCAACCCACTACTAGGCGTGAATGTACTTGGAAGGATTTCAAGATTAGTGATCCTGTCAAGTATAAGGGCACTGAGGGAGCGGTTGCTTTGATCCGCTGGTTTGAGAAGACTGAGAATGTATTTCTCATGTGCGGTTGCCAGGAGGTTAACAAGGTAAAATTTGCTACTGGAATGCTGCTTGATGAAGCTATGTCTTGGTGGAATTCGTATGCTCAGCCTATTGGTATGGAGAATGCCTACAAACTCACTTGGGATCAATTCAAGAAGCTGATGACTAAGAAGTTTTGCCCTCGTACTGAGGTGCAAAAGTTGGAAACCGAATTCTATGAGCTTGTAACGAAAGGTGATGACATTGAGACTTATATCAGGAAGTTTCAGGAGTTGGCTACACTGTGTCCAACTATGGTTCCGGATGATGAGAAAAAGATGGAGAATTTTACTGGAGGACTACCCGAAAGCATCCGAGGGGATGTGATGTCTTTCGACCCACAATCAATGGAAGAGTCCATTCGTATAACTCAGAAACTTATGGTCCAAGTGTTAAAAGGAAAGTCTGCTGCAAACAACAACAATAACCGTTCCAACAATACCAACTACAACAACTATAACAATAACCGAAACCGCAACTACCCCAATAACCAAAACAACAATAACAATAACAACAAAAAAAGGAGGTTTGACAATAACCAAGGTGGAAATGCTATTCAGCCACCACCTAAGAGGCAAGAAGTGGCAAGGGCCTATGCTGCAGGACCAAATGAAGGGAAAGGATATGCAGGTAACCTACCCAAGTGTGGCAAGTGTCAGAAACACCATAACCCAGGACGTTGCCCAGATACTTGTGGCAACTGTAAGAAGGTTGGTCACCACACCAAAGATTGCAGGATTCCAAACTTAGGTGACAATCAGAAACCACTAGTAACATGTTATGGCTGCGGAGAAATTGGACACTTTAGGAGTGAGTGCCCAAAGAGGAAGAATCAAGGAGCTGGAAATCAGGGAGGAGTAGCTCGAGGAAGGGCTTATATTATGGGAGGAGAAGATGCACGTGAGGACCCGAATGTTGTTGCGGGTACGTTCCTCGTTAATAATCGTTATGCATCCATTTTATTTGATTCAGGAGCGGATAGAAGTTTTGTTTCTATTGCATTTGCACCTTTACTTAACATAGAACCAACTACCTTAGACATTCCCTATATTGTTGAATTAGCCGATGGTTCTTTAGTTAACACCAACACCGTTATCCGTGGTTGCACCATCAATTTCCTAAATCATCCATTCAATATAGACCTTATGCCCGTAGAACTTGGAAGTTTTGACGTTGTTATCGGTATGGATTGGTTGTCTTGACATCGTGCAAGGATCATTTGTGATGAAAAAGTTGTTCATCTTTCTTATGGAGGTGAAACTTTAGTTGTTCGTGGAGAGCGAAGTGGAACTAGACTCAGTATCATATCATGCATTAAAACTGAGAAGTACATAAAGAAGGGTTGTTATGCATTCTTGGCTCACATCACGGAGAAGAAGTCGGATGAGAAACGACTTTAAGATGTGCCTATTGTTAAGGAATTTCCAGAAGTTTTTCCGGAAGAATTGCCAGGACTTCCACCTAAACGTCAGGTTGAGTTTCAGATTGAGTTGGTGCCAGGAGCTGCACCAATTGCATGAGCACCATATAGACTTGCACCTTCTGAGATGCAAGAATTGTCTAACCAATTACAAGAACTTTTAGACAAAGGATTCATTAGACCGAGTTCCTCGCCTTGGGGAGCACCGGTTTTATTTGTGAAGAAGAAGGATGGATCTTTCAGAATGTGCATAGACTATCGTGAGCTGAACAAGTTAACGGTGAAGAATCGTTATCCACTACCTAGGATTGATGACTTGTTTGATCAGCTACAAGGTTCCTGTTTTTATTCCAAGATTGATTTAAGATCAGGCTACCATCAACTCAGAGTTCGGGAAGAAGATATCCCGAAGACGGCATTCAGAACACGTTATGGTCATTATGAGTTTCAAGTGATGCCTTTTGGATTAACGAATGCACCTGCCGTATTCATGGATCTCATGAACAGAGTGTGCAAACCATATCTTGATAAGTATGTGATTGTATTCATTGACAATATCCTGATTTATTCCAAGAGTAAGAAAGAGCATGAAGCACACCTCAGAACAATATTGGAACTACTCAAGAAGGAGCAATTGTATGCCAAATTTTCAAAGTGTGACTTTTGGATACAAAGAGTTCAATTTCTTGGCCATGTCATTGATAGCCAAGGATTACAAGTCGATCCAGCAAAGATTGAGGCAGTAAAGGATTGGGCTACGCCCAAGTCTCCTACAGAAATTCGTCAATTCTTAGGACTCGCAGGATATTACAGAAGGTTTATTGAAGGGTTTTCTAAGATAGCGAAGTCGCTGACTAAGCTGACACAAAAGAATCAAAAGTACGAGTGGGGAGAGAAACAAGAATCTGCATTTCAGTTATTGAAGCAGAAGCTTTGTAGTGCACCGATTTTGTCACTACCAGAAGGTATTGAGAACTTTGTGGTATATTGCGATGCTTCGCATAAAGGGCTTGGAGCTGTGCTAATGCAAAACGAGAAGGTGATAGCTTATGCATCTAGACAGCTTAAGACACACGAGAAGAATTACACTACACACGACTTTGAGTTGGGTGCTATTGTTTTTGCACTTAAGATTTGGAGACACTACCTTTATGGTACTAAATGTGTAATTTTTACCGACCACAAGAGCTTACAGCATATACTTGATCAGAAGGAACTTAACATGAGACAGCGTCATTGGCTAGAATTGTTGAGTGATTACGACTGTGAAATCCGATATCACCCGGGAAAAGCAAATGTCGTAGCAGATGCACTTAGCCGAAAAGAACGACTCAAACCTTTGAGGGTTAGATCGTTGGGAATGACTATTATTTCACCATTACCATAAAAAAATTCTAGAAGCTCAGATTGAGGCTCTCAAGGAGGAAAATCGACCACAGGAGAAACTTTATGGTATGCCCGAGAACAAAAATGTCTTTGTAAAGAGAGCAGATGGAGTGTTATGCTTTAAGGATCGAAGTTGGATACCACTCTATGGTGGAGTACGAGAATTGATTATGCATGAATCACATAAGTCAAAGTATTCTATTCACCCAGGTTCTGACAAGATGTATCAGGATCTCAAAAAGCTTTATTGGTGGCCGAACATGAAAGCAGAAATAGCTACGTACGTCAGCAAATGCCTTATTTGTGCTAAAGTGAAAGCTGAGTACCAGAAACCGTCAGGATTACTTCAACAGCCAGAAATTCCACAATGGAAGTGGGAGCGTATTACAATGGACTTTGTTACTAAACTACCCAAGACTTCAGGAGGTTACGATGCTATTTGGGTAATTGTTGATCGTCTTACTAAATCAGCACATTTCATCCCTATTAGAGAGACTTATTCCATGGAACAGCTTGCCAGACTTTATGTCAAGGAAATAGTCTCAAGGCATGGGGCACCAGTTTCTATCATATCAGACAGAGATAGTCGCTTTACTTCAAACTTTTGGAAGTCATTACAAGATTCCTTTGGATCTAAGCTAGACATGAGCACTGCTTACCATCCACAGACTGATGGTCAGAGTGAGAGAACTATTCAGACACTAGAGGACATGCTGCGAGCGTGTGTGATTGACTTTGGAAATGGTTGGGCTAACCATTTGCCATTAATCGAGTTCTCTTATAATAACAGTTACCATTCAAGTATTAAAGCAACACCATTTGAGGCACTTTATGGTCGTAAGTGTCGTTCCCTAGTTTGTTGGGCAGAAGTTGGAGAGGTACAATGCACAGGTCCAGAAATGGTTAGGGAAACAACAGAAAAAATAATACAGATTCGAGATAGGCTTGAAACAGCTAGAAGCCGACAGAAGAGCTACGCAGATGTTAGACGCAAACCATTGGAATTCCAGGTTGGAGACAAGGTCATGTTGAAAGTCTCACCTTGGAAGGGCGTGATACGATTTGGAAAGCGTGGGAAGTTGAATCCGAGATACATTGGTCCATTTAAGATACTGGAAAGGATTGGTCCAGTAGCTTACAAGCTTGAACTACCATCAGAACTCAGCAACGTACATAACACATTTCATGTCTCAAACCTTAAGAAATGCCTTTTAGATGAGTCTTCGGTTATACCATTAGAAGAGATTCAGCTAGATGACAAGCTTAACTTTGTGGAGGAACCAGTTGAAATCATGGACCGAGAGGTCAAACAGTTGAAGCAGAGTAGAATTCCGATCGTTAAGGTTCGCTGGAATTCTCGAAGAGGTCCTGAGTTTACTTGGGAACGAGAGGATCAAATGCAACGCAAGTATCCACACCTTTTCACCAAACCTATTACCGAGACCAACACTAGCTGAATTCAGGGACTGAATTCCTTTTTGGGTGGGCGACTGTCACAACTCACCATTTCAGGTCATTTCCCAAAACTTTGACATTTTACTATTCATAAATCACTATTCATCAAAACACTATTCATCATTTTCGAGGTCATTTGGATATTCTGAGAAACATTTGGGAAAATTTACTATTCACTAAACACTATTCATTTCCGAAAAAGTTTTCATCATTCACTTTCATTACTCATTTCATCGTAAATTTAGTTTACGGGTATTCAAATTCGCGTAACCGGATTGGTTTAGGTGCGAATTCATTTCATTAGTGTTAAAGACACTGCATACGGACTAGAGACAGTCTGCACATCATCATAACAGCATTTTCATGTTATACCACTCTTAGGATTTTCAAATTTATATATTTGATATATTTAACGTTTTACGTATAAGTATTTATAATAAACGTTAACACCCGGTTTATACACGACGAAATATATCTAAATATTCCCACAATGGTCCGGACATATTTTTATATCCATTTTATCATCATAAAAGTTATAATATTCATTTACCCAGTATTTTGGAAATTTATTTTATTTATAACGTAAGCTTATGAATATTACGACGGTTTTCGTGAAAACTAAACAATAATCACCCGAACACTCAGTAATTGTACCCAACATATTTTTAACATTTTTACAACTTTATTTAGACCTGGATAACTTCGTGAACATTTATTTCTATCAAACCCGGTACCCGATTTTTATTAATAACTCAAAACCCTACACTAATATACACTAAATCACCTCAAAATTCTAATTAAATCACAAGTACCCCTACCCCCCCCCCCCCCCCTCCTTGTTCACCCCTAACCGGCCACATGAACACCCCTTAACCTCATGCATTAACTTTCTATTACTATACTAATAAACCTCAAAAATTCATACTTAAACTAAAACCAAAAATCATTCATACACTTTTAGATAAGAAAGAAAACTATCTCATCTCTTTCTCTCTTCTACCTCACGACCCAACACCAAAATACAAGATCAAGTGGAGTTTTTCAAAAGTTTAAAGCATCAAAGTTGTTCCTTTTGTTAGTCTAATCAAGATTCTAGCATCATAAACACAAGTAATCCATGGTTTCTAATCATCTCATCACCTAGAATTTCAAAGTGAGTATTCAAAATTATTTTCATGTTTTCATCTAATTAACACATGTATCTTATAGTATTCATGCTTAATTTCATGCTCATACTAGTTATACCACTTTATTTTTGTATACTTTTTGAACATACAAACCCCAGATTGTGATTTAGGTGTTCCTTTGTTAAACTAACTTGATTACTAGTCATTAGGAACCCATGGCACCCTAAAAAGGTGTATGGTAGGATTAGTATAGTTTTGTGAAGTTTGCAAGAGTTTTGGTTGAGGTTGGAACTAGTTTTGAACCTTGGAAATGAATTTCTAACAAGTAAATATACCTACTGTCCCATTTTGTTAAATTATGGAAAATCTGTAAACATTAGGTAAACTTTGGCAAAATTTTTAGAAAATACTTTCAAAAACGAATCCGTAGGCGAAAGAACGGATTAAAAAGAGTTTATAACGAAGAAGTTATGATTTTTGCAAGTTTGTTGACGAAAAGTATTTTTCTGAAAATTACATGCTGTTGGACGTTTTTCGTCGGACAAAAAGAGGCTTTAGACGTAACCCGGAGGAGCCAAGCTTTCCAAAATATATTACTACATACTAAGACGTAACCGTGGATATAAAGAACAAGTAAAACGGACTTATAACGACGAAGATATTCACGTTTGAATATCGGCAAAACTCATTTCATTTTGACAGCTTTTATTAATATTGACGCTAAAACTACGTAGTAACTCTAGATTTCTAAAATAATAACCAAGTACCCAATTTTATAATAATGAAGTATTAGTTATTACAAGTATATTTTTATCACTACAAGGCGTTATTTCAAGGATTTCAACCCGAGGATTTCAACACTAACATTGATTCATACGATACATATATAAGTATATATATTGCAACTAGCTTTATTTTTTCTAATAGCCATATTTTTCCTAAGTATTGGAATATATATTTTTTTTGATAACATCAGGTGCTTTTCCAAAGAGTAGAGTGGTATAGGAACATGAGCATGGACATTCATAACATCATTTGGTGATCTAAATTAGATCGTTCATCATTCATATTAGGTTGCGGCAGTTAACCGTTCATTGTTGTTCTCTTCACTTCATTTCAGTATCATCAGTTAAGGTGAGTTTTCATAGCCCCGTTTTCAATTACTTATTTGATTTCAAATCCCACGGGGGAGAATACATTGCATCAATTACTTTCGTACATGCCCAAGTATTACAAATTCCTTACATTGCTTAAGTTGCCTTGCTATCACGTCACGATAAGTCCCCTTTATTTCATGGACCGTTAATTAAAGTACGAGCGAGAGTGAGTGAATAGATCTATTGAGGGTGGCTCCTCCATTCGTGTTTGGGTTGCTCCAATGGAATTACGAATGCATTTCATTTATGAATTATTAGAGTGCCTGATAAACACTCATTTGGGGCAAAGTTTAGTACGTCTAGCTTCGGGGTCATGAGCTTAAAAGACAATGTAGCATTTTTGACATATTGTCACTTTACTTTATGCTTGTGGTGATTGTACATACGATTTAACTTATAAACCTATGATTATTCACCAACATTCGTGTTGACCGTTTTCGCAATGTATTTTTAGGTAACTAAGGCATCATCATATTACATGCATGGAGTCACATTAGGGTGTGCCAGGGATGACACACTACATTTTAGATTTTTCATGCACTTGTGTAAATTATCGTTTGACATTTTCTGAACTTGTTTCTTGTAAACGTTTCAACCTTTGGGACCTATGTTTTTTAACACTGGATGTGTTTTAATAAATCAAACGATATGTATTTTCCAAACGACACTTTAGGTCGTTCAATATTTCCTTGTTATGGTGCTATGACAGTTACACCCCCAGGCATTCCATTCCGCTGCAAGTCAGGTAAATTGGGGGTGTGACAGTGAAGAATCGTTGGCAAGAATTGTTGAGTGATTACGACTGTGAAATCCGATATCTCCCGGGAAAAGCAGATGCACTTAGCCGAAAAGAACGACTCAAACCTTTGAGGGTTAGATCGTTGGGAATGACTATTATTTCACCATTACCATCAAAAATTCTAGAAGCTCAGATTGAGGCTCTCAAGGAGGAAAATCGACCACAGGAGAAACTTTATGGTATGCCCGAGAACAAAAATGGCTTTGTAAAGAGAGCAGATGGAGTGTTATGCTTCAAGGATCGAAGTTGGATACCACTCTATGGTGGAGTACGAGAATTGATTATGCATGAATAACATAAGTCAAAGTATTCTATTCACCCAGGTTCTGACAAGCTGTATCAGGATCTCAAAAAGCTTTATTGGTGGCCGAACATGAAAGCAGAAATAGCTACGTACGTCAGCAAATGCCTTACTTGTGCTAAAGTGAAAGCTGAGTACCAGAAACCGTAAGGATTACTTCAACAGCCAGAAATTCCACAATGGAAGTGGGAGCGTATTACAATGGACTTTGTTACTAAACTACCCAAGACGTCAGGAGGTTACGATGCTATTTGGGTAATTGTTGATCGTCTTACTAAATCAGCACATTTCATCCCTATTAGAGAGACTTATTCCATGGAACAGCTTGCCAGACTTTATGTCAAGGAAATAGTCTCAGGGCATGGGGCACCAGTTTCTATCATATCAGACAGAGATAGTCGCTTTACTTCAAACTTTTGGAAGTCATTACAAGATTCCTTTGGATCTAAGCTAGACATGAGCACTGCTTACCATCCACAGACTGATGGTCAGAGTGAGAGAACTATTCAGACACTAGAGGACATGCTGCGAGCGTGTGTGATTGACTTTGGAAATGGTTGGGCTAACCATTTGCCATTAATCGAGTTCTCTTATAATAACAGTTACCATTCAAGTATTAAAGCAACACCATTTGAGGCACTTTATGGTCGTACGTGTCGTTCCCCAGTTTGTTGGGCAGAAGTTGGAGAGGTACAATGCACAGGTCCAGAAATGGTTAGGGAAACAACAGAAAAAATAATACAGATTCGAGATAGGCTTGAAACAGCTAGAAGCCGACAGAAGAGCTACGCAGATGTTAGATGCAAACCATTGGAATTCCAGGTTGGAGACAAGGTCATGTTGAAAGTCTCACCTTGGAAGGGCGTGATACGATTTGGAAAGCGTGGGAAGTTGAATCCGAGATACATTGGTCCATTTAAGATACTGGAAAGGATTGGTCCAGTAGCTTACAAGCTTGAACTACCATCAGAACTCAGCAACGTACATAACACATTTCATGTCTCAAACCTTAAGAAATGCCTTTCAGATGAGTCTTCGGTTATACCATTAGAAGAGATTCAGCTAGATGACAAGCTTAACTTTGTGGAGGAACCAGTTGAAATCATGGACCGAGAGGTCAAACAGTTGAAGTAGAGTAGAATTCCGATCGTTAAGGTTCGCTGGAATTCCCGAAGAGGTCCTGAGTTTACTTGGGAACGAGAGGATCAAATGCAACGCAAGTATCCACACCTTTTCACCAAACCTATTACCGAGACCAACACTAGCTGAATTCAGGGACTGAATTCCTTTTTGGGTGGGCGACTGTCACAACTCACCATTTCAGGTCATTTCCCAAAACTTTGACATTTTACTATTCATAAATCACTATTCATCGTTTTACTATTCATCATTTTCGAGGTCATTTGGATATTCTGAGAAACATTTGGGGAAATTTACTATTCACTAAATACTATTCATTTCCGGAAAAGTTTTCATCATTCACTTTCATTACTCATTTCATCGTAAATTTAGTTTACGGGTATTCAAATTCGCGTAACCGGATTGGTTTAGGTGCGAATTCATTTCATTAGTGTTAAGGACACTACATACGGACTAGAGATAGTCTGCACATCATCTTAACAGCATTTTAATGTTATACCACTCTTAGGATTTTCAAATTTATATATTTGATATATTTAACGTTTTACGTATAAGTATTTATAATAAACGTTAACACCCGGTTTATACATGACGAAATATATCTAAATATTCCCACAATGGTCCCGACATATTTTTATATCCATTTTATCATCATAAAAGTTATAATATTCATTTACCTAGTATTTTGGAAATTTATTTTATTTATAACGTAAGCTTATGAATATTACGACGGTTTTCGTGAAAACTAAACAATAATCACCCGAACACTCAGTAATTGTACCCAACATATTTTTAACATTTTTACAACTTTATTTAGACCCGGATAACTTCTTGAACATTTATTTCTATCAAACCCGGTACCCGATTTTTATTAATAACTCAAAACCCTACACTAATATACACTAAATCACCTCAAATTTCTAATTAAATCACAAGTACCCCTACCCCCCCCCCCCCCCCCTCCTTGTTCACCCCTAACCGGCCACATGAACACCCCTTAACCTCATGCATTAACTTTCTATTACTATACTAATAAACCTCAAAAATTCATACTTAAACTAAAACCAAAAATCATTCATACACTTTTAGATAAAAAAGAAAACTATCTCATCTCTTTCTCTCTTCTACCTCACGACCCAACACCAAAATACATGATCAAGTGGAGTTTTTCAAAAGTTTAAAGCATCAAAGTTGTTCCTTTTGTTAGTCTAATCAAGATTCTTGCATCATAAACACAAGTAATCCAAGGTTTCTAATCATCTCATCACCTAGAATTTCAAAGTGAGTATTCAAAATTATTTTCATGTTTTCATCTAATTAACACATGTATCTTATAGTATTCATACTTAATTTCATGCTCATACTAGTTATACCACTTTATTTTTGTATACTTTTTGAACATATAAACCCTAGATTGTGATTTAGGTGTTCCTTTGTTTAATTAACTTGATTACTAGTCATTAGGAACCCATGGCACCCTAAGAAGGTGTATGGTAGGATTAGTATAGTTTTGTGAAGTTTGCAAGAGTTTTGGTTGAGGTTGGAACTAGTTTTGAACCTTGGAAATGGATTTCTAACAAGTAAATATACCTACTGTCCCATTTTGTTAAATTCTGAAAAATCAGTAAACATAAGGTAATCTTTGGAAAACTTTTTAGAAAATACTTTCAAAAACGAATCCGTAGGCGAAAGAACGGATTAAAAAGAGTTTATAACGAAGAAGTTATGATTTTTGCAAGTTTGTTGACGAAAAGTATTTTTCTGAAAATTACATGCTGTTGGACGTTTTTCGTCGGACAAAAAGAGGCTTTAGACGTAACCCGGAGGAGCCGAGCTTTCCAAACTATATTACTACATACTAAGACGTAACCGTGGATATAAAGAACAAGTAAAACGGACTTATAACGACGAAGATATTCATGTTTGAATATCGGCAAAACTCATTTCATTTTGACAGCTTTTATTAATATTGACGCTAAAACTACGTAGTAACTCTAGATTTCTAAAATGATAACCAAGTACCCAATTTTATAACTAATGAAGTATTAGTTATTACAAGTATATTTTTATCACTACAAGGCGTTATTTCAAGGATTTCAACCCGAGGATTTCAACACTAACATTGATTCATACGATACATATATAAGTATATATATTGCAACTAGCTTTATTTTTTCTAATAGCCATATTTTTCCTAAGTATTGGAATATATATTTTTTTGATAACAACAAGTGCTTTTCCAAAGAGTAGAGTGGTATAGGGACATGAGCATGGACATTCATAACATCATTTGGTGATCTAAATTAGATCGTTCATCATTCATATTAGGTTGCGGCAGTTAACCGTTCATTGTTGTTCACTTCACTTCATTTCAGTATCATCAGTTAAGGTGAGTTTTCATAGCCCCGTTTTCAATTACTTATTTGATTTCAAATCCCACGGGGGAGAATACATTGCATCAATTACTTTCGTACATGCCCAAGTATTACAAATTCCTTACATTGCTTAAGTTGCCTTGCTATCACGTCACGACAAGTCTCCTTTATTTCATGGACCGTTAATTAAAGTACGAGCGAGAGTGAGTGAATAGATCTATTGAGGGTGACTCCTCCATTCGTGTTTGGGTTGCTCCAACAGAATTACGAATGCATTTCATTTCTGAATTATTAGAGTGCCTGATAAACACTCATTTGGGGCAAAGTTTAGTTCGTCTAGCTTCGGGGTCATGAGCTTAAGAGACAATGTAGCATTTTTGACATATTGTCACTTTACTTTATGCTTGTGGTGATTGTACATACGATTTAACTTATAAACCTATGATTATTCACCAACATTCGTGTTGACCGTTTTCGCAATGTATTTTCAGGTAACTAAGGCATCATCATATTACATGCATGAAGTCACATTAGGGTGTGCCAGAGATGACACACTACATTTTGGATTTTTCATGCACTTGTGTAAATTATCGTTTGACATTTTCTGAACTTGTTTCTTGTAAACGTTTCAACCTTTGGGACCTATGTTTTGTAACACTGGATGTGTTTTAATAAATCAAACGATATGTATTTTCCAAACGACACTTTAGGTCGTTCAATATTTTCTTGTTATGGTGCTATGACAGTTACACCCCCAGGCATTCCATTCCGCTGCAAGTCAGGTAAATTGGGCTTGTGACAGACCATTATTCGGGTATTTGTGGTGTGCAAATCATGTCCTATTTTAACTTGAGTTTTGAACATCTATGGTATCTTGGAGGTAACTTTTCTTTCTCTGAAATTTCTAGTGTTTGTTACATTTTTGAGATAAAAAGATAAGGTATACTTTTTGGTTCTCATAAAGTTGTACAATTGATTTCCTTCGCTAGTTTTAAAATCTAAAATATATCCATAATTCATTTAAGGTTGATTATCAGGTCAAACCCGAACCGAACCGGGTTGATCCTAACCGAAACCGAAATGTGTTCAAAAGCTTTACCGAAACCTAACCGAATGGGACTCGGGTCAGCTCGGTTTTTTTCGGTTTTGTCGGGTCGGTTTCAGAAGGCAATGAACCGAAATTTCAAAAAATGGAGTTGCATTGTTGGTGGGAAATAATTATTGTACAATAATTCACTTTGGCCCTAGTTAATTCCGATTGAAGCCCGACACTTCAATGACTTAATTATTCCCTTCATCATATTTGTGCGATATTGAAATATTGAGTTGTTAATGACTTCATTATATATTTTTTATGTCCATTTTTTATATTTCAGTCTATTGAAATGAATTCATTAGTTCATTTTTTTATGTTCAACATAGTAGCACAAATTTATTGAGTTGGAATTGCATTATATATTGCTACTGTGACTGAATGATTTGTGCATGGTTTAACTAAGCAACATCATATTTGTGCATTTTGAGCATGCATGCAGATGCACAGGAAGTCAGGAACATACAGGACCAAAGAGCCAAGAAACCAACTCAGCTCGAAATTTTTTATCGTTTATGTTTTGTTGCTCACAAACAAGTGAAACAACTGTTAAGTCAACTTAGTAATTAGACATCTGATATCTTTATAAAATGTCTCCTTCTCAAGAAGACAAGAACAACCGCACACAAGAAAAACTGCAGTACTGCACACAAGAAAAATAATAAAGCACCCAAAACTAAAGAACTACACACAAGAAAAATATGGCAAGAAACCAAGAATATACACAGTGGTCAACATTTACCACACTGGCCATTACAAAGCATAAGTTCAAAGAAAATCCAAGACATGTAAACAACTACAGTAGCAACATTCCATAACTTTCATTTCAATCTTGCTGCAACATTTTTCCCATTTCCATGAATTTGTTCTCCCTTTTCCATAAATTTCATTACACTTGAAAATCCTCCGTGTGGATAAAGTGTTTCTCTCATTTCATATTACAAAATGTAAATCTATAATAAAAGATATTACTCGTATAAAATAGGTAAAACTAACAATGTCTTATGAAGCATCCAAATGAAACTAAAATTCGATGACTATCCAAAATAAAAATAGGCTCAGATCATGTTAAGCAATATTTTTTTGTTTAAAGATGGCAGTCATAACAAAGCTTTGTGTTGGGTCGCGATTTTGGTAAAAAAAATCATCATAATCACCATCCTCTAATATTCTTAAGCCAAGCTCATTATATCAAAACATTAGCCAAGATCTATCATCTTTGCCCCAAAAAAATATTAACATAAAAAAGAATCCAAAACTACAATTAATCAATCGATCTTAAGAGATTCAAGATGAATCACACACAAGCGTCTATTACAATAGTCACATACTCGAACCCACAATAGATCTTAGTCATCTTGTGAGATCATTTAGAATTAACAGGGAAAAACCCATCAAACCTATCACAACATGGTCTCGAACAACATTAACTTGGTCAACTGACCACCGATACAATTGTCAAACACCCGCACCACTAAACTACAAAAACCTTGACAAAGACACACACAAAATCGCCATATCTAATCATATATCAGAACCACTAAGCACATTAAAAATCGCCATTATGGTTGTGATGTTGTGTTTGTTTTTCATGTGATCTAAGAGAAAGGATAAAAAAATATAACATCACAACCAATCCCACAAAAAACCATCTACTTTCTCTATAAAATTTCCACATACCGTGAAGAATCACATATTTTTTAAAACCTAACTAATATACTTTGCAAAAATCACCAAACATCTTATAAAAACTTTTATCATGAAAAGACACTCTTGAAAATAGAGTTAAAAACATAAGGAATGCCAAACTCACAGTATCTAGAAACAACGTTTAGGTCCGCTTAGATCTGGACATCTGGTAAACAGTCACACAAGAGAAACTCAGCACCGCCAACCATAAATTCGCCACCAAAGCCACAAAATCGCCACCAAAACCACCAAAGTACCAACGAAACCACCTACCTTGAAACACTGGGGCAGAATCAGTTAGCAGTGGTGGTGATGGTGATGAGTGTGGCGGCGGCTGAATAAGTTGTGGTGGTCATTACGGTTTTTGTGTGTGTATGTCTAATGAGGGTTCTTGTTATAGAGAGAGGAAAATATGGTGGAGTGTCTATAGGAAACTCTTCAAATCATTTCTTTATTTAGGTTACGTTTGAAATATTGTGTGTATGAAACAAGTTTTCTTCTCCATCAATGTATTTCCTGGATTAGTTTGCAATTCCATACAATTTTTTAAATTTCGAAACGCATGTTGACTTTCCAAACGCATGGTGCATTCTGTTATTTTGCATGGTTGTTTTCTATATTACATTTTCTAACATTTTAATATGTTGAATTGCCAAATGCATGACGCATTCGGTTATTTAGCATGGCTGTTTTGTATATTAAAATTTCTAACATTTCAATATTTCATTATATAGTTATTTCAACATTCCACAATATTGAATTTTCACTTTTTTAAGTTAGACCATTTTAGTTTTATATGTAGTTAAGATAAAATTGATTGGCTCATATCATAAGTTTCGATTTCCATTAATTAATTTTCATCAATACTTCCCATTGATTGGTTCATATCATAAGTTCCGATTTGCCATTTTTAGATTTGACAAAGGTAAAAACGATTTATATTTAGTGGTTGATGGTTGACAAGGGTAAAATTGAGATTGACTGAAAATTCAGTTTTTCACAATTTCACATTTTCACTTGACCAAAAATACATTATAAGTAGTTAAGATGCGGTATATATCAATCCATTTTCAAATGACCCTTTTCAATCAATTCCGTAATCATACATGGACTAATTAAAATCTTTACAAACTTATCAATATTAACTAAAATAAAACGTGCAAATGATTTAATACCTCTAATACTCTCATAAACTATTTGTCAAATGGTTGCCTAAATGAAATTAATTTATTTAAGGAAACACAGCAAGCATCCCTTCCTATTTAATGCACGATTTTAAGTGCTTTAATGAAACACATCAAGCATAAACTATTTGTCAAACGGTTACCTAAATAAGAATTATTGTTTTCATCTCACAATCACAAATCAGTTTCAATGTTCCTTAATCACGAATGAAGTCAACTCTTATAGAACCATGTGTTTAAGTTTTTCAACAATTCACAAACTTTGACTTTTCACTTTTTTCACATCAAATTCAAACAAATTAATAAAAATAAATTTATACAATCAAATTCAAACAACAAATTTTATACAAACCATACAAGTTCCGGCATAAATGCGGCGGGGGCAACAGATTTTGGCATAGGTTGGCAGCAGCGACGGTGGAATCTATTAATCATCCTTTCAAAAAAATATAGATGTAAGTGAAAAAAAAAACCCCTCAAAACTTACCGAATCATATAGATCTATTAATTGTTCAACCAAAAAATATAGATCTATTAAAAATTTCAAAACGTACCTAAAAAAACCTTAAAATTGTGCATGGTAGTGGTCTGGTGATATTCGGCTCCAGCGATAGCAACGATTTCCGGCGGCGGCATCAACAATATCTGGCGACCGCGGCGGCCGCGACGACGAATTATTCCAGCAAGATAGCATCTATAAAAAAAATCTATATATCTATAAAAAAATCTTCAAAACATGTTTAATGTACGTAGATCTATTAAAAAAACTCATAAAAATACCTCAAAACATGAAAAACCGGTTTGGTGGTCGTGGTTCGTGGCAGTTCCGGCGGCGGAGGAGGAATGGTGGATGGTCGATTTCGATGGTGTGATGGTTTTTGTGGTGGTGGAGTCCGGTGGTGGTGGCATCAGGTGGTGGTGGTGTCAGATGGTGGTTGTGTTTGTGTGTTGGTGAAAGAGACAGCTTGTTTGTGTGTGTGATTTTGTGTAAAGAGATGTCAACTAAAATAGTTTCATTCATTTGATATGGTTACCAAATATATATTTTTCACATTTAAAGGGCATTGGATTTCCATAGTTTGACAAGGGTATTATGGGGATTGACCCAAAAATCAGTTTTCCACTTTTCACATTTGACCATTTATTCATTATAAGTAGTTAAGATATATATCCTTAAACTAAAATCTTGTTGCCTCCTAACTTCACATGTCCAAAAGATAAAAGTGATGGGCTCAAAGGATTAGACCAAATAATCTTGACAAAATAGAAGATATGCTAGTTCCTAAATTGTAGCTTCATAATCGGTTTTGCCTAACTTAAAACACGCTCCTTTCCCCATCTTGTTCTCATCACATTAAACGACTTCTTCCACAAATATTAAACGCACACTAAACCCTAAAACGTGCAGTGGCGGCTTGGTTCCTTTTTCTCTCAATTTTCCGAACACAAGAAGGGTATAAGTGTTCGAATCGGGGTTTATCTTGGAGGTGCTTGATCGTGGGTGTTTGTTGCTGATTCGAAGGTTTTGATTCTTGCTCGTGTTCGGTTGTGGGTTGTAGAAGTGGGTTGTTCTTTTGCATGAAAGCTTTGTTCCTGTCTCGCGTTGGTTTGTTTGGTATTCGATCATTGTGGTTCTTGTTGCTTCGAAACGCTACGAGGGTAATGTATCGCAAAACCTTGTTCAATACCTCTTGAATGACTTCTTTTCCATCGTGTTTATTATTCCTAATCCAACTTGTATGGCATGCTTCAAATCATATATTTTAGCCTTACATAAAATCATAAGTTCACACATATTATAACGAGAAAAGAACTTGTATAATTGGTTGAATGTATGACTCCTAATCGACCTAAAGATCACATAAAATCATGCGACTCAACACATAAAATAACAAAATGATACGTGTATATATATATATATATATATATATATATATATATATATATATATATATATATATATATATATATATATATATATATATATATATATACACAATAGGCACATTTGTGAACCGTTGGATCAAACATGATAGATCAAGATGAAAATAATTTATTTATATTTTACCATTATTATTAAAAGGGTATTATGGGTAATTGAACCTCTGTCCCACCCTATCGTTATCTCAACCTATTATTTAAGCTAACACTCACCACTACTCTCTCTTTCATAAACAAAATCATATCTCAATTCTTTCCCAGCTATCGCTGGTATTAGCCACAATATTTTCCGATAACAACCAGTCCAATGTTTCTCCGTAACATGATACTTGCTTTATAATTCTTGTTAATTTATGTTTCCTTATATTTCTCTATATCCTCACACCTTAGTTGCCGTCTCCCATATCATCATATCAAAACAAAAACTCTCCCTCCATTTAAATAAAATGTGTAGATCTGCCATATTCACAAAAACCTTATGTCGTCGTCAATTATTGTGTAACCAACCGCCGCATCTTTCTTTCGAGTATCTACCACCTGTTCTTTAGCAACAACAACCACAAAAGCCTTTCTCTTTTAGATTCAATGTCGGAAATGTCTGATCTAAGTATTTATGGCGGCGTCTAATGTTTAACGAAACCAATGTGTATCTCAACACAAACCACCGCTGCCTAACTATTTGTCGACATTAGATCTGAATCGATCCATCAAAATATCTGTTGCCGTCGTCTTGTGCCTCAACAACAACCACCGTCGTCATGGGTATGTGTATCACGGCTGCCATGTGTATTAGTCACTTTAATTTCTTTTTGGGTTAAAGACAGTTGATGGATTAGTCACTTTGAATGTGTGTATCATCAATATATAGTGTGATTTATCAAATACGTCTGTAAGGCTACAAGTGATGTGTACCTTGACTTTTTATTTGATAATTTTTTAGATGTATATGTGTACTGACTGTGCATCTAAGATAGGTTGACTGAGAATCCTTTGTATTCATAAATGAGTTTGTGTACATATTGTTGTTCTTGATTTATGAATCTATGCGTATTAAATAATATTTTATTGTGTATTAGTCGGTTAATTACGTGTGCCACCCTAGTTTTAATATCAATGTCTCATTTTCTGACGAGGTTTCCAATTCTACTCGGTTTCTAGTTGTTTTTTTATTTTATTTTATTTTTTTCTGAATTCGAAGTTTGTCTATTTTTTTTGGATTGTGTGTCTTTACTTTTTAGTCATGTGGTTATGTGTGTTTGGGTCGAGATGATTGGACTTCGTTTCTCAGGTTTTGGACTTTTGAGATGTTGGATATCTTCTAATTTTGTGTATTGACTCTTGTTATGCATCAACTCTTTTGGATAACTTTTTTTACTTGTACCGACTATAAAGTATCTATACATCAACTGCTTTTTTTGTATTTTTGTTAGCATTTTGATTTGTATATTAATGAATTGTTGTTATTTTAATCTTTTTGATACATATGGAGTGTCACATTAAATTTTACGACACATTTATAATGACACACTAGTTTGTACACATTAGATTTTAATACATTTGTAGTAACACACTACAAAATTTTTGAACATTGTAGCGACACACTATGTTTATCACCTATTTTTTTGATACATATGGATTAACACATTCAATTTTAAGCTATATTTATAATGATATTAATTTGTAGCGACACATTAAATTTTTAATACATTTGTAGTGATACGCTAAAAAAATTTGAACATTGTAGCGACACACTATGTTTGTCACCTAATTTTTTTTTATACATATGATGTGATACATTAAATTTTACGATGTATTTATAATGACACGCTAATTTTTTACTCATTTTTGTGTGTCACCAAAATTGTATAGAAATATTAAAATAAATAAAAAAATAAAAATAAATGAATAACCAGTTGATTATGGATGTGAAATTTAATTGGCTAAGAATCTTGATGCCTCCTTTAATGGTACATCATTTATTACATATTATTTAATTTCAATGGTACAAGATTTAGTAATGCCATTTGTGTTCCATATAATTACAATTGTGCCACTCATCTATTTAATTTTTAATCTCATTTATAGTGCTTGATCGAACGGTCAACAAGTGTGCTTATTTTACCTATTTTAAATATGTTCGCCACCATAACGCCTCCCTATATATATATATATATATATATATATATATATCAACAAAACGTTGTTAGATTCCTCGACTATTTTGGACGTATGAATACGACTTTAAAACTGTTATAAGCTTGTTGCATGAAATTGAATTAACAAAGGACTTGGAATATTTTTGTCTATTTTGTATGGCTTAAATCGTATAAAGAAGCCACGACATGTTTTCATGCAAATGGATTTTGGAATAAGTGATTTGTTATATTTCAAATTGAATTAAAAGAGTAGGAGAGCAGGTCCACAATATGTTAGCAATTTCTATTTTGAAGTCGTATGTACGTATAAAATATGAATCAGTGGCATGCACTTAAATTTAGTTATATGAATTTTAATATGTCATTTAGATCTAGACCAAAAAAAAAAAAAAAAAAAAAAAAAAAAAAAAAAAAAAAAAAAAACTGGTTATTAACATGAATGAATAAAAGGAAAGCTTGTGGTGTCATATTTTGGGTCGTCGCGGTCTAAAATAATGATGAGAATACGTTTATATATATTATAAAACGACGGGGTCTAAAATTATCATTTTGATATAAAACTATAGTATAAGCTTAGAATAATTTTATTTGACATTTTAATATTTAATTTTTGATAATTTATATTTTGGCCCTAAACTTTACTAAATTGTTGTAATTAACTCTAATGTATTATAATGTTCATTTCGAGTAATCTAACTTAATTTATTATTAATTGTAATCATAAAAGATTAATCTTGTTAATACGAGAAACTTACTAAAACGGGAAACTTACCACAAATAGAAAGTTACTACAAGTGAAAAGCATAATAAAATGTCACACCCCCAAAATCGGGTCCAGCGGAAGCATACATGTAGCTGGGGTGTAACTCAATTGGTATCTCAACACAAGTACAAAAATGGTTTACACTTCAATCATTTAGAGTAAAATAGTTTAATCAAAAATGTTGAATTTACAATGTTAAAAGTTGTGCGGAAGTAGGCCCTTAAAGTAGTTTAAAACGGTCCCTAAATGAATAATCAGAGTCTTCTATGACTATGCCATGCCCTGCCAAAACCTCCTGTAGCGTGCCATTGCTTAATACCTGAAAATACATGCTAAAGTGTCAACACGAGGTTGGTGAGTTCATAGACTCTTGTGAAAAAGTATGTAATGCATATGAATGAAGATTGCCCAGCAAAGGCATCGTAAATCCACTCAGTTCCAAGTCCCGCCATAAGAGACTTGTAACCTGTGTGTTTACAACCCACTGCCAAATGTGTTAAAGTCTACGTGAACAAAAGTAATACTTGCATCTAAATTCAAAGATAAATATAGCAAAACGGCTATAAAAAAAATAATTCAGTCAATGAGGTTATATAAACAATGCTGACAATGTCGCCAGATAAATAATACTAACAATGTCGCCAGATAAATAGTACTGACAATGTCGCTAGATAAATAATGCTGACAATGTCGCCAGATAAAATAAGTAATAATGTTTAAGAGACAAGTCACATGAAATACAGGTAATCAAGCATACCAATGAAATGTAGGTAATCAAACATACCAATAAAATGTAGGTAATCAACCAGGTAAATCAAGTAATGCGTTTAAGTAAAACGAGCATGTATTCTCCCCCAAAGAGTTTACAAACAATTAAAAAAAGTAGGGGCTATGACTCACCTGGTGCGATAGCTACGATGGCAAAAGTGGATACACGAAATAAGGTTCGATCTCTAACCGCAAGCTAATATGAATGATATGGTCTAATGTAAGAAATGAAATGATGCTACACATACAAATACGTATGTTATCGATACCACTCGTTAGTTTTGAAAATAACGCTTATCGTCGAAAAATATATTTTTGACGTCTCATTAAGTTAATAAATACTTCCCATGTAAATACGTTGAATCAGTACTCCACGATCCTCGTTTGGTGTTCTATCGGTAAATATAGTATTTTCGTCGTAAAATGACACTTTTCATAACTTGAAAATATGACCAAAGTGGGCTTGCAAAACTAGTCGCGAAATAGTGAATATTAAGAGTTAGGAAAGAAGCTCAGTAGTTTTAGAAAGATTTTCACCTTAACTAAAAGTCATAGAACTGAAGTTTGTCCATACCGGTCTCCATCATAAAGATAAATAGCCGTCAAGTGAGGTATTTGGGCTGTTTTGGCAGATTCCGGGCAGTTTTTGGGAAAGTTTGGAAGACCATAAGTTATTCGTTATAAATTCTTTTGACAAACGGTTGGATGTTTTGGAAACTAGGCTAGGTAAACTAACTTTTTGTCAATGATGTAAAGTTTCCAGAAATGGGTTCATCAATAAGATAAACGGCTCTCAACATGTTGTATTACAAAAGTAGTTTTTCTATACTTAGGATTATTTTGCTAAAAAGCTGATGGAAATAAATAAAGTTTCGTCGATTTTGAAACGTGTATATCTTGGTCGTTATAAGCTTGTTTTCTACGTTCTTTATATCCCCGGAATCGTGGGACAACATACTAATATATTTTTGATAATTCGGGATGGATAGATCAAGTTTTACACCTCAGATTGGCCCTTGAAAATCGTGGGACAGCAAGTAAAATTTTCAGAAAATAGTTTTCGTCGTTAAACTTGCAAAAATCATATCTCCTTCGTTATAAACTCGTTTTAATCCGTTCATTCGCCCACGGCTTCGTTTTTGAAAGTATTTTCTAAATCTCTAGCCCAAAGTTACCCGGAAACCCCTGAGTTTTTTGGATTTGACGATTCGGGACAGTAGGTATATATACGTTTAAAAATCAATTATAGGGTTCCAAACTAGTTTCTAATCCACCCAAATCACTTCCAATCACCACAAATCTAGTCTATTCCTACCATACACCTTCTCAAGGTGTCATGGGGTCCTAAACATCACCAATTAACTAGATCTAACAAGGGTTTCCATTTCTAGTGTTTCCAATATATATATATATATATATATATATATATATATATATATATATATATATATATATATATATATATATAAAGAGTGGTATAAACTAGTATATGCATGAAATCTTGAATGGAAATCATATGATCATGAAAATAACTTGAAGAAATTATGAAAATGAGTTTTAACAACTTACTTAGCAAAGATTTGTGAGCTTGTATGATGAAAACTTAATAACCTTGAGTTTTTATTTCAAAACTCAAACAAGGATCACTAAAGGAACTAGAAAATGACTTGATCTTGGAAAATCCATGGATTCTTGATGTTGTTCTTGTTTGGTCGTGGATAGGGAGGAAGAAAAAGAGAAAACCTCACCTTTTTTATTCTTAAAATGAATATGAATGTGTTATTTGTGTTTAAGTATGAAAATATCTAAATAAATGGCAAAATGGTAAATAAATGGTGAAGTTGAAGTAACATGGGGAGGGGGCGGCACATGTTGGATGAGTATGTAGGAAGCTTGTTAATATCTAGTTCACGGAGTCGGTTTTGGTTCCGTTAATCGCTAAACGTAAATGGTTAAGCCGCGAAACGTAAATCCGGGTATCGTAAAAATATGAAACTTGAAAGAATGACTAAACTTGTCAAAATACTCCATAATAAAATATAAAATGAATGGTAAGTTCCATCGGGTTGCTTAAACGCTGCTAAAACTGTAAACGCGGGTCTAAAACGCGTAATTCGCGTAAAACGCTGAACTGGAAAACGTAAAATTCCAAAACTTTTAGAATTGTCGTAAAATGAGAGAAAATCATATTTCTATCGTTTATAGTGTTTTATGGACATACCGGGATGCTGGAACGACGTTAAAATCCAAAAGTAAATCTCGGACACGGCTTTGTGATTTTTGCAGAAATGATCCGACGAGCGTCAAACTCTCGGATTATCGTTAAAATAGTTTATCTTACGAGAATATGAAATAAAAATTTCAGAAATGAATAGTGAAAATGAATAGTAATAGTGAATAGTAGAAATGAATAGTAACTTTTGAAATAAATATGAAATTTCGACGTTTGAAAAAGGACATAAAATTAAGAGTTTTGACATAAAATGAGTAACCTAATTCATATGACTTAAAGTAATACGTGATAATTTATTCATATAGGTTCCGTGAAGCAGGAGTGATCCTTTTGGCTTGATTTGTCATTTTCTGTTTGCGTGCTTTGAATAAGGTACAGATATTCTGACCTTTTCAGTAAAGGTTTCTCATGACTTTCTCTTTTCCTTTTGATCTTCATCTGTTTAGGATTCCCTATGCCATTGCTATGATCCCTTTTCTATTTGAACCTTTGTTATCTGAACCACTTACTATCTGAACTTGCTATCTGAACCTTTGATATTAAACTATTGAATTATGAACCTTTGATATTAAACCTCTTATTAAATCTGACATATATACCATCTGATATGATCTGTATAATCTGAACCTCTCATTTATCTGGACATTAATTCTGATATATGATCTGAACCTTTAATTAACCATTGACCCATTCAGTATGAAACTCGGGCTATCACTAAGCATGGGGGTTCCATGTCCATAACATTGATGCACCGATGTTATGACTCCAGTGTGGTTGAGTGATTTTCCACGCCGTCCCTTTGATTTGGTCTGCATGTGAATGGGTAAGGGGCGTATGGATGCATCCTAGATCTGTTATTTGTTATCTGTTATCTGTTATCTGTTATCTGGTGAATGTGGCTGTGTGTGCAATACACGTCCTTCATAACCCATTGAGGTCACCCATCTGATTACATATGATATTCTGAGGCCTCCCCTCTAGATTTAATATGAGGCTATTGATGATATTATCTGATCTGTTCTGGGCACATGGTTGAAATACTGAATATTTACCTTAACCTAAACCTAAACTTGAAACTTAAAACTGGACTTTTACTTATTGTTACTTGTTCTTCACCTTACCATTATTATCACCTTTTGCTATGACATCTGATATTTCTTTTGTACTACATTTCTGATTCTGTTATCTATTCCGTTTGCATTGATTATATATCTGTTCACTGAGCTATTGAAGCTCAGCCACATTTCTTTTCTTCTGCAGCAGGTACTTAAGCTAGGAGCTGGGGTTTAGCTTTGGGGATTGAGAGCGATGTGTGGACTTACTCTTAGTCTTCTTAGCTTGGACTTTTGATACTTATCATTTGATTTTGGATTATTTATGTACTCTTGTTGGTTACTTTCATTTGGAGCACTTGTATTGATAAGTCATTATGACTTACTTCTTTTGGTTATTTATGTAAGACTTCCATTGCTTTGTTATTGAAAGTTTCTGATATGACACCATTTATTGTGATACTTTTACCCTTGTCGGGTTGGGGTGTTACAATTTATTGAATCAGAGACAGGTTCCGAAACCCTTAAAGCTTAGGCTATGACCTGTGAGGATTGGGTAGACACTAGGTTTCCTTCTGCGTATTTTTCCTTTCGTACTTCATCTTTATTTGCTCTTGCTAATCGTTTTGTTAATCGTTCAGATGGTTAACACTCGCCGTAACGGACAGCCTTATGGAGGCCCTGATGAGGAAGTTGAGATCCCTAATTTGAAAGCTATGGTTGCTGCTGCTATAGCCAACATGTTACCGGGTCTTAACGTCTATGAGGTGATTTTGCAGATCATTAATCCGCAATGGAGCGGGCTCTTCTGGAGGTGCTGGTGGTGGTGGTCAACCCACCACTATTCATGGTTGGCTTGAGAGATTTTATGGAGAAAAATTTCGAAATGTTGGGGTGCGGTGTCGAGTTTAAGGCTCGTTTGGCTACCTTTAAGTTAGAAGGTGATGCGCTAAATTGGTGGAAAGCGCACAAGGTGGCTAAAGGTGGGGATATTTATATGACTACCTGTACATGGGCTGAGTTTCGCAGCACCTTCTATAAGCGGTACTTTCCTGATTCTGAACAACAGCGGTTTGAAATAGAGTATAACACCATCAAGCAACACGAGAACGAGAATTCGGGGGAATACATGCAGCGGTTTTTAAGGCTTGCCAGTTTTGTCGGACCTATTATTGGATATGCTAGCCGTCAGGCTAAGCATTTTGGGGATTGAAAGGTTGGGTATTGGACCGTCTCCTTAACACCGAGTTTGCGGATGTGTCGGCTGTCAACGACGTAGCCCGCAACATCGAGATTTTCCATGAGGGTTCTGGCTACAACAAACGTAATCGTGATGGTGACCGGATTCATCCTAGAGCTCAGGGGAATGATAACAGGGGGTATTCTGGTAGGAGTCAGGATTCAAGGGGACTGATGGACAGGAGTTATGACCAGCGGGGTCATTCAGGCAGAAACTTTGAGCAGAGGCATTCAGATATGAGAGGTCAGGATCAGAGATCAGTTGGTAGGAGTGAGAATGATAGACAGGGTACTGGTAACAGTAACAACAGACAGTTGACGGATCAGTATTCCAGGGGTACTCAGCAAAACCGTTCATCTGGATCAGCTAGTCAGCACCGACCTACTGAGACTTTGCCTCCACCTCCGCTTTGCCCTACTTGTGGTAAACCTCATCCGGGGCCGTGTCGCCAAATTACTGGCGGATGTTTCCGTTGTGGCTCCAGCGCCCACAAAGTGAAGGATTGTCCAAAGGGAAACCTTAGTGCACCAGTTAACACTCCTAGGCTACCTGCTCCTACTGGTCGTGTGTTTACTACTACACGTGATCAGGCAGCCGGCACTTCAGGTACCATTACCGGCATTTTATATTTTGGAGATTTTACTGCTTTCCTTTTATTTGACACGGGTGCTACACACTCCATTATATCTACCACATTTGCTAAGAAACTAAAACTTACGCCAACATCATTAACAAATCATGTATCCATGTCAACACCTATGAGAAACCATGTAATCATTGATCGCAAATTTGTTAATTGTCCTTTACGCTTTGATGATCGTGTTTGTCCTGCAAATCTGTTACCTCTTGATATGTTTGATTTTGATATAATCCTGGGCATGGATTGGCTGGCTTTTCATAAGGCTACTATTGACTACCATGCTAGAAAGGTAATCTTTGGTAATCTGCATCATCCTGAATTTGTCTTTCAGGGTTTTCGACCTCTCAAATCCGTTAAGATCATTTCGGCTATGAAGGCTCGGACTTTAATCTCCCATGGTTGCCAAGGTTTTCTTGCCTCTGTTAAGGACACATCTTCGGAGGGTCCTAATATTGATAGCCTTCCTATTGTTCGAGATTTTGTTGATGTTTTTCCCGGTGAACTTCCTGGTCTTCCTCTAGCTAGAGAAGTTGAATTTAGTATTGATTTGGTTCCAGGTGCCAAACCTATCTCTAAGGCTCCGTACCGTATGGCACCTTTTGAATTGAAGGAGTTAAAAGAGCAGTTGCAGGAATTGTTGGAGAATGATTTTATTCAGCCTAGTGTTTATCCGTGAGGGGGGGAGGCTTCTGTTCTATTTGTGAAGAAGAAGGACGGGAGTATGCGTTTGTGTATTGATTATCGCAAGCTTAATCGTATTACTATCCGTAATCGTTATCCTCTTCTGCGTATTGATGATTTTTTTGATCAACTGCAAGGGGCCAAATTCTTTTCAAAGATTGATCTGAGGTCTGGTTATCACCAATTGCGTGTAAAGGAACAAGATGTTTCGAAAACCGCTTTCCATACCAGATATGGCCACTACGAGTTTCTGGTTATGCCCTTCGGTCTGACTAATGCTCCTGCAGTGTTTATGGATCTGATGAGCCGGGTTTTCCACGAATATCTTGATAAGTTCGTTATCGTTTTCATTGACGACATCTTGGTGTACTCTAAGTCAGCAAAAGAGCATGAGCAGCATCTACGAACTATTTTGGGGATTTTGAGACGGCAGAAGTTGTACGCCAAATTTTCAAAGTGTGAGTTCTGGCTGAACCAAGCTGCTTTCCTTGGTCATATTGTGTCTGCAGATGGAATCACCATGGATCCATCTAAGGTTGAGGCTATTACCAAATGGCCAAGACCTACCACTGTGACTGAGGTCAGGAGTTTTCTTGGATTGGCTGGTTATTACAGGCGTTTTGTTGAAGGATTTTCGAAGTTGGCCTTACCTTTGACTAAGTTGATGCGGAAGGGTGAGAAATTTGAATGGACGGATGAACATGAGGCAAGTTTTGAGGAGTTGAAACGGAGATTGGTGTCCGCTCCCATTTTGACTTTACCATCTGGTTCTAGGGGCTTTCAAATTTACAGTGATGCATCAAAGAAGTGTTTAGGTTGTGTTCTTATGCAACACGGTAAGGTAATTGCCTATGCTTCGAGCCAATTAAAACCCTACGAAGAGAACTATCCTACCCATGATCTTGAATTAGCTGTTGTTGTGTTTGCCTTGAAAATCTGGAGACATTACTTGTATGGTGAATCATGTGATATCTTCACATATCACAAGAGTCTCAAATATATCTTTTCCCAGAAGGAGCTTAACATGAGACAGAGGAGATGGTTAGAGCTTCTTAAAGATTATGACACAAATATCCAATATCATCCCAGCAAGGCAAATGTCGTTGTAGATGCCCTTAGTCAGAAATCTGGTATGATTGCTAGTTTGGAGATTAAACCCCGTGTTCTCAATGACTTAGAGCGGTTGGATGTTGAATTGTGTATACGAGGCTATGATGGATATTGGGCTAGTTTGAAGGTGGAATCAAACCTTATACTACGGATTAAGGAAGCTCACAAGGACGATGGCGAACTTTGGGCTATAGTGCAGAATGTTGAAGGGGGTAAACAATCAGAGTTCAGAGTTGATGACGATGGGGTTGTGTGATTTGAGGATCGCCTTTGTGTGCCAAATGATCCTAAATTACGTGAAGCTGTGTTGACTGAGGCTCATAGTTCCCCATTCACTATTCATCCTGGTTCTACCAAGATGTATCGGGATCTTAAGCAGCACTTCTGGTGGAATGGTATGAAGCAGGACATAGCTTTGTTTGTGGCTAGGTGCATGACTTATCAGCAGGTCAAGATTGAACACCAGAGGGCTAGTGGATTGTTACAGCCTTTAGAGATTCCTGCTTGGAAAGGGGAAGAGATCTCCATGGATTTTGTTACTGGTCTACCTTTGACTCGAAAAAGACATGATGCAATTTGGGTGGTTGTTGATCGGCTAACCAAGTCTGCTCATTTCTTACCTATTCGTATGGAATATCGTATTAGCAAATTGGCGAAGATTTTTCAGCCGGAAATTGTTAGATTACATGGTACTCCTACAGCTATTGTTTCCGATAGAGATCCACGTTTCACTTGCCGCTTTTGGAAAGGCCTACATAGAGCTTGGGGCGCTCGTCTTAAGTTCAGTACCGCATTTCATCCTCAGACAGATGGGCAGTCAGAGAGAACAATTCAGACTCTGGAAGATATGTTACGGGCTTGTGCTTTAGAATGGACTGGGAGTTGGGATGAGTATTTATTCTTGGTGGAGTTTTCCTACAACAATAGTTGGCATGCTAGCATCAAGTCAGCACCTTTTGAACTTCTATATGGTTGGAAGTGTAGGGCGCCAGTTTGTTGGAATGAAGTGGGGGAACGTTTGATTGAGGGTCCTGAGATGATTGAGATCACTAATGAGAAGGTGGCCATTGCTAAGGAGAAACTGAAAGAGGCTCGGGCACGTCAGAAGAGTTATGCTGATAAGCATCGTCGGGATTTGGAATTTAATGTTGGTGATCGAGTATTTCTGAAGGTATCTCCGTTTCGTGGGGTTAAACGTTTTGGGATCAAGGGCAAGCTTAGTCCTCGATACATTGGTCTGTTTGAGATTCTGGAGCGTATTGGAGAGGTTTCTTATCGTCTACCTCTACCTACGCAGTTATCGCATGTTCATAATGTTTTACATGTATCTCTTCTGATGGGATACAACTATCATCCATTGCATGTGGCATCTTATCCGTTTGATCAGATTCAGCCTGATATGTCTCTTTTGAAAGAACCGGAAGCTATCCTAGACAGACAAGATCGAGTCATGAGAAACAAAGTCATTCCGTTTGTGAAAATTCTTTGGAAAAATCACCCAGAGCGAGAAGCTACCTGGGAGACCAAGGAATCGATGCGAACCAGTTATCCTCATTTCATTTCATAGTATGGTATGTCTTCATTTCATTCTCATTTCAATTTCGCGGACGAAATTTTCTTTTTAGATGGGAAGAGTTGTAAAACCCAAAATTTCTAAACGTGTTAAATACCCAAAATTTATAAACGTGTTAAATACCCAAAATACCATTTAATCTTAAACTTATGAAATACAAATAATAATTATACCCTAAGTTTAATATTAAATCTTGTACATTATAAATTATAAGTTATACACTTTAAGTAAATTAAAATCTGAACTAAATATATATAACCCTTATTCAACGAATTTCATTTTTTTATTCCTAAAAGAAATATACACATTTTTGTGTAATATATATCCTTAAACTAAAATCTTGTTGCCTCCTAACTTCACACGTCCAAAAGATAAAGTGATGGGCTCAAAGGATTAGACCAAATAATCATGACAAAATAGAAGATATGCTAGTTCCTAAATTGTAGCTTCATACTCGGTTTTGCCTAACTTAAAACACGCTCCTTTCCCCATCTTGTTCTCATCACATTAAATGAATTCTTCCACAAATATTTAAACGCACACTAAACCCTAAAACCTGCAGTGGCGGCTTGGTTCCTTTTTCTCTCAATTTTCCGAACACAAGAAGGGTATAAGGGTTCGAATCGGGGTTTATCTTGGAGGTGCTTGATCGTGGGTGTTTGTTGCTGAATCAAAGGGTTTGATTCTTGCTCGTGTTCGGTTGTGGGTTGTAGACGTGGGTTGTTCTTTTGCTTGAAAGCTTTGTTCATGTCTCCGGTTGGTTTGTTTGGTATTCGATCATTGTGGTTCTTGTTGCTTCGAAACGCTATGAGGGTAACGTATTGCAAAACCTTGTTCAATACCTCTTGAATGACTTCTTTTCTGTCGTGTTTATTATTCCTAATCCAACTTGTATGGCATGATTCAAATCATATATTTTAGCCTTACATAAAATCATAAGATCACACATATTATAACGAGAAAAGAACTTGTATAGTTGGTTGAATGCATGTCTCCTAATCGACCTAAAGATCACATAAAATCATGCGACTCAACACATAAAATAACAAAATGATACGTATATATATATATATATATATATATATATATATATATATATATATATCAACAAAACGTTGTGAGATTGCTCAACTATTTTGGACGTATGAATATGACTTTAAAACTGTTATAAGCTTGTTGCATGAAATTGAATTAACAAAGGACTTGGAACATTTTTGTCTATTTTGTATGGCTTAAATCGTGTAAAGAAGCCACGACCTGTTTTCATGCAAATGGATTTTGGAATAAGTGATTTGTTATATTTCAAATGGAATTAAAAGAGTAGGAGAGCAGGTCCACAATATGTTAGCAATTTATATTTTGAAGTCGTATGTACGTATAAAATATGAATCAGTGGCATGCACTTAAATTTAGTTATATGAATTTTGTTGATATAAATAATGTTTAAAAACGTTATTAATATTTCTCAATAAACCTATGTTTTGATAATCACAAACTCAAATCAAATAAAGTCAAGATTAAGACGTAAACAAGTATTTAGTAACAAATATTTACCTCTACATCTAATATCACTTAAGGTATGCATAAACTAAGCATCTTATGCATTACATGATCAAAGGAAACCTTGTCTTAAGACATAACATTTTATAAAATGATATTAACATTTTATATATATTTGTAAATCATTTTTTGTATTGTTATATTAAACTACAAAGATATGATTTCAAATTTCCAACCAAAAAGGGCAAATTTTATCCAGAAAAACTTTTCCAACGTTCAGTAGGGCGGCTCCCTTAATTTTACTAGGCGGCCCCCTTAATCATTAAGGGGACCGCCCACTAATTAAGGGGACCGACACGCTCCAGAACAGTATTTTCTGACCCTTTAAATACTGGATCATTTCACACATTTTTCTCACCTTTTTGCACTAAAAACTTTCTGATCCAACCTCCATTTCTATATCAAAAATCCTTTGATCATATAACTCATAAGTCTTTGTTTCCTAGTGATCCAAAGCTTCATCCATTCAAGTGCAAGAAGAAGAACACTCCTCTACATCCATCTAATTGTAGTAGTGTTGTGATTAGCTATTTTCGTATTGTAGTAGTGTTAGATTGTCACACCCCCAAAATACCTGAATGGCAGCAGAATGGAATACCTGGGGGTGACTGTCATAGCACCACAGTTACAGTTACATTGAACGACCTAAAGTGTCGTTTGGAAAAATACATCGTTTGATCATTAAAACATTCAGAGTTTACAAAACATAGGTCCCAAAAATGTGTTGCAAGTTTATGAAAAACAAGTTCAATCCAGATCAAACGTTTCATAAGTGCAGGAAATATATATATGTGAGACGCATCGACTCCGCGACTCCATGAAGGTCCAAATGCATGCAAGCAGGAGCTACCTTAATAACCTGAAAATACATTGCTAAAACGTCAATACGAATGTTGGTGAATTCCATAGGTTTATAAGTTAAATCGTATGTACACTAGCCACAAGTATAAAGTAAACCGACAAAAATGTCAAAATGCTACATTGTCTCTTAAGCTCATGACCCCGAAGCTAGACATAATATTGTATTAGCCCCAAAGGAGTGTTTACCAGACACTCAAATAGTTTAGACATGAAATGCATTCGTACCCGTTGGAGCAACCCAAACACGAATGGAGGCATAACCCTCGATAGATCTATCCACTCACTCTCGCTTGGCATTATAATTAACGGTCCATGATAATAAAGGGGACTTAACTTGGTAATAAGGCAACTTAAGCAATGTATGGAATTGAATACTTGGGCATGTACAAAAGTAATTGATGCAATGTATTCTCCCCCGTGGGATTTGAATAAGTAATTGAGAACGGGGCTATGAAAACTCACCTGAAGTGATAGTACAATATGATGAAATGATCGGGACAACAAGGGGCGAACACTAGCCGCAACCTAAATGAATGAATATGATCTACTTTAGATCCTGTCGTGATGTAATGAATGCACATGCACCTGATACCTATACCACTCGTAACTTGAAAATACTAGTTATTGTCAAAGTAAAGTATTTTCCATACTTAGAAAAAATAAGTCCAACTAGACTTATAGAAACTTGTCGTAATATATCGTATATAAAATGTTAGTGTTATATTCCTCGTTTTGAAAACCTTAAAATAACGTCCAGTAGTCGCATAAATAAACCTTGGGTCGTACGTACTTCGTTAGTTAAGAATAAAATCCTTGAATAAGAAATCTAGAAAATATATCATTTAGTAGGTAGTTATATTATTTCTAGTAGTGACTAAATATATATATAGTTTTGACGATTTTAAAACGTGTATAACTTGGTCGTTTTAAGTTCATTTTCCTCGTTCTTTATATCCACGGATTCATCTTAGTATGTATTAATATATTTTCGATAGCTCAGCTCCTCTAGGTTACGTCTAACGCCTCTATTTGTCCGTCGAAAATCGTCAAACGGCATGCAGTTTTTCAGAAAAATAGTTTTCGTCAATTAACTTGCAAAAATCATAACTCCTTCGTTATAAGCTCGTTTTAATCCGTTCTTTCGCCCACGGCTTCGTTTTTGAAATTATTTTCTAAATATTTGGTTAAAAAGTACCAATCATATACTGATTTTCCCACGTTTTAAAAATATGGACAGTAGGTATATATATTGTTTCAAAAATCAATTATAGGGTTCCAATCTAGTTTCAACTTCAACCAAACCACTTTCAATCACCACAAATCTAGTCTAATCTTACCATACACCTTCTTAGGGTGTCATGGGTTCCTAAACATCATAAATCAAGTGGATCTAACAAGGATCTACCTATAATCTATTTCTAGGGTTCAAAAGTTAGATATGTATAAAATGGAGTGGTATAAATAACATATGCATGTAGATCTTGTATATACATCATATGAACATCATAAAAACTTGGTTAAATTATAAAAATGAGTTTTGTACACTTACTTGAAAGATTAGAGAGTTTTTGATGAAAAATACTTAATTATCCTTGAGGTTTTTATTTCAAAACCTTAACTAGGATACTAAATGAGCTTGATTACAACTTGTTTCTTGAATAATTTTTCTTCTTGCTTCTTGTATGGTTGTTGGCCGTGTACCCCCAAAGAGAGAAAAAGAAGATGAGTTTTTCTTTCTTATTTTGATGTTATGATACAAAATGGAAGCATATATAATGTAGATCTATCTTTTGGTCAAGTAAAAGTCAAGTGGTCTAGTATTTGGGGGGCAAGGGGCGTGATTTAGGGGTAGATTGGGAGGGGTTGGAAGAAAAAATGGGAAAAGTAAGATAGTTAGTAACTTGGTGTAAGAAAATGAGTTTATTAATAGTTTTAGGATATACCGGGTACTGAGTTAACTAGAAATAAATTTTAACGGAGTTAACCGGGACATAATAAAGTCGTAAAAATTATAAAAATATGTTGGGTACAAGTATTGAGTGTTTGGATAATTATTGTTTAAATTTTACGAAAACCGTCGTAATTAAATTAGGCGTACGATACGAATTAAATAAATTTCCAAAATACCGGGTAAATTAATAATATAATTTTTATATTATTAAAATGAATATAAAAATATATTGGGATCATAGTCGGGAGTGTCGGACATGTTAGTCACATTATTGGTCGCGTGTTAACGTTTATTTAGAAATAATTAAACGTAAAAGTTAATTATACCAAAAGTACTAATTTAAATATCCTACGAGTGGAATAGTATGCAAGTGTCATAATGATGATATGCAGACTATTTCTAGTCCGTATGAAATGTCCCAATGATAATGCATGAATTCACTCCTGAACCAATACAGTTACGCGAATTTTGAATACCCGTAAACTAAATTTACGATGAAATGAGTAATGCACATGAATAGTGGTTTTCTCTCGGAAAAAAATAGTGTCATGTGAATAGTGAAATTTTTGAATGTTTCTCGGAATATCAAATTGACCTCAAAAATGATGAATAGTAAAATGATGAATAGTGATCGGTGAATAGTAACTGATATGAATAGTAACTTTCCGAGATGAATAATGAAATTTCGACATCTGAACAAGGTCTTGAAATTACGAATTATGACAGTCTTCCCCTCTAAAAGGAACTTCGTCCCGAAGTTCAGTTTTGGTTGGTCTCTGAAGTATATTCGGTAAAAAAAACATGGATACTTGAGTTGCATTTGGTCTTCCCGTTCCCAAGTAAATTCGGGTCTTTTCAAGAATTTCAGCGAACTTTCACAATAGGAATTCGACTTTGCTTCAACCGTTCGACCTCACGGTCCATGATTTCTACTGGTTCTCCTACCAGATTTAGGTTTGTCATTGGTTTCGATTCCTTCCAATGGAATCATGAGTTACTAATCTGAAAGTCATTTCTCGGGATTTGAAATTGTGAAACATGTTTGTGTAATCTTGCAACTTTCCAACAAGGCTCAAGTCTGAGGGTTACTGGCCTACTCTGTCTGAAATTTTAAATGGTCCAGTGTACATCGAGTTTAACTTCCCGGATTTTTCTGAATGGTATCATGCCTTTCTTAGGCAGAACTTTTAACGTGACCCTACCACCAACTTGAAATTCTAAGGGTTTACAACTTATCGACTTGTAACTGATTCTTGATTTGCAGGAAATTCCTGGTTATTTCATGAGTACTTACAGGAATAGTGAGTTTGGCTTTTTCTGCGTTCAGTCCGTCAATAGATGATCAGTGCTTCTTGAGGTTCACAATGTAATATGGGTAATATATGTTGCTGAACTCTGCCAGAACTCAAATTTTATATGCCAGCTGGTCGATTCTAAAATGAATCTTAAATGGTCCAAAATACTAGAGGTTCAATTTCTCGTGTTACCCAAAATTGTCTCATGCCTCTCCAAGGCAAAGCTTTCAACTTAGTTCGTTCTCCCACTTGAATCTAGATGGTTTGCTGTTCAGGGATACTCAATCCGCATGATGTGCGTCATGCACCAACCTAACTCCTACCAGTTTCACGTTGCTTGTAACTAGTTCTTGACTTGTGAAATTTCCTTTGTTGTTCCATAGTTTAGTTCTAGACCTAGTGAATTTAACTTTCCTATTTCGGTCTGTAAATGGGTAATTGGTACTTCGACCATAGAGTGCCTCAAATGGTGTAGTCTCTACGCTCGTGCTATAACTATCGTTGCAAACGAATCTGATTTATGATAAATGGTTAGTCCAACCATTTCTAAAGTCAAGCGCTCACTTTCTGAGCATATATTTCCTATGTCTGAATTGTCCTCTCGATCTGACCATTGATCTGAGGATGATAGGCGGTGTTTACATCTAAATGGGGTTCCGAAGGAAATCTTAAAATGATTGCTAGTAGTCTGAGGTGATTCGATCACCTTGATCAGGAATAATTGAAACGGTTACAATGAATCTGGTGACTAGTTCTACAACGTTATACTTTTCGAAAAGGGCGTTATATGAAGAAGATAGAATATGGGTAACACTTTGATTCCTTGTGTTTTGGTCTAATGGGTGCTAAGACATGTGTCTTTCTTTGCCTATTGTGCTTGGTCTCCATTACTGACGTTTGTAATCGATCTATGGTGTTCCTCCTAATTTCCTTCATCACACATTCTAATATTCCTTATTGTCAAATCACAAAGCCCTAAATGCATAAGCGATGTAGTATGGTGATTTGTTTTCAAAATTTATCTCGCGATTTTTGAGTTTTTGGTCGAAACCTTTTTCTGAATAAACGAATTTAGGAAATGGAACAAGTGGTTTACTAAATAATATCTTTCTTGATGATTCAAAATTCGATAGTTATGAAATGTGACGCGATATTCAAACATGTTGTGAGTAGGACTGTTTACTAAAGTTTGATGTTTATATATTTCCCATGGTACAATGTTTTGGCTAAATATCGACTAAAAAGGGTCGTATTTGTTTGGAATAGGCAATTTCAAAAATTATTTTCTATGAGGTATGTGATTTGTATAAATACAATTTTGAAATCAACTTCATTTAAAAGTGAAAACACTAACAAGGATAAAATAGTAGGATAGGTAATGTTCGCATTAATGCATAGATGTCTAACGTTTAATTCTTGATATTAGAAAATGCCTATTGGCGATTATCTGGCAAAGCTACAAGCCTAGGTATTCAACCAACTTAAGTCCTGAAATGGTTTATCGTTGAAATTGTCATCATGTTGGCAAAATGAGGGTGTCCATTGATACTATGTCGATGAATGTCTATTTCATTTCCATATGAAGCTGGAGAGATATGCTTGGGCCTGATGCCTCTCTTGATGTATAGGTGAGGTTATCTAGAATTTCTTGAGGACACAACACTTTAGGGGAATCTATATCGATATCCATAATTCGAATCAATCATTCTTGGCGTAAATTCACTGCAGGGAAGTTTGCGTTTAGATGAGGCCATGTTTAAATGAATTGTTTTACAGTCTCAATTAGGTGCTTGGATTATTTCTATAATGTTTTTTAGCGTACCTTCACAATGTGTTTGATCCTGTAGCTCAGTCTTGCTAGTACCTTTGAATGATAAAATTTGGCAACTAGGTCAGAAATGGTGATTCGGATGGTATCGTGGTATCTTAGGATTGTTGTTGGATTATGAATTTTCTTTGTCTAGGTTTAGTAGTTCCGTAATCCTTTTATTGTTTTTCTTGTATCGAGTAATCCTCCTAGTACTTGATAGGGAAAGTCTCTCCTAAAGAAGTCAATGGAAAGTCCAACTTAATGGCTAAGTGATTGACAGGTGGGGTAAGTATCCAAGGGAAAGTTTGTCAGAAAGAAACATTTATAAAAGAGTTTACTTGTTTAAAACGCTTTTACATGAAGATTGTTATTAGCAATACTTTTAAAAAATAATTATTTACTTCATGGCATAATCCTTCCTGAATTATACATAGGTGATCAGGCTATGTATAATTGAGGACTAATGATGCGATGCTTGATTTAGTCGAAATAGTATTACTTTTCTCAAAAGTTTTAGATGGTGTTCAACGCATTGTTATTAAAAATGGTATCCTGATATTTCCTTTCAAGGTAACATGAAAATTATTCCGCGTAATAATATTAAATACTTGGTGTAATGACAGAAAATCAATTTATAGAGTGGTAACAAAATAGCATACTTTAGAAATTCTGTAAAACAATTTCCCCATAGGGTAGTAAAATAGTTTGAAACAAAATTCGTTGAATGGTGTATTGGATACGTAGGTCAATCTTATGGAATGGTAATAGTCTACTAATCCACTTTTTTAAAGAGTGTAAATATCCTAGTTCATAACAGGGCAGTGTTTTACGATTATGAAGTGGTAAAGAATATGGTAGTGATATTGAGAGCGTGAAAGATGAACGTGTCTTTAAGGCATCTACAATCAACTGAAGGGGATAGTCTATGTGTGAAAAGATATAGGGCAGAAATTTGGTGCCAATGATTTGAGTCAAGTAGGTACCACATCGAATGATGTTTGATTTTCCATGAATGGAAGCTAAATGTCTTATGGTCAGGTGAAACTTCTCGATATCCTATCATGAAAATGAGGTCTTATCCCAATGTGACTAAGCTATATCGGTCTCCGAAAAGAATATAAATTTTGTTGAGTAATTGTACCTTGATCTTTATCCAACAAGCTTATACTAGCGTGAGAGTCTTATAATATGGAATGAGCGAAAAAGTTGTAATTTGAAGTAGTGGTGTTAAGGCATGGTGTATCAATATTGGCAATCTCTGGTAGAGGGGTTTCTTTCGCATCTAAGGTCAAATATTAAGTAGGTATAGAGGTTGCTTTCGAGATTCGTTCATGAGTTATGTGTGTTCCTTCTTGGAGATATGGTTTCTGAAATTAACAACATTTATTTGAGTGAAACACTGTGAAAATTTGATCATAAATGTATTTTGGAGTGACTTTATTTGAAGTTTGTAATGAATATAGTTATGTAAAAGATGTGACTACGAAATATTTTGTATTTCGATAAAAACAATATCCCATATATATATGTCTTTGGAAAAAGGGAGTTCAAGAAGATTGTTGCTCAAACAAAAATGAGTTTTAATCCAACCATTGAAAATCAATAATTTGTCGTACTTCGTAAGGTTTGCAAGAAATCTTTTTGTTTGTACAAAAATTTAATTTGGCTTTGACTTACTTGAATTGTTATTATCTCCGAAACACGAAAACTAGGGTAGTCACTTTTATCTTGGTCAACATGACCATTTAATTGTAAAGACATCTTCGTCTTTATTAATCCTATTCTCTTACTTGCATCTTCCCAAAGTTGTAATTACATGTCAAATCTACTAATGTGACCACCTTGGTCGGTAGAGTGTTGCTAGAGTGACTAATGATGTAATCATCGACTTAGAATGTGGTGTAATCAAACTTGATAATGAAGGGAGAGTTGTGATGAGTTTATTATGATGGTATAATACCGTTCAAAGCACCTTGTTGGTTCATTGTGTCATGGAGGTATGATTCGATCATATATAAGATAATATAGAGTCCTTGTGATAGATGCCACCCTTGGGCGATTTGTTGCAGTTCTTATTGTGTTCGTGAGGCTTGTGGTGTTATTCAGAGTGTATCGTCCAAACACTCATGTGTAATCTCAAATAATTAGAGATCATCGTCTAACAATGAAGAGTAGTAGATTGTCAAGCAGTAGAGGCTCTTAAACTCTCACCAACCTCAAACCTATAAGGTGGTGTAACGTATGGTATGTCAAATAGTGGTTGCTTCTTAAGCGGTCTGTCATATATGGGTGTAGAGTCTCTGAGATGTGATGGTGTTAATAGTAAATGGAATGCTACCCTCTTTCGCACAACCTCGCGACATCTAAGAGGTAAAACTAAAGTACACACTATGGGACGACCAATAGTGTAATAAGTAGCTGACGGTGGTGGTAGTACCTGAGTAGTAAGTGCCCTACTAGTGAAGGAAAGAAAACATACTATCTTCTTTGCAATAAGCATCATAATATGTCCATTAAGATTAAGTCTGAATACTCTGCCAAACGGAAATCTAAGTATGGGCTGAATGATAGGAAAACCTTGTTCCTATAACAATTCAATGGTGCTAATGGCGGCGTAAGTGTAACTGGTAGTACAATGTAGTGGAAGATGACAAGGCATCTTCAATGTTGAAATCCGAAGAAAGGATAACAGGGTGGGTATCTGAAGACATGTCACTTGTGGACCAGGTCAACATAATCATATATATATATATATATATATATATATATATATATATATATATATATATATATATATATATATATATATATATATATATGAGTATGGGTATAAATAACTCGCAGAATGTGTGCATGAAACAAATGCATGCAAGCAGGAGCTACCTTAATAACCTGAAAATACATTGCTAAAACGTCAACACGAATGTTGGTGAATTCCATAGGTTTGTAAGTTAAAACGTATGTACACTAGCCACAAGTATAAAGTAAACCGACAAAAATGTCAAAATGCTACATTGTCTCTTAAGCTCATGACCCCGAAGCTAGACATAATATTGTATTGGCCCCAAAGGAGTGTTTACCAGACACTCAAATAGTTTAGACATGAAATGCATTTGTACCCGTTGGAGCAACCCAATCACGAATGGAGGCGTCACCCTCGATAGATCTATCCACTCACTCTCGCTTGGCATTATAATTAACGGTCCATGATAATAAAGGGGACTTAACTTGGTAATAAGGCAACTTAAGCAATGTATGGAATTGAATAATTGGGCATGTACAAAAGTAATTGATGCAATGTATTCTCCCCCGTGGGATTTGAATAAGTAATTGAGAACGGGGCTATGAAAACTCACCTGAAGTGATAGTACAATATGATGAAATGATCGGGACAACAAGGGGCGAACACTAGCCGCAACCTAAATGAATGAATATGATCTACTTTAGATCCTGCCGTGATGTAATGAATGCACATGCACATGATACCTATACCACTCGTAACTTGAAAATACTAGTTATTGTCAAAGTAAAGTATTTTCCATACTTAGGAAAAATAAGTCCAACTAGACTTATAGAAACTTGTCGTAATATATCGTATATAAAATGTTAGTGTTATATTCCTCGTTTTGAAAACCTTAAAATAACGTCCAGTAGTCGCATAAATAAACCTTGGGTCGTACGTACTTCGTTAGTTAAGAATAAAATCCTTGAATAAGAAATCTAGAAAATATATCATTTAGTAGGTAGTTATATTATTTCTAGTAGTGACTAAATATATATATAGTTTTGACGATTTTAAAACGTGTATAACTTGGTCGTTTTAAGTTCATTTTCCTCGTTCTTTATATCCACGGATTCATCTTAGTATGTATTAATATATTTTCGATAGCTCAGCTCCTCTAGGTTACGTCTAACGCCTCTATTTGTCCGTCGAAAATCGTCAAACGGCATGCAGTTTTTCAGAAAAATAGTTTTCGTCAATTAACTTGCAAAAATCATAACTCCTTCGTTATAAGCTCGTTTTAATCCGTTCTTTCGCCCACGGCTTCGTTTTTGAAATTATTTTCTAAATATTTGGTTAAAAAGTACCAATCATCTACTAATTTTCCCACGTTTTAAAAATATGGACAGTAGGTATATATATTGTTTCAAAAATCAATTATAGGGTTCCAATCTAGTTTCAACTTCAACCAAACCACTTTCAATCACCACAAATCTAGTCTAATCTTACCATACACCTTATTAGGGTGTCATGGGTTCCTAAACATCATAAATCAAGTGGATCTAACAAGGATCTACCTATAATCTATTTCTAGGGTTCAAAAGTTAGATATGTATAAAATGGAGTGGTATAAATAACATATGCATGTAGATCTTGTATATACATCATATGAACATCATAAAAACTTGGTTAAATTATAAAAATGAGTTTTGTACACTTACTTGAAAGATTAGAGAGTTTTTGATGAAAAATACTTAATTATCCTTGAGGTTTTTATTTCAAAACCTTAACTAGGATACTAAATGAGCTTGATTACAACTTGTTTCTTGAATAATTTTTCTTCTTGCTTCTTGTATGGTTGTTGGCCGTGTACCCCCAAAGAGAGAAAAAGAAGATGAGTTTTTCTTTCTTATTTTGATGTTATGATACAAAATGGAAGCATATATAATGTAGATCTATCTTTTGGTCAAGTAAAAGTCAAGTGGTCTAGTATTTGGGGGGCAAGGGGCGTGATTTAGGGGTAGATTGGGAGGGGTTGGAAAAAAAAATGGGAAAAGTAAGATAGTTACTAACTTGGTGTAAGAAAATGAGTTTATTAATAGTTTTAGGATATACCGGGTACTGAGTTAACTAGAAATAAATTTTAACGGAGTTAACCGGGACATAATAAAGTCGTAAAAATTGTAAAAATATGTTGGGTACAAGTATTGAGTGTTTGGATAATTATTGTTTAAATTTTACGAAAACCGTCGTAATTAAATTAGGCGTACGATACGAATTAAATAAATTGCCAAAATACCGGGTAAATTAATAATATAATTTTTATATTATTAAAATGAATATAAAAATATATTGGGATCATAGTCGGGAGTGTCGGACATGTTAGTCACATTATTGGTCGCGTGTTAACGTTTATTTAGAAATAATTAAACGTAAAAGTTAATTATACCAAAAGTATTAATTTAAACATCCTACGAGGGGGATAGTATGCAAGTGTCATAATGATGATATGCAGACTATTTCTAGTCCGTATGAAATGTCCCAATGATAATGCATGAATTCACTCCTGAACCAATACGGTTACGCAAATTTTGAATACCCGTAAACTAAATTTACGATGAAATGAGTAATGCACATGAATAGTGGTTTTCTCTCAGGAATGAATAGTGTCATGTGAATAGTGGAATTTTTGAATGTTTCTCGGAATATCAAATTGACCTCAAAAATGATGAATAGTGATCGGTAAATAGTAACTGATATGAATAGTAACTTTCCAAGATGAATAATGAAATTTCGACATCTGAACAAGGTCTTGAAATTACGAATTATGACAGATATTTGTAAAAGTGTTGTGCGAATTTGTTGATTATAGAAACTAGGTGTGTTGAAAAGTAGTTTAGTAGTTGTGACTTAGTTGTGCATAGAAGAAGGTGTGAAGTTGACAAGGTGTGAAGAAGGTGTGAAGTCTTGAAGAAGTTGTGAAGGTGTAAAGAAGGTGTGAAGTCTTGAAGATGTTGTGAGATTGGTTCTAGCTATGATTAGAACTCGACATTTAGCTTAGTGTCGTTAACTCATGTAAGCCAAGTGTGTAAGGTTTCTCCACCATAAGGAGTTTGTTGACATAGTGAAGAAAACTCTCGAGTGTGGTACTCGGGGACTGGAGTAGGGCAAGGAAGGTGTCCTTGTAGCCGAACCACTATAAATTCGCGTGTTGTGGTTTGATCTTTCTAACTCTATCTTTTCTTCATTATATTTCAATACTTTCATTATTAGATTAGAATTGCATATATTTGTTGTTACCTGAATTCACTTGAGATCGAATCGAAAGTTTTTAATAAGCTACAAAATATTTTGGTAATAAATTTAAAAGGACGTAAAACTATTCAACCCCCCTTCTAGTTTTCCACAATTGGTATCAGAGCCACGTCTAGCAAGATTTTTAAAATATATTGTATTTTAAAACTTGTAACGATCTATGGAATCTGAAAAATATTTAGAAGGGTAATCTATGCAAAGACCACTATTTGAAAGTGATGGATTTTTATATTCGAAAAATCGATTCTAAAACTTATGTGAAGTCAAAAGATCTAGATCTTTGGCATGTTATTACTAATGGTGATTTTTTACCTATTTAAAATAACCCCGAAACAAAGAAAGATGAAATCGTACCTTTTGAAAAACAAAATGATGATTTAAAAAGAAAACTTGCTAAAAATAATTAAGCAAAAATGGTTATTTATAATGCGCTACCATGTAAAGAGTACGAAAGGATCTTTATGTGTGAAACCGCAAAAGAAATTTGAAACTCTTTACTAATAACTCACCAAGGTAATAGTCAAGTCAAAGATAATAAGATAGATCTACTTGTTCAACAATATGAGCAATTCACGATTCCAGAAGAGGAATCAATTGATAATGCTTTTGCTAGATTTAACACTATCATCACAAGTTTAAAAGCACTTGATGAGAATTTTTCTAATAGTTTCTTAGGGCTCTTCACCCAAAATGGTGAGCTAAAGTGACGGCTATTGAAGAATCAAAGAATTTGTCAACATTGCAACTTGATGAATTAATTGGAAATTAAAAGTCTACGAAGCAATTATAAAGAAGGATTCCGAAATGGTCAAAGGAAAACGAGAGCAAAGCAAGTCAATCGCCTTGAAAGCTAGAAAGGAATCTAGTATCGAAGATAGCTCATCTTCCGAAAGTGATGACGAAGAATACGCCATGGCCTTAAGAGATTTCAAAAAATTCTTTAAAAGGCGAGGAAGATTCGTAAGACAACCACATGATGAAATGAAAACATTTCAAAAGAATAAGGATGACAAGAACAACAAGAATGAAAGGAAATGTTTCAAGTGTGGTGATCCAAATCACCTTATTGGAAAATGTCCAATGATGACAAGAGATCAAAATCAAAGAGCATTTGTTGGAGGAGCTTGGAGTGATAGTGATGAAGATGAGAAAGAAACGACAAAAGAAGAGAAGTGTCTTATGGCGAATACATCAAATGAGGTACGTTCTGAAACCGAATATTTTAGTGATGAAAGCTTATCATTAGATAAAAAAGACCTAGATAATGAATATAATAGACTATGCAAATTAGGACAACTAGTAATGGCCAAAAACAAATCACTAAAATACATAAATAATCAATTGGAAAATGAAGTACTAGAACTAAAAATTAAAATACATCAACTTGAAAAAGGTAAAGAAATTTTTGAAGAATATAAATCATGTCAAGAGATTAAAGGTGAAAACGAAATACTTAGAGAAGAAATTCGCAAACTTGATAAATTTGAAAATAGTAGTCACTCACTTAGTAAAATAATATGCATTCAAAGAGTATCCGGAGATAAAACCGGTTTAGGATTTAACTCAAACGAAACTTCAACAAGCGAGATTAAAAATGTCAAATTCGAAAATGAACTTAATGAACAAAAACCTCTAAAATCTAATCCTAAGTATATACTTATTAATGATAGAAAAATACCTCTTGCCAACAATAAAGAAGTTAAAGCTTTCTATAAACCGTCTTTAAAAACCGAAGTAGGATCTTCTAAACCTAAGACAAGATCTAAAACTCCACCACCTAGAAAACCAAATAATCCTCATCCTAGGCCTAAAACACCTCAACCAAGAAGAAACCAAAATAGGCAAAACTACAATAATAATAGTAATCAAATGTGGAACGATCAACAAAGCTACAATCCTTGGGGTATACTACCACCTTTCATGCATCCTAGTCAAATGTTAAACATGTTTGGACCAAACAACTTTGGACCAAAGAGGCAATGGGGACCGAATAGCTAGATGAACACTCCTTGAGGCAATCTTGAAGTTTTCTCACCATAGACATTTTCAAAGTCTATATGTCATCTTGAAGATTTTGAAGATTTTTGTTGAAGACCGCCGGGTACGCCATTCTTTCACAACTCATTGCCGTGCTTAGTTAAATATCCTTTGGTTGATTACGTTGTTTGTATAGATATACATATATTCTCATACTTATTATATATATATATATATATATATATATATATATATATATATATATATATATATATATATATATATATATATATATATACGCTTGCACATAACCTAGATACGTCATTAGTTGACTTTCTAGAACTCCAGGAAATTGTTCGTTATCGAACCCTTTCCTTCCCCCTCGTGTTACCTTTGACCTTTTACGTTCAACACGAAATTCTATTATGTCCACTTTTAGAAGACTCATGATGATGAAGGGATATGAGTTAAGTGGACTATTATCATGCAAGAACGCCTTCGCACGTGAACACTATGGATGAAACAAACTCATTTCGCCGACTATATTCTATCTACGTTATCATCTCTCAAACCTCACCTATGAACCCATCATTCACTCACATTTATACTTATATATATATATATATATATATATATATATATATATATATATATATATATATATATATATATATATATATATATATATATATATATATATATATATATATATATATATATATATATATATTCACATATTCCCGAACACATCTCAAACCCCTCATCAACTTAACACTTTGATCATTTTATCCAAAATTGTCAAAGGTACATTTTAATTATCGAAACGGTAATTAAAAATTGTTAAGTATTTTATCATCGTGCCAATAAACGCTTACGTATTTTTGATATATTATAAATCTAATTATATATGTATAAATATATTTGTTCTAGAAACTAATTCCGCGAAAATTCAAAATTCAAAGGGCGGCCCCCTTAATAATTAAGGGGACCAGCTTGTTATCGAGGGCGGTCCCCTTAATGTTTAAGGGGGCCGGCCATCTGACACTTTCAAATTCGTTTTCCACCTAAAATCCATTCCCAAACACTCCATTTGGTCATATACTCCTCCCTCACCACTGATGTGAACGAACCAAAACAACCAAAACCACCAAAATCCTTCACCAAATCACCAATCCGGGGTTGTTTCGCAAGGGGAAAACGTTAACCAAATGTATAACAACATCTTTTGTAAGTTTTCCAACATACATTTCATCACATTTCATTCAATTTGATGTCTAATCAATAATTAGGTATTTTATTAAAATTTATTTCAATTCGAATTTTTGTGAAATAGAAGCTAGGAATTGAACAAACAAATGCTCCCCATAGGATTAGAATGATGTATTGCAACTCAAACTTAATATAACACATCAATTTGTCAAAATCTTTAATCGCCCATAAACCCTTGCTAAATTTCATTTTTCAAAAGACACATTGTTGATATAACTCTTAAAAACTAGTTAAAACTTACTATATTATATTGGTTCAATGTTGTAAACAATCAAAACATACTTCTCAATTCGTTATAAGGTTCATGAAGACAACATGGGCGTTTGGTTCATGAACAAATTATAATTATATGTAGTTATTTGAAACTTAAAACTAGCTCATAAAATTTGTTAAAACTATTAGAGTCAATAGATGTCATCAAGATATATAATCAATATATATATTGATGTTTTAGGATATTTTTGTCTAGTTAAGGGAGCGTTTGGTTTATCTTGAAAAAGATATTTTGAAAATGAAAATTCACATTTTAACCTTTTAAACATGCTTATGTTGTGTCAAACTCTTATGAAAAAGCAAGATATATAATCTAATATATATCTAGCCTTACTTCGAAATGAATTATGATATCATATTTTTTGACATCATATCTTCTAAACGAGTTTAAAATCAAAATACAAGGAACATTGTGAAACTACTTCATAGAATATTTTTTTTTTGGTCAAAGTAGAATTTCGTTCCACATATATTGCATATATATATATATATATATATATATATATATATATATATATATATATATATATATATCATATGCATGATAGTGGTTTTTGTCTTAATTTTATTTTTGTTGTTATATTGTTTAGGTGAAAATGCCAAAGACCACGGTTGGTGATGTCTCCAAAACCAAACAATACATTCCAAAAGTTTCATCTACTCCCGGCATGTCTCCTTCAGTTGCATGTTTCTATCCTCCCATTGAAAATAGAAACATTCACGAAGGAAGAATTGTCGATCCATCTTTTCTACGACTCTGATCAAACCGAACGAATGTTCTCCAATATTCGTTTTGAATGTCTTTACCAAATCAATGAACCAATCATTCCTCGTTTTATCCTCGACTTCTATAGCCAAGTGACGGTGCAAACCGATCCATATGGTCATCTCCTTATTTCCTTCATGATCCAAAATCAATTCATCACTCTTACTCTTGCTCAATTTGGACAAATTCTTAGAAATCCGTATTCTCAAATGAATGGGATCTTTCCTCTCTTGAAAGAAATCGTCCTCAGGATGGTCTATACTATTCTGAGATTCCTAGTCCTGATGACATTCGTCAACTGCTTGAACTAGAACGTCGTACGACTAGTCGAGTAATCAAGTTGAAGAATGTCGATATTCATGCAAATCAAATCCTCCTCAAAGAGCTAAGCCACGATATGAAAAAGTGGGAAGAACTCATTCCCGAAAATGTGTTTGGTACCGGTGGTCACCGTGATCATGTCACGGCAAGCATTGCCCACATGTTATATTGTGTAATTGCTGAAGAGCAATACAATTTGGCTTATCTTTTTGTTCATCGAATCATGTCCGCCAAAAACACCCCAAATGCCAATCTTCCTTACGGTATGTTCCTTACACGACTTTATCGTTATGTCATGGAACATTACCATCATCTTCAAAGAGATTACTACGTTCAAATCCTTCCTACTTTGAACCAACTCACTCTTGTTCGTACTCGTCGTTCTCGAAGTGACAAAGGAAAATCTCGTGTTCCTTTGTATTCTAGGCCTCGTGGGTCTACATCTCATCGTGACGATGATGATGAGGAGGAGGAAAACACCTCACGTGTTAGTACTCCATCCCCCACGACCTTTGTTGAAAATCTTTCCGATATTGACGATACCGAATATCAAGTTCCTCTTCCTCATGAACGTACCGATGAGCTTCTCTTCACTCGTCAAACGTCCATTATCAACCGTCAACAACAAATGCATGAAGAAATTCGAGGAGGATTCAAATCCGTTGGAAAGATGTTTAGGAAGATGATTGGGAAGAAGAAGAAGTAGATGATATTGATGTATTGCTACTTATTATTATTAGTTTCTATTAGACATTTGTATGGTTTGTTATTTGTACGATTTATTCGGAAATACTTATGTTATCTCTTGTTTATTTCTTGGATGATGTTTAGACTTTAACTATTATCATGCTACTATCTTAATGTTATGCTATGTTTCTTTTCAAAGTGGAATATAATATGTTAATTTGCATGCAAAATTTGGTCATATATATATATATATATATATATATATATATATATATATATATATATATATATATATATATATATATCATCATTCCTAGAGTATATACTTCTAACAGAGCTTGCTGGAAATACACACTTGAAAAATCACCCATTTCTGCAAATTTTGGGTTTCTGGTCATCTGGGAAAACACCAGATGGGCGGCCCCCTTAATTTCCTAGGCGGTCCCCTTAATCATTAAGGGGGCCGGCCTACAATTAAGGGGATCTGGAACTGGATTTACTGTTTTCTTTTACATCTTGTGAACCCTTTCTCTAGTATCAGCTACCGTTTCCCATTTTAACCCAACTGATTTTAGAATCTCATTCAACCATTTCAAATATTTACCTAAATCAACCATTTCCATACTATAAATTCCCTCCATAATCACCATTCTTCATCTCATCATTTCTCATCCAAATTACCATGACTCCACCAAGCACCTCAAACTCCAAGGCCTCTAAGAAACAAAAGCTTGTGATCATCCCTCCAAAACAACTCTTCATTGACTTAACAAATGAAGATAACAAAACTCCATCACCTCCACCAAAATGCTCATCTCCAAATGCACCTAATGCATCATCCAAAACACCTTCCACTCATGGAACTTCCTCATACTTCATACCCTCAACCTCATCAATCAATGACTACATCAATTCACACTTGTCACCACAAGTATCATCACCACATCCTACACAAGAACCGATTTCCACCCATCTTACCATCTCACTTTCACTAATAACACCACTTGATGCTCATCTCTCATCTCCACCAATTACACCACCATTCTTTGTTAATCCCGTGCCTTGGAGGTTACTTGAATCCCATGGGGATACTTGTCTTTGTTGCATCCACAACCGAACCGTTATCTTTGGTCTTAGAGATGAAATTCAATATATGTTTTCATATATTGAACATTTGCTTACTAACCCACCACCACCACCAACTCCACCATCCTCTCCAATTATTCCTCCACCACAATTCTCACCCATTCCTCCACCATCACCATCATGCTCTCCAAATTAAGCATATGATATGCTTAATAAATAAAGTCTTTACCACCCTTTTGCTTGCAAGCTCTATGAAGTCCATGTACTCTTTGCATGATGAAGTATTCTTCTAGTTGTTAGTTTATGTAATAGCCATCCTACTTGTAATCTTTATTATTGCTACTTGTATTGTTGTGTCTTGACACAACCATTGCTTTAATATGAATGCTTATTTTCAAACATGCTTAATTATATTCTTATCACCTTATATATGTTTGCATGTATATACTTGTGCTTCTAGTATTTTTGTTTTGCAAAGCATTCCATAGCTCGTTCTCTTGATGCCCCCAAATGAGGGGGGGTACACATCAAGGGGGAGATATCTTCCTGTCAAATTTTCACGTTTGAAAATTGTCGGCATAACCTTTTTGATTCTACAAAAAGGGGGAGAAGTAAATATAAACTCACTAAAATACTGGTTTAAACACTAATTGTTGAGTTAATGAGTTTAAGTTTTGTAATCATCAAAAAGGGGGAGATTGTTGATATAAATAATGTTTAAAAACGTTATTAATATTTCTCAATAAACCTATGTTTTGATAATCACAAAACTCAAATCAAATTAAGTCAAGATTAAGACGTAAACAAGTATTTAGTAACAAATATTTACCTCTACATCTAATATCACTTAAGGTATGCATAAACTAAGCATCTTATGCATTACATGATCAAAGGAAACCTTGTCTTAAGACATAACATTTTATAAAATGATATTAACATTTTATATATATTTGTAAATCATTTTTGGTATTGTTATATTAAACTACAAAGATATGATTTCAAATTTCCAACCAAAAAGGGCAAACTTTATCCAGAAAAACTTTTCCAACGTTCAGTAGGGCGGCCCCCTTAATTTTACTAGGCGGCCCCCTTAATCATTAAGGGGACCGCCCACTAATTAAGGGGACCGGCACGCTCCAGAACAGTATTTTCTGGCCCTTTAAATACTGGATCATTTCACACATTTTTCTCACCTTTTTGCACTAAAAACTTTCTGATCCAACCTCCATTTCTATATCAAAAATCCTTTGATCATATAACTCATAAGTCTTTGTTTCCAAGTGATCCAAAGCTTCATCCATTCAAGTGCAAGAAGAAGAACACTCCTCTACATCCATCTAATTGTAGTAGTGTTGTGATTAGCTATTTTCATATTGTAGTAGTGTTAGATATTTGTAAAAGTGTTGTGTGAATTTGTTGATTATAGAAACTAGGTGTGTTGAAAAGTAGTTTAGTAGTTGTGACTTAGTTGTGCATAGAAGAAGGTATGAAGTTGACAAGGTGTGAAGAAGGTGTGAAGTCTTGAAGAAGTTGTGAAGGTGTGAAGAAGGTGTGAAGTCTTGAAGAAGTTGTGAGATTGGTTCTAGCTACGATTAGAACTCGACATTTAGCTTAGTGTCGTTAACTCGTGTAAGCCAAGGTGTGTAAGGTTTCTCCACCATAAGGAGTTTGTTGACATAGTGAAGAAAACTCTCGAGTGTGGTACTCGGGGAGTGGAGTAGGGCAAGGAAGGTGTCCTTGTAGCCGAACCACTATAAATTTGCATGTTGTGGTTTGATCTTTCTAACTCTATCTTTTCTTCATTATATTTCAATACTTTCATTATTAGATTAGAATTGCTTATATTTGTTGTTACTTGAATTCACTTGAGATCGAATCGAAAGTTTTTAATAAGCTACAAAATATTTTGGTAATAAATTTAAAAGGACGTAAAACTATTCAAACCCCCCCCCCCCTTCTAGTTTTCCACAAATTTTAATATGTCATTTTGATCTAGACAAAAAAAATGGTTATTAACATGAATGAATAAAAGGAAAGCTTGTGGTGTCATATTCTGGGTTGTCGCGGTCTAAAATAATGAAAGTTACTAAAAGTGGAAAGCATAATAAAATGAGTAACCTAATTCATATGACTTAAAGTAATACATTATAATTTATTCATATAGGTTCCATGAAGTGGGAATGATCCTTTTGGCTTGACTTGTCATTTTCTGTTCGCGTGCTTTGAATAAGGTACAAATATTCTGACCTTTTCAGTAAAGGTTTCTCATGACTTTCTCTTTTCCTTTTGATCTTCATCTGTTTAGGATTCCCTATGCCATTGCTATGATCCCTTTTCTATTTGAACCTTTGTTATCTGAACCACTTGCTATTTGAACCTTTGATATTAAACTATTGAATTATGAACCTTTGATATTAAACCTCTGATTAAATCTGACATATATACCATCTGATATGATCTGTATAATCTGAACCTCTTATTTATCTGGACATTAATTCTGATATATGATCTGAACCTTTAATTAACCATTGACCCATTCAGTATGAAACCCGGGCTATCACTAGGCATGGGGGTTCCATGTCCATAACATTGATGCACCGATATTATGACTCCAGTGTGGTCGAGTGATTTTCCACAACGTCCCTTTGATTTGGTCTGCATGTGAATGGTAAGGGACGTATGGATGCATCCTAGATCTGTTATCTTTTATCTTTTATATGTTATCTGTTATCTGGTGAATGTGGCTGTGTGTGCAATACGCGTCCTTCACAACCCATTGAGGTCACCCCTCTGATTACATCTGATATTCTGAGGCCTCCCCTCTGGATTTCATATGAGGCTACTGATGATATTATCTGATCTGTTCTAGGCACATGGTTGAAATACTGAATATTTACCTTAACCTAAACCTAAACTTGAAGCTTAAAACTGGACTTTTACTTATTGTTACATGTTCTTCACCTTACCATTATTATCACCTTTTGCTATGACATCTGATATTTCTTTTGTACTACATTTCTGATTCTGTTATCTATTCCGTTATTCCGTTTGCTTTGATTATATATCTGTTCACTGAGCTTTTGAAGCTCAGCCGCATTTCTTTTCTTCCGCGGCAGGTACTTAAGCTAGGAGCTGGGGTTTAGCTTTGGGGATTGAGAGCGATGTGTGGACTTACCCTTAGACTTCTTAGCTTGGATTTTTGATACTTATCATTTGATTTTGGATTATTTAGTACTCTTGTTGGTTACTTTCATTTGGAGCACTTGTATTGATAAGTCATGTTGACTTACTTCTTTTGGTTATTTATGTAAGACTTCCGTTGCTTTGTTATTGAATGTTTTTGAAATGACACCATTTATTGTGATACTTTTACCCTTTTCAGGTTGGGGTGTTACAATTGTCTTTGACTTTCTAAGATTTCTTGAAGTATATGATATAACTCGTAAATACTTACTAATATAAATGAATTAAAAATGCAACACTTGATCTAAATGAAATAAAAGGAAAATACTAGAATCAGGGGTGTTAAAAAATATCCTTACTCGGATATCCGAAAAATTGATCGGAATTGATTCGAAAACTAGGATACATGAATTCTCACTTTGGAACTCATATATAAGTTATATAAAAATTTAAAATATTTGGATACCTAATTTTCGGATGTTCGGATACAAAAAACCATTATCTGAAACATTAGATATCTGAAATTCCTAGATCATATTTTCTGCTTTAGGCCTCCAAAGGACATGAGATGACCTTGGTTATGATGGAAAATGTAGGGATAAATTTTAATAAAATTCTTTAACAATTAACAGAAAAAACAAGCAGTGGAGGGATAAAACCTTAAAAACAGTTTTCCAAGAACAAGTGATCCATATACAACGTGCGACTGGTTGATCCTTTCATAGTTATTGCACACTAGCTCTCAAGCGATTGCAACAACGTGCGACTGGTTGATCTAAGAAGCAACGGCGAACAATCCAATTGCTTGAAAACATAACACATGATTGTGTTATGTTTGTATGATGTCACGGCCAAACAGAAGGGAGGGGGATTAGGGTTTTGTGGAATAACAATTATTTTGAAACCTAATTATGCTCTTCTATTTGTACGCTTCTCTAAAAGATAAATACCATATTTAAATTTAAGATAATCACAAAAAATAAATTGATGAAGCGAAAAGTGTACCGCTTTTCAGGGGTCATTTAAGGCCAAAGTCGAGATTATTTGATCAAATATTGCCCTAAATCGTTCCTTTTGTAATTTTAGGTACTTTTGAGAGGAATTTTACAAAAAGAAGCATTTTGGACGTTTTTGGAGCGAAAAAGTGCAGAAAACGACAAAGTCTCAAAAGCATGCCGGAAATTGCCTTTGACGGCGTCACAAGGTATTAGTGACGGCGTCATGAGTTGATAAAAGGGTGGATAAATCAAATACACGTGACACGCCAGAATGTTTTGTGAAGAGGGTCTGACGGCGTCATGAACAAAAATTCCAAGGCTATCAAGAGTAATTGTAAAGAGTGACGGCCCAGAACCCATAAAGAGTGACGGCTTCAGAAGTGGATCTAGGCAATACGAGTTTAATTTGGCGGCGAGTTGACGGCGTCAGACTTAACTCTTGAAGCCGTCAGATTGTAAAATCTATATATAGTTTTCTAGTTTTCATTCATTGTGTGCAACATTGAGGGAATAAAACCCTAGACGAATTTTCCAGCCATTTTAAGGGTTTCAACCCTTTGTTTCTTCCATGTTCAATTGAAGATAAGTACTCTACCAAATCATTCAATATGTCTATGTGTTGTTTGATTATATCTTACGCTTGTCTTCTCTTTAACATGATAGGCTAGGTTTCTTTCATGTTTGCTTAGATGTAATGAAACCTAGATGTTAATTATTGGTTGATGGTTTATTTATAATTGTTGGGGATGAATGAATTCGATGTTAGGCTTAAGAAAACTGGCAGACCTCCATTTGGTAACTTGCTTAAACGTCTTAAGAAACATGATCGGAGGTGTACTACGATTATTTGGTTATATTTAATGCTTAGGTAACTTCCAGGGATACCATGTTAGGAGCTTTTAGTCGGCTCGACATAGGATTGAGGTTGAAGCCTATAGAGTTAGGGAAGATCGTACACGGCCCTACGACTAGTATTAAGGAATATAACCCGTCATCCATGCAATTATAACAAGTTAATCAACCGGTAAAAGATATCTAGGGAGTAATGAAATCTAAGTAAACACATTTTCTCTCATTATTATTTACACCACAAATTAGTTTAAGCTTATTTTATATTATTTTGATTGCATCTTTAGTTAATTGGGTTAGTTGACTAGCAACTAATTTCGCCCACTCCTTCAAAACCCGAGATTTTACTTGCTTTCCTTAAAATATAAAAATACAAAAAGAGACATCCTTCATCCCTAGACCTAGTTTAGTAGAATTTTAACCCTAGCGAACACTATTCCTAGAGTTGAACGATCAATCCCCCGGTACTTGTCACTATACTATACTACAATGAACATGTACACTGCCTGGTGGGGATTGCAAGCTTCTCAAGATCCCTTGAGAGGTAAAACCTTTTGCGAGGGTGCAATTCCACGCATCAAGTTTTTGGCACCGCAGCCCGAGGAATAGTTATTGTTTAGGTTGAAATTTATTTTAATTAGGTCTACTCATTAGATTCATATCAAGTGAGATTTTTGTTTTCTTTTTATTAGCTTTCTTGTAGTCTAAATTTCTCTTTGTGCCCTTTGTTTGTAAAACCATTTTCAATTGTCACTATGGCGGACGAAATCCCATTTAGATCACTGAAAATAGAGGAACAAGTATATTTCACTAATAGATTTGCTTCTTATCATTCCAATGATTTTTTGTGTGATCTTAGTAACATCCAAGAGGAGTTGGGGGTAAAGTTAGATGGGTTTGATGAATTCTATGGATGTGTGATTTCTATTAGACGATCATTATCAGGATCAATTCCTTTTAGTGAGACCCGTTGGATGAATTTTGAGAAAAGCTTCCTAACCATGACCCATAAGTTCAACGAATTGGTGGATTCATATGAGCAAGATGACCTAGTTTCTAAGAACATGAACTTAGAATCAAACCAAGATTATGAGATGGTTAGTGTTGAACTACCTAATTGCATGAGCGGGATAGATTTCACCAAAACATACGACACACATGAGGTTAGAGTTGAGCCACCTAGTTGCATGTCATGGTTAGGCACTACCATAATACAAGAAGAACACATAGGTGATATTGATGTGATGGAAGAGATAGTAGAAAACCCAAGCCCACTAAGTACCTCGCAAGTCCTACCATCATTTGAGGCATACACATCGCCCGTGACTTACCCGGAAGAAGTAGCAGAGACTATAGGAACCCCAATTGAGGTAGAACCCTTGGACCAAGCACCACTAGAGGATATAGGTTTGAATACTGGTAGTGATAACCTTACTCTTAGTTCTAGGGAATTTCCTGCTGTTGATGAACTGGAATCTCAATCTTTACACAACTTTCCATCCTTAGATATATTTCTAGGATACAAAAGAGGAACCAACCCACCCATCAACCAATATTACCCGGTTAGTTTTAGGATGAAGGAAGCCATTCACTCACCCCCTTCACCTCACGTGGCATATTTCCACCCTAAGGGTGTGTATCGTTACTTCCACCCGCACTTAATCCAAAGTGTAGGGAAAACCTCCCCTATTTCCGTTAAATAAGGGTAGAGTCAGGCTCATGACTCGAACAAAAACAATCGCTTCTTAGGAGGCAACCCAACCAATGTTTTAAATTGTTTGATGTTTTTATTTTATTTATTTGTTTGATTGTTTGTTTATTTGATTTTATTTGTTCCCGTATGCATGTTTTATTTTTATTGTTTGTGGCTCATGTTTCAAAGTAAATTGTGAAAATGCTTTATTTTGTTTTTAACTTCGTCTTAACTACATATAAAGGTACTAGCTTCATAACCCGCCCGATGGGCGGGTACGCTTCATAAATTTGTTTGACAAAAATTATATTGCTCGTCTATTATATGTAAACCCGAAAATTAATTTTGTGTCATGGCATACATGTACATGGGAACAAAATATCGAGTATTGACTTTTTTAAAAGGCTATTTGAAAGTAAACAAATTGAGAAGATATAATAACACTGCTCATATATTATAATAAACGCACTAATGATAAGCGTCATAATAAACCAAATACATAAAGTTTATTCATATGCGAAATAATACTTCTTTGTATACAACGTTTGATGTGTAGTTCGCATATGCGCCATCTTTGTCACAACAAAGAATCTTTAAACCTTTTTTCGTCTTCACTCTTGAAACAGCAACATATAGTTGTCCGTGTGTGAATACCGACTTTTGTAGAAATAGGCCAACCTGAGACAACGTTTGACCTTGGCTTTTATTAATCGTCATACCAAAACAAACCTGAACAGGGAACTGTCTCCTATTCAATTTGAATGGCATTTTGCTGTCCGTGGGTGTAATGATCATTCTAGGTATTGCACATATATTGCCAAGTTTTCCACCAGATATTATCTTGCCTTCAATGACATTCGTTCCCATTCGTTGGATTTGCAACCTGGTACCGTTGCATAGTCCGGCCTTTTGATCGATGTTTCGCATACACATGACAGGTGCGCCAACCTTTAATGATAACCTGTGGTGTGGAAGTCCCGACATTTCTATAGTATTTAGAAAATCCGTTGTGTATATCTGTTCATCGAAAATTGTATCCATATCAAGCACAGAAATTGAGTCTGAACTTTCGTATACTTTCTCTTCACCTGGAATTAAAGATAGCATTTGATCGTTTATGATGTCAACCAATTCGTGCGTTGGGGCAAGAATTGCTCGTTCTTGAAAATAAGCAGGACAATTCAAGTTGTCAACCAAATCAGGATATGTTTGTTGAATAATGGAACCAACATGATCTTCCGAATTAGCAATCAACATATCTTTCGGAAACTCGACAACTGAATCACCATCATTATTACAACCAATCTTCCCATTGCCTATATCTAAAATCCAGTCAGCAAAGTCTTGTATTTCCTTTCTCTCTGATTCTGATGAACCTAAACCCAACCTCATGTTAACGGTCAATTTCAATACCGTGCAATCAGTCCAAAGATATGAAGAGTTTAACGTGGCGTGTACTACATCTTGTCTGGTTGCACCGGGTATAACAGGAAGAATTTGACGAAAATCTCCACCAAACAAAACAACTTTCCCACCAAAAGGCTTATCAGAAGGCTTTGACATATCTTCTCTACATATGTCTCTTAAAGTTCTGTCAAATGCCTCAAAACAATATCTACTCATCATAGGTGCCTCGTCCCATATAATCAACTTTGTTTGCCTTATCAAATCAGCAAGGTCGCTATCGCCTTCAATGCTGCACAGTGAGTCCTCGACAACATTAATGGGGATAGCAAACCTAGAATGGGCAGTTCTTCCGCCTTCCAACAAAAGGGCAGCAATGCCACTTGATGCCACGTTTAATACGATTTCACCTTGCGAACGTAATGCAGCAGACATTGTTTTGTATAGATATGTCTTACCGGTACCTCCGTATCCGTAGACAAAGAACATGCCGCCCTTGTTGTTTACAGCAGCGTCCATCACTTGTGCATAGATTGATTTCTGCTCGGATGTCAAGCTGCTGAACAATTGCTCATGTTGTTCTCGTAATTCGTCTTTGTTGTATGCCATCTCGTCATAAATCAATCGGTTATACCCTTCCATTGTGTGCTCTTGATCAGGGTATGGCATGTTTTGAATTTTCTTTAGACTTCTGTTGTTACACAAAAGCATGTGTTCAATATAAGTGAGGCATATGTTATACCTCTGAACGTCTGAAAGCTCAAGACCTGCATATTTAATAAGAATGCGCACTAATTATTTTGTTGCATATGTTGCTATCGAAGTATAATAAACCATATAGAGACACTTTTTTGCACTTTCATTTACAGATTGATCGGTATGAAATGACAGTGAATAGATTAGATATTGGAATCACTTTAAGTGTTGAGCTATTCTCATAAGTCAAGACACTTTGAAAAAGTATTATTAAATTCTTTGTTGTAGTTTAATGATGAAGAAACAATATGTGAAATTGCAGATATCATATGTTAGCCTTCTGAATATTTTAGATGAGGTAAAAATTTTATAATCATAATAACAATGTTGGTTAAAAAATGTATACAAAACATTTGAAGCATTATATAAAACTTGATTGAATATGATTTGTAAGTTAGTCGACAAAATAAAGTACCTGGATCGTTGCGTTTTTTTCGCTCAACACGTTCAACATCTTCAGCCAACACATGCCACGTTTTCTCCCATACAACCTCTGGTTGAGACATGCTGTCAGTCATGATGAGCATAACAAAAAATGACCGCAAATAATCCCCCATTCCCCAAAGACTCGCTTCCAAAATACCATCGATATACTCCTTGTCGTTCTCCAACAGGCCACGGGCAATGCAAGCGTCCTTATACGTAGGATAAACAACATCATTATATGTCTTAAACTCAATCCATTCCTTAACACCTCTCATCTTGTTAAGCAAAATACGTAAGTAAAAAAGCTCTCCCCAAGAAGGAGGAACGTGATGTATACGTCCAAGGCTTTCACCTCTTTGTCTTAGTTGCCATTTCAACTCTTGAGGTTTCCAAACATAATATTTAGGAAATTCTACATAGAGAAGAGTTTCGGCAAATGTATCAGTCCTGTTTGTTTCCATCCAAGCAAGGAATTTGTTTTCGTTGGCTGATGCTTTTTCAAGTTGGTAATCAATACTTTCAGCGGGATCAAATACCACCGACTGCTCATTCTCCAAATGAAATGGTAGACACTCTACAGGTGGAAACCTATAATGAATGTCATAGCCATAAATACGCCAAGCCGCTTCACACGCAGATAAATAGCGACAATCATAGAAGTCTTGAATCTCGTCAGCTTCTTCGTCCTCTAAACCAACTGTAACCCTATCTGGTCCTTTGTTTATGTACTTGAATAAGTATTTTATAGAACCAATCTGATTGCAATATTCAACGTTTATGTGAGACTGATATCGTCTAAGCAACCCTGGATTGTAAGGCACCACGTAACCATTATGCAAATCGACTCCACTTTTCTTGATGGTTGTACCATTATCCCTCCTTTTATACTTTGCATAACCATTTTCGTCAATGGTTGTGGTTTCATGGAACTGATTAGGGAAACCCTTGGTGCATTTGAAATCAACGGTGCATGGACATGTTGGATGCTCGGCTCCGCAAGGACCATGCATCATATGGTCAGTTACAATCTGATACAACTCAGGGTCTTGATCCTTGTCGGGAATCTCGGCTGATATAAACTGATCAATCCGCCCAGGTGTTGTTAGCTTATCCTCATTTTCCAGCCAAAGTAATATATGACAATGTGGGAGTCCTCTCTTTTGAAACTCAACCGTGTAAACAACTGTCATGAAAAAAATAAAAGAAGAGCATCAGTAACTAATAAGATTTGATCTGAGCAGGTATGTTATTAAATGAATAACAAATATTACATGATTATATGGTGTTAATAACTTACGTGCTTTACAACTCCCAAATGTACGCTTTTCCTTGAATTCTTTTATGAGAGTGTCGAGTTTGATTTTAAACACCCTTGTTGTTGCATCAGGCCTATCCTCAGATTTCAGGCCCTTTTCTGCCATCAATCTTGCAATCTCCGGCCAATTAGGGTTACATGTAAATGTGATGAATAAGTCCGGGTATCCATAGTACTTACAAATTGTCATGGCATCCAAATAGTTTTGCTTCATATACCTAGGGCTGCCGGTGAATGACGATGGCAAAATAATCTTTTTACCGCGTAATTTAACACCAGAGTCTCCATTTTGTGCCAAAGCTGCCAATTTGGAATATGTTTCGGTTCTTAACTCCTTATTTTTGTTTTTTATATACAACATGCGCTCAGCCTCAACCATTGTGTATGCGTCCACAAGAAACTGCTGAAACAATCTCCTTCCATTTAGTATCAAGGAATATTCATTTCGCCTGTCTTGAATTCTGTATGCGAACCACTCCCTCATTGTTACGCGTTTTCGCTTCTCTTCTGGAGTTGCATCCGTAACGTCAGCGTGGTAAATATCCGTTCTGTATCCATCTTCGGCGTAAGGAAACAACAAAGGATATTGAAGTGCAAGGTATGAGACATGCAACTCACTGATTCTTTTGAGATTGCCATTTTGTTTGTGCAAAATAATATCTCTCTTATCTACGGTCGAGTCAAAATCACCGACAATTAAGGCGGCGACCTCATTTCCAGTTGGTAGGTTATATTGCCTACCATCGTGCGGCCTTGAACCAATAAGCTTAAGCGTATACTTTTTGTCATCACGTGCAGACGAAAGTCGTTCACCAGCCATTCGAAACTTGGCAACCAAGGGATTTTTGGAGTCAAGCATGTCACGTAAATCACTGCTTAGCTTGTAGTCAAGTTTATTTTTACTTGATGATGTGGATGGGTCATTGCTACAAAATACAATAAAGCATATGTTAAATACAGGAATGCAAAATATAATTAAAAAGTAGTTTAGTATCTATATTGAAAATTAAAACGTGTACATGTAAATTATTGTAATAAGGGTATATAGAATGTGAATTTAGTTTACACACCTGACTGCATTGATCCTGTTTTGAATCTCGTTTTTGGTATCAAAAATGTATAACTGAGAAAATTTAGGCGGCTTTCCTTTTTCAGGCAACAAAGTACCAATTTTATGGCAATTTTGACCTTGAATCCGGTAGCAATATGGTCCGCGTCCTACATTAACAGACTTATCTTGTTTACCACCCATGGATGCGAAGGCAAACATAGAATTGTAACGCCTAATATTATCCAGGAATGAGCTACTCTTTGGGTGGTCTTTGTTCATGAGGTCCTTTAATAGTTTTGGTGGATCAATAAGTGCCGTAGGCAGCTTAACCTTTCCTCTACCACAACAAAGAGAAAAGGAATCGTGAACACAACCGCTATCCCCACGTAGAGTCTCATGATACCACAACATTGCGCCACATTTGTCACATTCTACATTTGGATCCCCATGATCAATGTATTCTGTATAGGAATTGCGTTAGGTCGTGGTGAAAGTTTATTCATTTCTCTTTTTATAAATTTATAAATTTGTAAAAACAAAAAAAATATATTTGTATTATTATCGTGCGTACCATCACATATACCAAAAAAGCGGTGTGCTTGTACTTCATGATCATCATCAATATCAAATTCTGCGAAGTTAATACGGCGTGAACTTTTACGATTGCCATTTTTTCCTTTTGATCGTCGCATATCAGTAGCAAAAGTAGAAGATTGTCCATGGGATCGTTGGTTTCTTTTTGATGAGGTTGATCCTGATAATAATATAATACTTTTTTTTAAAATCATTTGGGCTGATACATAATAAGCAACGACTTTTGATCAGTATGGTTAGCACTTACCTAACGTAAAGTTAACCGGACTCGGAGTGACAAATCGTGCTTTTTGGTTAGACATAGTACCTATAATAAATTAACATGTAATTGATCAATAATAATTGATACATAAAGTTAAAAAATAAGGATGAGGAGACAATTTGAATTGTGAAATGCATATATTGATACCTGTTCTTGTATTTGGGACAACTGAATTTCTTGGCGTGGAAGCATCAACTACTGTAGACTTGGGAGTCCTGGAGCGAAGATTCATATAGTGTGGTGAAGGAGTTGTCAAAGAATTTTTACCATTGGCTGTCATATTACCTAGAATAAAATAACATTAAATTGATTTATAAGTACTACTTAAATTACGAATAATTAGTGTGGACACAATTTGAATTTTCAAATGCATAAGGATCATGCCTGTTATTATATTTGGGACAGATGAATTTCTTGGCGTACAACCATCAACAACTGTAGAGTTTGGTGTCCTAGAGCGAAGATTCATATGGTGTGGTGATGGCGTTGTGAATGAGGTTTTAACATGGCTAGCAGGTGGAGTTTGAAATTTCACCGGTTTAGGAGCTGAAATTATTGTTACAATTAATCAGTTGTTACAATATGTTATAAGTTCATTTATATCTGATGGATAGAAATTAAAGGAGTTACAAACATGCAATCGTAAAAAGGTGGCTTACGTGTTGAAATGTTACAAATTCGTTGACGTGCCTTTGGCCTAGGTGTCAACGTTGCCAGTCCACTTGATGAGCCTATACCATGAGTATTCAATTGTGTTTGTGGTGATATTCGTGCGTCTGTTCTTGATCCTTTTGCATTATATCCAGTAATATGCAAATAATGATAGTGAGCAAATAAAGTAACATGTTGTCAAATTAGTTGAAAATCTAAGTACTTAATGAATAAACTCACTTTTGGGTGGAGTCTTTAATCTTGGTCTTCCACCAACATTCTTGGTTTGAACAACATTACTTAGGGTGACATCAACTGATGATGAAGGGAATCTGTTAACATTAGGTTCATCGTTCCGTGTTTGGATATTGGATGATTCTGATGACGATGTTGTACCTTGCAAAAGTTAACATATAATAGAATGATACATAAATATAAAGTGATACATACGTAGAAGCCATAAATATTGTTTTTTGTTTATTTTGACAATATATGTTATTACCTTTTTTTGACGGCCTCCCACGACGTCTGATGGCCAAGTCATTGGTTAAATCTGTTCATATTAATAAGAAAAATAGATAAATTAGTGTGCGACCGGTTATATTTCGTTAATTGGAAGAAACGTTTTTGAATATATAAAACAATACACGATGTGTTTACCACAAATATGTTTTGCTATACAAAACTAAAATCTTGTGTATAAGATATTATGATGTTGTTATAGTTTGTAATTGATCTAAAAGGTTGCAACGCAAATATTTACAAATGTTACCTGTAGTATTGCTGTTACTCGTTGTTGATTCTGACAATAACATATTACAAATGAATAAAGTTATACACGTAGAAAATGAAATACATGTATAAAGTATTACTTGTAAACGTTTTTAGTATAAAACCTGTGTTCTTATCTGTTTTTGGACGCCTCCCAGGACGTCGAATAGACAAGTCAGTCTCTAAAACTACAAATACGATTGATAATTTCAAATAAGATGGTTAAGATGATGACTTAAATATATTGATAATAGAAGAATCATAATATTCAAAACTCACTTTCTGGTTTAGGGTATACACTTGGTCTTCCTACACTTTTCTTGGTTGGTAACACATTGCTTGCGGTGACATCAACTGATGATGGAGGGAAAATGTTAAATATAGTTTGCCAGTTATGTGTTTATAAAGATTTTCAACAATACAAAAATTCAGTGACAATATGGTGTTAAATACATATTAATCCAATTATATACATAGAAACTACAAATACAAACTATAAAATACATTTAAAGTAAAGCCTTGTAAATGTTTTTAGCATGATACCTGGATTGTTATGAGTTTTTTGACGCCTCCCTGGACGTTGAATAGCCAATTCATTCTCTAAAACTGCACATACGAAGAATAGTACAAATCAATATTTACACATGATCATATGATCAAGAAGAATATATTAGATACCAAATTATGATGACTTATGCCACAAAATAATTAAGAAATACAAAGCCTAAAATAAAAAAATAGAAAATATAGGGCATGTTACTTTGTGTAATTTCATCGAGTGGACGTCTAGCAACACTTCGAGTAGGCCTCTTGCTTATGTCAATTAAACATGAACTCGTTGTTTGTGATTGTAAACGGCTATCATGAGAGTCAATTTGTTGCATTTTTTTTGTTAAAAACACGACCACCATCGTTCATGATTGTGGAATTGACGTTTGATCCATTTATTTTCTCTTTACCTTTGTCCTTCTTGTTAATCATTTTTTTGAGAGATTGCTTTGTTTTTTGGATGATGAAAACATGAATAAAAGCAGACAATTTTGAAATTTTATCTTATATGTTTCACAATATAAGTGTTCAAAAAAAACGTTTGAAAATTGAAACCCGATAATTTAGCATGTCACATTAATTGATATACCTTTTGCAAGCTAAAAAAATAAATATGCAATACTTTCCAATATTAAGCTTGTGAGTTGTTGTGTTTAATTTATTAAGTATAACATGTATACACCCATGTTATTGCCTACTGATTAAAAAAAGTGACAAAGTAAAATCGTGAATTGGGAGGAAAATATGTTACTAATAATGATTTTATGTTTAGTATATTTTATATTTATATAATGGTATGAAATATTAATATTTTGGTAAAATATATGAAGATACAATTAAATATGGCGTGTATAAGAAATTCATAGGGTCATCATGCCTACATATAACCACTTGCCATAACCTTTCATATCTCAATTACTTTCACATTATTCCATACAAATTTTCAACGCTTGCCATTGTTCTTCTTCCTCTGTTCTTTCAAACTATCAGGTAAAACCTGATCATTTTTTTTTTCTTTTGTATCACATGCATGTGTTTTGATGATGATATATGTAAGGTTCATAACATTATTTAAAGACTGATTAAATGATTATGAACAATGATTAAATGCATTTGCAGTTATAAGTATAAAATATAATTAGGATTTTGTTGCTTCTAAGTGTTTGAGCGTATGACTTAATTATTATTGATCGTTAGGTTTGGATGAATTTTGTTGTTAGTTATTGATCACTGGTGGGAAATTAGATGATTAGTTTACATCGGATGGTTACAAACAACTCATGTTGAATGAAAATTAAGGATAAGTATTAGCTTATAGAAGTTGTATAGTTTTATTAAAAAAAATTTAAGAATCAATTTCAATACTAAATAATATTAGATTATCTTGTTAGTTTTATGTGTATTTTGACACCTTTAAGTATCTTTTAGTAGGAGTATGAGGACTATGGAATTTGTGATGGAGGCAAACCCAAAAACCGTAGCCAAGTCACAGGTATTCCAGTGTTTGATATTTTGATGTTAGACACTAAGAATGTTAGTAAAAGTGTTTTTATTGTCTTATGGTTGAAGATACTACCATCCGTTTACCTACGGGAAGGATACAATGGGAATGATCATCTATATTTGACTGGCCACGAAGGGTATAAATTCAAGGTATCTTTAACGTTAAGAAGGAATGGGACAGTAGAGATTCATGGTGCTAAATGGACGCAGTTTGTTTTGAGGCACTTTGATGATGGCGTTAGAGTATTGCATTTTGTAGAGGAGGGAGAAGACTCCTTTTATGTGACAGGATATAATTATAAAGGAATAGAATTCGGTGGCTATGAAGGAGTGACGGGAAGGATGCCGAGGTACATGACTCATAATCACACTTACCCAAACGTACCACAGGTATTTAATATTACCTTATTTTAAGTTATCTTAAATCAGGAAAAACATATTGAATAAAATAGTTGTTTTCACTGTTATTAAATGTTGAAAATAAAATTGTTTGCAGACAATCGATGATTCTTTCTTGGAAGGAGTTGCGCAAAACACCAAACTTGTTGTTTGGGCTAATGGGTACATGTTTCAGATGCGTGTACACCGTGTTACTCAGGGGACAGATGAAAATCAAAAGTATGCTTATGAAATAGGAGATGCTTCATGGAAAAGTTTGGTTAAAAATCTTAGACTTGAAATGGGCATGACAATTGTGTTTGCAAAAAATCCTTTTAACTGGTTATGGTTAATGGCATTCAACCTTGATGGGATGGCACACACGCATGTCCATTTTCATGGTGCAAATCAGTTAAGAAGAACTCAGCTAAAATTGGAATTTTATGAGAAAGGTAAGTTATTCAAGTATTATGTTTGCAGTTTGAATTGTGTCATATATACACTATTATGCATAAAATTAAATATGATAAACATTATATTGTAGGTTAAATAAGTAGTTGTAAATTTAAATGAATTATGAGTCTTTGCAGATGATGATCGAATGAAACATATCTGTCAATGGGAATCGCACAAAGATCATTACAATGAAGCTGATGATACGTTCTATAAGGCTTACGCATCAACCGTGGATAAGCAAAGACTCGTATGTAAATTTTATTAAATTATTGTACTTTTATAATGATTTGCAAATAGTTATATATTAACAAAAATAACAACTTGAACATGGTGGTGCAGACGATAAAATCTACGTTCTTAGATAAACATCCGATGCACATGTATAATTATGCAGTGATGAAGCATAATGGTTATGAAATGACGATGGACATGAAGATGGTACCACACAGTGACAAACCGTGGAGGACAAATCATATTGGTGTCTATGGGAAGTGGAAACAGTTTGCAAAGGAATGCTCTTTCGCGTATGACAAAGTCATAAGGTTTTGCTTTATGCACTTTATTAACGACGTTGATCTTGGTGAATTAATTCCAGTGTTCCATCTATGTTAATATGTCAAGTTTGGGTGTTTGCATTATTGGAGGCTGTCACGTGCTTTAATCAGGAAATAATCATCTTTTGGACAATGTTTGTTTATCATGTGTCAGGGTATTTGCTTTTGGTTAGGATTGTCTATGTATAAACTTACTATGGTATGAATGTTTGTTTGTCATGTGTCAGGGTATTTGCTGTTGGTTAGGATTGATTATGTATAAACTTAATATGGTATGAATATGTAATCAAACGAACTTATGTTAGTGGTTTAATATGGAACAACTTATGGTTGTGTTTGGAAATGAAATGGTATGATTGTATCTTTGCGTTTGATGAAACATTTCTTTTTTATTAGGTTGAGTAATTATAACATGCTTTGCAACTTGGTTAATACTTATAGTAAGGAAACAGTTTAGAATATCCATTGAAGTTGGCCACATTGCACTTTGATGATGTAACTGTTGTATACAGTCAAGTCTTGTGTTACACAACATCAAATGCTACAGTCAATGATAAATTAACAATATTTTAAGATTCTTATTGTAAGTTTGTTTACGGAATGTAACAACACATATTAGCAAATAAACTCAAATAAACACCAAAAACTCAAAGTATGAAATAACGTCGAAATTAACTTTTAACATTGTTGGAAAGATATTGTATTAATCAGACAAATTCAAGCTATTTTAATAAGAATCTTCGCAATCAAATATCATCGTCGGTATCATCACTATCGGTACGATCAGAATCGTGAGTTTCGTCATCAATGAAACCGTCCAAATCATCTCCATCATCTAATGTTTCATCACTATAAAGTGAAGCATCTTCTAAATCCTCTTCGGCTTCATCATCGACATATTTGTTAGAAATATGTAAAGCATCATAACCATCCTCTTCGGCTTCACTTAAATTAATTTCCTTGTCAAGATCTTCATCAGTTGTCTCATCAATGAGGGAATAGTTGTGGTGCTTATTTTTGGTAGGAGTAGGTTCTTCATCATCCAGAACCTAGGTTTAAAGATACAAATACATATTAAAAAAATATTAGGTCATATATAGTTTTTAGTAGAAACCAAAAAAAAAAATATTGATGGTTAATCATTGGTCATACCACTTTTCCAATCTTTTGAGATTCATCTTCAAATGACTTTGTTTCGTCAAGATGGGCAAACTTGTCATCATCGGAAGAACTCAGATCGACCACATTGTTGTTTACAACAGTTCCATTTTTAGTTAATCTTCTACGTTTCTTTGCATTTTGAGCTGCCTGCAAATGAAAAAAAAAATACACAACAATCTTGATGGTATGTACGACATATTTTTGTAACACAAATATAGCTTTGGTAATCATACCATCTCATCATCAGATGATATATCAATAACTAATAGATCATTTTTAAGCCCATCATTAGGAGTTGAAGCACTATGCATGCCATCATCAATGGATTTCTGCAATGCTCGACATATGGTACAATTTAACTTATATGTATAACATATCTAACAAATAAACAATACTAATAATGGCCAAAAAGAAAATCAAAATGCAAAAGAACATTTATACCTTTGGTGATCCTGTATTTGACATCTCCAAAAAAGTAGTTCAAACTACGTATACTTACTTTGATAATGAAAAACATTTGTAGGAGTTTATAACTTTATATAGAGTTTTTGGTGAAAATTTTTAGTAATGATTTACAATTAATTTGAATACTAATTGACTTCAATTTGGTTTAATATGAATATATGTTCCAAAAATATATGGAACTAATTGCCTAAAATATAGATGCAAATTATGTATAATATGCAATAAATAAAATTAAAAAATAAAATATTTTTTTATCCATTTCTCGCTGTCATGAGAGTCAACAAATTGTTCAACAACAGTCTTTTTTAATCCCAATTTGTCTTCCTTATGGACATGGTATAAACAGTCCTTTTTAATACAAATCCATCCTTCATTGTCATCATCACTATCAAGAGTATGAACAACATTGCTATTCAGATTTGTACCACAATTTGCAACTATTTGTGGTTAATTTTTTGGAGGGACATCGTGTAAACATAAGTTGTAAAATAAAGTTAGAGGACATAAGGGAGTCGTTTTATATCTGTTTACAAAGTAATGTGGTTCATACCATTTCATCATCATATATGTTGATGACAGTTTGAACTTCAATCAAAAAAATGATCATGTGACTTTGAGTCAAATCCTTGCTACTGAGAAATGGTACTTTAAAAAGGAATGGGAGCACATAGTGGGATGATGAAAAAGCTGCATGCATAGCAATGTTGAAAATAAACAATATGTTGGATATTGAAATTGCAACCAATGTTGAAAATACACCATCTCCAGGGTGTTTTAAAAAGTAACAATATCCAAAACAAATGCCGTAAATTGTTTAAGGTAATAAACCTTATCAAACAACCGAAATAAAGATAAAATAAACGTTCAAATTGTTTATGCCATAGCAAACTTATTAGAATGCAGAAAGTAAATATAAATCAGCAATGGAGATGTGTTGCGTTGATCAAGGATCCTTCTCGATCTTCACTTGCACCATTGGTTTTTTCATAGGAGTAGCATCTGCATCCTCAACGTCACTGGGATAATCATCAAGGTCAATGTATTCAACGCGCTCACGCTTTTTCTCGTTTGAACCATCACAACTGCTGGGAGAATGCATGGAACCATCACCACTACTGGATGTTTGCTTATCTTTCGATGGTGGAGTATCGAGTAACAATGTCTTTGTGACACTCTGGTACATTGATCTGGGCGGCCTTGGTGGCTTCATCAGCATCATAGGTGTGGTATAATCAACAGATACATCCTAATATAACATAAAAAATGAGATAGTTACATGCCTATAATAATATGCAATTAACATAGAAGTTACAAATGTATGTTTACATACATCTGATTCCATAAAGCCATTTTTGAAGTAGGCAATAACATCTGGATCTTCAGACACCGCGTCACACCTATACTTGTGAGTATTTCTGTTATGGTTATATTCAGAATAGAATATCTTTAACAAAACCTTTTTGCCGATCATAACATCCAAGTCATCCGGGAAATACTCATCAGGATTCATTCCTTTAGTTTCCATTATCTGCCATGCAGTCTTACCACACAATTTGAACACAGTGCTATTAAAAAAGACAGCGGATACAGATCCTGTATCATCAGAGAAACGAAGCATTATCTTGAACCTGTATAAACATATAACAATACATGTATAAGTTAACCATATATGGATGACATTTAGTTATATAAAATACATTGTAAATGTAATAAAATCATACACTGGTGCTGCTTGAACAGTCCCATGTCTGTCACATGTGAATGTTGGCTTGCGGTTTCTAGATGGGCCATGAGCTTTAGCAGGTATGACGTTAACGCGTTTGTTGCACGTTTTACATGCTGTGTAAGCCCAACCTTCCTCTTGCATAATCTTACGTATAGTAGCGTAAACAACGCATTGAGAATCCTTGAAAAAAAAAACATTTTTATTGGAATATTATTTAGCTGTTTAATTTCATTTTATCCGTGGTTATGTAAGAAAAATTAAAGCAAAAAGTATGCTGTAGTTAAAATAAATAAATCAACACTTACGGGTTGTGTATCACGAATTGATCCAACCATTTGCTTAACGCAACCAGACATGAACTCCGCCGGGCTTTCAACCTTTTTGGGAGGAGTGTACAACTCAATCTTAAAGTCTGTTTCATTGAAATCCTCACGTTCCTCATAACTGAAAAACATATAGATTGTGTGGATGTTTAACAGGTTGAAATGTTATATTTAAATAATTATATAATATTTAATAAGCTGAATCATATAAAATGCGAATGAAATTCTAGGTAATAACCGCAAAAAATGAACACACCTCTTCCTGAAGTTGACTATTTCCAGTATAGTCGAGTTCATGAATATTTTTGAGCCGAAAAGGGCATTATGAATACTTGGATCATCTACATGGTGAAAAAGCAAAACGATAGTACCATTTAATATAACTGGTGGGCAAGATGTTGAGCAACCATTTAATGAATTATAGCATATATGAAAGAGTATACTTACCATCCCAGTATTTGACTTTACCAAGTTGGAGTATGATGATGAGACATCCCAAGTTCTCATGCTTTTCATAATACTCGTTCCACATGCTTGCCCAGTTGTCCCAAAAAGTTAGATTGATTCTCAGAGACCTTCAAATACATAATTCAAGAGTGAATAAATTTCAGGGGTTATTTTTTGTAAACCAATAAATGGGTAAATATATGATGTATTACTGAGCATTTTCCAGCACAACACTCCTGCGAGTCTTTTTGCCCCATTTGGAATTGACAAGGACAATGTCCCCGATGGCAACAACAGTACCAACAACATCTGTTATTGAAAATTATAGAATAAGTTATAACAAACATACGAATGTATTTAGATTTCAAACAAATATAAGCAAAGTATAAGCATACATACCAACAGCATCATTGGCTTCATATTTGTTGTTATCATCTAGAATTGTATTGAAGGATTCAAACTGGAAACCATGTAGATCATTATTGATCGGGTCAATCCTTGTCACCACTGTGTTGCGGAAAAAGCTGATTTTCCATTTATGGGGCAACAATGGCAATGTGCCACCATTCTCAGCAATGGCAAAATTAGACAGTTTGTAGCATTGACCCTCAACTAACAATGGCTCAAATGTATATTTGAATTCCCTCCTTATTGTTGCCTCAATCCTCGTACCCTATTGATAGTTTACAATTATACTTTAGTTTTGATTCACATATAACAAATGATCTTCATAGGTTCACTTAATATCGTTTTTGGTTCGAATATGACAAATCATTTTTATATCGTTTGTAACAAAAGTTACAAACAATGAGTAAGAATTCGTATTACAGGTTGGCAAATGATACTTTAGTTGACCAAATACAAATCATCAAATTGTTTGAATCAATTATTAACATGTTACATACCTGTTCATCTTGTAAAACAAAATCAAGACTGTAAGGGTTTTTTTCATCATCTTTCTTGTGGGAATGCCATAGCGAAATGCATCTACCTATGACAACAATGTCATCGATCATAGGGTCCACATCCATGAGCTTAGTTATTTTCTGTTCAGTTACATTGCCTGCAACGATGAGAAAGTTGTGTCAGCAGTAAATACATTGACAAAATAATATTAGTTTAGCATGTATTTCGTACATCATTTATATGAAAAATAACATAATAATCAAGTTCGAATGGTTCAAACAATAAACTATAATCATCACTCCATAAATATGGTTTAATTGTATATATTACGTAATAATAAACTTCTTTTTTGATCAAATGAGGTTTTGCCAAACAATAACGTATGGGATTCAAAGTCCCAATGGTTCAAACAATAAACTATAATCATCACTCCATAAATATGGTTTAATTGTATATATTACGTAATAATAAACTTCTTTTTTGATCAAATGAGGTTTTGCCAAACAATAACGTATGGAATTCGAAGTCCGAATGGTTCAAACAATTAACTATAATCATCACTCCATAAATATAGTTTCATTGTATCTATTACCTAATACTACACTTCTTTGTTGAACAAATGAGGTTTTGCCAAAAAATAACATGTAGTGATTCAAAATTGAATCTGCTTGGATAAACAATTTTGTTTTGACATAATTAATGAAATAACATATAGTGATTCAAAATTGAATCTGCTTGGATAAACAATTTTGTTTTGACATAATTAATGAAATAATTATTTCAGGGATGAAAATAATATTGAAATCGACTGGGTAAATAATAAAATACCTGGAGATTTGGAGGAACTGCAACTTGGAGACTTGCCCTTATTCCCATACCTAGAATTCGAATACTTACTCATGGTTAGTAACTTTGTTACAAACTCATAAAAATGATTTGTGATATTTTATCAAAAAACGATAGAGCCAATATATAGGGTAGGATTAGGGTTTTATTTACACACCGAATTAAAACAATATTTGGGAAAATTTTGAGATTTCGAATTCTTGATTGACTATACATATAATCATACCATAATTATACCTTCATAGAAATCCCTTGATTATAGGTGGGCATTGAAGTTTTTGTAACTGGAAATCAAACTTCCCTTCTTAAATCTTGATTGAGGTCAATTCGTATATAACTTCCTTTCTTATCCCTTGATTGAAATCAATTTGTATAAATGAATTTACGGTTTTCATTGGGATTTTGAAACTGATACAGAAGTAATTGGTATCCAACTAATAAGTGAGTGGTTTTTGTATGCTTATTTTAAGCATGTATATTTGGTTTTAACAGCTTTGAACACAAACACATTAGTGCTCTAGTGGTTGAGAGTGGCTGTGAGTTTGTTATATTATTCAATAGGTCTCGATTTCGAATCCCATAGGCTTCGTCTTTTTTAATTATTACAAATGCATGCCCGAAAAGTGATTGCCATGTAGGCAATGACATGGCATACTGTTGAATATGTGGCGATTAGGTGTCAAATGTTAGAGGTTTGTGACGTGGCATGGTAAGCCTATTATATAGTGTAGGATTTTGCAAAAGATAAGTGTAAGGGAAATCTAATTTTGTTTATAAGAACGGTATTGAACATGAATCACAACAATATTAAATGAACATGCATATTAGTATTTGTTTGAGTCAAATGCTTGTATCGAGTCATAATGATTATTTTGCAGGATTTCCAGGAGTTAAGGCATAAGTTTTTCCAAAAATTTTCCGGAAACTAACCAAAGAATTTCTGCAAGTCACTTCTGACGGCGTCAGGATTAACACCTGACGGCGTCATGTGTAAAACTTTGGAAATTTTGCAAGTTTTGTTTTTCTGCCGGAGTCGTAAAAGTTTTTGTTAAATCTTTAGTTTTATAAACTCCAGGAAATCTACAAATATTCATTCCATAAGCATTATATCTTTAATTGTTTTGTTTTTATTTCTAAGTCTGGAATTACGTCTAGTTGTGAGTTTTCTTTGTTCAGTTTGATGCTTTGGGTTTTTGTGTTTGTTTTCTCAGGTTTAACAGGTTATATTGGACAAGAAGATGATTTATATTTCTGGAGGGAAGCTTTCTACATTCATTTTCTTGGAGGAGGATTTAACCATGTTATCCATTTATCCACACCGAACAAATCAGGGGAGTATTTGTTTTCATTCTTTTACCTTCATTACTTTTACATCCTTTTTATTGAACATTGGGGACAATGTTCAGCCTAAGTGTAAGGGGAGGGTAAATGATGATACCTTAGAGAATACAATTACGCTTGAGTTTGTTTGTTTAATAGTATATGTGTAATAAAACTAAGAGAAATACTTGTTAGGGCAATTTTAGCGCCAAATTTTAAATTTTTTACAACATTTAGGAGTGAAGTTTTAGCCTTAATGAGCGTCTTATGGATAGGAGATTGTATGACTAGCACAAAAAACCGTGCCACACAAAAATTTTATCAAAAAAGGTAGTGACCATCCGAGTATTAGATTAATTGGCTAACGCACCAGCGCTAGTGTATAACTTGGTGACCATCCGATATGCAAGTAACGCGCCAGCGATCCAAGAAGTGCACTAGTTAGCATCCGTTAGTTGAGGCGTCAAAGACTCGTATCGGCCTTCTACTAAGTGAGGTTCGCCCCTAGACTTGTTAGGAGAAGCCTTGGAGCTTATGAGTGTACCGGTAGTACTTAGATTCTAGAACTTGCGTTAGTAATGCATCCCGAGACAGCTAGTGAGACTACATTCGTGTAGTAGAATTTACTACATGATAAGAGGCATTAGGATAACCCTTGTGTTTAAATCCGTATCATAATTACTTGACCAATAAAGTCATAATTACTTGACTAGTAAAGTCAATTAATTTTCCCACACCTTTGTGATGTACTCATTTTTAGTACACGATACCCCTAGTACAACCCTCCGAGCCTATATTTTTCATTTCTAACTTTAAGCATTTTACTTAAAGGAAGAATTTGTTAACAATCCACCCCAAATGTGCAACCAAATCGCCTTAGCCTTCCTTGTATACACTCATCTTTAGTGCATTATTGTTACATGTTTAAACCCTTAGTTAATTGTCTAATTGATTACATGGTTGCTAAGTCGAGTCATATCTTATACATATTGTTTTGGGACGATTGAGACTCATGGGTAAAGTACTATTGTTATGGAGTAATGGGGAAGAACATCTTATATTACCCCCATATGTGCATTAATCTTAAAAAGTACTCCAAGTGTTTTGATTATCTTGATTCGAGTCGAAAAATCTAGAAAAAGAAAAAATATATATAGAAAAAAAAAGAGAAAAAACATATGGACTACCATCCCGTTTCCTTTATGTTTATTTTAAGTTTTTGTTATTTTTGATTTATTAGCTTAAGTCGAGTAGAGTCTTGGCTTACCAACGCCATATTATACATGTAATTAACCAAGATGATTAACTCGTCACCAGTAAATATTGCCTTTATCCAACAAAACCGTGTTTATCCTATCCCTACACCTAACGTTATAACCCTTTAAAAGACCTCTTTGATAGTTTATCCTAGGTGCTTACGCCAAGTGGTGGAGGTTTTATCCTTTCCCAAGCCTATGGTAATCTATTTGCTATGACAGGTAGTGAGAGATGTTTTCCATTTCCTTATTGTGATATATACTTTATTACACCTGAGAGATGTGAGTATCTAAACACTATTTGTGAGGTGCTAGTGTATAATTTCCGTGCTTGTTTTTGGTTGAAGTGGAACGATTATTTGTTGTAATTACTTTTATATTAGTGTTAAATGACCCCTAACTTGTATTTTGATTAGAATAAAAGCGCATTTTTTTTAGGACAAGCAAATCTCAAGTGTAAGGGTATTTGATGAAGCGAAAAGTGTACCGCTTTTCGGGGGTCATTTAAGGCCAAAGTCGAGATTATTTGATCAAATATTGCCCTAAATCGTTCATTTTGTCATTTTAGGTACTTTTGAGAGGAATTTTACAAAAGGAAGCATTTTGGACGTTTTTGGAGCGAAAAAGTGCAGAAAACGACAAAGTCTCAAAAGCATGCTGGAAATTGTCTTTGACGGCGTCACAAGGTATTAGTGACGGCGTCATGAGTTGATAAAAGGGTGGATAAATCAAATACATGTGACGCGCCAGAATGTTTTGTGAAGAGGGTCTGACGGCGTCATGAACAAAAATTCCAAGGCCATCAAGAGTAATTGTAAAGAGTGACGGCCCAGAACCCATAAAGAGTGACGGCGTCAGAAGTGGATCTAGGCAATACGAGTTTAATTTGGCGGCGAGTTGACGGCGTCAGACTTAACTCTTGACGCCGACAGATTGTAAAATCTATATATAGTTTTCTAGTTTTCATTCATTGTGTGCAACTTTGAGGGAATAAAACCTTTGACGAATTTTCCAGCCTTTTTAAGGGTTTCAACCCTTTGTTTCTTCCATGTTCAATTGAAGATAAGTACTCTACCAAATCATTCAATATGTCTATGTGTTGTTTGATTATATCTTACGCTTGTCTTCTCTTTAACATGCTAGGCTAGGTTTCTTTCGTGTTTGCTTAGATATAATGAAACCTAGATGTTAATTATTGGTTGATGGTTTGTTTATAATTGTTGTGGATGAATGAATTCAATGTTAGGCTTAAGAAAACTGGCATACCTCCATTTGGTGACTTGCTTGAACGTCTTAAGAAACATAATCGGAGGTGTACTACGATTATTTGGTTATATTTAATGCTTAGGTAACTTCCAGGGATACCATGTTAGGAGCTTTTAGTTGGCTCGACATAGGATTGAGGTTGAAGCCTAGAAAGTTAGGGAAGATCGTACATGGCCCTACGACTAGTATTAAGGAATATAACCCGTCATCCATGCAATTGTAATAAGCTAATCAACCGGTAAAAGATATCTAGGGAGTAATGAAATCTAAGTAAACACATTTTCTCTCATTATTGTTTACACCACAAATTAGTTTAAGTTTATTTTATTTTATTTTGATTGCATCTTTATTTAATTGGGTTAGTTGACTAGCAACTAATTCCGCCCACTCCTTCAAAACCCGAGATTTTACTTGTTTTCCTTAAAATCTAAAAATACAAAAAGAATCATCCCTCACCCCTAGACCTAGTTTAGTAGAATTTTAACCCTAGCGAACACTATTCCTAGAGTTGAATGATCAATCCCCCAGTACTTGTCATTATACTATACTACAACGAACAGGTACACTGCCTGGTAGAGATTGCAAGCTTCTCATGATCCCTTGAGAGGTAAAACCTTTTGCGAGGGTGCAATTCCACGCATCATAAATAGATAACTAAGTTTAAAAATATTTGATATTATACAAAAATATACTTATCTTTTTAAATAAAGTTAAAGAACCAAGCCCAACTCAACTCACCCCTAGGGTGGCCGGCTATACAATGGGCCCCACATGAGCATTGCCCATTTGGTTTTGGTTCAAGTATGTTTCTACTTAATTAAGTCTAACTAATTAAGCCCAATGTTACTTCATATAATTAGACCATTTATATATTTACAATAAGTATATAGAGCCGCAATCTCGAGCTATTGTGTGTGACTATGTGGAATCATACATTAATGGCAGTAGTTAATTCCGTTATATCATGCACATGATCATACAAACTCCCGCTTGGGCATATTATAAATTCCAGTAATTAAATACCGACAGACAACCGTCTAGCAACCGTAATCTCTCAGCCTCCCAAAAATACATGACTTGTTCGTCTATTGATAGATCCGACCAACATATCATTAACTCTTAAAGTTAGTTCTGTAGAGAAGAGAAGAGATATAAAATAAAAGAAAAGGAGAGAATCAAATACTATTCTCTTTTCTTCTCTCCTTTTCTTACCAAAAGTGGAAAAAAATATTTTATACTGAAAAAACCTCAAATCTTCCTTCAACTTTCTTTATCTTCTTTTCATTTATCCTCCAAAAACAAATATTGAGAACACAATCTTTTTTCAACTTATTTTCTTTTCTCTTGTATATTAAGCTTAAGAACATGCTCCCTTTTCCTTTCCCCTAGCAACCCCTTCCTTGCTTGAAAATAAATAAATAAATAAATAAAATAACATACCAATTTCATGTTTCACTCCATTCTTTTCACTCTCCTAAAGTAAAACTAAAGAACACAGTGTAGTGCGGGTTTGAGATGTTTTTTACACAAAAATACCAAATTTGATGTTTTGACTACTCTTTAAGTGGCGAAAAAAAATCACCAAATTTGATATTTTGACTTTAACTGTCTATATTTGGCAAAGAAAACAACGCCTTTGCATGATAATCAACCGTAAAAATGTGACTCATCGATCAGAACATGATTATTATATACGAGTAGGGGTGTCAAATGGGTCGACCCGAACCCGATAAGGCCTATATGGTCGGGTTGATTCGGGTCCAACTTAGCTTATCGGGTTTATCGGGTCAACCCGATAAACCCGATAGCCTTATAGGGTCGGGTTAGGGTCATAATTAGTTCATTAACGGGTTATCGGGTTGACCCGATATACTCAATAAGCTTTAATGTCCCATTAAAAATTTGATATTTTTTTAACTAAATTCCTTTTTTCAATAGTCTAGAAAGCTTGGTAGACAAAATATGATATGCCACATCTTTGAATTTAGTTCTAGCGCCCTATATGATGCATCAGTAGGTTAGTAGTCTTTTCTTTTTTGTAAATTTGCTGCTGCATGATGCTTAAACAACACGATGAACTGCCAAAATATTTCAATGCCTTATTGTAATATGCTTGTTTGTTTCGTTGTATATTGGGTAAATACTATTTAAGTGGTATTTTAATACATGAGACAAATCTGCACAAAAAAGAAATAAATGAAACAAATCTGCAAAAAAAAAGTAGATGAAACAAATTGGGGAATGATATTAGCGTGTAACCCGATAACCTGATAGACCCAACCCGATAACCCGCAACCCGAACCCGATACCTTATAGGGTCGGGTTGCGGGTTAGTTTTTAATTTTTCAAAACCCGATAGACCCGACCCGATAACCCGTTTGACACCCCTATATACGAGTATCTTATAATCTAAATGATTCAGGACCCGTTTGGTTGGTGGTGTTATCCAAGAGGTTTAGGGATAATGGTAGATTTGTATTGGTAGTATATGTTGGCCTCTTAAATTAGGGATGAAAGCTAAATTCTCCGTCTCAATAAACCCCAACTACACTGATAGGATTTCAAAAATATTGTAGTGTTGCATGTATTTTGTGATAATTAGTGAGACCTCTAGCTAATACCATAATTTTAACTAGAATTTATTTCTTTTTTAATTTTATAATGAGAAATTTCAATTTTAAATTCTATATTCATTTATATATTAAACTAGCAGGGTACCCGCGCGATGCGGCGGTGGGTACCTTGTAACAAAAGGTGTCTTTTAATTTTATGTTTTTGGTTGCAATAACATTATAAATTGTGAGAATTTTATATTTGAGTAACTTTAATCATGTTGTTTCTTTAATTTAAGTTGTACATGTTGGTCTTTTAAGTTGCGTAGGTTATGTTTTTTGCTGGTGCTTTAAGTTCTTGGGTTATTGGATTTTAACAATAGATGATTATAGCTTGATTAGATTGTAATATGTGGTAAAATGGTTGCATTTTTCAGTAAAGGGGTGATTTAAGAAGAGTATTAATTGCAGGTGTTTAATATACATGGTTGTATATAAATTAATTGTACGTAAAACTTTAATATATGTATTTACTTAAAATTTATATTAGGAAACCTTAAAAATTTAATAGAAGAGAGTCTAATATGTATTATAAGTAATAGAAAGGCACCCGCGCAATGCTGCGGCGAGTACCTTGTGACCATTTTTATGACGAAATACAATTTTTTTCCAACCATTACATAATAATTCAAATACATTTAAAAACATTACAAATAAAACTTAAAATATAACTTAAAAACATTTACCCTGTGTGTTTAGTATTGGTGTTTTTAGGTTTGCTTATACACAAGTGAGGTTTGGCTATTACAAGTTTGGTTGAAATGGACAATATAAATATTCGAATGCAATTACAAGTCAACACTTAAATACATTTAATTTCAAGAATGTTACAATTCTGATTTTTTAATAGCAAAATTAATACATTTAACTTTGAGATAAAACCTCTTTATATCTAACTTTCTTTTTGTAGAAATGTTTTTGGTCTTATTTTTTTAAGACTTATAAATTTAGATGTCCTAAATACGTAGTAAAGATAATATATAAATCAAATATAAACCCAAACCCAAATTCAAATCCTAACCCCATCTACAAACCAAACGAGCCCTCAATGAATTCTTGTGAGGTGCTTCTTTTAGTCGCATAATCTCAACATTCCAGTAACAAAGCAGATGCACTTCACTCAGATAAACATATGCAAAAATAAAACATTAAACATCAGATCAGATCAGATCCAACCAGGTGGCATTTTTAGGTATTGGAGTCGAACCAAGTACTAAAAGCAGTTTGGCTTGTGGGTTCAGACCAATTTAAACATTGCACACCACTTTTCCAGTCCCCTTTGGAACATGACATGGTTTCCAGTTCCAAAGGAACAAGGTTCAATGTTCAGTCGGAAGGAAGGAAAGAAAATGAACCGAACACCATACAAAAGCCATAAGTCAAGAATAGTCCATCTAAGATTTACATTTACTAATCCTTCTGCTAATAATACTTAAGAAATAACTTCTTAAAAGGAAAGGACTTCAATCATATGATGACCATAATAGCTAGATTAAGTGCATCAACTGGATCATGCAAACTCACCAGACAGCACAATTTACAACAATATTAATTAAAGTCACTCTCATCGCGCGCCTAATTACATAACATCTCAGTTATCCTTTTCTATCCTAACTTCTTCATCCTTTAAACTCATTTAGGTCTTTGGTGGTGACCTTTGCTGTCGTGTCTAATTCGATCTGCATACATTGGCAACTGAATGATCTCACTGATCTCATCCAACAACACTTCCTCGGTGATGTTGTCCTTTATGCTCCGCATCACCTGTGTTTATAGGTAACAACGAGACCCATAAAATTGTGCTTTTTGCAATAAAAGGAATAAGTCGGGTGGTAACTTCTACCCTTTTAATTACAAACTGGTCTATTTGGGTTGTGTTTGATCTCAAAGGGTCAAAAATGGCACAAATTGGAAGTTGTTGAAAGTCTAATTCAGTAATTCTAATGCATACACCCACGACCCACCTAAGTCCTAAAGTCATTTTTATTGCGATTAACTGTATCAATAGTGGTTTGTAATCATCACTAACTATTACAGTATTTAATTGAGAAAATATGGCAAAAATAAAACATGTTTTAGGGGTCTAAGCGGCTCGGCCCATACTAGGCAGAGTGCATATTTTCAACGTGAACCTGTTTTGACCCATTATGGAACCTGGTGATTTTTACCCCCTATGGAGAACTAAAGAAAGAAAGAGGCGTCACCTTTCTATATGTGTTGAAATCATTTGGTGTAGCTTTATCTGTCCTGACTCGCATGCAGACCCATACTTCTTCCTCTTTATTCCAAGCACACTCAACAATCTTTCCAGAGTACGATGCAAGATCAACATCATCTGCAGCTTACAAGAAACCCAGATCAGGAAACCCAAAAAATGAAATTCCAGAGTATGCAACTATTTTAAACCATATTTACAAATTAATAAATTAATTTTGCTAATGTTTTATCACGAATAAGCCAAAATAAAAAATTTACCTAAAACAGAATTGGGATGAAAACTGAAAGTAGTTACTTCAAAATGTATTCAAATGCATAAAACCTCCGAACATGTTTTATTAATTTAAGGTAGATTCTCACTGAAAAATGTTTAGCACATGAACTAATTATAATACTTTTTTCAGTAAGAATATAAGACAGAATAAAAGTGTTTACACGGCAAATCCACCCCCCCCCCCCCCCCTCCCCCAACCCAGCCTGTTTGACTTGGACTGAAAAATAATCCATATTGAACTGCCACCCATCTGGCCTAACACACCCATTACAGCCTGTAGCTGGATTAAAGATTTTATGTTTAAGTAGATATTTCAGAGCTAGAGGCAGGTAAGTTCGTTACTAACCGCCAAATGCAATATGATTCCCCTCCATTAGCTTCTTCTTCCCTCGTTCATGAAGAAACAGTAATTGGCGATCTTCTGCCATCTGTGGATGCAGTTGAATATAAAGTAACCTTTACTGGCCCATAACATCATAAGATATGTAAGAAATGAAGATAATAGAAGCTGATCAAACCTCAAAAAGGAAATCGACAGAGTTCATTGATGCATATTTCCACTTCAAAAGTCCTTCATGGGTACGGGGTACATAAGGATCATCCCAACCCTGCCCACATAGAGACCCATATTTAGCGATTGCATCCAGTGATACATTTACCAAGGATTTTTTTTTTTTTTTTTTTTTTTTTTTTTTCATATAGAACCAAATGACCCCAATGCCTTGGTGGATGATCAGTAAAAAAGCTTATATGAGGGCATGTGGGCAGTTCAGTTCTTAGCTGATCATCCAACAGGGTTCCCTTATAAAGTTGTCATGATAAGGGAGCCGGCAAAAGTTTCCTTCTCTTTGGTTATTTAGAACATGGTATAATAGTTACTATTTCTGAAGCATAAGACAAAGCCAATGTACAAAAAGAAAAACAAAAAACAAAATATTAAAAAATATCCACAGAATTAAATTTATGAAAACTACGATAAAAGTAATTAATCTGAATTATCAAAATAAATGAGTTTGGATTCGGAACCTGAAAAACAAGACCATCTGCATCATGTGAAAGCCTTGGAATGAACTCCTTCAAAAGTTTAGTGACGGTAGAAAGCAGCCAAAAGTCCTTCCTCCTTACCTATCAGAACATCAAAAGATAAGTAAACAATTCCTCCAAGAAAGTGGTTATAATTATTTATGCCTGTTTAAATACCCTGAATGGCTCCAAGTCATATCTATACAAGGAATGTCCATTTTTGTATATATGATGGCGTTCACGGTTTCGAGGTTCGACCACTTCTTTCTCCAGCATTTTCCAACGTTCATAGAAAGGCCTCTGTATCAAGTTACAAGTATGAAATACTGTGCAGTTAAAACAAGAAAACAGGCCAGTAATTCCAAAAACTAGTACAAAATCCTATTATAACTTCTAATAGAAGTATTAGGGACATTACAAGCACATGAATACACCTAAGGGGACTTTTGAAACATGTAACCTCTTCAACCCATATGATTTATTTCATTTTTAGCTATTATTTATATATCACAAGTTCGATCATATTCTGATAAAATACAACCCGAATTAACTCGTCTTCATACTAATGGTTTGAAATCACCACCTTTTATATAGAGATCTCCTTTTCCTCGTCACTCAATGGTAACTAAATTTCACATCGGTAATTAGTAAAACAAGCTTACTGTTACACCACAAAATAGATCATAACTCTATACATAGAAAAAAACTGTGAAATCCCAAACTTACCCTTGTTTATTAATAATAGGGTCAAAAGTAGCCCGAATTAGTATTCAAAATAAAAAGATTATATAGTTCTCATAATCATATGTAACAGAATAAAAATATATATCATGTATGGTAAATAAGAGCAAAAGTATTTCGGGGTCAGCCCTCCCGTTTTGCCCTGTAATAAAGTATAACCCATATGACACAAGCCCCTTGAAACCGTTATCCAACCCACGTGTTTGTTCACCTCTAATCAAATTTAATACATCAAGGCCAAGATCGCAAGGTTATATAGAGAAAGAATCACCAGCAAGTGACGAGTATATCAGGAAGATGGTACACAGAGCATATCGTTAAAATTTACCTCAACGATAGAGATTTGATTAATCGCCATCAAATCATAAATCAGATAACGCCTTTCTTGTTTCCGAGTGTCTGGCACAGTATCAATTATCATCTCACCATCGAGCAGTGTAAAGTGATGAACCTTCTCTGCTAAACCCTTGCAGCAGCAAAAAAAAAAAAAAAAAAAAAAAAAAAAAAAAAAAAAAAAAAAAAAAAAAAAAACTCATTTTTTAATCACATGAGAACCTCAAACTGAGAAACTTCCTTAAAGTGAACACGTTATAAACATACTTCAGTATTTAGTTTCCAAGGAAATCTCATCTGGACCCTTCGGAAGACAAAATTTCTGTCAATTAGATAACATCCATCCATAGTAATTAACATCATATATCTTGTTCCATCGGCCTTCCAAGTAGCATAATAGTAACGCTGCCTAAGAAGTTGCAAGTTCTCCCTGCAAAATATTCAATAACTATAGTCTATTCACAAATAAGATACCAAATTATGAATGAAAAGGTTATGACTCCAGACCTGTCTAGAGAAACTGGATGTGATCCTGGAAACTGATGGCTCCCTCTAGCCTGAAAAGGAGGAAAAAACAAATACATCATAAATGAGATGATCAAATAAACTGAAAGTGATAGCTTGATAAAAGTGCTTACGTTAATGGGTATTGTTTTTGACCCTATCTGATACATGTGCTTTCATATCTAAACGGTAATAACAGCGTGCAGGTTATCTAATGGGTCAAAGCAGGTTCAGGTTGAGAAGGAACAGATTTTAGTATATATAATAACTAAATTTTTCCCCTTTTTTGTAATTGGATAATGTAAATAATTCGCAGTAACACCATAAATGACAACTTCTATCAGATCAGAAATCGAAAGTCACAATATCATTCATAAAACATATATACTCCACATTATATGGAAACCTCTTTCACCACTACTTCAGGATAACAATTTGCAGGTACATACCAATAAGCCGCTAAGAAACTAGTGGTCCACTAATATGAAACAAAACTATTTCCACTGTTACCAAAGGAAGATTATTTTATAGGATACCATGTAAAAACCTCACAAAACCAAAGAAACTAATCAAGCTGAATATGGTGCGTACTTCTCTTTCACACACACAAACACACCTCTTCCTACAATAGGTGAAGAAGTGAAAGACAATCAGGTGCGACAATGGTGAGGCTAAATACCACCTGGGAGAAGCTGATTAGCAAACAAAGAACTATAACAGTGAGGTGTCGTTACTTGGTATACGAAAATTAGTCCCTAAACACTTCCAGTTCCAGCATTTTGTTTCAGTTAGTCACCAAGGTTACAGTTCAAGGCTCTAAAGTTGCCTAAAATGGAGACCTATTGCTAATGGTACCTCAAAAGTTATGCTGATGTCTCTTTGACAGATAACTGTTATACAGGATGGACCTACCAGAAATCACATCTATCCTGAAAATTATGGCATGTGAGCAAATAACAAGAGTGAGGTGAAGGCTATGTTCAGAGGCATATCAAGATATATAAGAAGGGCCATCCCTGGTCTTGCCCTTTGATGCAGAGTTTGTTAACTTCAGATGAAAATCTCCTTCGGCTATAGCTGTGGACATTCATAAGATCAAAGCTACTCTTCCTTATGAGCTTTTACATATTAAATGTTACAATCCCACCACGGTCAAGTATGGGATTGGTTGGTGGCTTATAAGTCTAGGTGTCCCCTCCTCCTTCGAGCCAGCTTTTTGGAGTGAATTCTACACCTAGCTTATGGCTTGATGCGGGCCTATTATGAGATGGGTTCGTATCATTAAACATGTAGAAAAACCTAAAATGTGATACAAACCAAGCACAGTATTGTGATTAAAAAAAATAAAAAAAAAAAAAAAAAAAAAAATATAAAAAAAAAAAAAAAAGCAAACATGGTCAGTATTCAAATAATCTAGAATTAATCAACACTGGAGAGGTCCATCAGCTCTCCTACAGTTTACTTTCGAGAGGTAGACCGACTCTCCCAATGATACTAAATCACTAATCGATATCCAACGTTGAATCAGTTACATATCGAGTACCCTATTTATAATGAAAGATAACCTTGACTTACTATAATACAATATCCCAGACTTACATAAAATAAAAATTAGATATGATAACTATGTCACCATGTAACTTACTACCTCCGTCTCAAATTAATTGTCCATATTTCTTTTTTAGGATGTCTCAAAAAAATTGTCAACTTTCCTTTTTTAGTAAAAACTAGAGAATTTGGAAGGGGAATATTCCATTTAAGTGGTCGAAAAATAAAATGGACCCACTTTTATTAAACCTTGTGATTTTTGTCCCCTGGCAATTATTTTTGAGACGGAGGGAGTAGTTAACAAGTTATAAAGTAACATAACTGTTGTTCCAAAAATAATAAAGTAACATAACTTTATAATAAAAAGAACATTTTAACATTCATAATAAGAATCCAACTCGTATCATAATGTTGCTCATTAGCTAGCTGATAACTCATAAGTGTGTTAGGGAACGGTTCATCTGATTATCCGCGTGTACAAGAAAAAAAATCTGAAGCCAAAGGTTCTGTGATACTAAAAAATACCCAAACCATTGACAAAGATAGTTTCAAGAATGGCGTATCGGCGCATCCGTGCATAGGGGAAGGTCACAACAAGAGGTCTAAATTAAAAGGTTACACTAGATAAATTGTACACTAAGCCCATATATTATTGCACATTCTAGAATACTAACCAAATTTCTAAGCGAAAACAAAACAAAGTTCTTCACTTTAATTCTAGAGATAGAGAAGAAAATTTGGGCTTAGTAGGCGTAAAGCCACATGAAATCGATAGAGTGAACTGTAATGTTTTGTAACCATAGAGGATAAAACATTTCGTTTGTGTTCACACAAAACACTATACCACTTCAATATATGGAACTATACACTAATAAGTGATGGAAAACAAGAGCAGACAGCTATCTGATCTAGACAACAGACTAGTGAAATTGCAGTAGGGCAATGGAGACTTCACCTGCCCTAGTACCTAAGCAGAACTATAGAAAATTTGGAACATTACACAGCAGGATATAAACACTGAATGGAAAGGGTGTTACCCCTGGAGTTAATTTTAGCGCTTGATAGCAGAACTGTCTGAATACATCTTGCTGATCTGCAGGGATACTGTCCCCCAAAACATCATCATTTGTCATCAACCCTTCTGCATCATGATTCTCCTAATAACAAATAAAACTTCTTGTTAATAAATCAATACTGTAAACCTAAATATATAATACAAATAAATAAACCTAAATATATTATACAAATAAATAACTGTGCGCAAGTAGAATCAAGGTAAACGTACTTCCAAAGGTTCTACAGCTACTCCATCATCATCTTCATCAGGCAATGCCTCTCCATTCAGATCAAATTCAGAAGATCTTTTCCACTCAGGAGTTGAAGGACAAGTAACCGTATCAGGCTTTCTTTCATGATAAAATGTGTATAACGCATTGATATAGTCGGGTTTATATATTCCTGGCGGCCGTGCTTCAGAAAATATTTGTATTGCCTATAACACGAGCCATCTGAGTAAGTTAAAAACATAAAAAGGTAAACCGAAAACCACCTCAACCAACTAACTGACCTGGGATACAGATATTAGCCTGGTTCGCATGAGATAATGAATAATCATATATCCAGTACGGTTATGCCCATGTGTGCAATGAACCAGAATGTACTTCTTTGGGTTCTTCTGCCGAGCTAGAAATTGAGAAACCTGATGACAAATAGTTACTGCTAAAATTTAGCCACAGATATATGCAATAACAACAAAGTGACATATCACGATTTCTTATGATGCGTTTACATAACTTGGTGCTTATAAATTAACACTTAAATGCGTTCTTTTCTTTTATATCTGTCTTGCTTTTGACAAACTATCATCTTATTAGAACTACTTTTCTCAAAATTTTCTGTTCTTTCTGTAAAATTTCACATTTTCAGCAAACATCAGGCATAAATGACTTGTACTAATACAACTTGCCTCGTATACAAACTGATTTACAGCCTCATTCTCTGGCACAGACCCACGTCCCTTGCAGTTGATCTGAATGAGAAAAATATAAAAGCAAGAATAAGTGAATAATCATTATATGAAGAAATAGACGCAAACAAAGACAGGGGATCCCTTGCTCATACTCCATAAGTTGAAGATATACTAAAAACTATCTTGAAACTAACCTTAACATACTTAATGCCTTCTTTCTTCCAATCATTTACCGAATAATAACGAGTTGTATTTGTAAGATCAATCACTACGCCAAGCTGTAAAAGTAGCAAAAATTTCTTAAAAAATAGCTTCATACAATTAGGAAATGCTAAAAAATAGATGCAAGCTAGAATAATCTGTTAATCTGTAAATTATGCACCTTCCGCCCCAAAACTCTTTGTTGGTGAATGACTTGTTTGAATGAGTATCTTTTACCAGGAACAATACAATCATTGAAAGATTCGCCAAGAGGAACTTTAGAAGGAACAAGACAGCCTATTTCCTGACCATACGATGGGCAATCCAACCATCCTAAAACATAAAAAATTAATTAAAACGTTAACTAAAAAAACTTATAGTATATAGAAGTAGAACCATGCAAAGATGCAAACGTAATTCTTAAAAATTCAAGTTTACCTGGAGGTAGTCTACTCTTATCATAAGTTCTTTGGTTTTTTACATGAAAAGGATTATCGTTCATCGATGGGTAAGCCCGCTGTTGTGTTGGTCTGTCATCTGGGCGTTCTCGTTTTAATCGTTGCTTTCGTTCTTCGCGCTCCTGATTCAATAATGTTGCAGTAGCAAAAATGTTATCTTTTATTTGTGGCTAATTACATTAAACAATATTGCAGTCATGCAATTGGTTTAAAAGATGAATAAGAATGACACGAATAATTTAGAATAAAAAAGACATACAATCAAATATTTACTAAAAATCAAGGACACGAAAATTGCAACTGAAGTATATAAAAAGGCATAAAGAGAGGAGTACCCGGCGCATAATATCCACTGCTGTCTCTACATGTTCTACATGTTGTTGATACTGATGATGACTATGTTTTTCTTCTGGTGCACTGTCCTCGCTAAGAGTTGGTTCAAATAATTCTTCCTCTTCTTCAGATTCTGGCAATGCATTTAGATCCATGCTGAAAGTTCCAGTGACTAGCTAATGACGGGTCCCTAAGATCAACCCGAAATAACTATATTACCTACTTTAACAAAAGAAAAAAGTGCATTAGTACTGTATCATGAGGCTAACACTTCCCCTTTAAGTTAACTAAATAAGATGTAACAAATATGAGAAAACTGGATATAACACAAGAGAACAGATTATTCAACAACAAACTAGAAACAGAATTCAATCATATATTGTCCAATCTTTCAGGTTTTTACAGCTCAAGGGGGTGTCTGAATTAGCTTATTAGGGAAGCTTTGCACAATCAAAATAAGCCCAAAAAGAAACTACTTTGAGGGCTCTTCAAAGCAGCTTAAGTTCTTCCAAATAAGCTAATCCAATGGTGATAAGTCTAACAATAGTGACAATGCAGCAAATGGTTAATTATGCATGATCACAATAATGCAAGACGCTCTAAAAGACACTCGGAAACAAAACTTAGACAACAGTATCTCACCATAGTTGCACATAGAACCATATGATAGGAGCAAACATAAGTCACCGTTTGAACCAATAAAAACAAACGAATAATAACAAAAAAAAAAAAAGGGGGGGGGGGGGGGGGGGGGGGGGGAAACAAACCAAAAAAGGGCTACACTTAAATTTAAAACAAATACTTATCAGCTGATCTGAGGAACTCTAATAATATTATGTTTACTTATTCCTCGTCACCAAACATAAGCACGTGAAATGCCAACAATCTTATATTACTTCATGAACCACGCAATTATAGCACCGGTGTTAAAGTCCTATAAGTGATGAGTTACAAAATAAGAAAAAAAGAGAAATAACCACCTGCAGTTTAAAATTTCAAGTTTCTCAAGCTCATGGGCGTGTTTTCATTACCTTATATAAAGAGAGCTTATTTGCTAATTTGAGGGCTTATTATTAGCTTATTTACAAAATAACTATTTTGGGGACTTTTCGAAACAGTTTAAGTTCTTCCAAATAAGCTAATCCAACAGTGATAACTTAGGGGGTGTTTGTTTCGGCTTATGGCTTATTTGGTTTTGGGCTTATGTTTCATAAGCTCACATTTTGTGGCTTATTTTAATACTTTTCGGCTTATATTTATTATGTCATAATATACTTATATACGCTGAAAAATTTCAAAATAAGCCACAAAAACTGAGCTTATGAAACATAACCCCAAAACGAAATAAGCCATAAGCCGACTATATAAGCCAAAACAAACACCCCCTTAGTAAATGCTTACGTACACCTGCTCAGTTTTATGCAAAACACACTAAAAATGACAAGGAAAAGAGCAATTTACAACACTATTTCACTTTCACCATATGGAAAGAGCAATCATGAATTACCATTTGAACTAATCAAAACATATAGGGCAAACCACCAACAAATGGCCTATAGTGGTGAGGCACCTAACCACCTAAAAAGATGTCTAGGGTTCAAACCTCACTAGGTAGTAGGTACACAACTGACGGTGGCGAGGGAACAGGTTGCCCTCCACGGGTAACCTGAACACGGAAAACCTCATCCATGTACCCATTAAACAAACAAACAAACAAACAAAAAATCCAATCTTTTCTAGGTCAGATAACTAACACAGCAATGTTAACAACCAGATCATTTTACGTAACCCTAACACCACATAAACCCTAAATTCAACAAAATTTTCACAAATTAACCTAACTCAACAACCACAAATCACAGCGAATAATTCAAGTAAAAGCACAAAAATTAAGGGTAAAAGAGAAGTGCAGAACAAACCTAGTGTAACGAATTTCACCAAGCATGCAATTGAAACATCGTTGTACCTAAAAAAAAGCCCTAAAAAGTGTTTGTGTGGAATGAAGTGTGAGCCCTAGATATATAATAAAGAGAGAGAAAATAAGAAACAGAGATCGTGAGAAGTGACTTTAGTACGATGACCGTGTGTTTGTGTTTGTGTTTGTGTTTGTGTTTGTGTGTGTTTTAAAGAGACATATCAAGAGAAGAAGAGCTATTGTGAGATTCTAGTTTTTTGTTTTTTGTTTTTTTTTACTAGGTTTTTATGGTATGGAACTATGGATCTTCAAGTGATTTTTTTTTTTTTTTTAGTTGATTAGTGTTTTTAGTTCTCGGTTGTTTTTATGGTAGCGTTGTTGGTGAAGATAATTGTGAAATTGAATCTACTAAAATTTAATATTACTTCCATCCTAAAATGATTGTCCTCATTTGACTTTTTAAATTCTTAATTTCTCAATTTTAATCTTAAATATTTTTGTATGTGTTATATAATACTTGATGAAAATTATACCAGTGAAAAAGTATTTAAAAACCAATCAATTCATATATTTTGCATCAATAATATATAACATAAACAAAACTATTAAAGATCAAAGTTGAGAAATTAACATTTTAAAAAGTCAAATGAGGACAATTATTTTGGGATGAAGGGAGTAGTTTATTTAGGTTAAATACATGAGGGGTAAAAAAAAAATCTTCTATATAGTGAAAAAATCACGATGATTTTGACATTTTGAAATATTAAATCATTCATTTATAAGTAATAATTATATTATTATTATTATTTTTTCTTAAATATGTTTAATTAAAAGAACCTAAATATTTCGTTACTTAGAAATAATATTTAATAAAACATCACTGCATAATCAAAGAAAGAAAAATAAACGTAAAAATATATTTGTAAAAATTAAAAAGAAAAAAACTTAAGAAAAAAAAAAAGAGTGATATCATTGATAGTTGAGAACTAAACTATAAATATAAAACAAAAACAATAAACAGAACTTTAAAATCAAATCCAAAAAAAGTAGTAATAACCAGTTTCTCTTCTTACATTGTATCTATCTATCTCTATCTATACTAACAAACCAGAATAATTTACAAGCCTTTGAAGCACTCTTTGTAATTAATTCGCTGATGTGTCTCGATTGTGATTGGACGAAGATTTAATGCGTACAACACACTAAAGCTCATTCTTCAAACAGTGTTATGCTAAAACTTCTTTTATACACTACATCAAAACCATTGAAAAATTATCGACATTCAATTCTCTGCTTTCTCTATTTTTGTTTAGCAATTAATCTCTTCATTCTTCCTCTACAAGATTAGTGCATGTCAGTTATAAACATCCGTTTTCAATTCAATTCGTTCTATGACTATGCCCAGTTCAAAATCACTACAAAAAATATTTGTGCAATATGGACGAATCGGTAAGTAGCTATTTAATTTTAATATTTAGGGTTTTGAATTATGTGTTGCATATTACAACTATTTTGTTTCGATTCAAACATATGATATATTTCTCCGAATAATTACTTGATGACTTAATTTTTATATTTGTGTTTAATCAGAACTCTAAAAATTGGGGAAAATCACCTTGACGAATTATGTTGCAACTATTTTGAGAACCCTATTTTTTTTTTTTTTTTTTTTTTTTTTTTGGGAAATCACCTTGATATATCGATTGATTATGTTATAATTTATTTTTGTAGGTAGAATGTGATTGAGGAAGCATAACCAGGTTTGACAAGTTTTATCTCTTTTCATTCTTCAATTTAATTGTTATAGATGATATTGATTTATGCAACTGATTAAATGTAGTTTATGTTCAATGTGTGTTTATTATGCACACCAACTTTTTGATTAACTATTTGATGAATCGTCGTTAGATCATGTAACACCCCAACCCCGACAAGGGTAGAAGTGTCACATTATGGTGACATATCAAAGCAAATACAAGCGTACAACATAAGTAATACAAAAGAATCTCAAGGGTTACAAAGGAAAATCTGAAATACAAGGTTACAAAGGAACAACAATAAAATACTAAGTCTGAAAATGTAATCCTTCTAGTCATCTCTAGTCCAGAATAGCTATCAAGGTAAAGCCTTCTAAGCCCAAAATTATTTTCCACTCATAACCCAGCTTCCTACTAAAACCTGCCGCAGGAAAAGAAATGCGGCTGAGCTTAAAAAGCCCGGTGAACAGATATAAACAAATGAAAACTAATAAACAAAGGAAAACGAAAGCGAATGCGAAATGAGTCCAAGCAAACCTGCTGAGACAAAGGTCAAGGAATATGGAACATATAGTAGGACTAACATAAAATAATCAAAGGAAGTACGAATATGGAATATCAAACGAATCAAATGAAAATGAAATGGATCACAAGTGTAAGCAATTGAAAAACAAACATAGGTTAATCACAATAGAGAAGATAAAATAATAAGGATCATATAAAAGTAGAACTAACAGAAATACCCAACAATCATATATCAAATTGCACATAGAGTAGCTAGCTCGATGTACCAAATGTGAAATGGAGTGTATTGCACACACATACCCATTCACCAAATTCAAAACGAAACAAAGCACCTAGGATGCATCCATACGCTCCCTGCAAAACAAATATACATATACCAAGCTCTAGGCTAAACATACATACAATAATAATAATGGCCATGGTGCTATAGCATAATAGGGAACGCTGTGGAAAAAAAACCCACCTCCACAGATAGTGTCAATACCACTAGTGCATCAGTGGCAAGGCCATGGACTCCCCATAACTGGCTACAATTTATTCAAATAATGGGCAGTATATAATGGCATGGGAATGCTATAAGAAATGGAATATAGCATACAACAAATATCAAAACAAATCATAACAGAAATGGATCGATCAAATATGGATCATACAAAGGGATTATAGCAATGGTTCAAGTCGAAGGTCCAAATCAAAGATTCATATCATGAGGTTCAAATCAAAGGTTCATAATAGCAAAAGGGTTCATAGCAAAGGTTCAAATTTGAAGTTAAATAATCAAAAGATGTTAAAGAAAGTCATGAGAAATCTTAGAGAATAAAACAGATTAAGGACTTTAGAAAATTATTTTAAACTTTTTTATTGTAAAAGTATTCCTCTAAAAACACATTTCATAAAAGTCATAAAACCTTCATATAAAACTGGCATCATATCGTAATCAAATAAATCATTTCAAAAATAGTTTTTCTCAAAAGTCATCAGGTAATATTTTTTTAAAAGGGTCTTCATACGAAATTATACTATCAAATGAACCAAGTATATCAGGCGTATAAAGATCAGAAATCTTAATAGTGGCAATGGAACGGATCATGAGTCATAAGAAACCTTACTGAAAGGTTAGAATATTTGTACCTCAACCCGATGACAAAGCAAAATAAGGGAAAGATCAAACGGGAATGGAAACCACTCCTTCTTCATGGAACCTAAATGAATTAGAAGCCGAGAATTATTTAATAGTTCATTTCGAATCAGATTACTCCTTTTTAGGTTATCTTCCCATTTTTAGAAACTTTCTATATTTAGCAAGTTTTTATTTTTAGTGACTTTCCAGATTTAGTAGCTTTCCATTTATAGCAAGTTTCCAAAAATAGCAAATTTCCATCATTAACAAGTTCCCATAATTTGAAATGTCCGTACTTAGTAAGTTTCACATTAGATTAGGTTAAGTATTCAATATGTACAATTATAATTAGTTTAGGGTTTGTTTAAGCTAACTTATAAATTTTAGGGTTAATGATGACAGTCTTTCAAATTTTATGGTCTAAAGTGTAATTATCATTATTACAGATTAACCCTCTAATATCATCAATTTACAAGTTGCATCCCTTTAGTTAAGTAATTAACACTCATAAGTCCTTTTATTTTTACTTTAATCAAACAAACTCTTCTGTTTCAGAATTCCAGCTTTTAATCACAAACAAGACATGGCTTTTCGAATTTATTAACCATATTAGAACTCAAAACTAAAATTCACCAAAAATCACAGTGATACTATCATGTCTTAGGAACCCACACAATTTTATCCAGAATTTATTGAATAGCTTAAACATGAAAGAAAAATGTTCAAACACAGACTACCAAGAATTAGGACCTGCTGTTGTACCCAGAAAGTATTCACTTGAATGACCTACCAAAATATCCAGGAAAAATCCCCAAAAATTCATGACATTACTATACATATAGAAGTTACATACTGGAGAGTTTCATAGCTCAAATCTTTATAGTTTATAAAATAAAATTTGACAAAGTGGGCTGATTTTCAGACTCTATTACTCAGCTTTGACACTTAATCTTATAAAATTCAAAAAGCTTACCTCCCGATCTTCAATCACCATAAAATTTATATTTCCAGAAAGTAGACAAATAGTACTTATGTTTAGACTCAAAAATCACTTAAAAACACATTGGTATCATCAAAATATACCTACTTCAATCCGACACAAAATTCCTGTCAGCAACAACTCACATGAAATCACACTATAACAAGCCCTAATCCATGTAATTAATAATTATGCCCCATCATTAATTATTAGGGTTTCTTTCCAGATTTTTAGGGCACGTAACACATGGTTTATTAAGATTAAAATATCAGGTCAAGGGCGTGAATAACAAATAGATAGGAATAACCAAAACAGAAAAATAAAGTCGACACATGTAGGTTATAATTTCATGATTTTATGTAGCGTTTTAAAGTGTTATTCAAATTCAGATACAACGAACCCACAACCATCATATTTGTTTGATCATTAAGGTTTGTATTACATGCTTATTTTCTGATTATCCATCATAATAAGGTGTCAAATGGGTGAAGGAACAAAAGAGGTGAAGTGTTACCTTAGGCAGAAAATAACGAGACCAAAAGAGAACCCAACCAAACCCACGAATACAACACAACCAAACCAAGGATCACACGATCAAAACCAGTCCAATCTTCTTCTTCCAAGCTTCTTGAGGGCTGAACAAAGTGACAATGGAGGCTGCTAGGGTTTTATTATTTTTTTTCTTGATGCGTATGGAGTGAGAGGGGAACAAAACCGGTCTCCTTCTTCTCTTTTTTTTCTAGTGGGTTTCGAATGGGCTAGGCCTAGGGAGTTCATGGATTAAGTGAAATGGGCTTATGTTGGTTTGTATATGGATTTTAGTTGACGTAACAAAAGAAAAGGCCCAAAACAAAAGTCGACTAAACGTTAATGGTTCCCTTGTAATTTATTTATGTCATACAATTACTTTGGAGTTCTAAAATATTCAAAGATTTCTAAAATGACGTTTCATTACGATTTTATGGATCTATGGTTACTTCGTTTAATTTTATTCGTATTTTTAAATAATCGTACCCGTAACTTGGAAAAAAATCTCAAATTATACGTAAAATTAGGGTTACGGATTTTAGGGTTTTACAACTCTTCCCCTCTAAAAAGAATATTTCGTCCGCGAAATTGCAAAGAAAAAATGAAGCGGAGACATAACAAATCATAACAAGCATGAAAACTTGGTTTCTCATGACCCTTCCTTGTCGATCTAAAATGGTTTCCGTTTCACACAAAAGGAAACTTATCAGGTGGTGTCAATTTCAAATGAATAGGGTGTCGCATGCAAAGAATGATAGGGATATCCCCTCGGAAGAGATACACGGAAAATTTTATGAACATGCGACAGCTGAGGAGGTAGAGTTAGACGATCGGGAACCTCCCCCGAAACGTATAAGAATCTCAAACGGTCCAATAATCGAGGATTAACCCACAAAATGTTGCTCTTCTGAATTCTCAAACAATCATGCCTCCAATATGACCTTCCCAAGCATTCTCATAAACAATCCAAATTCGGTTCCACATGATTCAGATCCTTATTCAAACAAATCATAATGTAACGGCGAAACGTATAAGTAGTAAAACATATGTGTACCCCTCCATATGAACATTGGCATATATGCAAATAGAAGACAATTCAATCGATAACATCGGACGGTAGGAAGCTCTACAACGAACCCTAAGATCATTATCAAAATTCAGAGATCAACAAACATATCTCGAGGATCCAAACATATCAAATCGTACGGCGATAAGGTAGATCAAATGTGTAGGTCGAAAGAACCTAAAGTCTTACTAATCGCAGATGTCGCCAATGGAAACAGAAATCTAAGGCTTCTCCAAGGCACTCCTCAAGATATCCTATGAACATAATAAGTGCACTTATATGACGTTAGTATTATCACGTTGGCCAGACGTCATAATACTAGCCTCACATAATATGCCCTCATGATGGTCATACTCTATCTCAAGTCGTGAATCAAAATCTACAAACCGCCTAACAGTCCAACTACATCCTCGGGTTGGCCCAAATCAAACATTACTCACGGAACGAAATCAGAGAAACATATCGTACAAATAACGTAATGGAATCTAGTAGGCGGCAAATAAATCACGTCGTCAAAAGCATCAGGTGTTCCATAATTTGTCAAAATTCTCATAACAAAATCATCATCCAACATACGTGGAGTGAACACAGAACGGAATTACTAACAGAGAACCTAAATCAATCAAAGGATCTTATCATCAGGTAACAGAAACTTAAGTGGGATAAGCAGAAGTGAAATACGTCATCAATAACTTCATCCTTCACAGGATCAACTCATTCAAACATAAGTGTTTGCTTCAAAATTCGTCCATTCACATACATGGTTTCAAAATTTCTTCCAAGTCCGAGTAGTTTGTCTATGCTTGTGCATCTGATCATAAGGTGAAAAAGAATTGTAAACTTGAGTCTGGCCCCTCAAGCCTTCGGCACCTCTTCTTGAAATTGTGGTGTAGTAACGTGAATCTCTGACATGATCACTGTGCATCCTTCCATCCGCAAATCTGATTCTGCTATCAATTCATCTTAGTACAACTAAAATGAATAGAGAAGTAAGACTGCGTGTCTTCGACAGGTCTTCTAGCACAGTTTGAAATTCGCCAACTCAATTACATTCTCCTACTACTCTTATACAAGGTTTCTAACTCCGATAACGGTCTTCAATCTTGGTCCTTTTGTGGGAAACTCTGTCTTCATAGGATTCATGGTAGTGTTGTTTACTACAATCTCTGAACGCCAATCAAATTTTCTCTTCCGGAACAAAGGGACATTCTAACTTAATACAAGCATGATCTCTATGTTTTTCCTTCGTCTCTGAACACAACACAATGCCATGCTATGACAATTTATCCAAATACTCGCGAAAACATGATTATATTAGCCAATACAATTGGCATCATTATAGCTCATAATGATCACAACGAGTACGAAAACAGCTTTAGGAATCGTCTTAAGGAAACTTCATTTCCACTTCACATCACCTATCTTCTTCTTCACGAATAAAACTGAAATACTTCACGAAGGTTACTCTTGGCTAGTCAACCCCCTTCTTAGAAGTTCTTGTGGTTGCTTCTTCGGTCGTTCAAATCAAATGGGGCCATCTGATACGGAGTTTCAAAAGTAGACCGAGATCAATCATTGATACACGGAAAAGGATAAAGATTACGGATAGTGATATGGTTAAGTTCACGATAGTCGATATGCCGCCGCATGCTTCCCTCCTTCTTCTTCATAAACCAACAGAAGTATCTCAAGAGAACATTGGGGTGAACAAATTCATATTCCATCAGCTCCTTCAATCTCTCGTCTTCTATGGCACCATGGTTTCGTCAACTAAGATCAGTTTAATGCCAACTCTACTTCTAAGCAGGAGGGAAAATACAATGAGGTTCATCAGAGAACATCGGAAAATTTTTGTACGACAAAATACTTCCAATTCCAGAGCTTTCCAAGAGTGGATACTAATAGGTGTCAGGAGAACTTAACAATCAAATGAGATTGGGGTCTTTGCTTCGATAGCAGAATCAATCTTACCAGATTTATGTGGTTGAGAAACATCATAACAGAAATGGAATGAAGCAGATTGCTAAAGGTCACATGTCGGATATGGTAGTCTATGGCAGATTATGAGGAGTCAGCCAATCCATAACCAAAAGACTTCAAAATCAAATATATCGAAAGTAAACGGATTCATAGAACGAATACAGTCGTCAAACCGGATGGATAGTTCATATATCAGAGTCAAGTACATGGTTCATCAAAGTGTTGAGATAGATAAGCGAACAATTCAAAGTGTTAGAATCCTGTCTAGCTCCTTAGCATAGGTGACAGGTAGAGTGCATATTGTTGGTAATACGAACATTGTATAATTGTCAAAAGTAAGATGCATGGGGTATCGGTTGTCAGGATCATCATGCTTAGTTAGCAAATTCATACTGAGATAATAATTTCATCATATCCTTCCAAAAGAACTGATTGGCAAACATAGTTCATCATTCGAAGGGAGGGAACGAATCTTCCTATATCCGTGGTTAATAATTACCAAGGTTGTCATAGGAATAGAAATGGATTATGCAGAGTCAAGTAGTATCAGATGATACATTTTATATTCAGCATAAGTAATGAATTCACAGAATGTGTCAAACACATTATGGTTGAACGACCTTCCGAATGGTCGGAAATGTATCAAATTGTTTATCAAACAAATCGGAAATGGAGATCAAAATCAGAGAGTGAAACTTAAATGGTGCAAGGTATCCATGTAGTTTCCGAGGTATTCCAAACTTACCTGGTTACTAAGCTTAGGTTGCAAAACTTTCTAATCTTCGAATCTAAAGTTCTTATAAGGCTTAACTAAGGGCATAGGCACGAATCAGAGTGATGCGGAAGCAATGCTACTTGCATAGATGCCCTAGTCTACCCATTCCTCACAGGCAATAACTTAAGTTCCTATGGGCAGATCCTAAAGCAAATTCTCAAAGGTTGTCATATGAGCTCCTACAGTGGAAACTTAATGGTCCAAACTTCACAAGTCAATGTTTAATGTACTACAAGTCGCAGCCTGGTCTCTGATACCATAATTGTAACACCCCAACCCGACAAGGGTAGAAGTGCCACATTATGGTGACATATCAAAGCAAATACAAGCGTACAACATAAGTAATACAAAAGAATCTCAAGGGTTACAAAGGAAAAATCTGAAATACAAGGTTACAAAGGAACAACAATAAAATACTAAGTCTGAAAATGTAATCCTTCTAGTCATCTCTAATCCAGAATAGCTATCAAGGTAAAGCCTTCTAAGCCCAAAAGTATTCTCCACTCATAACCCAGCTTCCTACTAAAACCTGCCGCAGGAAAAGAAATGCGACTGAGCTTAAAAAGCCCAGTGAACAGATATAAACAAATGAAAACTAATAAACAAAGGAAAACGAAAGCGAATGCGAAATGAGTCCAAGCAAACCTGCTGAGACAAAGGTCAAGGAATATGGAACATATAGTAGGACTAACATAAAATAATCAAAGTCGGTATCACTTGAAGCTATGGATCGTTAAATGGTATTAATCACAATGCTGTGAATTCCAGTCTTCATACTACTAACAGCCGTGTTCCGTTGGTTGTCTCTAACAAACGTGCGCCGGATATTTGTAACTTACACCCAAGGACGGCTTTAGGCGACGTATCTTTAAACACAGGTATAGTTTGTTTATATCATTCATCAGTAACACTTGATTGGATTTTTCAAATTTTTTTGAAGGTATTCTTGGCTCATCGTCTAACGATGAACGCAATAACATGTCATATCAAAATAAAAAAACCCGTGTTTCCAACAAAAAATCATTAAACGAGCATGTTCAAACCACGCCTTCGACGTTTAACTTTTCGGTTTTAAACAATTGTTCATCCGTGCGTAATACTATGTTGTATAGTGATTCGTGAAAATCAAGTTATATATAGTATAGTATTACTCAAGAGATCCGCAAAGAAATACGGATAACCCGAGGTCGTAGTCCGTGTGAAGTATGAATGGAATTTCGAATTCCTGATTCGTGAAACGTGTCGTGAAAGTGGTAAAAAGTGATTTTTATGAGATTATACTAATGTATAAGTAAATGAAGCACAAATAATCAACTAAGCACGAAATTCAAGTAAACAAATAAAAAACGTAACGTGAAATCAAAAACCGTAAACTAAAACGTAAACGTACGAAATAAAACGCGACTTTTAAGCTACACTACTCCTATGGAATTGAAAATAATTTTAAAAAGTTAAAAATAATAAAAGAAAATTTTGAGAAAAAGAAAAATATTTTTTTATTTATTTATTTTTTTTTATGAATTAAAAACTAATTAACTAATTAAAAATTAAAAGAAAATGCAAATAAGGTGAGAAAAATGAAAATTAAATTTTGAAAATTATAAAATAACTAAAAAGTAATTTTAAAACTAAAAACTAATTTTTTTGGCTTTTTGTGTAATTTTTGGAAATCAAAAACTATTAAATATAATTAAAAATTCAAATTAAATTCAAAAAAAATGGGAAAAATGCAAATTAAATTTCTAAAATTCTAAAATAAATGAAAATAAATTTTAAAAATATTTTTAGATTTTTCTTGGCTTTTTCTGATTTTTTTGGGTTTTTCAGTAATTAAAAGGTATTAACAATTGAATAAAAATAAAAATAAAATAAGAAAAATAACAAATCAACTTGAAAAAATATGAAAAATTCAGGGAAATTCTAAAATAATGTTTTAAAGCTAGTAAAAATATAAAAATTGAAAAATAAACACTGTAGCTACCACTTGCTTTGAAATCAGCTTATACCAAAGTGCTTATTTATAAGCACAGTTGACCAAGGCTAACCAAACTTTGACCAGTTGACTTTTTGACTTAGAAAAGCTTAATGGGACAGAGATTAGACCATATGATGCTCAGAAATACAGATGTGGGCACAATTGGTCCAAATAAGCAATATTGAAAAAGCAAATAAGCACAGCAGAATAAGCAATTGTATCCAAATCAGAAAGATAAGCAACTAAAGGCACAAAGTAACTTAAATGAGTCACAATACTCAGATTCCTAACACAAAATCTTACTAGCAGGCCCAAAATGAAAAACAGATGCTATGCAAACCTCTTACTAAAATAAGCCAATAAACCTACTCTAATAAGCTGTTGAGTGCAAAGTGATAGGGGCAAATTACTCACTATCCACCTGAGATTTCAAAGGAATCAATCAATCAGATACTAGAACCAATTTAAAAACCTAAAAGTTCCCCTGGATATTGCTTATTAACTGATGAGCAGGGGAGAAAAGTTTCAAACAGACAATTTTGAAGCACTATTTCAATAAGCTAACAAGTTCCAAACTCAGATTTTATTTTTGTTTATGATTAATAACTGCCAAACTCTTTAAATCAGCTATTTAACCTTATCTCAATCCAATTACAAATCCTATAAATCTCCACAAAAAACTGACCACAGCCTGAGTTCAAATCTTTGACTTTTTGATATTTTAACTAAGTTGACTTAATCTAAATTCTAATGATCTAATATGAATTATTATGTAAGATTAAGCTAAAATGCAACTACTATAAGCTAGATAAACAAGATTTGCAACTATCTCTATGATTATTCTAACTAAATATACCAACAGTTAACTGTTATTAAAATATAAGAACAAATTTGACTTTTCTCTAATGAACCTATTGTTTTTATGCTAGATGAGACTAAGTTATGCCCTAAGTAATGTTTCTAAATTCACTACAATCTCTGAAACACAACCTATACCAGCAAACTGCTTAAATCCAAACACCCCATAACAGTCTGTCACTACTCAAAATCACCACAGATCCAACCTATGTGTAATCCAAACTAAACTTATGCTACTAGGAGATCCAATAACACCAATCCTACTCAGAAAACACAGATCTCAGATCCAAATCACATAGTAACACAGATCCAAATGTATGATAAACAAATGAAACAGTAACAAAACACAAACCAATCAATAAACAGATAAACAGATGAACCAAACAACTAGTATCCAACTATTATCAGACTTAAATAAGCAATTCAAAACAAACAAACTCAGATCTAACTACTTTATACTATTTTTAGAGGAATTTAAAATTTTCAAAGGACTTACAAATCCACCTCAGCCAAAACAGAGGTGGTCTCCCACACAGCCTATCTTTAAGACAGGCTAATTGCTCCTTATTAGCTGTCTATAACTCCAATAAGCTCAGCTTAATATGAATAAGCTGTTAGGTTTGACTTGATTTGACTTAGGTTATTTTAGGTTTCAATGAAACAACAAGCTCACCAAAGCTATTATTTAGCTGAGATGTGCTTAATAAAAACAATTGTTACTCTAAATTAAACTTGGAATTAAAATTGAAACTATATATATATATATATATATATATATATATATATATATATATATATATATATATATATATATATATATATATATATTGATTAATAGGTAAACAAATAAGTAAATAAACTAAGTAAGACTGAAATGTAAAAAACTATTAAACTAAAAGCAGTAAATGAAGATTAATTCAATAACAAAACAGAAATTAAAAGTAATAATCTAAAATAGAATTTGAAAGTAAATTAAAACTAAAATTTCATTAATATTAAAAACGGAGTACAATGGAGAATAAAATTGACAGAGTAACAATACAAATAAAACCTACACACCAATACATGAAGGAGGGGGGGGGGGGGGTATTTATAGGAGGAGCAGGGAGCCTTTGGTGAAGCTTCTAGGAGTACACCTCATCAATCCACACCACACTTGTGTTTCTTTGCATCAATATAGTCCCTTGGATCACACTTGGTCCCCAATCCTCTGATATCAGCCGTGAGATCAATCATTACCCAATGATGAGGCACACACTCTCATGTGGATTGCCACTCTGGCACATACTGCACATGTCAGAACCTTTCTAGAAGCAAGTACATGTACCATAATACCCTTAATTGCTGTCAATTTTGGTCAATTGGGATTGGTGGTAATTTAGGGTTCTGGGAATAGTAACTTTTTCTGGGTAAAAAGTATTTGTGGGGCGGGAAGTGGTTTTGGGTATTTTTATTATTAAGGTGGGGGTTGACCGGGTTTAGTTAAGTATTGACCGGGTGAGATGGTGTGGTAGATCGGGTTAAATAAAAGGTGGACTGGGCTTGGATTTTAAGTTTGGGCTTGGGTTTATTTGTTTTAGTGGATCAGCAGATTTTAATGGATTGGATTAGTTTAGGTTTAATATTTAGTAAAACAACAAGGACCAATCTTGCACTTTCTGAATTCTTTAGGGACTAAAAATGATAATCATTCAAAGTATTTTCAAAGGGCCTAAATTGTAATTCCCTGATTCATGAAGGACCAATTTTGTCTTTTCTTCGAATATTCTTCAAGGGATCATTTTTGACAATTGTTGAAAGTACAGGGACTGAAATTGCCATTTCTTCAAACTTTTGATCAGGGACTTTTTCTGTAACTTTGTGAATCTATGAGGACTTCTTATAACATTTTGAGCTTTCTTTGATTATTTTGCTTCCCCAGCTCCGGCTTTTGATCTCGTGCTCGTTTTTGTCGGTTTTTCTTTGTTTTTATTCATTTTTCACATATCCGTACCTGCACATACACAAATACAAAAACATACATTCTCTTGGCATATTTGGTTAGTATTCGGTGTATTTGGTCTGATTTAAGCCTAAAAAGGATGTGTGAAAAAGCACACATCATATAGCTCAACAAGAGGACGACCTAGGATCGAAAATTACACTGAGTTTTAAATCATTTATTATTTATAATTATTATACATTTTTTTCCAATTTACATACTGCAGTAGTGATATAAATAATTTTTTTTCAATAATAGATTATTCTAATGTCGATGAACATGAAGGCCTTACATTACACAACAAAAAGACGCGTTTATATGGTAAACAGACCTCAAAATTTGATGTTCATGTCACACCTTCTACGGTACCTATAACAAATGTAACCCAACTGTCAACCGCAATAAATCCTACACCGCCCATACAAAAGGGTGGACGACCAAGATCAAATAAGACAAGTAAGATATTTTTTAATAATGTAAATATTTTTTTTATTCTAAATGTTTAGTACAAATTATTTAATTTTATTTCAGGTGCTAGCAACAAAGAAAATGTATCAACAAGTAACATACTTTCTTCCGTCGGTAATACGACTAAAGTTATGCCTAGACCAAGAGGGAGACCTTGAAAAAATAATGTTACTCAACGTACGTGTTAATATGTTAATAACAATATCTTTAACTTTGTACATGAATTTTTTATTGATGTATCTAACCTTCGTTACAGCAAATGACAATTCTTTACCAAATGTTACTGCTGAACAACCAAGTATGTTGCAAAGTAGTTTGTCTGACGGAACATCATCACATGATATTAAAATGGTAACTCGCCCAAGAGGAAGACCTCCTAAGCGGTCTGTTCCGCCATTTGTTGATAATTGTGCAAACAATGTGAAGATTCAATGTAGTGCTGTAAATCCGGTAAATGACACGGCGAATATGGTACCGAATGTCACTACTGATCAACATAATTTACAAACACCTACATCTGTTAATCTTAACATAAACAGTTGTAAGTTTTTTTTATCACTATACGTTATCAACATTACATTTTTTGGTGTATGAATGCAAACGAATAATACACGTATGTTTAATAATGCTTATTATTAATGTTGCAGCTAATACAATGAGTACGATAATAGACCGACTTCCTTCCGGAAATCGTCCGATGTCAAGTTTTCCCGTAACAAGACTACAATGTATTGTGTCAAGTATGATCATATTTTCCGTCTATTGTCTATCATCATATTTATTTAATGCTTTACATATCAATTACAATGTCATTGACTGTAACAATTCGCATTTTCAGGTTAACTTCTATTCCTAAAAATTTTACTATTCATTTTTACTATTCACTTTCACTATTCATTTTCCGAAATTTAATTTTTATTTCATATTCTCGTGTGATAAATCATTTCCATGGCAAAATAAAAGTTTGACACTCATCAGATCATTTTCGCGAAAGTTATTAAGGAAATACACGTTTAGGTTAAAACGTCATTCAAAAATCCTACGCACAACGAAACTCAACCGCATCAATTTTCCCCGCATCAGATAAATGTTTGATACACTCATGATTAATTAGAGAATTTATCATGACTAAGAAAAATGTTACCAAATAGACCCTGGACCGTGAGAAACAGAAATTTACGTTTTTAAGCACTTTTACTTAGCTGTAACCTTAGCCTATACCTGCACCGCATTTCTAAGACAATTTGAGTTTTCACATTTTTGGAAAAGTCAACATATTTTTCCCTCCTCCTTTGACCAAAAATCATTCCTTGATTTTTAGGCTTACGGTTTTATGTCTAAAAGACATTAAATGCCAACCGACACTAGACTGAGCCCAGTCTAGACATTATAAGTCATTTTAAATCATTATTATCCTATTAGAAAAGTAAAATTTTACTTTTCTCAATTTTACACAATATTCGTACGTTTTACGTATTACGCATTTTAGACCCGCGTTTCCAGTTTTAACAGCGTTTAAGCAACCCGATAGAACTTATCACTCATTAAATATGCTAAGATAGGTTATATTATTAAGTTCTAACATATTTATAAGTTTCATATTTTTAGGATACCCGATTTTAAGTTTCAGGGCTTAACGACTTACCGGGACCAAAACTCACTCCGTAACTTAGATAACACCATGACTACTCATCTAGTCACCCTAGACCAGCCTTGGCCGACTTAGAGGGGGGGGGGGGAATCACCTAGTATGTGTCTTGATCTCTTGCTTTGAGCCCTAGGATGTAAACATGTGTCCAAGCTTGCTTAGGAAGCTTTGAAAAGTCTTGGAAATATCCTGAACACTAACCTCCTCACTACATCTTCCTAACACCTTCCTAACCTCCTCATTTACACTATAAAAGCAACTCATCTTCTTCCTTTCTCTTCATTTCAAATGCCACACACAAATCCATAAACCATGATCCTTTGATTTCTAAGTTATAAGTTACATACCAAAGTTGAAGGCCTAGCTATTCTCTACATGAATCAAGAGTTTGTTTGGTGATTCCATGGTTGAATTAGGAGCTACACAAGATGTTAGGGGCTGAGGTTAAATGGTATTCACAAGGGTTATGTAAAGATTAGCAAGGGTTTACAAGAGTTGTGGTGAAGGGTTTGCAAGCATAGGTTTAGTGTCCTAGTTTCATACTTGACTTCCTTTCTTTAGAAAGCCAAAAGTTGTAAGAAACCCTAATACACTTTCTTGCTCAATATCATTTTCATGCTTATTATGTTTCATTCATTCTATATATGGTCTTTGTGTTAGGTTCATGATGTATAAAAACTATTAAAACAAGTTATGGAAACTATATGTTAACCTATGTTAAGTAATCAAGGAAACTAGTGACTTATATTGAGAACCACGACCAAAATAGAGTAACCATGATATGAAACACTTACCTACTGTTATAGAGGACTTAACAAGGAAAACATAGCAATTTGAATCACCTAAAACGAGTACATGAGTCAAAAGTTATGGCCAAAAGAAGTTAGCGAAACCAAAACGCCGAAACTGCCTAAAACAACCTGTTAACAATTTGACCATTTTGAAAGTGGCCCTTCTGCTCTGATTCATCAAATAGTTAAAACACGAAAGTTGTCCGGAACGACGTTTTCATTTAGGAGGAAAGAAGCTCGAGCCCTGAAAATGCTTTACGAGTGATATTTTTCTTCAAATTATTAACAGCCCCTTTTTAAGACCAAATGACCATATAATGGTTATGGTTAGTAAAACCAAGAGGTCTAATGACCTTAAAGCCGAGACCACAGCCATGGCTAAGGCCAAGGATGAGTCTCAAGACCATGGTAGCAATGACCAAAGCCACGAAAACATGAACTAAAGAGTTAGTTGTAACATAATCAACCAATTTGGATCTACTCCATCAAAATAACCATGAGACTTTACAAGTAATATTCATACTAGACTCAAGAAACTCATTGTAATAACAATCTTCATCCAAAAATAAACTTTCCTAAGTTTATTCAATTATTTGGACATGTAACTTTTTGGATCAAAAACTTATATATATTTTATCAAATACTACAATAGTAGGGAGCCTCATGTGAGGGCCTGAGGGGTTCATTAAAGTAAACCGTCGAGATGAGTTGTGGATTTACGAATTAAAGTGTCCTAGCTCCTCGAACGTTTACTACATGACCTCTGAATTATGTCGACCCGAACGGTAGTAAGCGATATACAAACTATACATATTTCATAAACCATTTTTGTTCAAAGACTTACACTATACTAAGTACTACATCATGGACTAAATGCAAGACATATATAGGAAATTCTTCATATTCTTTGATATTACTCCAATCCTAAGTCGCAACATTCTATTATAGGTTGCTCGTAGAAACCTTTGCGATTCGACCATCTTTTTCACTACTTCCTACATAACTTAAGGTGAGTTCATAGCCCCACTTTCCATTACTTAATTGTTTTACAAACCCTTGGGGGGAATACATGCTATTATTTTTCAACCGAACACAATGCTTTTCAATTGTATGCTTGCCTGATTGTTTTATTATCACTAAGTACCATCCTTGCCAATCCAAGATCCCTTATTATGAACCATTTAATCACTAGTAATAGTGAGCGCGAATATTGTGAATAGGCCTATTGGGATTGACGAATCCCATTTGTATTGACTAAGTTCAAACAAATGCATTAATATTTGAAACATAGGTATGACGGCAAAGTACCTACCGGGATAACTCCGCCGATTGAAATTGGTACCCGTTAACGTTTTAGTGTCATAAGCTTAGTGTAATAATAATAACTGTTTTCTTTTCCAACCATTGGTTTGAGTCTATAGCTCACACTACCAACATGTTGTGTTCAACCATTAAACAAACTCTATGAATATCTCTCAACCTTTGTGTTGACCTCTTAAGCATGTATTTCAGGTCCATGATGATCAAGGATGGCACGGAAGGGCACAGATATTCAAGAGGGCTATAAATTTTATTATCATTCGAAAACTCATCTAATGTAATTTGTAAACATGGAACCATCTGGGACCTCATTTTGTAATCTCTGATATTTATCTAATTTGAATGATAAATCTTTTAAAACGACTCAATTAGAGATCGTTTTCTATTATTATGACTGTTGTGCCGTCGAGTAACACCCAGTTTGAATTCCGCTGCATCATTGAATTTGGGGTGTTACAGATTGGTACCAGAGCCATGGTTATAGAGAAACGGGTCTAACTGAGACCTAAACTATAACCACACTTACAAGCAAAAACATTTTATAGCCTTCCGCTCTCCGTGCCTTCCATCCTCCAGATGATTATGGACTTATTAAGCATTTTATACTACACAAACATGTTAGCATATGGATATATGTACCCTTAGCATAATTGAGCATTCCCCCGTAAGCATATTATGCTACACAAAATACTAGTATATTGATATATACATTCAAGTTATTTTCAATCATTTTATCTAAACATATCTGCATATGCCTATTCTAGGACATTTCGGCACAACCACATTCTCCCAATCATGTTCCTACTCCAACATTTTATGTCCAAGACATTGTAACTAATTGCAATGGTCTTTCCTATTTCCCAGACATTGTATGATACAATGGTCTTAATCATTTCTAAAATGTTTTGAGTCACACAATGGTCTAATCTACTTCCTAAACATTGTGAATTTCACAATGGTCTAATCTACTTCTGAGACATTGTGATTTACGCAATGGTCTCTGGAATTATTCTATCACATCATCAATATCATTTCTTATGATATCAAAAACCCATCACAATCTATCAATTTCTAAATAGAATATGAGATTTCTAAAGGACAACTAATCCATCATCTACAAAAGCTGAAGTTTCTCTACATTCATCAAAGTTTTCTTTTGAAACCTTCATTGTTAAAAGTTCGTGATCCTGGCCAAGTATGGACTGTTTTAGAATTACTTAAAACTTCCTTTCCACACGTATCTACCCGTACTATCTTCTATGCAATGGAATGTGAAAACATAGGTTACAAGTCTTGTATGGGCGGGACTTGCAACTGAATGGTTTGACATCGCCTTTGTTTAGTGGACAGTTTCTCAAAAGCAACGGACATATCACAAGTATACCTAATTTAGGTATTTGAAAATTTTATCGAACCTCGGCTAAATATAGACTAGTCACCTATATTTAACCTAGGGACAGTGGAACATAGTCTGACTAACTATGTTCGACTTAAAATTTTCAAATACTGGGAATAGTTGTACTAGGGTTATGTTCAGATTAATTTCCTACATGAACTCGATAAACCACCAGAATTCATTAAAACAATCTAGAGACACGATAGTGTCTTACCACTCAACGAAATCTTAACACCTTATTTGTACTACCTAATTTCATTCTTGAAAGTTTTCATTTATGAGATAATCCGAACTACTATCTTGGGATAGTTATCAATTCTTCTTTTTATCCCGTAGAAGTACTATCCTGTTTAGGTCCTAAGGATACCATTCCGTCATAAACCTTTAAAATCTCTTAAAATTTTAAAGCAAACTTGACATGTCTACCAATATTAATGTTAAGCATACACTGCACACTTTTGTTCATCAACATATCACATCATTATCTTCACAGCCGTTGCAACCACAAGCTCATACTTTTAAAGCTCAAATCATCCTTAGTTACACCACAAGCACCCTCATCAGCTTTACAAGATTGAATATTCATTTTGTACTTTTGGAACACCAGTATCATCTCGTAATACGCTACCTTGTAACTCACCGGCTAAGTATGAATGTTGTGTTGGGAATTCTTAAGTAGGATAATTTATAATATCCTTATTTGAATGGATTGGGATGCCTTTTCATTTAAATAAAGAAATTGTAAATCACCGAACCATAAGTTTATATTCCTTTATTTACATTGTTTGGGATGCCTCTCTATGTAAATAAAGAATTATAAACAAGTGGGCTTATTAGTATCCGAAATAACATAAGTATAAAGTCAATAAACACTAGGTACAACAACAGATTACCTACTAGGCTATTATTGCAACTACTATCCCAATTTCTATTAATATTCGATTGCTATATCAATTTCCTTTGATATTCGACTATTATATGGATCTCTAATGATATTCAACTATGTTATCAATTTCTATTGATACACCGTATTCTGAGACAAATCAAACTACATCACTGGTAATCCCAGACTCTAGTCATCATAAATAACCACACCTCTTCATCGACACCACTCCAACATATAACACACACAGAACTTCGGGACGAAGCTCCCTTAAGGGGTAGAGACTGTAATAATTCGCATTTTGAGGTTAACTTCTATTCCCGAAAATTTCACTATTCATTTTTACTATTCACTTTCACTATTCATTTTCCGAAATTTAATTTTTATTTCATATTCTCGTGTGATAAATCATTTCTATGGAAAAATAAAAGTTTGACACTCATCAGATCATTTTCGCGAAAGTTATTAAGGAAATACACGTTTAGGTTAAAACGTCATTCAAAAATCCTACGCACAACGAAACTCAACCGCGTCAATTTTCCCCGCATCAGATAAATGTTTGATACACTCATGATTAATTAGAGAATTTATCATGACTAAGAAAAATGTTACCAAATAGACCCTGGACCGTGAGAAACAGAAATTTACGTTTTTAAGCACTTTTACTTAGCCGTAACCTTAGCCTATACCTGCACTGTATTTCTAAGACAATTTGAGTTTTCACATTTTTGGAAAAGTCAACATATTTTTCCCTCCTCCTTTGACCAAAAATCATTCCTTGATATTATAAATCATTCCTTGATTTTTAGGCTTACGGTTTTATGTCTAAAAGACATTAAATGCCAACCGACACTAGACTGAGCCCAATCTAGACATTATAAGTCATTTTAAATCATTATTATCCTATTAGAAAAGTAAAATTTTACTTTTCTCAATTTTACACAATATTCGTACGTTTTACGTATTACGCGTTTTAGACCCGCGTTTCCAGTTTTAACAGCATTTAAGCAACCCGATAGAACTAATCACTTATTAAATATGCTAAGATAGGTTATATTATTAAGTTCTAACATATTTATAAGTTTCATATTTTTAGGATACCCGATTTTAAGTTTCAGGACTTAATGACTTACCGTTAGCAATTACCGGAACCAAAACTCACTCCGTAACTTAGATAATACCATGACTACTCATCTAGTCACCCTAGACCAGCCTTGGCCGACTTAGAGGGGGGGGGATCACCTAGTATGTGTCTTGATCTCTTGCTTTGAGCCCTAGGATGTAAACATGTGTCCAAGCTTGCTTAGGAAGCTTTGAAAAGTCTTGGAAAATATCCTAAACACTAACCTCCTCACTACACCTTCTTAACCTCCTCATTTACACTATAAAAGCAACTCATCTTCTTCCTTTCTCTTCATTCCAAACGCCACACACAAATCCATAAACCATGATCCTTTGATTTCTAAGTTATAAGTTACATACCAAAGTTGAAGGCCTAGCTATTCTCTACATGAATCAAGAGTTTGTTTGGTGATTCCATGGTTGAATTAGGAGCTACACAAGATGTTAGGGGCTGAGGTTAAATGGTATTCACAAGGGTTATGTAAAGATTAGCAAGGGTTTACAAGAGTTGTGGTGAAGGGTTTGCAAGCATAGGTTTAGTGTCCTAGTTTCATACCTGACTTCCTTTCTTTAGAAAGCCAAAAGTTGTAAGAAACCTGTTAGGTCACCATTTTGTAAACACAAGTATAAGAAATAAGATGAGAATAAGAGATGGTTGATTATAAGATTATGAAGAGTGAAAGAACTAAAGTTTCATTAAGATATTCAAATAACCAACTATATTCAAGGTTACATAAGCTTAGTATATATAGGGGAGGAGTAGGGCAACACTCCCTTCCTCCCTCATTCTTCTAAAACGTGGGCTTCAAGGCCCATTGGACATTAATACATAATCCTAGTAACTTAAACATAATGAAATAAATAACTAAGCAACCAATTACAAAAGGTAATGACCGAGACTTGACTAAATACTAAAGTATGTTTCCAACAATCTCCCCCTAAGGGTCGGTCAACACGGTTGCTTGACGTCTTCATCTTTGTCGTTGACTTGTGACATGTAGAACTTTAGACGTCTTCAAAAATGTAGTATAATGAATGTGCTTTGCTCTATGTCTTTGTTCATTGGTGATGATGTAGTGATTGTGTTATGAAGTAGTCTGCCGTTCGTCACTCCTGCGTCTGTGGTGGTTGTCCGCCATTCCAACATACTCATACATCTTTGGACTTAGACTTACACGTGCACGAAGTTCCTTTTCATACTCTAAGATCTTTAGTCTTTATACTTTGTAGATTATTCTTATTGGCGTAGAATCTTTCATTGAACTTTGTGGTGCTAAGATCTTTGGGGGAGCTTTCATTTGCTTCAAGATGTATGTATGAGCATGTTGGAATCTACCATCATGGAGGTGATATACCTGCAGATAGACAGTTAGCAATAATCAACCGGTACTTACGGATAAGGAATTAGAGTTTGTCAACAGCATATTGTGAGGACTCCTTCTAATCCTTATCCAGGCCGTTCCCATATCAGATACTCCCGAAGGAGCTTACGAGACCTACTAAGTAGCTCAATGACTGGGTGAGTCGTTGGAGATCACTCCACGACTGTAGACCGCTATGGAACCACCGCAAACACTAAGCGTAACCCTTGTGGCAGGAATTTCCGTTCAATCATTGAGAACTACATTTGTAATTCTCTCATAAACGTTCTCGGCAGATTGCTAAGATCTGCGAAGGACTCGATAATTTACAGCTGATGTCCATTGATGTAGAACACCAGTTGTAGAAATACTAAGTGTTCCTAAGAGATCTTTGATGTATCTCAAGGCTCTAGACTCTATAAGTGCATACTTAGGTTTCCTATGCGGAGACTAGGGAGGGGTCTCTTGCTTCAATATCAACCATCTCTAAGAGATAAGTTGATAGATTACACTGGTTCCCCGTGAGAATGAAACAAGCTCTTTTAAGAGAACTTGAGTGGTTAAGAAGGTTTAGTGCATTGCGTCACTGGGTCCATGACGACTTTATCTTCAATACCGATGTTGCCTTAGCAACAACCAGTAGCATACGAGTTGAACCAGGTGTCTGCCCTAAGGTTGAACATATGGAGGGCTATTTCTTTTCACCCTTTTTCTTTTACATTTCTTTTTAATTCTTCAACTCCTTCTTTCCCTTTCATTCTTTTCTCCTTTTTTCGTATCATACCTAAGGACTTCTAATTCTAACTATGGGAGATGTCCTTGGGTAGATCCCTCCGGCTCTGGCGGATCATAGGACAGTTTTTCCTATCTTAATCACCTTATAACTCCTTGATTAACCGACAGTAGCCAAGAAACCTTTGATAGAAAATCTCTCAAAGTGTTTGTGTTAATCAAATATTTTGGTTAACACTTTGAGAGTTTTGTGTACACTTTTTGAAGGGCTCCCCCTTCACATGTGCTCATGAGTATTTAATAAATTTGCACATGTGGGAGGAGTAAGCATTTTGAATTGATCCACTTTCACTGAACAAGACCGATTCGAGACACGCTTACATCACTAGTTAGACTAGCTTGAAGTTATTACCCGGCCTGGTCAAGTCCACAAAAATTTTCTCGAGACGGTACATTACTACTAAGACAAATCCTTTTCGAGACACGCTTACGTGGCTAGTTAAAGAGTTCCATTGTCAGCTTTTAGGTGACAACTAGCTCTAGTAACTAACTTGATGTTATTACCCGTCGAGGATAAGCTTTTCGAGATTACTAACTTTTATTGTCTCGTCAATTCCTGGGTCAATTCTGAGTCTAGCTCGCACACGATACAACTTTTAGCCTTTATGACTAATATTTTAATCACTTTTCCATTTTCTCCCCCTCAAAAATAGCATATAAAATGATGTTTTTGACAATCTTTTTAGATTAAAATATGCCTTTTTGAGTCTTATGGGGAGATTCACCAAGAACTTTTGATTTTAGAACAAAGTATTTTTGTTTTGACAAGTGCTCCCCCTCAACAAGTGATTAGGTCTTATTGAGGTGAAATACTTGTCCTTTTGAGCAGAATTATGAAAATCATAAAAATATTTGATTAATTCTACTCAAAAGTAAGAAGCCTTCGCTCCTTATATTAGGATTGAGGCACTGATGCGTACCTCAGGGTCCTTTCTTTACAAGTTCGGGTTGTACACTGTAATGCGTGCACAAGCCAAAGTTTTAATACAAAATTAGTTTTCTTTTAACAAAATACTCCCCCTCAAATAATGAAATTTATTTGAGAGATAGTCTTCTTGAGCAGAATATTGAGTCGTATTTAAAAATACTTTTTGAAAATTCGTGAGATGATTCTGCTCAAGGTTTTCGAAAACACAATCAAGTATTATACAACAAAGAATGCTAGAATTTTAAAAAACTCTTTTACTGTTGAAAGTTGTTTGAGACCCGGAGTCCCTCTTTTGAGTTTTAAAATCTTGAAGAAGAAGATTTCCATTTAAAGTTGAACCTCATGGGTTCTTTTTGAAGATATGTTTTTGTGATGAATGGAAAACTTCCGATATTTGGGATGCCCAAATCAGAGTCATTCTTTTATCGTAGCCAAAGCATTCCAGGTTTTGAAAATTTGAAAAATATAGAACAACATTGCTTTGGTCTTCACACTTGCTTTACCGGTGTAAAACAATAGTGTAGAGTTTGGAAAAATTTGTTTCACCATTTTGAATCCATTTACCAGTTTAGCCTTTAAACACATTTTGCCCTTTGACCTCAAAATATGTTCCATAAGAAACATTTTTTCGAATGTTGAAATTTTGACTTTCAATGGGATGACATGTACTTGCACATAGAGAAAATGCATAAGGCACAAACAAGTATACAGATGAATCAAGAAACCCATTCTAAATCTACCAAAATGCTCAGAATTCTCAAATTAACACACAAGATCACAGATTAACTCATCCTATCACTCGAGATTTTCCAATTATGATAATGGTTAGGAGTTATGATTAGAGACATTGCACGAAATTTAGCATCATAATGCATGAATATTGTACAATTAAACATCCTAGTAGCAGCAAAGACATCGAAATCTTAAACCCTAAATCACTTGATTTCAAACCTATGTTGTTTCTAATCGTGCAAACACACCAATCGAGCATACTTTAGTGTTCTCTAAAGCTATATGAAATAATTAATTAGACTAAACACATAAAAAAGAAATGCCCCGATCGATAATTACATTAACCTTAGTTTCTGATTATGCCTTTTTAACCGTTGAAAACACTTGAAACATTTAGGGAACGATTAGACAACAACCATAAAGAAATTTGAAACTCACAATTGTGGATAAAATCAAGGAAAAATCGTTAGTCTGATTCGTTGAGGTTTTAATCATGTGTGCAACTTTTAAGAACATGTGTGAAAACATTGATTAGAGCCTGTTTTATTTTCCATGCAAGGTCCTTTTACCTAAGTTTAAGACTTTTGTGAACTTTACTCATTAAAAGGTTAATTACTTTTCCATTTGAAGTCCAAACTAGATTAATTTGGGATCGTTGCAGAAAAAATTCCTTTTCTCCCCCTCGAATTAGCATATATTTTGTGAAACCTTTTTGTACATATTAATTCGAGAGATCTTAGAAGTTTTTGAAAAAATGAGATTTTAATCCGAATGATGAAGAAACATTTTATCCTTGAAGAATTATGATGAGGTGTGCAAACTTCATGATATAGTGAAAATTTTCTCCCCCTCAAAACATGTTCCATTTTGACAGTGTAAAGCAAAATTTGTTTTAATGGAGGAACATAGTTTTGAAGATTCGAAGTTTGTACACAAAGAAAGAAGATTTTTTTTGTAGGGTTTTTTTTTTTTTTTTTTTTTTTTTTTTTTTTTTTTTTTTAATGATAAAATATTTACAAAAAGAGTTTGATGTTTGACTCTCTTAGGTTTTAAGAAAATTTTGCAAATCATCTGGAGTCAAACACCGCATACCAATATGGTGAACTAAATCAACAAACCTTGATGGAGGTAATGCCTATGTAAACAAGTCCGCCAATTGGTATTCAGTTCCCACAAAATATAATTCAACGGTACCCTTTTCGACATGCTCCTTAAGCTGTGAATGGCACTTTTGGAGACACCGTAGATCGGAATCTTTGAATTAAGGGATGATCTCTAGTCCAATTGTGTGTCGAAGGGTGAAGTTGGTAATTATCTCGCATGTTAGCAGGATCCAAATTGCGTGTAGACGACTCAGCAATGTCAGGAATGAGTTGAGCCGGTGCACACGGGTTAAAGAACGCCTTGGTCATGCTCTGCAGTTTGTGGAACTGATTTAGGTATGGAGTCTCCAGCTGATTGTCGTGAGTTGGACCCGGTTTGTTCTGTGGTTGTTGGAGATGCAATTGGAGGACCGTCTCTTCCAACAGTTGTTGTTGTTTGTTGAGGTGAACCAGGTACTTGGTATTGATCAAGGTGTGCAGCGGAAATTGGTGAGACCTCAGAAAGACGGTTTTCAATCGTATCATCAAACAATGGAGCAAACAAGGTTTCCACTTCTTTACGGGTGACAGACAACAGTTCAGCCGACGAAACCGGAAAGTTTAGACAGTTGGATGCGGGTCCTAAGCTGTTTTGCTCAGAAGCCATAACATTAAGCTCGGGTCCGAAACAGATTTGTTCCGAAGCCATTCCTGTTGAATCTGTAGAGAAAGAAAGAAGAGACAAGAAAACAGAGAACAAGGATCCCCAAGTGTAATTGGGTTCCAGGTGTTAGAAGCATAAAGATGTAGTGTCAACTATCTTCTTCACACGCGAACACACAATTCCAATGGTATTCATTCTTGTCTCAGAGGTGGATGTTGTGGAGATCCCATTAGTTTTGGTGCAAAAGTCTAAGATCTTTCCTGTAGGAATCCACCTAAGACCAATCGTATTGAAAATTCTACCCGTGGGAACCCACCTAATGTTAGATCTAGGAGATGTTTTCTTTGTAGATGCAGTGGGATCATCACTTGGTTGAGAAAACCTACGTCCTATATTGATCCACTTCTTAGGTTTCTGACTTATGACTTTTGGTTCAACGGGTTTGTTTGTCTTAGTCGATTGAGCCTTTTCAAGTGAATTTTCTTTTTGAAGATATTTTAAAGCACAGACAACATGATTATTTACGCAACTACTTTTAGATGCTAGCCAATTCCTATTAGTTTGTTGTTTACTCTTAGGTTTTGGTTTGCTACTACAAGCAGTGTTCTGTACTACAGTGGATGGCATCACATGAGGTTTTGAACCTAGAATTCCATCCTTTTGAAGTAGCGCCTTTTTTCTAGCCTTTTCTAGATTATAGTTCTTGTACATGTCACATTTTCCATAATAATCTTTACTTTTAATGCTTGTTTTAGACACTATTTTCGAACTAATCCTAGATGAGCCAGGTATAATCACGTGTTGAGATTTAGCAGACACACATGCATTTTCCTTAGGCCAAGAATGTGGAGTGACTGGTTTTGTCAAATTGTTTTTCTCAACAACTTGGGAGGCAAACCGAGATTTTGGAAATTTAGGTCGTTCAGATTTAAATGCAGTTGGTTGTCTAACCACTGATTGTTTTCCGATTGTTTGAAAGGGCGGTTTCCCCAAGATTGATGGTTTTGCAAACTTAATATCCACACTCTGGCCTGTCAGTCGTCTTAATTTATTTTGCAATGCAGCACGTGCAAACACCTTTGCTTGAATTTGACCCTTTAAAAGCTCATTTTCTTTAACTAATGTATCCACACGTTTACTTTGTTCATTCAAAGATTGACCATTGTTGCCCGAATTTAGAGATTCGTTTTGCAATTTAAGTTCCAGTGAGATGCAATGTGCCTCCAGTTTTGAAAAATCTTTATGAAACTGGGCAATGGTCTTTTTGAGAAGAATGTTTTCAGACTCAAGAGTTTGGTATGATGTATCAGTTATAAGATTATCAGGTAAGGATATAGACTCAGAACGATTGTCAAGACATTGAACAACATTCTGGCCAACCTCTCCTTCATTACTGAAGTTAGGTTGCTCAGATTGTTGTTTCTCATTTGCAGGCATAATATGATCAACAGTATATTGTACCTCAACCATTTGCTCTTTGTCAACGTTGGGCTCTGAGTCATAGGAGGGTCTGATTTCTGCACAAACTGCATCTGTATCATTCTCCAATCTGCTGTTGTCATCATGTTTATCCAATACTTTATCCTTATAGCCTTTATTACCGACATCTGCAGTATTCTCACCATTCTCGACAAACCTTTGAGCATTCCTTCCTTGTACGACAACTCTTTCACCTTGCTTAACTTCTTGATTTCGGGGGTTAGATGAAGTCTGACTTTTTGAATTCTTATATTGTGAGAACCTTTTAGTTAGTAATATCAGTCCTTTGTTTAGTTCCACAAATGGATCTTCAGAATCATCAGAATCATACTCTGGGCTTGGAACATTCATGTGAAGATCCTGCATGCTTGCCATTAACATCACATCTGTTGTATCGGCTTCCAAATCTGCAGTATTGGATTCCAAATCTGCATATTCATCATCAGATGGAATATCTCCCATGACACTTTGCAAAGCTGCATTGAGACGAAGCCATAATAAGTTCAGGTTTAAATTTTGTTTATGTTAATGGTGTATGCAGGTCAGGTAAAGTATGAGCGAACAAGAGCCAAAACTTAAAATCTCAAGGGGTTTTTTTAGCTAACAGGTAAATAATTTTTTCTTCAACGAACAAGGTAAATCATTAGCAATATTTTAGACTTCCATTATACAATTATGAAGAAATGCATTTGAATCCCGTTTTCCATCAACGATATGTAGTGTGCTTTTATAGCTTATCTTGAAATATGCAATTGGTGCAACAACCTCCTATCCTTGATTTGCATTTGCCATTAGTGAATTACTTTCGGTTTTAATTTTTTTAGAGTATGTATACAAGTTGTAAATAAACAAAAACACAATCTCTCTATATATACTAAATATAAAATGGCAAAACGGTAAATTTGTAACCAAAAAATTAAATTCAAAAGTTGAATTCAAAATTTGAAAACCCGCCTCCTCACTCAAATTTAAATTCAAATTTTGAAAATTCAAAAAAGTGTCCGATCTGACCAGTTTGGAACCGGTTTTATAACTGGTTTTTAACCGGTTAACCCTTTTTTCCCTCCAAAGCGCCACATTCAAAATTTGAATTTTTAAGGCCGGTTTGGAACCGGTTTTTAACTGGTTAACCTTATTTTTTCATTTTTCGTTGTTTATACAAAGTAAAATGAATAAACTTCAACTTTTATTTAATACATCGGAATACAACACACATAATACAACTGAAAGAAAATACAAATGAAAGGAAATACATCACACATAATACATAAACTTAAAACATAATACATAAACATAATAAAGGAAAAGCTACTCGTAAATCTCTTCATCGGATTCGACGGACCTAGCTTCATTAGCAGCTTCATCTTGTCTTATTTCTTAATAGGAAAGCAACTCGATTGTACTCTCTTGCACCTCTATCTCGTAGACCCCTTCTTCGATTTCTAAGGGGTCCTCAAGACTTGCTTTGTGTTGTCTTTGCTTGATTGCGTCCAAATGATCTTTCAAACACATACATATTTCCAAAGATGTCGGTGCGAGCCTTGTTCTTCTGTTTGATAACACCCTTCCACTTGTTGAAAAGCAGATTCAGAAGCTACCGAAGTAGCTTGCACACTAAAAAGATCTCGAGCCATTTTGGATAGAACAGGAAACATTGTTTCCTTTGCTTTCCAAAATGCCAAAACATCAAAGTTTTCATTCTGGTCGGCCGGAATATGTGAGATAAAATCGGTTCCGGTATATCTTATATATTCATTGTTTTAGAAACAGTCACTCTTTGCCCGTTTGTTGGGATTTTCTCTTAACTTTTGTAGTAAGCCTTGTATCAGATTCCCTCTATGCAACGACCTCGACGATGAAGAAGTCGCATTCACAGAAGGAGTTAGGTTACCATATTTATCAAAATAATATTCCCATAAACCTTCTAAAGAATTGTTAAAAGCTGCTTTTGCATCTTCAACAAAGTTCGCGTTATTCGCGAATAACCCCAAATCAGACGAAGCCATAATAAGTTCAGGTTTAAATTTTGTTTATGTTAATGGTGTATGCAGGTCAGGTAAAGTATGAGCGAACAAGAGCCAAAACTTAAAATCTCAAGGGGTTTTTTTAGCTAACAGGTAAATAAATTTTTCTTCAATGAACAAGGTAAATCATTAGCAATATTTTAGACTTCCATTATACAATTATGAAGAAATGCATTTGAATCCCCTTTTCCATTAACGATATGTAGTGTGCTTTTATAGCTTATCGTGAAATATGCAATTGGTGCAACAGCCTCCTATCCTTGATTTGCATTTGCCATTACTGAATTACTTTCGGTTTTAATTTTTTAGAGTATATATACAAGTTGTAAATAAACAAAAACACAATATCTCTATTTATACTAAATATAAAATGGCAAAACAGTAAATTTGTAACCAAAAAATTAAATTCAAAATTTGAAAACCCGCCTCCCTACTCAAAATTTAAATTCAAATTTTGAAAATTCAAAAAAGTATCCGATTTGACTAGTTTGGAACCGGTTTTATAACTGGTTTTTAACCGGTTAACCCTTTTTTTTCCCTCCAAAGCGCCGCATTCAAAATTTGAATTTTTAAGGCCGGTTTGACCGATTTGGTACCGGTTTTTAACTGGTTAACCTTATTTTTTCATTTTTCGTCGTTTATACAAAGTAAAATGAATAAAATTCCACTTTTATTTAATACATCGGAATACAACACACATAATACAACTGAAAGAAAATACAAATGAAAGGAAATACATCACACATAATACATACCTTAAAACATAATACATAAACATAATAAAGGAAAAGCTACTCGTAAATCTCTTCATCGGATTCGATGGACCTAGCTTCATTAGTAGCTTCATCTTGTCTTATTTCTTAATCGTAAAACAACTCGATTGTACTCTCTTGCACCTCTATCTCGTAGACCCCTTCTTTAATTTCTAAAGGGTCCTCAAGTCTTGCTTTGTGTTTTCTTTGCTTGATTGCGTCCAAATGATCTTTCAAACACATACACATTTCTAAAGATGTCGGTGCGAGCCTTGTTCTTCTGTTTGATAACACCCTTCCACTTGTTGAAAAGCGGATTCAGAAGCTACCAAAGTAGCTTGTACACTAAAAAGATCTCGAGCCATTTTGGATAGAACAGGAAACATTGTTTCCTTTGCTTTCCAAAATGCCAAAACATCAAAGTTTTCATGCTGGTTGGCCGGAATATGTGTGATAAAATCGGTTCCGGTATATCTTGTATATTCATTGTTGTAGAAACGATCACTCTTTTGCCCGTTTGTTGGGATTTTCTCTTAACTTTTGTAGTAAGCCTTGTATCAGATTCCCTCTATGCAACGACCTCGATGATGAAGAAGTCGCATTCACAGAAGGAGTTGGGTTTCCATATTTATCAAAATAATATTCCCATAAACCTTCAAAAGAATTGTTAAAAGCCGCTTTTGCATCTTCAGCAAAGTTCGCGTTATTCGCGAATAACCCCAAATCAGTTGTAATCGAGTTGATAGGTAACTCTACCCCGCATACATTATAACATGGATTTAATGCAGCCGCACAAGTAATTACCGGTAGATGAGCTTGTCTTTCATTGGTGTAACCATATTTGTATATATACTACCATTTAATTCAAATGAGGCCAAACTTGAACATATGAAGTATAGTTGCTCGAGTATCAAATGGGAAGTTGGATAATAAACTCCCGATAATTTTTTTTGTGGCATTGAAAAAAACTTCAAGTAATCGGGTTAATTTTTCAACAGTATCCCAATATTCGGATAAATATGGAACAACCTTACCCCTTTGCGACAACTAGTCATGAAAATATTGTAAAGTCACCTTTTGTTTTAGAGCACTTAGGAACATAAGATAAGTGGAATTTCATCTTGTATCACAATCCAAATTAGGTGACAACCAATGTTTCCCCGCATTAACTCACATCCGAACATGATTATTATATCTATTAGTACCCCTTTTAAAAGTATCGTGTAACATTTGTTTAAAACAATCTTTCATTTCACGCATTGCATCATCGGCTAATCCCGCTTGCACAGCCAAGTTAATGATGTGTGCAACACATCGAGAATGATAAAAATCGCCATTTAAAGGTGGCTCGTATTCAAATTTTAGTCTACCCATTGCATTTGTGTAGTTACTAGCATTATCCAACGTAATTGAAAAAACTTTTTGTGGCAAGTGAAATTTGTTAAAGACTTTTCTCAACATTTTGAATAACGCAACTCCCGTGTGAGGAATTGGAAACTCTTCAAATAATATGACCCGCTTCATGATTTGCCAACTTTTGGGATAACCCAATGTGTGGTATCATAAAGGTACGAATATGGCGAACCATGAGGAGCGGACCAAACATCCGTTTGTTATGTTAACACAAATATCTAAATTTAAAAAAGTATTTTTTTAATTCTTGTTTGGTCGTTTTCCACATGTTCGCAGCATCGCGTTTTAGAGTCATACGACTTACATAATTGTACATTAGTTGGACATAAGTCTACATCACCTCCGTCGTATCCTCATCGTCCCAATGGTTGAACGGCAAACCTCGTTTGATCACCAAACCATCAAATTATTGACAAACTGCTTCATGATCGTATACAAAAATACTCCCATCCCGAGCCATAGACGATTGACCCGCTTCCGGAACATTTTTGAGTGCATTGCAATACTTCTGTTTGATATGAGCCCGTGGAAAACTAGAAGGGGGTTGAATAGTTTACCGCTTTTTAAGTTAATTACCTTTTGAAACTTTACGTTTAATCAAAGATCTAAACTACAAACAATATATAACATGTAAGTATAATGAAAGAAATGATCAAACCACAACACGATTGTTTATCGTGGTTCGGCTACAAGGACTCTTTTTCCTTGTCCTACTCCACGCCTCGAGTTTCCAACTCGAGAGTTTTAAGCACTAGTCAACAAGCTCCTTTCACGGGTGGAGAAACCTCTACAATCGTCGCTTACACTTTATCCTGTATAAAGCTAAATATCGGGTCCTAGTTCAAGGTAGAACCAACCTAACGTCGCCTATCCATTATTTCCGACACTAAGCTAGATGTCGAGTTCTTTTACAAGGGTACAACCACTCCCGTCACACTATGTATTTAAAGGCCTAAAATACTAACCGATCACTACTGAATATACACAATCAAATGAAGTGTAAACTACACTAAGTTTGCACAATGCAAAGCTAACAAGTCTTGCAACGTTGTGTTGAATACTTGTAACTTCTCAGATGAACTTGTGAACTTCCTTTCTACAAAATAGAATCACACAAGTGAGTTGCTCCTGAGTTAGATAAGATAAATGAGAGTATATGTGTAAATTATGACTCTAAGTAATGAGAGATTTCTTGCAAGTGGCTTGGTATTTATAGCCAACCAAACCAGACCACTGGCAGATCCGGCGGAACCAAAACAAGGGTTTCGCCCTTGTAACCTCAGGGTTCCGCCAGTGTCTGACAGTCAAAGACTTCAAGAAATCTTTTCATATCTAGCAATGTCACATCAAGTTACTTCTAGTCAACACACAATAGATGAAATGAGAATCCTTCCAAAGTGTGTAAGATGTCTTATGGAAAGTCCAACACTCAACATTTCCATAAATGCTCATGATGCATGCCATGATGTCATGTTACACTTTCTATATTAAGAAATATAACAATGTTATGTTTAACATGAAATGTAAAGTCTAGTTATCCAAGACTAACACTAAAATCATGTTTTACTATAAACTAAAGTTTACACTTTGTCGTTAACAAAACTTAGCAAAGATCGTAAAATATAAATAACGTTTTTAGGCGATATTTGTATTAACAATCTCCCATTTTTGTTGATGACAAAACATAAACTTTATTTTTAAGTAAATCACTAATTCTGGTGTTAAGTCTTTAAAAGTTTAATTTTAAACTTGTTTTACTCAATATAATGAATGACGTGATATGATATGCAAGAGTTAAGGATGAGAACAAGTTTAATATAAATTCTCCCCCTTTTTGTCAAAACAAAAAGAAGAGTTGTGAAGCGGAAAAATGCAAGTGCTCCCCCTTGGACAATACTCCCCCTAAATGGAGTGCCAAGTAAGGATACATGGATTTTGAACCTACAAAAGAAATTTAGTGTCTAAAACACAAGATATATGTTACCATAACAAGGTATAGTACAATCATAAAACCTAAATGGTCAACCAACAATGCACACCTTATAGTAGAATGAAATTCAATTCATGTAAAATTTGACTTTTAGAAATTCAAAGACAAGAAATGAGGAGGACAACATCCTACTTTTAAGGATAAAACAAAAAAGAAAATGGAAACAAAGAACATAAAGTCCTACTTCTATAAAAAGGAACCCATCATATTCCTTAATGAGAAACATTCTCTAAAACAAGGTCTAAGGGTGTTGAGGTAGATGAGAAATGTCATTTAGATGCTCCAAGATGTGGTTTAGGATGAATCTCATTTCATATGTTAGCTCACGGATGTCCTTTTGACATCGTTCACTTATATGAGCGGTTCTCTCACAATGTCCGCAATTATGGCGGGGAAAGTTAGGTGGAAGGGGAATTTCATTTGTTGTTGGTGAATCATTGATGGTTAATGGAGCAAATGTGGATGATTGTAAAGAATCAAAGTGTTGGGAATGCTCTTGTGGTGGTTTATGTTGTTGAGCATAATGGCGGAAGCTTGGTTCTCTGTAAAGAGGAACATGAATGTCTTTGTAAGTGGGGTGAACAACAATGATTGTGGTTGTGTATGAGCTTGATCTTGTGGAAAAATTGAGGGTCTAGCATATCGGTAAGCCAAGCGCTCTACCAATGATGGTTGATGAGGTTCATGATCTAATTGCTCTCTTGGTTATTGTTAGGTTTCCATTTGAGCAATGGTGTCAAAAAGTGACAAAGGTGGTGGGTTTGATGATCTGGGTGGTAAGTCTTCTAAGGTTTCCAAAAATGAATGTAGTGATGTTGGTGGTGTTTGGAAAAGTTCCATTGGTGTTAATTTTGGTGATTGAGGTGACGAAGGTTTTGATTGTTGATTTGGTGCCGAATGTGGTGTTGGATAACTTGGTGTTTTAGTTGGTGGCGGAGTAGTGATTACGTTAGTATTACACAGTCTTGGAGATGGTGTTGGAGTAGCAAGGTTGAGGAAGTTTGAATCTTGGATGGGTGAGGAAATGTCGAGTGATGAATCACTTGATGATGATGAGCTTGGTTGGATGGTTTTGTTGAAGCAACATGGTTTTACACTAATCCTAGTGGTTTTCCTAATAGATCTTGATGATTCGGATGAGGTGTTGGATTTAGTCATTTCAAGACTTTGGTTAGCTAGAATTATAAGATTAAGAGAAGTAATGGTGATAGTGTGAAGTTGAAGTAGGAGTGTTGGTCAATTTATAGTAAGAACATGTTATGGAAATGAGTGTTTGGATTTGATGTTGTTCCATACAAATTTGGAGGTTTCAAATCATTTGGAAGAGTTCCAAGAACTTGTCAAGTCATTGGAAGTCAATCCAATGGAGTTGGGTAGAGTGAAAGACTAACTTTTGTACTAAATGCTATTTGATCATGGAAGGTGATTTTGTTAGTAAGCTCCATGGATTACAAGGAACCTTATGGAGGGTTCCTTGCTTTATGAAGAAAGGTTCCTTGGATTGATATTGTTTGAATTTGAATTTTGGCGGGAAATGGCTTCCTAATTGTTCTAGTGAGTAAGGATGGTCCTAATGTGTTTATTGGAAGTTAGGGAAGATGTTTCTCACTAAAGAAAAAGATTTGGTATTTTACAAATTGTGAAATTTAGAAAAATGAAAAATTTTCTGCAGGTGACTGGCGGAACCCTACAACATCAAAGGCGGAACCCTTATTTGGATTCCGTCTGATCCGTTGGGCCAAACTGGGTTTACCCAGAAATTGCACTGGCGGATGGTTCCGCCAGACCAGTAAAATTGGACAGACCTGGTTTTTCGGGGTCGAGACGAAATCCAAATTTTCTGAAAACATTTAGAACATAAAATTTAAGCTATAACAGATTAGATAATGCAAAAAATGAATGTAGAAACACTCGTTTACGCCTATTCCAATTCTCTCTACGTGATCAAGCTAGTCAATGGCTTGAACGTTTACCCGCGGGATCCATCACCACATGGGATGATCTCACCACTCGTTTCCTTGCTCAATTTTTCCCACCGGGGAGAACTACCAAGCTTAGAAATGACATCTTGATGTTCCAACAACGTCAAGGTGAAACTCTTTATGAAGCATGGACTCGTTTCAAGGACTTACTCCAAAAAGTCCCTCATCATGGCTTAGATCTTTGGCTCCAAGTCCAAATCTTTTATGACTATATCGATCTCTCCACAAGGCGAGCCATTGACCAATCGACCGGTGGTAAGTTACGTGATCTAAGTGCGGAACAATCATGGGAACTCATAGAAGATCTTGCTCTCTATGACAACGAAAATTGGAATGATCCCCGTGATTTGAAGAAAACGGTCAAGGCAATATCTTTTCCTTCGAACAACTCTAGCACTCCCGACCGTAGGATCATGGAACTTGAGGACCAAGTCAAGTTTCTCATGAAATCTTACGAAGCTCCTAAGCCTTCAAGCCAAGTGAACAAAATCACTTCTTCATGTGAATTATGTAGTGGTCCCCATGACACTCGTGATTGTGTGGAACTCCCCGGAACAGCTTTTGCGGACTACGCATCCTTGCGTACCGACGAAGCGGGAGATAAGTGGTACACTTTCAAACCCGAGCCAAACCCTTACGGTGATTCCTACAACCCCTCTTGGAAAAATCACCCAAACCTTAGGTGGAAACAAAATCAAGCCAATTCTTCCAATCCGCCTAATCGTTACCAACCAAACGGTCCACCCTCCAACCGTACTTTCAACAACAATCCTTCTAACAACTATGGTAGTACCAACAATCTTGAAGGATTGATGTCTAAGTTTATGGCATCTCAAGAAGCTCGCATATCTAGGTTTGAAGCCGATTTCAAACAAAAGCAAAGCGAGATGACCACCAAAATTGACACATTGTTGAAAGTTCTCAATGACCGAGAAATAGGAGCACTCCCAAGCGACACGGTCAAGAACCCGAAACTAAACATTAATTCCATATCATCAGTTTCGTCACCCACTTCTTGTCCACAATACTACTCGGTCAAATCTATGAGTACGTGTTTCAAACAAAACCAAATTATTCAAAAGGACCAATCGAATAAAACACCCGATATAAAACCGGTCAAAAGCATAGTTGAAACACCTCCTACGCAAGACCTTGACGATGAATTCAAGGAACTTCACCTTGAACGCCCCGTCATTGATGTCTTGGCCCGTGCTCCCTACTATAGTGCCCTCCTAGAAAAGTATGAGAAGTTTAAACTAGGTAAAAATGGGACCGCCTTCGTTCAAAACAAGTTGCCTAAAAAGCTTGATGATCCGGGTATATTTGTTTTGCCTTGTAAGATAGGAAGATCCGAAGCTTTCGACACACTAGCCGATTTAGGGTCAAGCCTCAACTTGATTCCCTTATCCCTTTTCACCACTCTTAAGCTAGGAAAGTTAGAGGAGACGGAGGTATTGATAGGTCTAGCGGATGGAAGTATTGCCCACCCGGTTGGAATGATTAAGGATGTAGTTGTTCACGTAGGAAAGTTAACTATCTTAGCGGATTTTCACGTCCTAGACATGGTTAGTGACACTACATGCCTATTATTGGTAGGAAGAGGATTTTAGCAACCGCTAGCGCCATGATAGATTGTAAGGAGTCTAAGATAGCGGTAGGTGAAGGCGACACTTGGTCGGTATACGATGTTAAGAAACATAGCTATGATTGTGATGATGAACCGACACCACATTGGGTAGAGATGAATAGGAGACCATCTGGATATGGACCTTGGATAGAAAGGAACTTTATAGGACCTCAACGCCCATTCTATCTAGAAAAATATTTCATCGAAAAGACACATTCGGTGGAACAACTCATAGCTAGAGATGAAGAGCTAGATCCTTTTGAGGACCCCTTAGTCTTTAGGAAGATGATTGAGCTCTTAAGCGTAATGCCTATTAATATAGGGATGAATAAGTGGAAAAGAGAGGGAGATAAGTGTAAATGGAGGTGGGACAAGCCACCTAAAGAAGGTGACGGATCATGGCATATGAAGATGACTTTGTATGATCCGGATGGAGAAAAGTTTGAAAGGTCATACCGTACTAAGAAAACCGATAGGAAGCTAAAACCTAAGTTTGATCCCAAGGATGTCCTAAACGAGGAACTCACCCGTATCACGTAGTAACCCATGACCTTGAGTCTAGCTACAAGACTCGTAAATAAAGAAAAGCGCTTCTTGGGAGGCAACCCATGTTTTGTGTGATTTTTATTTTTGTTTGTTTGTTATTTGCTTCCGTATGCATGCTTTATTTTTATTGTTGGTAGATCATGTTTCAAAACTAAATAGTGGAAATACTTTATTTTGTTGTTTGGCCTAGTCTTAACTTCACCCAAAGGTATTTTTGCAAAAGATAAGTGTAAGGGGAAACCCCAAATATGTTTTTAAGAAACAAACCGATCATGATTCTCCACAATATTAAGTGAACATGTATATTCGTATTTGTTAGAGTCAAAATGCTTGTATCGAGTCATAATGAAGTTTTGCAGGATTTTCCAGGAAGTAAGACCAAGTTTTTCCAGAAATTTTCCGGAAACTTAACATAAGAATTTCTGTAGGTCACTCCTGACGGCGTCATGAGTTTACTCTTGACGGCGTCACGTGTAAAAATCTGGAAATTTTACCAGTTTTGTTTTTCTAACGGAATCTTAAAGTTTTTGTTGAATTATTAGTTTTATAATCTCCAGGAAATCTGCAAACATCATTCCACAAGCATTATATTTTATTTTGTTTTCTAGGATTTAGTAACATATGTATATTGCCGCCGATTTTATGCGAGGTTGCCTTGTCTGTTTTCTCAGGATTTACAGGTTATGTATGACAAGAAGATGATTATTATTCTGGAAGGGTAGCTTTGATTGTTCATTTTCTTGGAGGAAGATCTAACCTGGCCACCTTATTATCCATACCGAGCGAATCAGGGGAGTATTTGATTTCATTCTTTCTACTTATTTCACTTTTACATTCTTTACTTGAACATTGGGGATAATGTTCATCCTAAGTGTAAGGGGAGGGTAAAATGATGATACCTTACAGATACACTTTCGCTTGAGTTTGTTTGTTTGATAGTAGATGTGTAATAAAACTATGAGAAATACTTGTTAGTGCAATTTTAGCGCCAATTTAAAATTTTTTACAACATTTAGGAGTGAAACTTTAGCCATAGCAAGCGTCTCATGGATAGGAGATTGTATGACTAGCACATAACCGTATCATTCAGAAAAATTTTCCACCCAAATATGTGAGGTTCGCCTTTAGATTTGATAGGAAAAGCATTTACTATTAGTGCTTATGAGTGTACCGGTAGCATTTAGATTCTAGAACTTGCGTTAGTGATGCATCCCGAGACCGCTAGTGAGACTACATTCGTGTAGTAGGATTTACTACATGATAAGAGGCATTAGGATCACCTTTGTGTTAAACCCGTATCATAATTACTTGACCATTTAAGTCATCTTACTTTGCTAGTTAAGTCAATTAATTTTTCCCACACCTTAGCGTTGTACTCATTTTTAGTACACGAAACCCCTAGTACACCCCTCCGAGCCTATCTTTTCGTTTCTAACTTTAAGCATCCTACTTAAAGGAAGAATTTGTTACACCCCACTTAAATGTACACCCAAATCGCCTTAGCCTTCCGTATATGCGCTCATTTTTAGTGCATTATTGTTATTAGTTAAACCCTAAGTTAATTATCTAATTGATTACATGGTTGCTAAGTCGAGTCATATCCTTGTACATATTGTTTTGGGACGATTGGGACTCATGGGTAAAGTACTTATTTTATGGAGTAATGGGGAAGAACATAATATTATTACCCCCGTATGTGCGTTAATCTTAAAAGTACTCCAAGTGTTTTAATTTTCTTAATTCGAGTCATTAGATTAGTTTATTGTAAAGTATGTAAAAATTCAAGTGTAAGGGGAATATTCATTCCCTATGATGTATTATTTTGGATGGTAGGGTAAGAGTGTATGCAAAAAAAAAAAAAAAAAAAAAAAAAAAAAAAAAAAAAAAGGAAAAAGAAAAAAAACACAAAAAAAAACGGAAAAAGAAAAAAAAAATAGAAAAAGAAAAAGAGAAAAAACATACGGACTACCATCCCTTTTTATTCTATGTTCATTTTATGTTTTTGTTATTTTTCATTTATTAGCTTAAGTCGAGTCTAGTATTGGCTTAGCAACGCCATATTGTACATGTAATTAACCAAGATTGTTAACTCGCCACCAGTAAAGACTGCCAATATCCAACAAAACCGTGTATTTCATATCCCTACACCTAACGTTACAACCCTTTAAAAGACCTCTTTGATAGTTTATCCTAGGTGCTTACGCCATGTGGTGGAGGTTTGATCCTTTCCCAAGCCTATGGTAATCTATTTTGCTATGACAGGTAGTGAGAGATGTTTTCCATTTCCATATTGTCATTTATACTTTATTACACCCGAGAGATGTAAGTAGCTAAACACTATTTGTGAGGTGCTAGTATATGACCCCCGTGCTTGTCTTTGGTCTTTAGTGGAACGATTATTTGTTGTAATTACTTTTATGTTAGTGTTAAATGACCCCTAACTTGTATTTTGATTAGAATAAAAGCGCATTTGCTTGAGGACAAGCAAATCTCAAGTGTAAGGGTATATGATGAGGCGAAAAATGAACCAATTTTAGGGGGTCATTTAAGCCCGGAATTGAATTTATTTGATCAAATATTACCCTAAATCGTTCCTTTTGTGATTTTAGGTACTTTGGGAGTGAAATCTGGAAAAGGAAGCAATTCGGACGTTTTTGGAGCATAAAAGTGAAGAAAACGCCAAAGACTTAATTTTCCATGCTGAGAACAGTACCTGACGGCGTCAAGAGGAAAATCATGACGGCGTCAAGAGTAAAAGTGGTGACGACCCAGTACAAACCTGACGGCGTCACAAGAAGGGCGTCAAGAGTTAATTTTGTGACGGCCTGCATAAGGTGTATACATGACGACGTCAGACCCAGATCTAGGCAGTCCGAGGAACTATTTGGCGGCGAGATGACGGTGTCAGACTTTTGTTCTTGATGCCGTCACATTCTAAACTCTATATATAGTTTTCTATTTTTCATTCATTAAGAAGGAACTTGTGTGGAGAAACCCTAGGGCCGAACTTTGTAAACCCTAGCTCGTATTTTACAGCTTTTTCAAGGGTTTTCAATCCTTGAATCCTTTCATGTGCTATTGAGATAAGTCTTCTCTTTAATTCAATCAATATGTCTATGTGTTGGTTGTCTATATCTTGTGCTTGTCTTGATTTCAACATGCTAGGCTAGATCTATCTTGTGTTTGCTTGGATCTAATGAAACCTAGATGTTAATTATGTGTTGATTACTTGTTTATGGTTGTATTGGATGAATGATTTCAATGTTAGGCTTAAGAAAACTGGCAGATCTCCATTGTGTAACATGCTTGAACGTCTTAGAAAACATGAACCGATGTTTACTAGGTTTTATTGGTTGTATTTAATGCATGAGTAAATTCTAATGATCCCATGTTAGGAGCTTCTTAGCCGGCTCGACATAGGAGTGAAGTAGGCACTCATAGGATTGGGGAAGTAAGTACGCCACCCCATGAATGGTATTAAGGAATACAATCCGTCATCCACGCAACTATAACAAACAATTAACGTGTAAAAGATATCTAGGGAGTAATGAAATCTAAGTAAACACATTGCTCCCACATATTGCTCACAACTCTAGTTTAATTTAGTTTATTTACATTTCTAGTATTTTATTTTGATTGCATCTTAGTATTTGGTTAGTTGACTAGCAACTAATTCCGCCAAACCCTTCAAACCCGAGATTTTAAATTGCTTTCATAAAAATATAAAAAAATACAAAAAGAATCATCCCTCATCTCTAGACCTAGTCTTTAGGTTTTCTAATCCTAGCGACACTATTCCTAGCTGAACGATCAATCCCCCGGTACTTGTCATTATACTATACTACATCGATCAGGTACATTGCCTGGTGGGGGTTGTAAGCTTCTCGAGATCCCTCGAGAGGTAAAGCCTGGTGCAATCCCTACGCATCAAGTTTTTTCCATTAAGAAGTATATCGGCCATTCTTTTAGCCATGTAGTAAGCCAAATTGAAGGGTTGTCTAGTGGAGATACTAAATAACATATAAGTTAGACATATGTTCACATTATCTCTATTTCCTATGGAACTTATGACATTAGCCCTAAGAACCTCTTCCCATTTCCTAAATTGAGGTTTAAGCTCATTGAGTTCCATTCTAAACGGGTCTTTGTTCACTTCACTTCCCGAACAATTTTTCCTAGTGATGGAAGTTCTTATGAAGAGATGGTCACGAATCACTTCCTTGCTAACAAGAGGAGTGGCATAGGAGGGATCTTGTTCAATGGTGTCTAGAGTAGAGGTTGGCCATTTGTCCATGTAGAGGCAAGTGCCATTGTTTGGAATACCAAGGATTTTAGCAAATTTATCTAGAGACAAAACCGTTTTGTGTTCATTGATGAAAAATTCCACGGATATCTCACCATCTTCATTACTCGAGAGATCTACGGTAGCATAGAATTCTAGAATGAACCTAGGACAAATTGGCTCATCAATATCTAGGAGACAATCAAAGTTGATGGTAGCTAAGTCTTGGCGAATGGAGTTTCCTTCTAGGAAGGATGGATCAATGGTTCTTCCCTCGTGAACATAACACTTTTCTAACCCCTTAAAGACATTGACTTGGTGTGGAGTGAGACCTTTGGTCATATGGTGTTTGGGTAGATACTTGAGGGTGCCTTTGTGATCGGAGTATGTTGCGGGAGGCATGTTGATTCCTAGAAAGCATGAAATTTTATATTTTAGTTAAGATCAATGACTTTTATAATGTAGATGTTCTAATGTGTTCCTATATGCTAACAATGTGGAGATGTGGTTATCTTGACTCTTTTTAATGCTCAGAACATTTTATAATGCAAGTTTTTGTTATAAAACAAAAGATAACCCAAACGCTCCTAATTTAGTGTAGCTTCAATTGAATGTACCCAAAAACGCATATTGGTTATGTGTCCTCTTTAGCATTCAAGAGATGTTATGCAAATGATGTTTTCATAATGTTTTTCATTTGTTTTAACAATGTGGCGAAAGGTTATGTTCTAATTGTGGAAGTAATATTTAAAAGAGAATGTACTTGGTGTGTTTGGTAAATCATGATAACAATAAAAGGATGCAATTCCTAACTAATGAAAAGAATGATTAGTTCACCACCAAGGTTTTTCATGAATCAACAAGTTTATGCATAAACCCTAAGATTTTAGTTTTTGTAAATGAATGGAAATCCTAGGCTTGAATTAGACATGTACTTAGGATAAAGAAAACTTACAATGACGATTGAAAGAGGGATACTTGAGAGAGAGCCCTAATTTTCGTGTGTGATGATGTTTATGAATGAATAGTAGCAGTTTGTGAGTTATAGTTGTGGGTTAGGGAGTGTTTGATTTAATCCTAAGAATAAGTTGATCTGCAGAGTTGGCGGACCCGGCGGAACCAAAAAGAGGGTTCCTCCCGTTTAGTCTCAGGGTTCCGCCACACCAGCAGAGCTGAAAATGTTTTGATTTGTTTTGATTTATGTGATTTTATTCTAATGTTCCAAACTCTAATGTAGGTTCCATAAGTCTTAAGCCAAGCCTAAGAAGGTTGAATGGTTTTTGTTTAGGATGTTTTGTGAAAGTGTTGACGATGTGGTTTTAGTATGAAACTTTCTTGGTTGAGATGTCCCTCAATGAACATTTTTACCAAGGCGATGATGATGAATTCCAATATGTTTAGTGAGAGCATATTAGATTTGATTATCACTGAGGTCGATGCTTCCTTTGTTGTCGCGAAGATGACATCAAGTAAGAATATGATGTTGACGAGAGTCTTAATGATCTTAAGGAACTTGTTGACATGCTTTTCAGCCCGTCGTGGCTTTAGTATGTTGTTAGTCACCGACATAATCCAAGTAGGCATGCACTATGGTGTCTACTCCCGTTCCTTTGGGATACTGTAACAACCGTGGTTTTGGCAAGTCAGTTTGACTGATAGTCTTGACTCGGTTGACGTTTGTTTGGTGTGTCTTAGGTGTTTGAAGTGATATAGGTGAGTTTTAGCACTAAATTCCTTTGCGTAAATGGTTTTATTGTGATTTGGAAAGTTTGGAATTTGAGAAAGTTCATTTTGATCACCTTTGTGGTGTAGAAATGACTTGTGTAGTTTTGGTGTTTTTGTGTTTTTGCGTAACGAGTCTTCCTTCAAGTGTTTGAGCGTTAGCGGGTTACGAGGAGTTTGTTTTTATGAGTTATGTTTCAAAAGAGTGTGGAATTCTATTTTTGGAAATTTTATTTTGAAAATGATTATTTTCCGGTTTGTCGTAAAATTAAGGTTTATCGCGAAAGATGTTAGGATTCGTTATGGGAATACATAAGATATGAAAAGTATGAGGTTTTGAGTGCAATAAATAAATTTAATAAAAAAAATAAAAATATATATGTATGTGTTAATAAAAATCGGCTAGAGGGTTTTTATGGGAAAAAAGAAACCCAATTTGAGTCCAAATATGACTCTTAGGCCCAAGGAATCCTAGTTCAACCCAAACAAGCCCAACCCCTACCCATATAAGCCAAACCAACGACCCATAACTCTATTTTCCTACAAATTACTATCAACCAAAGCAAGAGGGGAAGAAGAAAAATTAGGGTTTTTATTATTGAAGCTAAAATCAAGATCAAGGTATATTTTCGATACTAGTTTTCATTCAATTAATTAGTTATTGATCTAATTCATGTAATATTAAGTATGATGGATCTAGGGTTTGTAAATTTCTGTAAATTAATGATGTTAAACATGTTAGGATCATTAGTTAATAATAGTATGGTGATTGGTTAAGAGAATTGAGCGTAAAACATGCTAGTTATTGAGTTAGGGTTTTGACAGATTTGTAAGGCTGTAAAGATACGAGTGTATTTAATAGATGGTGAAGAGTTAGATCACGAATTTTTTGTCTAAATTGAATTTAAATGAAAGAGATTTCCAAAAAGTCCAGCCACGATTGATTTCAAGGTCGGGAAGTTAGTCTTTTGATTTTTCTTGATAAGGTGTTAAAGCTGTTAAACCGGGACATAATTTGGGTAAAAGTTTGATAGTGCATTGTGGGTGTAAAAGTGGTATTTAGACTAGCCCTTCTGAAATAATTAAGTCTTACGTTATCTTAGACTACCACGAAAAGGATTCGCGATAAAAACTTGTGGAAGTATTTTATGTTAATTAAAACTTTTTGGTGTGCGTTCAGATCCGAATTTGGATAGTTGACAAGTTTGATTTTCTTTTGAGTACTTGTGAGTGTTATTGGTTCATGGCCTTCTGGTATTAGCTTGTATGCTTATGAAAGACCATGGTAAATTTTTGGTGTGAGTTGTTAAGCTTTATTTGTCATGATTTCATGTGGGCGAATGTACCCAAAAATTCTGCATTTTCTGATTTTAAAAGTTCAAGGGATTTAGTGAGTGTTAGGTTATGGTAGTGGTTAGTATGGTGTCTAGGAGATCTGTGGTAGGTCATATGAGTCTTATACATCCATCATATGTGTATTACATGGGTTGTAGCTTTTAGCTTGACCTTGTGTAATGTGGATTATTTTTGTGTGTTATAGATTGTGAATTGTTTTTGTGGAAGCTGCAAGGTTTGAGGTGAGTTCATAGTCCCATATTTTTACCTTGTTTTAAACTTGGGATGGGAATGATGCTTGTCTTAAATGGTTTGAATTACTGTGATTATGTGTGCGTGTTAAAGAGCTTGGACTTGTAATGTTATCGTATGTATGCTATATGTGAAGGATAATGCTATGTGGTTAAAGTTATGTGGTGATGCCGTGTGGTCCAATTGGGAGGGTGCTTACCCTGTTGCTCGTGTATACGACCTAATTGGAAAGTAGTACTCCTACTCACTTTTATTCTGTGTGGTCCGATCGGAGGGTATTAATTACCCATTATTTGGAGCGGGGGTCACGTTCCGGCCCGGATATTGTGGATTTGGATCGGTGGGCACGTTCCGCCCGATGGTTGCCTTTTGTGTGATGGTTGGTTTATGAACATATGTAGCTTGTATGATAACTGTAATTATTTGTCCAGCTTTATTTTATAATCACAGTGATTTTGGTTGCCTAGCGTGTATGAGTCCTAAACCTATGAATCTCACCAATGTAATGTTGACATTTTAATCATCATTCTCAGGTGAGCTTTCTAAGGATAAGATAGAAGGATGTGATTAGACAAGACCTTAGTTGCATTGGAAGTGGTTTATCATCTATGCTGGGATTTTTGGATTGTTTTGGATTTTGTTTTGGTTATTTTGTTTTGGGGTATTGTTACGACACTTTGTGTCTATACTTTGCCATTTTTATTGCTTGTAGTTATTCTCTATATAGACACCATGTGTTGTGATGATATCCATGAAGTTACACCCGCGCGTTTCCGCCGTGGCGGGGTGTGACAGATACCATAACTCTAAAAGTGCAGTAATCTAAAAGTTCGTTTAACGGCTTCAAGGTTGATTAGGATCTTCTCGAAAATGATCACATAGACAAATACTAAACATACCTTTAGGTCTACTAGCCGTGAGGTAAAGTAGACTTTCAATCATACAACTTTATTTAGTGTTATCTACGGATTCAATTTTCTCATCCTTGGTGAGACATAGGACACGTAATTCAATGTGTACATGTGAGGAACTAGGAATGTCTTCTAAGTGATTATTCCTTACTTTTTAGAGCTTGCGAAAAGTCTTTCAGAGTAAGTTTGACTTTGTTTATTTTCTTTCCAACATCTTTATTTACTCCGTAAGATCCAATTATGATTTTACTTCTTCAATTTAGATGCTAAGGTCAAAACTTCATTTTAATCAAATATGCTTATTTATACCCAAGATGCATGTTTTAAACCAATGCTTGTCATGAGAAAACATATGTTAATTTCAGTTTCAGCTTATGTCTTATGGTTCCTTTTATTAATGTTCCTAATGACACAAGTCTACTAAATGACTCTTAAATCTTTTAGCAAATTCTCTATTTAATAGTTCACATTCCTTGTCATTTCCTAATCTCTTTTATCTTACCATTATTCGATTTTTCACTAAGTTACCTTCTACCGAAAGTGATGTTTTAAAGCAAGATGGTCATTAAGTTTGACGATTTCTCAAATCATTAGGTTCCTTTATTTAAAATAATATAACCTTTGTTATTATAAAACCATTGAAGAGGTATGTCTCCATAAAACTTAGAGTTGAATCTTTATGTGCAAAACCTTGGTGTTCTAGAGTACAATGTTATCTTCAAACATATTAAAATGTTTTGATGTAGTCTATTTCATTTTGTATGCTTCATGTGAAGATTTATTAAATGAGAGTTTTAGGATATGATTGACAATTCAAGTCATTGAGTTTAGATGATATTATCTCATAAACAGATTTGGAGCATTTACTTATTGAATTTGCAAGCATCATAAAAGTGTTGGTCATCTTATCACTTAGGTGATTCTTAGTTACCTCACTTATAAACAAGCATTAAGTGAGACTCACTCAAGAGTTACAACTTTCTATGTCTGAGGTTTAAGTAAGACGCAATACCTTATGTCTCCCGTTTATTGTTATGTGGAAATCCTTTGACCACAGAGGATCCAATCCTCTCTATAACTTACTTAAGAAAGAACAACTTAAGGTATGAACTACTTATACTACACACGATAAATCCTAAGCAAAAAGCACGAAACAACACTAGTTAAGTTTGAAGAAAAGTGTACCTTTTTAAGTTCCAAAGAGATGCTACCAAGAAGGATAAACATAATGCGTTACATCTTAACTTGTAGGAAATCTTGGAAACTCAAGTACTCACGAATCCGAGGTGGTTAGTCAAACATATAAAAGCATATAACAAAATGACCTTTTTCCTTTTAACATGAGCTTCTATTTTGAGAATGAGAAACTTCTAAACTTTTCTTCTAGGCTTAACAAACTTCACTACCTTTGTTTCACTTGTTAATGGTGCATTCAAGTTAAATCCTAATCCGGTTTTATCTCTAAATGACTTTTGACTTTTCAACAATCTTTCAAGAGATCTTGAACTTTCTTCAAATTTAACTAACAATTTTCCTTTTTCATTTTATCTTTTAATTTCATGTTTGTAATCTTGACATAATTGACATAATTTGCATTCTAAATCAATTTCAACATTACTATTAAGCCTAGACATTTTATCTTCCAAAATGATTTCCATTTCAAAATTGCTCTTGAGAGATTTTGAAGGTTCATTGTTAAAGATTGTTTTTAGGTTCATGCTACACAAATGTTTAGACTCATTTTCTAGTTTAGAGAATTCTAAAATGAAAGTGTCAAAGCAAAAGTGTTTAGTTTCAAGTTGTACCTTGTTTGTGGTTTTATCAACTTCATGACTACAAACTGGATGATCGTCTATATCTTCATCCGTGTCACTCCATGATTCACAAGCAAGTCCTCTTTGAGCTTGCCACAAGTTTTCATCTTCGCTTATACCTTCATTTAAAACATTTAAACTCATAGCACATGTATTTATTTCAACTAAATGTCTATCTATTAGTTTTTCTAGGACTACCAAGTCATATGTAAGATCAAATTGATTATCTTTGACTTGATATATTTCTTGATGAAAATTTAATATATTTTTCCCAATGTCATTAGCCGTTTGGCAAAAATACTCTTTCATATTCAATCATTGGTAAAGCTTTATAAATCATTATCTTAGCTTTAGTGTTTTTATTAACTTTACGATATTCATCTTGATTTTCAAAACTTGTTTTTGTTGGTTTAAGATCACCAATGGAAATAATATGCCAAAGATCTTGATCAACTGATTTCATATAGTTTTCAAATTTACTTTTCCATTCAAGGAAATTTTCTTTTTCAAATAGCGGTGGCTTTTGAATAGATTTCCCTTCTTTGAGATTTTCAAAATCCATGGATCGATTCAAGTTTTAAAATACAATATATTTTAAAGATCTTGAGTAACGTGGCTCTGATGCCAATTGTGAAAAACTAGAAGCGGGGTTGAATAGTTTACCGCTTTTTAAGTTAATTACCTTTTGAAACTTTACGTTTAATCAAAGATCTAAACTACAAGACAATATATAACATGCAAGTATAATGAAAGAAACGATCAAACCACAACACGATTATTTATCGTGGTTCGGCTAAAAGGACTCTTTTTCCTTGTCCTACTCCACGCCTCGAGTTTCCAACTCGAGAGTTTTAAGCACTAGTCAACAAGCTCCTTTCACGGGTGGAGAAAACTCTACAATCGTTGCTTACACTTTATCCGGTACAAAGCTAAATACCGGGTCCTAGTTCAAGGTAGAACCAACCTAACGTAGCCTATCCACTCTTTCCAACACTAAGCTAGATGTCGAGTTCTTTTACAAGGGTACAACCACTCTCGTCACACTATGTATTTTAAGGCCTAAAATACTAACCAATCACTACTGAATATACACAATCAAATGAAGTGTAAACTACACTAAGTTTACACAATGCAAAGCTAACAAGTCTTGCAACGTTGTGTTGAATACTTGTAACTTCTCGGATGAACTTGTGAACTTCCTTTCTACATAAGAGAATCACACAAGTGAGTTGCTCCTGAGTTAAATAAGATAAATGAGAGTATATGTGTAAATTATGACTCTAAGTGATGAGAGATTTCTTGCAAGTGGCTTGGTATTTATTGCCAACCAAACCAGACCGCTGGCGGATCCGGCGGAACCCAAACAAGGGTTCCGCCAATGTCAGACAGTCAAAGACTTCAAGAAATCTTTCCATATCTAGAAATGTCACATCAAGTTACTTCTAGTCAACACACAATAGATGAAGTGTGAATCCTTCCAAAGTGTGTAAGATGTCTTATGGAAAGTCAAATACTCAACCTTTCCATAAATGCTCATGATGCATGCCATGATGTCATGTTATACTTTCTATATTAAGAAGTATAACAATGTTATGTTTAACATGAAATGTAAAGTCTAGTTATCCAAGACTAACACTAAAATCATGTTTTACTATAAACTAAAGTTTACACTTTGTCGTTAAAAAAACTTAGCAAAGATCGTAAAATATAAATAACATTTTTAGGCGATGTTTGTATTAACAGAGCCCTCAACGTCGAGTTGGAACTCGCCGACGTTATACTCAAGCAATGCTTACATTGAGCCTTTTTCTTGCCATCCGACATTGGTATGTGTTAATTCACATACCTTTTCATAGCCAAATACCGACCCAAATAGATTAATTATGCTAACAAATGCCAAAGAATTGTGTATTTTTATGTTTTTTTGAACATGCAGGTACGGATAAATCACAAAGAGACAAAAAGTCAAATAAAAACCCGGCAAAAACGAGCACAAGAATAGAATGAGTCAGAAAGTCAAGCTGGAAATTTAGTTGAGCTTTGTAAAGTCAAAAGTGATCCCTTGAGTTTGAAGATTTGTATGATTCATCATTTTCGGGAAAGTTTGAAGAATTGCCAAAATTGGTCCCTGCACTTTCAGTTTTGACAAATTCAGTCCCTCATGGAATTTATGAAGAAAAAGGACAAAGTCAACCCTTGGGAAATTATTATTGGCATATTCAGTCCTTGAAAGATACTTTGAAACAATGGCAGAAAAGATCCTCAAAGTTTCAATTTTTACATTATTGGTCCTTGATTTTATTTGTTGAGAATCTGAACTGCTAAACCAATTTACAAAAGCCCACTCTTTAATATCAAAAGCCCAAATCATATCCAAAAGCCCAACCATCACTTACCCATACCCAACAAGCCACGGGTCAAAATAATATATCGGGTCAAGGTCAACAAGGGGTCAAACCAATTAAAATACATTACCCCGCTTTGTGTTTTTCCCCAATCCATTTTACCCAGGTCTCCATAAACCCTAGTTACTATTCCGGTTGAAATTACGACAATTAAGGTAGTACTGTCAAATCAAGTATGCTTCTAGAAGCTCAGTGATGTCAGGAGTGTGTCAGGATATCAAAGAAACATAGATAGGGACACATGGCTGGCTACAATTGGATGGAACGCGTCACCAAGTGTGATCAAAGGGCTGAGAATTGAGAGGCAATGATTGGAAGTGATCTAAGGGTGCTCAGAGGATCTAAAGAAGCACAGGTCACATGGATTGCCAGCTTGGCAATCCGAGACCCTAACCTCATTCTCCTCCTATAAATAGAGGTTCATTTTAGCTAGTTTAGGGAGTAGTTTTTTTAGTAGGGATACTTTGTCAAAATTTCATTATGATGTATTTAGTGTAGTTGTTGTAATTTTTACTTGAAGTTTTAATAAAAACTGTTCAATTTCCTTTCAAATAATCTAGTTTATTATTCATTTCAATTTGCTTATTCTGTCTTTTATCATACTTATTCAGCTTAATTTCAATTTCTATTAGCTTAAATTCTATAATTGTTGTCTCAGCATTGAATCATTTTCAGAAAAAAAAAAATATAAAAAAAAAACAGAAAATAAGAAAAAATAAAAAAAAAAATGTTTTCATTTTGTTGAATCAGCTTGTAAATAAGTGGAATTAGCTTTTATAAAAGTGTTTTAAGCTTTGTAGTACTTTGATAAACTGTTTTCATTCAAAATTATTAAAGTTCAAAACTCAGTCATCAATGATCCATTGTGTATGATCCAGAGGTTTCAGTGTTATAAGTGGATAAGTTTGGACAGAAAGGAAAGGTCCTGCCTATCCTAGAGATAGGCAAACTCAGTGAGTCCCCCTCTGTTCATGCTGAGGGGGAGTTCTTTGTTAATTTCAGTTCTGATCTCCCATTTGTAGCATTTATAGTATTTGATTTGGTTTGTTAGTTGCTTAGAATACTGTTACATAGACTTGTAGTGTAATTGTTGTGTTAGATCTGTAGTTTAACTTGTTTAATTTTAGTAGTAATCTGTTTGTTTGGATTAGAGATAGTGTGGTTTTAAATTGATAATCTGTCTTCTAGTTGATTTTAATAGAAATTAAGTTGACTGAATTTGCAGCTTATAGTAGATTGTATCACTGTTGTTGAGTTGCATTGTAGGGAGAATTGATTTAGTTGTGTATCTGTGTGATCTGTTAGCAAGTTCTGGGACATCATTCTCAATATAGGAGTGTTTGGATTGTATTGTTCTGTTTAGATTTGAAGTCAGTAGGTTAGTAATTGTTGAATCATTAGTTCACTTAGACCATTAATAGATTAATACTGCATAAAAATAGTAGCATAGTTGGATAAAAGTCAAAACTAGTTTATAGATTCATTAATTGATGGTATAATTATAGACAGTTGGTGAAATTGAAATCATAGGTGCAAATTAGTTAAAGTTAGAGTAATCTAGAATAATTGTAGCTTAATTCTACATATAGGAGTAGAAATGATGAGTGGAATTTGAAAATAGTCAAAGTATCAGCTTAAATCAAAAGTAAAAAACAAGTTCATAATCAACTTTGGTCAAAACTTTGAGACCATTTGTAGGCTGCATAACTGATTGGAAATATAAGTTGTTAGTTGATTTATATTCACTGGTTGCTTGAGTAACAGAAACAACAAGAAAAATTCATTTCTAAACTCATTTGCTTATTGGAATTTTGCTTTAAAGTTGCTAGTCTGAGCTTAAAATTCCCCTGAGCATCAGTATTGGTCAGATTTATAAGTGTCATTTTGGGTAGGTTATAAGATTAGAATTACTTTCTCTTGATAATTTTGAGATCTCAGTTGGTTAATCTATCTTTTGCCCCCATTCATTTGCACTTTTGAGCTTTTTAGAAGAGCTTTTTGGGTCTGTTTATAAGCAAAGTTGAGACAAAGTTCTGATTGTGAATTAGGCCTGCTAATTTTGAATTTGTGCTTATATATGTGTTTGGAGTTTGATTCAGTGTTTATAATTGGTTGTATATGTATTGTGTATGATCATATTGTTTCTGTACCAGTCTGTGCTTGTTATGCTTTTCTCATTGAGCTTATTCATTTTAGCTTATTGCATATTATTGGTGGTACTCTGTACTCCTGTGTTTTTGATTGTTCATATCTTGCATAACTGAGCATATAACATCATCATAAGGCTGTGTTTTAAGTTTCATACTTTTTGGTTCACAAGTGCTTAAAATTAAGCACTTGTGAATAAGCAGTTTCACCTAATAAGCACTAAATCAGCTTCTTTTCATTCCAAAATTTTTCTCAAAGTTCTTTTTATTATTTTTGATTTTCTGGAATTTTTCCAGAATTTTCCAAGTAGTTTTAATATTTTTCTTAATTTTCTCTTGATTTTATTCATTTTTAAATACTTTTAAATAAACAAAAATCCAAAAAAATTCAGAAAAAGTTGTGAAAAATACAAAAATATTTTTAGAAATTATTTTACATTATTTTAGATTTTTCATAATTGAATTTTCATTTTTCCACTTAATTTTTCTATTTTCCTACATTTTTAATTCATTTAAAATTACAAAAATAAAAATAAATTCATAGAAATTAAACGAAAAGTCAAAAAAATAATTTTCTTTTTCTGGAAATTCATTTTAGTAGTTTAAGATTTTTAGAAAATAATTTCACATTTGTAGGATCATTTTTCGTTAAAAGTTACGTTTCAAATAACGCGGTTGCATTTCCGTTTTTATGTTTTAGACTTTGGTGCATATCTAGTTTGTACTCTTTGCATAATTCATCTTTGTTTGTGAATATTTGAATTACTTGATTGCTATTTTCTCTTTTACACTTCTCAATTCACGATTTTCACGAATCAATATTCTTGATTCCATTCACCTTCACTCGGATACGACTTGGGTGATCCGTATTTCACGCGGATCATTTTGTTAAAATACTACTATACTATAATAAGTTGATTTTCACACAATTAGACATTAAGACATGGTTGAAGTTGTCCCAAGGATCTTTAACGCGGTCGCATGGTAAAATTTTGACAATCGTAGGTGCACTTGATGAACCAGCTGCGGTGGTGTTGGTGGAGGTGTTTGAAGTTGAAGTTTCCATTAGTGAAAATTATTTCGGTTTTGATTTTTTAGAGTATTTTTTTGCTAATGTGAAAGTTGTGAATAAACAAAAACATAACACTTACCTTTATACTAAACAAGAAATGGCAAAATGGTAAATTTTGAGCCCAAATAATTAAAAGTCGGTCCCCCCACTCTCCTTCCCATTCAAATTCAAAATTCAAAATTTGAAATTTCAAAAATAGCAAAAAAAAAAAAAAAAAAAAAAAAAAAAACCCGGTCCTCCGCCCAAACCGGTTCCAAAAAACCAGTCTTCAAACCGGCTAATTTTTTGAAATGCCAAACCGGTTCCAAACCGGCAGTTTGGAGAAAACCGGACCAGTTTGGGTCAAAACCGGTTTTGACCGGTTGGGTTTTTCGGTTCGCTATCGATCGCGGTTCGGTTGACCGGTTCGGATGTGCACCTCTAACGGTAATAAAGAACAACTTCTATGAGTCGTTTAAAATAATCTCGTTATTACATAAAATTTAAATATGTTACGACATAATAAGTTTAAACATTAGTGGTCTCAAAAGAAAAACATAGTTTAATACGATACAATGAGATAAAGTTTAGATGCATAAAAGTCCGTGTCATGATGTCATGATGATGATGTAGACTCATGCATACCAAGTCCGTAAAGTTAAGCGTTTAAAGAAAAACATGCTTAAAACGTCAGCAAAAAGCTAGTGAGTTCATAAGTTTAAGTAAATTAAATAGTGTGGACCACGAGATTTTAATGTGTATGAACATTATAACAAATACAACGTTATATGAAAAAGTTACATTATTGCCCTAAGTACATGACCTCGAAGCTTAACTGTTCTGTTATTGTATGATGTGACAGTTATACAAATATATGAATGCCCTAGTAGGTATTTATCCGAGCACCCGAGTAGGTCTCTATCCGAACACCCAAGAAGGTATCTACACGCACCTAAGTAGGTGTCTACACACACCCAAGTAGGTGTCTTACCGAGCACCCAAGTATTTCAAATAGTATGCATCCTTTTGCCTATTCGTTCAATACAAACGAGGTTTTCACCCCAATAGATATATCTATAACACTCATGCTTCCACAAGAATTAACGGTTCATAATAGTGGGCATAGTGGATCAACGGTACTTAGGCTAATCCGTAACAGTTTAAAAGGTACTTGTGTCCAAAGTAAAAGCAAGCATGTTCTCACCCCAAAAGTTGTAAAACAAATAAAACGTGGGGCTATAAACTCACATAAATATTTTAAGTACTTGTGTCTGAAAGAAAGTAAATGAAATTGTTTAAACATGTATAAGTAAACGAGTAATGTGTTCAAGTAAACGAACATGTAATTAAGTAAAAACAAGTAAGGTATTTAAGTATACGAGCATGTATTCTCACCCCAAAATAGTTCAAAGCAAGTAAAGTAGGGGCTATGAGATTCACCTCAAGCAAAGTGGTGATACGAGAATGAATCAACCAAGTAATATTGTAATAGGGTACAACGGTTCCGACACGTGACCTAAGTAAATAATGGTTCGACTTAGTATTATACTAATGAAATTAAATGATGCAAATGTATTTTTTTAAAAGTTTGTATCATCGATGTATGTTCGCGTTTTAGTTTTATAAGTCAAAATACACTTTATGTTGAGGTTTACTCATTATTTTAATGTTATAATACTTTACAAAAATTCCCAAATGTTCCATGTTAATACAAATAATGTTAAAAATGTTATTTGCATTATTCATTCTCTACATGTTTTGATAATCACAAAATATGAAAACACGATACGTAAACTTATGATTAATAAGTTTTTGGACGATAAAACTCGTTTACTTAATGTACCTACTACAACGTCACTTCAGCTATGAACAAACTCAATACCAACACTAGTAGAGTGATCAAAAATATTATTTCCACTAACATTACATTTTTATGTATGACAAAACATTTTCACAAAAGTATTTTTTGTGTTTTTAAAGAAATATTTTATTAGGAAAATATATTCAAAATTCAAATTGAATAACAGCTATATTTCCCGCTCAAATCAGTAAAAGTTTTCACGAGATAAACTTTCACCATGTCCGGACAAAAAGAGGAGCGTCTGTCGGGACGGTCCCTTAAATGGCTGATGGTCCCTTAGTGATAAAGGACCGTCCCATTGATAAAGGACCATCGCCTTCTCTCCTGGCGTGTATAAATACTGCACTGTTCCTCTTCAGAAAATGAGACCTCTTTGCACAAAAACATTATGTTATTTATTTCTTCTTCGATCACTATAACATGTCGGGTTGTGTTTATAAGTGATTCTCGTATCATCTACATCAAAGTGCAAGAGAAGAACACTCGAGATCATCATGGATCGAGTTGTTATTGAGTCCACGCACAAACGTAACTAGTGTTACGATTCTATTCTCCCTCCAACTCTATCATTTGTAAATATTGTAATATTGTGAATCCGACTTGTGAGTCGTGACTAGATGTGTTAGGGAAAACTTGGACATTGGTGAAAGTCCAAGAAGTGTTGTATCTAGATTAGTCTTTGTAATAGTTGTGTGTTGTGGTGTGAAGACTAGAACTTAGGGTATGTTTGGCAAAAGTAGCTGTGAGTAGTAGCAGTGAGCTGTGAGCAGTAGCCAAAAAAGCTCACAGCTTTATAAAGAATCATTGGAAAAATGAGCTTTCCTAAAAAAATAGCAAAGCCCACAGCTCTCATGCCAAACGAACTCTAAAAATCAAAAAGCTCATTGTTCACCGCTCATTGCCCAAAAAAGCTCCAAAAAGCTTTGTGCCAAACATAGCCTTAGTGAAGTTCTAGTGTGAAGATTCAAGTGAATGGGAGTGCTCGTTCGTGTGAAGACTTGCATTGTGTGTCGATCCAAGTAGGACAAGAGTGCTTGTTCGTGTAGCCACGTGGGCTTTGGTGTAGATTGGTTCTAGCTAGGATTAGGACTCGACATTCCGCTTAGTGTCACTAAACTTGGTATAAGCTTGTGTACGGATTGATCCGCCTGAAGGAGTGTATTGACATAGTGATTGAAAACTCTCGAGTGTGGTACTCGAGGAGTGGAGTAGGACGAAGAGTGTGCTTCGTGCCGAACCACTATAAATCTCGGCGTCCCTTTTAGTTGTGTTCTTTCCTTTACTATTTCATTTACTTTATTTATGTTTTTATATATAGATAACTTGATATCACATAACTAGCAAATCTAGTAACTTTGTAACAAAAACGTAAACAGACCTAACAAAGTGAAAACCGATTTTCATAAGCGATAATAAACGGTGAAACTATTCACCCCCTCTTCTAGTTTCTACAATTGGTATCAGAGCCTCGTCACTCAAGATATTTAAAGTATATTGTACTTTAAAGCTTGAATCGATCTATGGATTCTGAAAGAAATATAGAATGGGTTTCTTTAAATGAACCACCATTTTTCGATAATGAAAATTTCATTGAATGGAAAAATAGATTTGAATGTTATGCGAAATCAATAGATCATGATCTTTGGCATGTCATTTCGGTTGGTGATTTTCAACCAATGTAAACTAAGTTTGAAAGTCAAAACGAATTTTTCAAAGAAAAGTTTTGTAAAAATTTAGAAGCAAAAATATTGATTTATAAAATCTTGCCAAGAGTTAAATATGAAAGAATTCTCTTTTGTCAAATGGCTAATGAAATATGGAAACTAATTATTGCGAGTTACGAATATTTTGACATTAATATAACCAACTCACATAAATAACGGACTTATTAGGTTGACGAATCTAATAAGAGCCCGTTAATTATGTAGGAGGGACTTAGTAATGGACAAGGTATCCTATGACTCACTAAGTTTGTGATTTAGTTTTTGGAATAATAAGTGAGACGAAGACGTTGTTAGGTTTATCGAGTTGACGAATTCGATAAGTTTCGACAATTTATTTGAACAACTTATTAAAATATAAAACTTATCACGTAGTTTATTTTGTCTTTCATTGTTGGGTTCTTTAGTAGCGTATGTTCACATGAGTCTCGTTGAGTCAACACTGCACACACGAGGATACCAAACGCTAGTAACTGGTTTAAGAAAGAGACTTTTGGAAATAGAAATGGAATATATTCAGGGATAGGAGATATTGTTTGAGGAGATGTTCTAAAACAAGCTATATTATTAGGTTGTGCCGAGTCAGTAGTTGCCATCTCTTGTTAGCTGATATTCTTTGCTTTTGTTGATTTCTTGTGCTTTGATGGACTGAGGTGAGTTTCATAGCCCCACTTTTACTTTATTACTGTATTTAAATTGGGATGAGAAAGCATGCTCAACTGTTTTACATTGACCTTCTATTACTATTTTTGATTGCTATAACTTGTTAACTGGCTAAGAATTGGTATGCTAGATCTGTCCTAGACCAGGTTAGTAATATTCTGAATTGCTATATCTTGGTGCCTGGCTAAGGTCGGATATCATTAGGGGCCCTACTTGTCACATCAGTATAATCTTTTATATTGATGCACGATCGTTTAGGATCGTTATGCTTGATGATTGATGTTTGATGTTATGTAGATTACGTGAGTTATATCTATCTTAGTCCAGTGTAGCAATCTATCCTCTCTTGGTCCATCTTTATAACTTTTTGCCTAAACCTATGAACTCACCAGCGTTAGCTGACCTTTAGCATATTTTCTCAGGTAATTGATAATGCTTATGTTGATGACTTGTGATTGGAGGCTTGGTAAGAGGCATGGCTTGAGGATCGATAAAAACTCTGATAATATTTTGGGGACCTATCTTTATTATCTTGGGCTTATCTTTGACTTATGGAATAAATGTAAAACTAATATTTGGATTTTTAAATGTTTTGGTTATGGATAATGTTATCTTGTTCCCTATGCTTGTGTTGTGTGCCAATCCCAGTAACGCCCCGAAAACTTGTTTAAATCTTCCGTTGTACCAAATTTTAGGGGTGTTACATTGACCTCCTTACGTTAGAATAGATAATTGTCATAAAATTTCTAGGTTTGTCTTTGTTAGTTGAGTTCTCGTCAGTATTTTCTCGACTATGTCCAAGTCCTTTCTTCTTTGGCATGAGTTATAATTGAGTCTATGTTTCTTACCACACCACACGAAATCATTAATACTAAACTTTTAATTATAAGTAATGAATTGAATAATCCACGAAAACTATGACACATTGTCTTTTATAGACTTTATCATTTTGAGACGTATTGTGAGATAATTATATGCGTATTAGGTTGTACCATCGTGCTCGTACTGCTTGGCGCTGTCATACCCATCTTCTGGATATCGTTGTGATTAGCTCTAGATGCCAATTGTGTTAGTTGTGATATTTGCTTTGTTGTGGCTAAGGTGAGTTCATGGCCCCTATTTTTAACAAATTTTACAATTATTTTCGGGGGAGAATACATGCTCGTTTTAACTAAACTTAATGATTGTTTATTTGGATACATGAAGTGTTTATTTAAGATTTGATTGTTTGATTGAAATATTTAAATTGGTTATTTGAATGTGTTATGTGTTACCTGCTCTATACTTGGTTATTTCTCATGGACACAAGTACTTCAATTATTCATGTCTGCATAACCGAATGAACTAGCTCATCTGCTATGTATACACATGACCGACTGTATCGGTCAATCCATGCGTGTTCATGACCGAATGTAACGGTCAAGGTAAATATTTAAACTTGTGTTCCACACTTGACTATTACATAAACATTTCTCAGTATGAACTTATATGTGGACCTAAGATGTTACAAGTTTTGTGTGAGCGAGACTTGTAACAGGATTAGGTTAGCATATACGTGTCATGAGGTTTTACTTGTAAAAGGGTTTTCAATCTTACTCTTACATTAAACTCTATGAATTCACCAGCGTAAGCTGACCTTTTAGCATGTATTCTCAAGTATAAGGCGATAGCTCACTATTGGAAGGCGCTTGGCAAGGGGCATAGTCATAGGCGACTCTGATAAACAATTGGGATCACTTAAATTATTTTATGGGCCTATTTCCATACTACTTTTATACAATGTAATATTAATATTTTTAATAATGAATTTTATTCTAAATGGCTGAAGTAAAAGCCATTCTTTGTATCTTATGCTGTGATACCAATTTTGTAGCACCCCAGTACATGTATGCTTTCGCTGGACCCTATTTTGGGGGTGTTACATTGAGAATCATGAACGGCTATCTCCAATGATACAACAAGAACGGATAACCTCATTAGCACAAACGAGTTATCAAGGCGGACCAATATGTGCCTTCTCTCTATTACGAACCGATACAAAATGAATCAACATCGAGATCAACAACAAAAGGAGAGGAATGAGTTATGTGTTTTTCGATGTATCTAGACAAATGAGAAAAGCTCTCATTTATAGGGAGAGGGGATCAAGAAAAACGGTCACATTAATTAACAAAATTAATTTTACTAATGTCTCATAAATTGAAAAATTAACCAGACATTAATTTTATTCTTAATGCACATTAGTATTTTTAAATGACACAATCAATCGTCATTCAAACTTTTGACCAATATTTCCAACAAGCATAAGGTATCACAGTGAAATAGCTCACTGAATCCGACATGGCATGGGTTTCGGCGCCGCCGCATCCTTGCCGTGACACCAATCTCGCTCGCCGAATCGAGTTTTGCCGGTTCCTCGGCATAGAAACGACAAAAAACCTTCGTTATATTCCTTTTTTGATTTTTTAGTTGTGTTTTGTGTTTGCGTGTGCGTGTATGTGTTTTTAGAATGAAAACTATGCAACATTTTTTAAAAACCTTTTAAGTATATATAAGTTTCAATTCATACCCTTAAACATTTTAAAAGTTTTAGTTTATACCTTTAAACATTTAGAAATTTTTAGTTTATACTCTTAACATTTAAAAAGTTTTAAATTATACCTTTAAATATTTAAAAATTTTAATTTTTAGTTTATTTAATTTGTATATATTTTTTAAAAAAATGGAAAAGAAAATAAATTGGGGTGGGTGAAAAACCGAGCAAAATCAAAATATGTTGTTAATGCCGAGATGCTACACATAACTGCTCAAGATATAGTCTTATTAGTTAAGACTGTAATATCGCCATCAATAACACAAAAATGTCTCCCCAAACAAAATCAGTCATTCAATACCAGATGAAACCAATTCTAAAACTTATCAAACCGAACCACCAATTGCTATAAAAATGTCTCTCCATATCTTCAATACTTATATATTTTTGTCATTCAATTATACATCGTTCAACTCTTTTACAAGCGGCATTACCAAACAATAAATAAAGCCGGAACTCAAAAACAACTCCATCGAACCAAATATAGCAGCACTTATCGTTCCAAACCCAAAATTAATTTAAATTCAACAAACTACAAAATAAAAATAACCACTACAATTGAAACTAAAACCAACCAATGCAAAGTTGTCACCCACTATTTATATATTTTTTTTTTATCATTTTTTTACAATTTATTCCATCAATCTAATAGAAATTTTAACAATGAATAATTATTTGAAGAAATGAATTCAAACCGTCGGAAACCACAAATTAGTTGGCAACAAAATATTTGGAATAAACAACGGCTACAAATTCGGAACAAGCAAACCTTTTTTTCTTTTTCTTTTTCTTTTCTTTTTTCTTTTTTAAACAACAAGGTGTAACGAAATGAACCGAATTCATGCATAAAAGATTCATAGCTCTCATACCATGTAAAAATCACAATCAAATTCAATTATAATTAACACATTACAATTATTTATATATATATAATAAAAAGACTAGCCTAATACCTAAACAAACAAACCTAAATAACGGGTTGGACCTATTGGCCTTATTAGCTAAGTGAATGCATTTTATCATGAAACCTTGAACAACCATTGTGAATACTTTTATTATTGTTCATTTGGTCTTTATGCACATCCTTCAAATGTGTGTTTTTTAGTAACACGTTGAATACTTCTATAACTGTTCTTATCCATTTGGTTTACATGGATCACTATTTGCCTTGTGTGTTGTCTTATCTATTTTGAACACTTTCATAATTGTGCTTCAAGTTCATTCTTCACATGTATGATTAGTAACATGTTGTGAAGCATAAATTAACTTTAGAAGATAAAATTTAAAATTATGTCAAGTTTTTAACATCTTAGAAATATTTAAGCTAGTCAGGATATGTCAATATTAGAGTTGAGCTTGCAAACGTACTCATATATTAGTTTGACATGGGCCTTGTGACTCACTTAGAAGTAGCATACGAATCACTTTGATAACTTGAGATAACTAATACTTGGTACATATTTGTTTACAAATCATTATCTAACATATTACATATAGAATTAAACAAATCATGTTATGCTTATTTTTATTTACTTTTTCTTATTTACCCGATTGACCTATTTTTGTTTTGTTTATATTTGTATGTATGTATACAAATGCATAATGTCCAATCATTTGAAACCACATTCAAATTCTAAAAAACATACAAAAATGTATCAAAAACACATGCAAACATTGATATATGAAACTTTTAAACAAAAAGATGAATAATAATATATTAACTAAATTTAATTCATGTCAAAACCCCGTGCGAGTATGAGTTTTTATAACTAGTAGCTTTATCCATAAAACAAATAGCTTTCTTGAACAATTTAAGATCAAAACACCATGGATGGTAAGATTACGATCTTAATCTTAGGATTTTACGATTTTACGATACCGCAAAGTGAAAACGATCTCGATCTTACATAGGATCTTTGCAAGCTTAAGATCTTATAGAATCCCGATCTTGACTCTAAGATATTAAGATATAATCCGATTCGATCTTACTTTTCTTAAACCACAAACAAAAAACCTCCAAAGTTATAGAATATGTTTTATAGAATATAAACAACATGTTAATCTTATTAAAGATTCCATAATCATAATTTAGGACATCATTTTATGAAACATCGATATAATTTTGTGGTTATGATATATAACAATTTGTAAAAAAAAAAAGTAAAGTAACTCCCAATACCGTCTTCCACGGGTTATGGGTCCCAATACCGTCTTCCACGGTGTATGGGGGAGGTTGAGACGTAGACAACCATACCCCTACCTAAGGTAGAGAGGTTGCTTCCGGTTCTACTTAAAGTAGAAAAGGACCTCCGGCCTTTTGTAGGGAGTGAGGATCGAACCCTTGACCTCTAGGTTAAGAGGCAAGGGGTTTTCCAACTGATCCAACCCTACTTGTTTTATATATAACAATATGTAGATTTGTATAATGTTACAAAGACTATTAAAGAAAATGACATTATAGTAGGATCTTAATTAAGATTCTGATCCGATTTTACGATCTTGATCTTGTAAAGACGAAAACCCCGATCTTGAAAAACTTGCAAAACACCATTATCCATAAAACTATAGCAAACAAGCATTATTCATAAATAGCTAAGAACAAAGTGAAGGCACGGGATGCGATTAGTTACTGAAATATGATTGAGCTGCACCAATAAGACCCAAAGGGTTTCCCGTAATCACATTAAATATGACGCTAAGAATCAAAGTCGCCTTCTTCCTGGTAGGTTTCTCCTTCCTCTTAGCCACGACTAGATGATGCATCTTATCCATATCTTCTGGAAACTGTTCTTTAATAGTCTGAAAAGGATCACTTTTGCCGGAGAAAAACCCATATCTCCAGTTCTTATTAATGATTTCCTTCACACATGAAACATGATAACAATAACTTTCACATGAAGAAACATAAGCCCACCCACGGACCTTGGACCAAAGATTTTTAGTCCCACAGTGCAAACACTTTGTAGTAGCTGAATTCGCTAGGTTCAACGTAAGGCCATGCGCAGCTTCTAAGGTTTTCTGATGACCAAGACAAGATGGGTGCAAATGACGCTTCTGAAATGTGCATAAACATCTATAGTGAAACCTTTTGATTTTCTTGCCACATGCATCACATGGAGAACCTTCTCCAGGTCCCCCATCCCGAAACTTGAGAACACACTTTTTGGAAAATGGATAATCGATTGGGGATCGTGGTTTACCACACTGCTCGTGAAGAAAAAAGTTGCAGCTACTTTTTTTGCATATGTAACTCAACCCGAATCCTAGCTGGTCACACCCCCAGCAGTAATAAGGGCACTTGGCATATTTTAGTACAAGTCTGTGTTGATGGCTTGGATGAGATATCTCCATACCCTTATCGTATATCTGACAGCATATCCCAAGTAAACATAAGATGAAAGTCACAATTTAAATAAAAACATGATCATATCTAATTAAGCCAGTTTTAAAAAGTGAAGATGCATACCTTAAATAGTTATTCTTTTGATAAGATAAAGGGGTGCTTGCATCTATGTAATCGTTGTAGCTAAGTATGCATCTTGCTATGGATACTTGGTTTCAAGATATGAAGTTTTATACATGTATTAGAGGCATTGCCTGTTATAATTTTCTGTTGAGGCTGTAAGATGATTATAATGGTTTATTAAGTATTGACATTTCAAGTCTACTTATCTAGCAAAGCTTAGCACGGTTGGTACTTGGGTAGTGTCATCGTTTGAATGTGTTAATGACAAGTTTGTTATTATTATAATTTTCGTCAATGATTCCTATAAAAAGGCAAGTTGTTAACAAAATTTAGTGCTTAGTTGCTATCATGTCTTTTATACATCCATAATTATTAACTTACATGTTGGTTCGGGAATCAGACTTCTTCAACTTCTCAGACTTCTTCAGCTGTAAGAAGGAGCATCTTTGACTGGCACATACACTCTTGTGGTTGAGACTACAACTCTACAAGTAGCAGTCAAAACACAATTTAGGATAATGATACAGAGAGGCCAATACAAAATTAATTAATATCTAATAAAGAGAGAAATTTGCATTTTTTTGTTAACATAGTGTGCACCATATAGCAATTCAGTAACATAGTGTGCACCAAAAGTACGTGTTCAAGGAGGCCGCGGACTGCAGTTGAGATCATATAGTGTTGATCAGCAAAATGACTGGCTGCCTTTGAGCAGCTGAGTAATTAGTCTTGGTCAAGCTTTGCCTTAGAGTGAATGTAGGGTTTTGTTAATCACACTACTACTAATGAGCCACGGGCAACGCTCATAAACTGTGACATCATGCCTTAAAAATGTTGGATTATGACTTATGCGACACCTTACCAAACCATTTTAGACAATTAAACGTTGTGGGTGCACTTCTCAAGATTCTCGCAAACATTTAGTCTTTTTTTTAAGTCTACTGAGCATGCATTTACAGTCTGCTGTATCTTTTTCAATGGAGTAGAATTGATTGTTATTCCCATACCACAAATAGGATTACATTGCAGTACATGGATCAGGACCGTATTAGTATGTAATTCAATGTATTTACAAGACAATCAATGTCTTGACAGCTGACATTAGCGGGCCTCAGTTGACTAATACTTTTTATTGGCACTTAAAACATTTATTTAGGTGCAACTCAGGAAACAATATTATATATACATGTTTTATGCTGAAAAAGTCGATCCTTATGTTTGGCCTTTGATTAGTGTCAACAACATACATACTTCATTTGTTTTATTAATTACCACCTACATTTGAGCAAGGGCTTAACTGTTTTAGGACAAACACATCATTAACACTCTAAAATAAGTCATCGGATTATATCTACAATCTACAATTCTATTAAAGGATGAGCAAAGTTAGGCGGGGATTGTTCAACGATGCTTGAAACATCACTCAAGCATAACATACCGTAGATACCAAGTTTTCTACATTTGTTTGTGAACACCAGATACTATTTCTTTCAATACAGCTAAGTCTCCTACTTTAACAAAGCTGATCCAGTGTTCAGATTTTATCGATTATAGATAGACTAGAACGTTGAACCACTTAATTGTTATGAAGCTCAAATAGTTACATATATTAAATATCACATAAATAAATTCTCAACAAATTAGAATATGAATGAATCATAAAGTTTGAGTTGTATGGCAATCCATAAAGACCACATACATCAGAACTTTGTGTTCATAAGAAATAATACAAATATTTTGGAAGTAAAAACATTATTGATGCTCTTGCTTAAATGTCGTGGAAAAGACGAATTTACAACTCAATTTTTTTTAGCATCTTCTCGATGTCCTCATTAGACAATTTTCCACTCTCAGCAATTACAATATGTAACACCCCCAATTCATGGTTGCAGCGGAATTCGAACTGGGTGTTACTCGACGGCACAATAGTCACAATAATAGAAAACGAACTCCAATTGAGTCGTTTTAAGAGATGTATCATTCAAATTATATAAATATCAGAGATTTCAAAATGAGGTCCCAATTGGTTCCATGTTTACAATGTATAATAAATGAGTTTTGAATGATAATAAAATTTATAGCCCTCTTGAGTATCCGTGCGCTTCCGTGCCATCCTTGATCGTCATGAACCTGAAATACATGCTTGAGAGGTCAACACAAAGGTTGAGTGGAATTCGTAGAGTTTAGTTAAATCGTTTGAACACAATAATCGTAGTGTTTGTAGTTAAATCGTTTGAACACAATAATCGTAGTGTGAGCTATAGACTCACACCAATGTTTAGAAAACAAAATCGTTATTTATTTCACTAAGCTCATGCAACCAAAACATTAACATCGAACCAACAAAATTGGCATTATAGAAGCCCTATCAAGGTACTTTTGCCGTTATACCGCTAAATCTCAAATATAGTGCATTTGTGTGAACTCGTCGTTGCTCAACACAAATGGGATTCGTCAATCCCAATAGATCTATTCACAATATTCGCGCTCACTAAAGGTAGTGACTAATGGTTCATGATATAGGGACTTCGAACATGGCAATCGTTACTTAGTGATAATAAAACATCGTCGGGTAGCATACAGTAGAAAACATCGTGTTCGAGTAGAAAAATAATAGCATGTATTCCCCCCATGGATTTGTAAAATAGTTAAACAATAGAAAGTGGGGCTACGAACTCACCTTAAGTACGATAGCAAGTAATGAAGGTGATGGTTTGATCGTATAGGTTTCTACAAGCAACCTATAATAGAATGTCGCGACTTAGGATCGGAGTAAAGAATATGAATAAGTGCCAATATATATATCTTGCATCTAGTCCATGATGTGGTATGATGTATATTGTAAGTCTTTGAAAGAAAGATTTATGAAACATGTATGTTTTGGTATATCGTTCACTACCGTTCGGGCCGACATAATTCAGAAGTCATGTTAGTAAGCGTTCGAGGAGCCAGGACACTTTAACTCGTAAATCCACAACTCAACTCGACGGCTTACATAATGAACTCCTCACATGAGGCTCCCTACTATTGTAGTAGTTGATGAAATATATAGATATAAGTTTTGATCCGAAAAGTTACATGTCCGATACTTGAATAAACTTAGGAAAGTTTATTTGTACATGAAGATTGTTATTAGGGGTAGTTTCATAAGTCTTGTATGACCATTTTCTCTTTGTATATCTCATGATTCCTTTTCAAGTGAAGTAGATCCAAATTGCTTGTTCAATATATCGCCAATTCCTTGTTTCATGTTTACGCCTATGTAAGTTTACTTGGTCATTTCGTCATGGCCTAGCCATGACCTTTGGTCCTTGTTCCATGGTTATGAGACACAACCTTGACTCTAGCCATGTTTGTGGTCTTGATTATAGGTCATAAGACCCCTTTGGTCTTCATCAACCATAACTTATATGTAATGACTTTGGCTAAAAATGGGCTGTTTAGAATTTGAAGAAATTTATCACTCAGAAAGCGTTTTTAGGTCTCGAGCTTCTTTATTCCTGAACGAAAACGTCGTTCCGGACAACTTTCGTGTTTTAACTTTTTGATGAATCGGACCAGAAGTGTGACTTTCAAAACCCAAATTTGATCAGGAAGTTATTTGGCAGTTTTGCCGGAAATCTTTGGTAATTTCAAATCGCCATAACTTTTGACTCGTATACTCGTTTTGGGTGGTTCAAATTGCTATGGTTTCCTTGTTAGGTCCTCTACCACAATATGTAATGATCCAACATCATATTTTTACCATTTTGATCAGGTCTTACCAAGAAAGTCACTAGTTTACTTGTTTTAGTAACTTGTTGTAACAATCAATAACAATAACTTGTTTTGGTCATTTTTATACATCATGGACATAACTACAAGACATAATATAGCATGAATAATATGTAAATAACATGAACATGATTATTTAACAAGAATCAAGTTAGGGTTTGGCTCACAACTTTTGGCTTTCAAAGATGAAAGGAAGTTAACATGTAAGGATAGGACTTTGATAGACTTGCTTCAACCCTTTTTCACTTCATGCAATCTTTCTACCCTTGGTATTCTTGAAAGATGGATGATGAAGGTTTAGGTGACTTGAGTGGATTCAAACTCAAGAGAAATCACCAAGTATATGAGGTTATGGAAGTGTTTTGATTATCTAAAAGAAACTAGGGTTTCAACCTTGAAGAATCACTTGAACCTTGCAAGAAATTGGAAGGAAATGAGCAAAGGATGGAATGGTTATGGGTTTTGGGGATGCACGGCACAAGAGGGGAGAATGGGGGCTTTTATAGTCCAAGTTAGGAAGCTTACTAGGAAAGTGTTACAACTTGGTGACCAAGTTGTAATTAAGTGTTGATTTTAGGGGTAAATTCATGAGTTGAAGCCACATGGGGATGACTCCCCCCCCTAGGCCGGTTTCAAGACCTTGGAGAACAAGGGTTGGACTTTGGATGATATTATCCAAGATATCTAGTGTGTTTTGACTCCGAAAACTGCAAACCGTAAGTTGTTACGCCTCAAAACGTAAAACCGGGTGTCGTAAAATTATGGAATTTGAAAGTATTGATAAACATGTCAATAAGTTCCATAATAAAATATAAAATGAGTGGTAGGTTCCATTTGGGTGTAAAACCCTGCTAAAAACTGGAAACACGGGTCTAAAACGCGTAATTCGCGTAAAACGCTGAATATTGCGTAAAATTGAGAAAAGTAAAATGTTACTTTTCTAATGTTATAAAATGATTTAAAATGACTTATAATGTCTAGACTGGGCTCAGTCTAGTGTCGGTTGGTATTAAATGTCTTTTAGACATCAAACCGTAAGTCTAAAAATCACGAAATGACTTATAACATCAAGGGATGATTTTTGGTCAATGGAGGAGGGAAAGAATATGTTGACTTTTTCTAATAAGTTGAAAACTCAAATCTTCTTAGAAACTCGTTTTGTGGTCTAACGGTTAATCGCCCAAATGGTTAAGCGTGCTCATGCGAGAGTAGTACAGGCATGGGTGACCTGCTGGGAAGTTTTTGGTCATGTTTTTCTCAGTCACGATTAATTCTCAAATAAATCATGAGTGTGTCAAACATTTTTCCGATGTGGGGTCACCTGACAGGATCGAATTTCGTTGTGCGTAGAATTTCTGAATGACGTTTTACCCTAAAACGTGTAATTCCTTAATAACTTTCACGAAAATGATCTGATGGATGTCAAACATTTAATTTGCCATGGAAATGATTTATCACTCGAGAATATCAAATAAAAATCAACTTTCGGGAAAGTTTCGGGAAAAATGAATAGTAAAAGTAAATAGTGAAATTTTCCGGGAATAGTAATTATCTTGAAAATGCGAATTGTTACAGTCTCTACCCCTTACGGGGAACTTCGTCCCGAAGTTCTTTGTGTGTCATATGTTGGAGTGGTGTCGATGAAAAGGTGTAGTTACTTATGAGGACTATAGTCTGGGATTACCAGTGGTGTAGTTTGATTTGTCGTTTCAGTGTATGGTGTAGGATGAGGCTTACTTTTATGTAGGAAAGGTATGGTAATAGTCGAATATCAAAGGAAATTGATATAGCAGTCGAATATTAATAGGAATTGAGATAGTAGTTGCAATCATAGCCTAGTACGTAATCGGTTGTTGTACCTAGTGTTTATTGACTTCATACTTATGTTATTTCGGATACAAATAAGCCCACTTGTTTATAATTCTTTATTTACATAGAGAGGCATCCCAAACAATGTAGATAAGGAAATATAAACTTATGGTTTAGTGATTTACAATGTCTTTATTTAAATGAAAAGGCATCCCAATCCATTCAAATAATTACAAATCATCCTACACAACATTCATACTTAGTCGGTGAGTTACAAGGTAGGGTATTACAAGATGATACTGGTGTTCCAAGATGAATATTCAATCTTGTAAAGCTGGTAAGGGTGCTTGTGGTGTAACTAAGGATGATTTGAGCTTTAAAAGTGCATCAAAATCTGTAAATGAGCTTGTGGTTCCAACGGTTGTGAAGATAATGTTATGATATGTTGATGAATAAAAGTGTGTAGTGTATGCTTAACATTAATACTCTTAGGTATAGATGTTGAGTTTGCTTTAAAAATCTTAAGAGATTTTAAAAGTTTATGATGGAATGGTATCCTAAACAGGATGGTACTTCTACAGGATGAAGAGAATAATTGATAACTATCCCAAGATAGTAGTTCGGATTATCTCATAAATGAAAATTTTCAAGAATGAAATTAGGTAACACAAATAAGGTGTTAAGATTTCGCTGAGTGGTAAGACATTATCGTGTCTCTAGATTGTTTTAATGTATTCTGGTGGTTTATCGAGTTCATGTAAGAAATCAACCTAAACATAACCCTAGTACAACTATTCTCAGTATTTGAAAATTCTAAGTCGAATATAGTTAGTCAGACTATATTCCACTGTCCCTAGGTTAAATATAGGTGACTAGTCTATATTTAGCCAAGGTTCGATAAAAATTTCAAATACTTAAATTAGGTATACTTGTGATATGTCCGTTGCTTTCGAGAAACTGTCCACTAAACAAAGGCGATGTCAAACCATTCAGTTGCAAGTCCCGCCATAAGAGACTTGTAACCTATGTTTTCACATTCCATTGCATAGAAGATAGTACGGGTAGATATGTGTGGAAAGGAAGTTTTAAGTAGTTCTAAAACAGTCCATACTTGGCGAGGATCACGAACTTTTAACAATGAAGGTTTCAGAAGAAAACTTTGATGAATGTAGAGAAAGTTCAGCTTTCGTAGGTGATGGATTAGTTTGTCCTTTAGAAATCTCATATTTCTTGTTTGGAAATCGATAGATTGTGATGGGTTTTTGATATCATATGAAATGATATTGATGAGGTGGTGGAATAATTCGAGAGACCATTGCACAAATCACAATGTCTCGGAAGTAGATTAGACCATTGTGTAACTCAAAACATTTGAGAAATGATTAAGACCATTGTGTCATACAATGTTCGGGAAATAGAAAAGACCATCGTAATTCGTTACAATATCTTGGATATAAAATGTTGGAGTAGGAACATGGTTGGGAGAATATGGTTGTGTCGAAATGCCATAGAATAGGCATGTGTAGATATGTTTAGATAAAATGATTGAAAATAACTCGAATGTATATATAAATATACTAGTATGTTCATGTAGCATAAAATGCTTAATAAGTCCATAATCGTCTGGAGGATGGAAGACACGGAGAGCGGAAGGCTATAAAAATGGTTTTGCTTGTAGTGTGGTTATAGTTTAGGTCTCAATTAGACCCGTTTCTCTATAACCATGGCTCTGGTACCAATCTGTAACACCCCCAATTCATGGTTGCAGCGGAATTCGAACTGGGTGTTACTCGACGGCACAATAGTCACAATAATAGAAAACGAACTCCAATTGAGTCGTTTTAAGAGATGTATCATTCAAATTATATAAATATCAGAGATTTCAAAATGAGGTCCCAATTGGTTCCATGTTTACAATGTATAATAAATGAGTTTTGAATGATAATAAAATTTATAGCCCTCTTGAGTATCCGTGCGCTTCCGTGCCATCCTTGATCGTCATGAACCTGAAATACATGCTTGAGAGGTCAACACAAAGGTTGAGTGGAATTCGTAGAGTTTAGTTAAATCGTTTGAACACAATAATCGTAGTGTTTGTAGTTAAATCGTTTGAACACAATAATCGTAGTGTGAGCTATAGACTCACACCAATGTTTAGAAAACAAAATCGTTATTTATTTCACTAAGCTCATGCAACCAAAACATTAACATCGAACCAACAAAATTGGCATTATAGAAGCCCTATCAAGGTACTTTTGCCGTTATACCGCTAAATCTCAAATATAGTGCATTTGTGTGAACTCGTCGTTGCTCAACACAAATGGGATTCGTCAATCCCAATAGATCTATTCACAATATTCGCGCTCACTAAAGGTAGTGACTAATGGTTCATGATATAGGGACTTCGAACATGGCAATCGTTACTTAGTGATAATAAAACATCGTCGGGTAGCATACAGTAGAAAACATCGTGTTCGAGTAGAAAAATAATAGCATGTATTCCCCCCATGGATTTGTAAAATAGTTAAACAATAGAAAGTGGGGCTACGAACTCACCTTAAGTACGATAGCAAGTAATGAAGGTGATGGTTTGATCGTATAGGTTTCTACAAGCAACCTATAATAGAATGTCGCGACTTAGGATCGGAGTAAAGAATATGAATAAGTGCCAATATATATATCTTGCATCTAGTCCATGATGTGGTATGATGTATATTGTAAGTCTTTGAAAGAAAGATTTATGAAACATGTATGTTTTGGTATATCGTTCACTACCGTTCGGGCCGACATAATTCAGAAGTCATGTTAGTAAGCGTTCGAGGAGCCAGGACACTTTAACTCGTAAATCCACAACTCAACTCGACGGCTTACATAATGAACTCCTCACATGAGGCTCCCTACTATTGTAGTAGTTGATGAAATATATAGATATAAGTTTTGATCCGAAAAGTTACATGTCCGATACTTGAATAAACTTAGGAAAGTTTATTTGTACATGAAGATTGTTATTAGGGGTAGTTTCATAAGTCTTGTATGACCATTTTCTCTTTGTATATCTCATGATTCCTTTTCAAGTGAAGTAGATCCAAATTGCTTGTTCAATATATCGCCAATTCCTTGTTTCATGTTTACGCCTATGTAAGTTTACTTGGTCATTTCGTCATGGCCTAGCCATGACCTTTGGTCCTTGTTCCATGGTTATGAGACACAACCTTGACTCTAGCCATGTTTGTGGTCTTGATTATAGGTCATAAGACCCCTTTGGTCTTCATCAACCATAACTTATATGTAATGACTTTGGCTAAAAATGGGCTGTTTAGAATTTGAAGAAATTTATCACTCAGAAAGCGTTTTTAGGTCTCGAGCTTCTTTATTCCTGAACGAAAACGTCGTTCCGGACAACTTTCGTGTTTTAACTTTTTGATGAATCGGACCAGAAGTGTGACTTTCAAAACCCAAATTTGATCAGGAAGTTATTTGGCAGTTTTGCCGGAAATCTTTGGTAATTTCAAATCGCCATAACTTTTGACTCGTATACTCGTTTTGGGTGGTTCAAATTGCTATGGTTTCCTTGTTAGGTCCTCTACCACAATATGTAATGATCCAACATCATATTTTTACCATTTTGATCAGGTCTTACCAAGAAAGTCACTAGTTTACTTGTTTTAGTAACTTGTTGTAACAATCAATAACAATAACTTGTTTTGGTCATTTTTATACATCATGGACATAACTACAAGACATAATATAGCATGAATAATATGTAAATAACATGAACATGATTATTTAACAAGAATCAAGTTAGGGTTTGGCTCACAACTTTTGGCTTTCAAAGATGAAAGGAAGTTAACATGTAAGGATAGGACTTTGATAGACTTGCTTCAACCCTTTTTCACTTCATGCAATCTTTCTACCCTTGGTATTCTTGAAAGATGGATGATGAAGGTTTAGGTGACTTGAGTGGATTCAAACTCAAGAGAAATCACCAAGTATATGAGGTTATGGAAGTGTTTTGATTATCTAAAAGAAACTAGGGTTTCAACCTTGAAGAATCACTTGAACCTTGCAAGAAATTGGAAGGAAATGAGCAAAGGATGGAATGGTTATGGGTTTTGGGGATGCACGGCACAAGAGGGGAGAATGGGGGCTTTTATAGTCCAAGTTAGGAAGCTTACTAGGAAAGTGTTACAACTTGGTGACCAAGTTGTAATTAAGTGTTGATTTTAGGGGTAAATTCATGAGTTGAAGCCACATGGGGATGACTCCCCCCCCTAGGCCGGTTTCAAGACCTTGGAGAACAAGGGTTGGACTTTGGATGATATTATCCAAGATATCTAGTGTGTTTTGACTCCGAAAACTGCAAACCGTAAGTTGTTACGCCTCAAAACGTAAAACCGGGTGTCGTAAAATTATGGAATTTGAAAGTATTGATAAACATGTCAATAAGTTCCATAATAAAATATAAAATGAGTGGTAGGTTCCATTTGGGTGTAAAACCCTGCTAAAAACTGGAAACACGGGTCTAAAACGCGTAATTCGCGTAAAACGCTGAATATTGCGTAAAATTGAGAAAAGTAAAATGTTACTTTTCTAATGTTATAAAATGATTTAAAATGACTTATAATGTCTAGACTGGGCTCAGTCTAGTGTCGGTTGGTATTAAATGTCTTTTAGACATCAAACCGTAAGTCTAAAAATCACGAAATGACTTATAACATCAAGGGATGATTTTTGGTCAATGGAGGAGGGAAAGAATATGTTGACTTTTTCTAATAAGTTGAAAACTCAAATCTTCTTAGAAACTCGTTTTGTGGTCTAACGGTTAATCGCCCAAATGGTTAAGCGTGCTCATGCGAGAGTAGTACAGGCATGGGTGACCTGCTGGGAAGTTTTTGGTCATGTTTTTCTCAGTCACGATTAATTCTCAAATAAATCATGAGTGTGTCAAACATTTTTCCGATGTGGGGTCACCTGACAGGATCGAATTTCGTTGTGCGTAGAATTTCTGAATGACGTTTTACCCTAAAACGTGTAATTCCTTAATAACTTTCACGAAAATGATCTGATGGATGTCAAACATTTAATTTGCCATGGAAATGATTTATCACTCGAGAATATCAAATAAAAATCAACTTTCGGGAAAGTTTCGGGAAAAATGAATAGTAAAAGTAAATAGTGAAATTTTCCGGGAATAGTAATTATCTTGAAAATGCGAATTGTTACAGTCTCTACCCCTTACGGGGAACTTCGTCCCGAAGTTCTTTGTGTGTCATATGTTGGAGTGGTGTCGATGAAAAGGTGTAGTTACTTATGAGGACTATAGTCTGGGATTACCAGTGGTGTAGTTTGATTTGTCGTTTCAGTGTATGGTGTAGGATGAGGCTTACTTTTATGTAGGAAAGGTATGGTAATAGTCGAATATCAAAGGAAATTGATATAGCAGTCGAATATTAATAGGAATTGAGATAGTAGTTGCAATCATAGCCTAGTACGTAATCGGTTGTTGTACCTAGTGTTTATTGACTTCATACTTATGTTATTTCGGATACAAATAAGCCCACTTGTTTATAATTCTTTATTTACATAGAGAGGCATCCCAAACAATGTAGATAAGGAAATATAAACTTATGGTTTAGTGATTTACAATGTCTTTATTTAAATGAAAAGGCATCCCAATCCATTCAAATAATTACAAATCATCCTACACAACATTCATACTTAGTCGGTGAGTTACAAGGTAGGGTATTACAAGATGATACTGGTGTTCCAAGATGAATATTCAATCTTGTAAAGCTGGTAAGGGTGCTTGTGGTGTAACTAAGGATGATTTGAGCTTTAAAAGTGCATCAAAATCTGTAAATGAGCTTGTGGTTCCAACGGTTGTGAAGATAATGTTATGATATGTTGATGAATAAAAGTGTGTAGTGTATGCTTAACATTAATACTCTTAGGTATAGATGTTGAGTTTGCTTTAAAAATCTTAAGAGATTTTAAAAGTTTATGATGGAATGGTATCCTAAACAGGATGGTACTTCTACAGGATGAAGAGAATAATTGATAACTATCCCAAGATAGTAGTTCGGATTATCTCATAAATGAAAATTTTCAAGAATGAAATTAGGTAACACAAATAAGGTGTTAAGATTTCGCTGAGTGGTAAGACATTATCGTGTCTCTAGATTGTTTTAATGTATTCTGGTGGTTTATCGAGTTCATGTAAGAAATCAACCTAAACATAACCCTAGTACAACTATTCTCAGTATTTGAAAATTCTAAGTCGAATATAGTTAGTCAGACTATATTCCACTGTCCCTAGGTTAAATATAGGTGACTAGTCTATATTTAGCCAAGGTTCGATAAAAATTTCAAATACTTAAATTAGGTATACTTGTGATATGTCCGTTGCTTTCGAGAAACTGTCCACTAAACAAAGGCGATGTCAAACCATTCAGTTGCAAGTCCCGCCATAAGAGACTTGTAACCTATGTTTTCACATTCCATTGCATAGAAGATAGTACGGGTAGATATGTGTGGAAAGGAAGTTTTAAGTAGTTCTAAAACAGTCCATACTTGGCGAGGATCACGAACTTTTAACAATGAAGGTTTCAGAAGAAAACTTTGATGAATGTAGAGAAAGTTCAGCTTTCGTAGGTGATGGATTAGTTTGTCCTTTAGAAATCTCATATTTCTTGTTTGGAAATCGATAGATTGTGATGGGTTTTTGATATCATATGAAATGATATTGATGAGGTGGTGGAATAATTCGAGAGACCATTGCACAAATCACAATGTCTCGGAAGTAGATTAGACCATTGTGTAACTCAAAACATTTGAGAAATGATTAAGACCATTGTGTCATACAATGTTCGGGAAATAGAAAAGACCATCGTAATTCGTTACAATATCTTGGATATAAAATGTTGGAGTAGGAACATGGTTGGGAGAATATGGTTGTGTCGAAATGCCATAGAATAGGCATGTGTAGATATGTTTAGATAAAATGATTGAAAATAACTCGAATGTATATATAAATATACTAGTATGTTCATGTAGCATAAAATGCTTAATAAGTCCATAATCGTCTGGAGGATGGAAGACACGGAGAGCGGAAGGCTATAAAAATGGTTTTGCTTGTAGTGTGGTTATAGTTTAGGTCTCAATTAGACCCGTTTCTCTATAACCATGGCTCTGGTACCAATCTGTAACACCCCCAATTCATGGTTGCAGCGGAATTCGAACTGGGTGTTACTCGACGGCACAATAGTCACAATAATAGAAAACGAACTCCAATTGAGTCGTTTTAAGAGATGTATCATTCAAATTATATAAATATCAGAGATTTCAAAATGAGGTCCCAATTGGTTCCATGTTTACAATGTATAATAAATGAGTTTTGAATGATAATAAAATTTATAGCCCTCTTGAGTATCCGTGCGCTTCCGTGCCATCCTTGATCGTCATGAACCTGAAATACATGCTTGAGAGGTCAACACAAAGGTTGAGTGGAATTCGTAGAGTTTAGTTAAATCGTTTGAACACAATAATCGTAGTGTTTGTAGTTAAATCGTTTGAACACAATAATCGTAGTGTGAGCTATAGACTCACACCAATGTTTAGAAAACAAAATCGTTATTTATTTCACTAAGCTCATGCAACCAAAACATTAACATCGAACCAACAAAATTGGCATTATAGAAGCCCTATCAAGGTACTTTTGCCGTTATACCGCTAAATCTCAAATATAGTGCATTTGTGTGAACTCGTCGTTGCTCAACACAAATGGGATTCGTCAATCCCAATAGATCTATTCACAATATTCGCGCTCACTAAAGGTAGTGACTAATGGTTCATGATATAGGGACTTCGAACATGGCAATCGTTACTTAGTGATAATAAAACATCGTCGGGTAGCATACAGTAGAAAACATCGTGTTCGAGTAGAAAAATAATAGCATGTATTCCCCCCATGGATTTGTAAAATAGTTAAACAATAGAAAGTGGGGCTACGAACTCACCTTAAGTACGATAGCAAGTAATGAAGGTGATGGTTTGATCGTATAGGTTTCTACAAGCAACCTATAATAGAATGTCGCGACTTAGGATCGGAGTAAAGAATATGAATAAGTGCCAATATATATATATCTTGCATCTAGTCCATGATGTGGTATGATGTATATTGTAAGTCTTTGAAAGAAAGATTTATGAAACATGTATGTTTTGGTATATCGTTCACTACCGTTCGGGCCGACATAATTCAGAAGTCATGTTAGTAAGCGTTCGAGGAGCCAGGACACTTTAACTCGTAAATCCACAACTCAACTCGACGGCTTACATAATGAACTCCTCACATGAGGCTCCCTACTATTGTAGTAGTTGATGAAATATATAGATATAAGTTTTGATCCGAAAAGTTACATGTCCGATACTTGAATAAACTTAGGAAAGTTTATTTGTACATGAAGATTGTTATTAGGGGTAGTTTCATAAGTCTTGTATGACCATTTTCTCTTTGTATATCTCATGATTCCTTTTCAAGTGAAGTAGATCCAAATTGCTTGTTCAATATATCGCCAATTCCTTGTTTCATGTTTACGCCTATGTAAGTTTACTTGGTCATTTCGTCATGGCCTAGCCATGACCTTTGGTCCTTGTTCCATGGTTATGAGACACAACCTTGACTCTAGCCATGGTTGTGGTCTTGATTATAGGTCATAAGACCCCTTTGGTCTTCATAAACCATAACTTATATGTAATGACTTTGGCTAAAAATGGGCTGTTTAGAATTTGAAGAAATTTATCACTCAGAAAGCGTTTTTAGGTCTCGAGCTTCTTTAGTCCTGAACGAAAACGTCGTTCCGGACAACTTTCGTGTTTTAACTTTTTGATGAATCGGACCAGAAGTGTGACTTTCAAAACCCAAATTTGATCAGGAAGCTATTTGGCAGTTTTGCCGGAAATCTTTGGTAATTTCAAATCGCCATAACTTTTGACTCGTATACTCGTTTTGGGTGGTTCAAATTGCTATGGTTTCCTTGTTAGGTCCTCTACCACAATATGTAATGATCCAACATCATATTTTTACCATTTTGATCAGGTCTTACCAAGAAAGTCACTAGTTTACTTGTTTTAGTAACTTGTTGTAACAATCAATAACAATAACTTGTTTTGGTCATTTTTATACATCATGGACATAACTACAAGACATAATATAGCATGAATAATATGTAAATAACATGAACATGATTATTTAACAAGAATCAAGTTAAGGTTTGGCTCACAACTTTTGGCTTTCAAAGATGAAAGGAAGTTAACATGTAAGGATAGGACTTTGATAGACTTGCTTCAACCCTTTTTCACTTCATGCAATCTTTCTACCCTTGGTATTCTTGAAAGATGGATGATGAAGGTTTAGGTGACTTGAGTGGATTCAAACTCAAGAGAAATCACCAAGTATATGAGGTTATGGAAGTGTTTTGATTATCTAAAAGAAACTAGGGTTTCAACCTTGAAGAATCACTTGAACCTTGCAAGAAATTGGAAGGAAATGAGCAAAGGATGGAATGGTTATGGGTTTTGGGGATGCACGGCACAAGAGGGGAGAATGGGGGCTTTTATAGTCCAAGTTAGGAAGCTTACTAGGAAAGTGTTACAACTTGGTGACCAAGTTGTAATTAAGTGTTGATTTTAGGGGTAAATTCATGAGTTGAAGCCACATGGGGATGACTCCCCCCCCTAGGCCGGTTTCAAGACCTTGGAGAACAAGGGTTGGACTTTGGATGATATTATCCAAGATATCTAGTGTGTTTTGATTCCGAAAACTGCAAACCGTAAGTTGTTACGCCTCAAAACGTAAAACCGGGTGTCGTAAAATTATGGAATTTGAAAGTATTGATAAACATGTCAATAAGTTCCATAATAAAATATAAAATGAGTGGTAGGTTCCATTTGGGTGTAAAACCCTGCTAAAAACTGGAAACACGGGTCTAAAACGCGTAATTCGCGTAAAACGCTGAATATTGCGTAAAATTGAGAAAAGTAAAATGTTACTTTTCTAATGTTATAAAATGATTTAAAATGACTTATAATGTCTAGACTGGGCTCAGTCTAGTGTCGGTTGGTATTAAATGTCTTTTAGACATCAAACCGTAAGTCTAAAAATCACGAAATGACTTATAACATCAAGGGATGATTTTTGGTCAATGGAGGAGGGAAAGAATATGTTGACTTTTTCTAATAAGTTGAAAACTCAAATCTTCTTAGAAACTCGTTTTGTGGTCTAACGGTTAATCGCCCAAATGGTTAAGCGTGCTCATGCGAGAGTAGTACAGGCATGGGTGACCTGCTGGGAAGTTTTTGGTCATGTTTTTCTCAGTCACGATTAATTCTCAAATAAATCATGAGTGTGTCAAACATTTTTCCGATGTGGGGTCACCTGACAGGATCGAATTTCGTTGTGCGTAGAATTTCTGAATGACGTTTTACCCTAAAACGTGTAATTCCTTAATAACTTTCACGAAAATGATCTGATGGATGTCAAACATTTAATTTGCCATGGAAATGATTTATCACTCGAGAATATCAAATAAAAATCAACTTTCGGGAAAGTTTCGGGAAAAATGAATAGTAAAAGTGAATAGTGAAATTTTCCGGGAATAGTAATTATCTTGAAAATGCGAATTGTTACACAATACTTTGCCTATTACCAGTAGATTCCAACTCTGCCGTGACATGCAGAATACCATTGGCGTCTATGCTAAAGCAAACTATCACCCTTTGTTCACCCGCAGGAGCTGGTGGGATACCGTGAAGAGTGAATTCATCAAGAAAGATGTTGTCCTTGGTTTTGCTGCACTCACCCTGAAACACTTTGATTGGAACACTTGCTTGGTTATCAACACTTGTGTAATATACATCCTCTTTGGTGACAGGTATCAGTGTGTTTCTCGGTATAAGAACACTCATCTTTTTCTCTACCGTTACCTCAACACCTAGGGACAGAGGGGTCACATCTAAAAGAATCAAATCCTTAACAGATTTACTTCCAATACCTCTTAAGTTTGCAGCCAAGACTGCCGCACCATAAGCGACAGCTTCATCTGCATTAATGCTCTTAGAAAGTTGCTTCCATTCAAAAAGTTCCCTAAGCATCTGTTGTATCTTGGGAATCCGAGTTGACCCACCAACAATAACTATATCATCAACACCATTCGTGTCCATATTCCCATCTGCCAAACATTTCTTGACACATTCAATACACTTATCAAAGAAACCAGCATTTAGCTCTTCGAACTTTGCACGTGTGAACTTGGTAGAAAAATCAACTCCCTCATAAAGTGAATCAATGTCAATTGCAGTTTGAGCTGTTGACGACAAGTCCCTCTTGGCTTTCTCACATGCAACTTTCAGCCTCCCCATTGATTTTGCATTTTTACTTATATCTTTCTTATGCCTTTTCTTGAATTCTTGTACACAATAGTTAACCATTGCCTTATCAAAATCCTCACCGCCCAAATGAGTGTCACCGCCAACCGCTTTCACACTTATGGTCCCTTCCCGTGTGATAGTGAGAAGTGACACATCGAATGTTCCCCCACCCAAATCAAAGATGAAAACATTTTTCTCTTTTGGTTGGTTTCTGTCAGCACTTTTGTCTAAACCATATGCAATTGCTGCTGCTGTTGGCTCACTAATCAAGCGCAAGACATTGAGCCCAGCCAACATACCAGCATCCTTTGTTGCCTGTCGTTGCTTGTCACTGAAATATGCTGGGACGGTAATTACTGCATCTGTGACCATTGTTCCTAGGTATGCTTCAGCAGCTTCTTTCAAGTTCTTCAAAATCATGGAAGATATTTCTTCAGCTGCAAATTCCTTATTTTGGCCATTATGTTCAAGCACAATCATTGGCTTATCCTCAGACCCTTCCATAACTCTGAAAGGCCATGATTGTATGTCCTCCTGCAATCTACTGTCACTGAATCTGCTTCCAATTAAACGCTTCACATCTGCAAGTTCACAAAAATAAAAGTAAAAGAAGTTAATTAATATTACAGGTTATATGCTAAATAAAGGGTAACTGTAGGATTTTCTTGATTGTTAAATATTTGAATTGTTAGTCAAAAAATTTACCAAATACGGTGTTAGAAGCATTCCTGGTTATCTGATTTTTGGCACCTTCACCAACTAGCAGTTCTGTTTCGTTACAAGCTACGCATGATGGGGTGGTATTGTTACCCTGTTCATTAGGTAGGATCTCAACACGGTTGTGCTGATCAAACCACACAGCAACGCAGGAGTATGTGGTTCCAAGATCAATACCGATTGCTGGTGCTTTAACTCTTCTCGACATCTCAAAATGTGCAGTTTTTGAGAAATAATGATGAATCAGTACAATGATAAAGATTGCTATGCAGGATTAGAAGAAAATGAAAGTCAGAAACATCTACTTTTCGTTCTTGCTGAAAGAATAATAAGCCAAGTTGGATTCAGAAAATCAACTATAGCTACATATATTAATTAAAACTTCTGAGAAGTTGCATTCATTAAATCAAGTTGGTGCACTAGTTATAATGGTAGGCAATGAACATGGTATTTTTTAGAGCTAAATATTTATTTATAATTTTTAGCACTTAGTCTAATTAAGGGAGCTGATGCGGAGACAGTTGACATTCCCCCACTAAGTTAATACTAACCATAACAACTTTAAAAATTGTTTCACTGGATTACATATATATGCAATTAAAATATATTTATAAATCCAGATAAGTCATGATGTTAACTATATCTAGCTTTGATACAGAGTGGTGAATGGTGATGATACATCGTTACAACTGAATCGATGCCAGACAGGATGATGAAGTTTCCATCACTTACAAAGTGTGATGAAATCCCAGTTTAGCAATCCTATTAGCTCTCATTTGACTTGCATTTCTCACTACTTTATTTGTCATGATAATTTATACATACTTAAAATAAACGTTTAGATGTGCCGAAATTAAACTGTTTTATAACCATATCAACAACACACGTCCAAAGAGAATTAACATTCTCAGGCCTCAATTGTAAAAAAGGGAAACAATTGTGACTTGGCGATCTGTTGGATTAAAATATCGTCGACTAGTTTCTTATGCATACAATTTCATAGTCTGAAACATGTGTCATTCACCTTCTCATATATTACTTACACCATTAATTAATTTTGACAAAATTTTGAACATGCAGCTTCTTTTCTACTCTTCAATGGTGATTTTTTCTGAAAATTTTATAACTAACCACGCTATAGTTTGTTCCTTACATTTATTATGAGGAAAAGAACGACGGGGTGTCATCTAGCTCTACATAGGTAAATACAAGCTTTTTTCTTATGCACAAAATAATACTCGATCTCTCAAAACAAATTCCATCGCCACTTAGTTCAAGGAATTGAATACATGTGCAATCAAGTAAAATGAAGAGATGTTGCCATTCACAAGAGAGTTGTGTTCCTCAGTGACCATGTCGAGATTCTAGTAGCTCCCTTGATATTGCTATCATCATCCTTAGTTGGAAAGAAAATAGTTAACACATCTTCTAAGTTCAAAATCCACACCCCATCCATGCACCAAATCATTCTGCAGCAACACGAAGAAGCGAATGTTTACATTATTGTAAATAGTAAAACATGAAAGTCAGAATGTTATACACTAGCTAGACCAATGAAGACATATAGGACTAAAATGGCCTCCATTAAAACAAGATATGTGTACAAGCTAACCTCTTTCAATTGATTCTTTAATGTAGCTTCCTTTAGTACCTCTGAAATCACATGGTGACTTTAAAGCTAATGATGCATGAATTAGGTCTTTCTGATGTGGTCTTCACCTGTCAAATGAAAAATGTTGTATACGTGACCAAAAAGTAGCTGCATAAGCCTTGCGTTGAATAAGAAAAGATAAGAAAATATAGAGGTTACTACTAAACATCATATATTAGATTCTGGAATCGAAAAGTTACTTGATGGAATGTTTAAATTTGAAATTAATCACAATTATAAATAGTAAAATAATAACAGTTAATAATCTGAAAGATTGTACAAGTAGAAACATTATGGATGTTCTCACTTAACTCCTTATGGTAACACTAGACTCTGTAGCTGACCTTTTTCAGCATCTTTTCGATGTCATCTCCTGACAATTTTCCACTTCCAGCAATTACAATACTTTTCTTAGTACCTGTGGATTCCAACTCTGCTGAGACATTAAGAATACCATTGGCGTCTATGCTAAAGCAAACCTTCACCTTTTGGTCACCTTTAGGGGCTGGTGGAACACCATAAAGGTTGAATTCGTCGAGAAATATGTTGTCCTTAGTTTGGCTGCTCTCACCTTGAAACACTCTGATTGGCATACTAACTTGGTTATCAACAGTTGTGTGAAAAACATCTTCTTTGGTGGTAGGAATGGGTGTGTTTCTCGGGATCAGAATACTCATCTTTTGATCTACTGTAACCTCAACACCAAGTGAAAGAGGGGTCACGTCTAAAAGGACCAAACCCTTCACAGCTTTACTGCCATTACCACTTAAGTTTGCAGCTAACACTGCTGCTCCATAAGCAACAGCTTCATCTGCATTGATGCTTTTGTAAAGTCGTTTCCAGTAAAAAAACTCACTGAGCATTTCCTGTACCTCGGGAATCCGAGTTGAACCACCAACAATAACTATATCGTCAACATCAAGCATGTCCATATTTCCATCTGTCAAACATTTCTCGACATGCTCAATACACTTATTAAAGAAACCAGCATTTAGCTCTACGAATTTTGCACGAGTAAATTTCATTGAGAAATCAATTCCCTCATACAAGGAATCAATTTCAATCGTGGTTTGAGTTGTAGATGACAAATCTCTCTTGGCTTTCTCACACGCAACTTTCAATTTGCTCATTGCTCTTGCATTTTTACTGATATCCTTTGTTTGTCTTTTTTTGAATTCTTGCACACAATAAATAACCATTGCCTTGTCAAAATCCTCACCACCCAAATGAGTGTCACCACCGACTGCTTTAACACTTATGGTACCCTCCTTGCTGATGGTTAAAAGTGACACATCAAATGTTCCCCCACCCAAATCAAAAACGAAGACATTTTTCTCCTTTAGCTGATTTGTTTCAGTAATTTTGTCTAGACCGTAGGCAATTGCAGCTTCTGTGGGTTCACTAATCAAGCGCAACACGTTAAGGCCTGCCAGCACACCAGCATCCTTTGTTGCCTGCCTTTGCTTGTCACTGAAATATGCAGGGACAGTAATGACAGCATCTATAACTGTTGTTCCAAGATATGCTTCAGCAGCTTCTTTCAAACTTTTTAGAATCATGGAGGATATTTCTTCAGCAGAAAATTCCTTTTTTTTGCCACTATGTTCAAGTACAATCAATGGCTTATCCCCAGACCCTTCTATCACCTTAAAAGGCCATAATTGTGTGTCCTTGTGCGATATGATATCACTAAATCTGTTTCCAATTAAACGCTTAACATCTGCAAATTAGCAACCAACAAAAGTTATGAAAGGTAGTTTATTACATAACAAGATGGATGCTAAATGAAATGCAAAGCTAGGTTCTAAGTATTTACCAATGATGGGTAAAGGGGAGTAATCCCGCACCCTGGTAAAATACATTAACCAAAAAAAACATTGAAGTACAAGAGACGAGGGTGATTTCCCTCATCTAAGTCCCTTAGGACACCCTGGTATTTACCAATGATGTGATCAGTATCGAACAACTTACCAAAAACCGTGTTGGTAGGGTTCCTGGTTATTTGATTTTTGGCACTTTCACCCACTAGGAGTTCTGTTTCATTACAAGCTACGCATGATGGTGTGACGTTGTTACCCTGTTCATTAGGAATGATCTCAACACGGTTGTGCTGATCAAACCACACAGCAACACAAGAGTATGTTGTTCCAAGATCAATACCAACTGCGATTGCTTTGTTACTTTTAGACATTTCAAGATACGTTGCTCAAGACAGATAGCCAGGACTAAAGACAGCGAAAAAGATAGTGATGCTGATCGGAAAAAAAAAAAAAAAAAAGCAAAGAAAAATGAAAATAGAAACTATAGTTACATCTAACTCTTTTCCATTGTCGCTGAATTAGTAATATGTCAAGTTGAGTACATAGAGTCAACTATATTATCTACATATATAGTACTTCCAATGATTCTGAAAAATTAATTAGTCAAGTTGCATTCATTTAATCATGTTGGCGAAATAATTTATGGCAATGGACTTTGTATTTTAAAATCTAATTGCAATTTTGTATCACGTAGTCTAAGATAGTTGATTTAGAGACAGTTGACATTCATCAGCCCCACTGGATTAATACTAGCCATTGCAACTTATAATATTGTTTCATAACTTTCAAGGGATCACATATATATGCTATTAAAGATAGTTAGTCTCTGAAAATCAGATAAACCAAGATGTTAACAATGTCTAGCTTTGACGAATTGTTGATATAATTACATTACAGAGTGGTGATCATACATAGATACAAGTCAACTGAATTGATGTCTAGAGATGATGAAGTTTCCACTACTTGCAAAGTAAGATGAAATCCCAGTTTAGTGATCATATTAGCTCTTGCTTGACTCACATTGCACACGACTTTCTTGAATAATAACTAACCTTCAGATGTGCTGGCATGAAAATGTCATAATAACTAAATGTATTAACAAGATAAACAAGCTTCTACTTTCAAAGACAGTTAACATTGTCAGACTTTACACAAATAAAAGTCATTGTTCTTAAAAAGGTGAGAGAGAAAATGAGCTACGTGAGAGAGAAAACTAGGAACAAAAATTTCGAGAGTGAGAGCTATAGGCACGACGGAAATAGAGGGCAATACAATGGCAAGCGTTTAGGGACTAACTACACCGGTGGGAAACGTAACTCGACGATTTCGTTCATGTTTTTCAACTTCCCGGATGACTGGGGAATAGGAAAACTATGGTTGCTTTTTAAGAAATACGGTACGGTGTTTGATATGTTCATGGCACAAAGGAGGCTTCGGAATGGAATGAGATACGGATTCGTGCGATTCAAATTCGTAACTGATACTGAGATCTTGTTGAGACAGTTACAGAAAATAAAGATTGGAGATGTTTTGTTGAGAGTATATGTAGCGTTTGATAGAAAAGGGTTTGGAAACAATGGTATGAGGGACTGTGGTGACAGACATAATGTACAAAATTTTAGTAGAAACAACAGTTGGCATAGGAGTGCTACAACTATGGACAACAAGGATAACCGCAGGTTTGTTGATGTATTAAATGGTGAACGAAAAGATGACAAGGAGGCCAACAATGAGAAGAGTGGTCACGGGACAGTTGGTCAACCAGAAAAGGTCGATAATAACTTCAGAGGGACGGAAAAACAAGATATGGGAAGGAGCATTGCAGCCGAAGGTAATGAGGTAAATGGTGAGGTATTAGCGAGAAGTATAGTAGGGGAGGTTAAAGCTTTGTGCTTTCTTTCTAAGCTACCGGTTTTGTGCGAAGAGCTTGGACTTGGCAAGATCGATGTAAAACTGTTGGGGGGATTAGAGGTCATGCTGGTGATGGAGAACGAAAATACGGCAAATAACGTCTTAAAAGACAACCAACATGGGTTGCGAAGATGGATGCACAAACTTAGGAGCGGTAGAAGCTTTCAGCGGACAGCGGGTAGAGTAACCTGGATTAATATCATGGGGCAGCCTGTGTCATGTTGGGGGGAAGAGATGTTTAAAAAAATAGCAGCTCTTCACGGTTGTATCCTAGGGTTACATAATTGTAGGCTCGAGGGTAACCAAAACTTGGTATATGGTAGGGTGCAAATTCACACAATTAACAAAGGATTAATACGCGAAGTGCTAAGGGTGATCGTTAACGGAAAAAGTCACGAAGTAAGCGTGGTGGAAGAGATTAGAGACATTACAATTATGGACTTTCAAGAGGTGGTGAATAAAGAGCAGGAACTAGGTGGAAAAGAACAGAGTTACAAGAAAGTGCAAAGTGATATGGAGGTGGACGATGAAGAAGATGATGATAGCGAGTCTAACAGTGATGATGACGAACATAGTAACGACGAGGGGGTGGAAAAGCAGGGTGACGTAGCCGGTGGTTATGATGAAACAGTCAAGGATTCCGGTAGCCGGATTGTGGGGGAAGATGAACCATCGAGTTTCTCGGGAGAAACAAAAGTTAGTGACACTTTCGAGGGTGACAATGGTAGTTCCAAGGAGGAGGCGGCGCTGGATCAGAAAAAGGAGCATGGGAAATATAATGGAAAAGCAAATGAAGGTATAAATAATACGGAGTAATTATTTTGAAAACGTGATACTGGAAGAAGTTATGTCACATGGAGGGAATAATATGGGTGTGAAAACGAATAATGGGCCTGTTTCAGATATTGGGCCTGATGGGGGGACCAAAATGGTTAGTGATTTGGACATGGGCCTAAATAACGAGCATGGTAATGGACCGGAGTGGGTAAGGGAATATAATTGTGCAAAGGATATTAAAGTCAGGTATATTAGACGTGGGAAAGGAAGTAACTTTATCCCAAAAAAATCAAGTATCCAGGATGTGAACGATGTTATAATAGAAAGAACGAAAGACAGTGAAGCCAAGGAACAGGAGTGTGAGAAGCTTACAAGAGAAAAAAGGGAGGTATCCCCTACTAGTTCGGTGGGAAGCGGAGGCGATAGATTGAAGAGAAAGAGAAAGGCAAATTGCGTGATGGCGTTCGAAGGTAATGACGCAGTGTTGGAGTTTAATAAAGGAAAAACAAGCGGCGAGGATTCAGTGGTCAAAAAAAAGATTGGTGGGAAGAGCAGTTCTAAGGCTACAGAAGTGGCGAGGAAAACGGGAGGTGATGGTCTAGGAGAAAACAATAAAGGGGTTTCAGACGCGTATAAAAAATTCTATGATGATGGTAGCGAATGCAACGGGGTGTTTCGTTTTGGGTGTGGTAATGAGGGTCAAGCAGATAATAGTAAATGTGTAGTGAATATGGAACAAGTGAAGGAGATAGGAGAATTGGTTGGGGTATCGTGGGTTCTAGCTGAAGAAGAGAAGAAGGTAAGGGAGCAGGGAGGAAGCACTAGGGACGGGAATGAGGAGCAACATGCTCAATAACCTGGTACTGTCTTCGCTTTTTCGTTTTTAGTATTTTATTTATGAAGATGATTTCCATAAATGTAAGGGGTATGGGGGATAGTGGGAAAAAAGGGTGGATTAGATCCATCATTAGAAATGAACATCCGGATGTGATCGGGCTTCAAGAAACTAAAAGCGGGGTGGTTGACGACTTTTGGATAGAGGATATATGGGGAGGTAAAGGTTATGGCTATTCCCAACTACCTGCTGTCGGAAATTCAGGGGGCATAATTTTGATATGGGATTCGAGAATTTTAGTATGCAAAGAGGCGATAGGTGACGAGAGATTTATTGCGATTAAAGGCGCTTGGAAAGGGAAGGATGAGGAAGTATTTTTAGTATGTATTTATGGGCCACATATAAGTAGACAAAAAACATCACTATGGGATAGATTAACAGGGTTGATTAATAGGTGGAATGGTGCGTGGTGTATTTTCGGGGACTTAAATGTGGTTAGATGTAATGAAGATAGACTCAATTCACATGTAAATGTCAAGGAAGCGGAAGAATTCAATGAGTTTATCAACGAAAGAAGGTTAGTTGAGATTCCTATGGGGGGAAGGAAATTCACTAGAATTAGTGATGATGGAGTAAAATTTAGTAAGTTGGATCGGTTTTTGATAAATGATGATTTTAACAACCTTTGGAGTAATCTTGCGGTTATTGCTTTGGATAGAAAACTATCAGATCATTGTCCGATTGTGTTAAAAGATGTTAATCTAGATTTTGGTCCAAAACCATTTCGCGTGTTCAATGTATGGTTGGATGAACCGGATTTTTATCACGTTGTTGAAGAGGCATGGAAGAAAGAGGTGAGGAGTTATCGACCGGATTGTGTATTTCGGGATAGGTTAAAAAATGTCAAAGCTAGCCTTAGGGGGTGGAGTAAGGAGAGGTTTGGCGGGAGTAAAGAGAAAATTGAAAATTTAAAAAGTGAAGCAATGAAATGGGAGTTAGAAGCAGAAAAGAGAACTCTTATTGATAGCGAGAGGCTTTTATGGTTAGAGGCGAGGAAGAGATGGGAGGAAAAAGAAAGGGAATATTGTAATATGCTCCGTCAAAAAACTAGAATTAGGTGGGACGCAGAAGGGGACGAAAATTCCAAATTCTTTCATTCCTTTGTTAAGAGGAGGAACAATAAATGCAATATTAGAGGTCTAATGGTCGATGGGGTATGGTGTGAAGAGCCGAAGGTTATTAAAGCGGAAATGGCTAGACACTATAAACAATTATTTTCCTAAAATGGGGTAACTCGACCGATCTTTTGTAATTCTAGAATCGAGAAAATATCTAAGGAAGATGCTAGATTGCTAGAGAAATCTTTTGACGAGAAAGAGGTGTGGGAAGCTATTCGGGGTTGTGGAGGGGATAAAGCTCCGGGGCCCGATGGCTTTAATTTCAAGTTTATTCGAAAGGTATGGGAGATTATTAAATCAGAGGTAATAGGCGCGATTGGGTGGTTTTGGGAAAATATGGAGATTTCAAGGGGATGCAATGCGTCTTTTGTCACTATTATCCCAAAGGTAGATGATCCTATTGGGCTTGGAGACTTTCGACCTATTAGTCTTATCGGGTGTTACTATAAAATTATTGCAAAAATGCTAGCGGAAAGAGTCAAACGTGTTGTGGGGATTGTGGTGGGAGAAGCTCAAAATGCTTTTATTAAAGGAAGGTTCATTCTTGACGGGGTTCTAATAGCAAACGAGACGATGGAATTTTTGAAAAAAGAGAAAAGAAAGAGCTTAATTTTCAAAGTAGATTTTGAGAAGGCATATGATAGCATCAATTGGAGATTTTTATTAGACATCATGAAAAAAATGGGGTTCGGGAATAAATGGTGTAATTGGGTGGATTCATGTCTTAGGTCCTCTTCTATGTCAATCCTTGTAAATGGCTCGCCATCGGAAGAATTTGGATTAGAGAGAGGTGTTAGACAAGGTGACCCATTATCGCCTTTCCTATTTATTTTGGCGGTGGAAGGGCTAAATGCGATAGTCAATGAAGCGGTGGAAAAGGGCATATTTAGAGGTGTGGCGGTCGGTGCCAATAACGTCACGGTTTCTCATCTCCAATATGCGGATGATACCATTTTCTTTGGCGAATGGAATAAAGAGAACGCAAAATCTCTTATGTGTATCCTTAAGTGTTTCGAAGAAGTATCCGGTTTAAGGGTAAATTACACAAAAAGTAAGGTATACGGTGTTGGAGTTAGTGAGGAGGAAATGGCGGATATGGCGAGGTGGATGGGGTGTGACATCGGGGAATTTCCGTTTACATATTTGGGGTTGCCAATCGGGGAGAACATGAGGCGGACTAATGCCTGGAACCCCGTGGTGGAAAAATTCAAGAAGAAATTGGGTGATTGGAAAGCTAAAACGTTGTCTTTCGGGGGTCGTCTAACATTGGTTAAATCGGTTCTTGGTAGCTTGCCTTTGTATTATTTTTCAATGTTCCGCGTGCCTATGAGTGTCATAAAAAATCTTGAGAGAATTAGAAAGAATTTTTTTTTGGGTGGGTTGGGGGAGGGCAAAAAAGTTTCTTGGGTTAAATGGGATTCGGTTCTATCTTCGTTGGGGGAGGGGGGGCTTAATGTTGGGTCTTTACGGGCGAAAAATTTGGCTTTGTTAGGTAAGTGGTGGTGGAGATTTAGAAAGGAAGGCGAGAGTTTGTGGGTTAGGGTGATCAAAAGTATCTATGGTGCAAGTGGGGGCTTGGGGGATGTTAGGGCTATGGGTGGGGGGTTGAATGGGGGTGGGGTATGGCGTGATATTGTGAAGATTGGTGAGGAGATTGACGGGTTGGGAGTTGAGTTCACTTCTTCTTTTGTTGGGGCGGTGGGGGATGGGAGGGATATTAGGTTTTGGGTAGATCGATGGGTGGAAAATGGGAGGCTTTGTGATAGATTTCCTAGATTATATCATTTAGATAGGAGGAAGGAGACTAGTGTGGTGGAAAGAGGGGAATGGGTAGATAATAGGTGGGTGTGGGTATGGGATTGGGTTAGAAGCATTAGAGGTAGAGTAAGTGAGGAGCTCGAGGAATTAATAGGGGTTTTGCAACATGTTCTTATTTCTAATAATTGTAGGGATCGTTGGAAGTGGTCGCTTGGCGAAGATGGTGAGTTCACAGTTAAAGAGTTATCAAGATTGATTGAGGAAAAGATTCTAGAGTTAGATATTGGAAGGCAAGAAACGATATGGAACAAGTTGGTGCCTAAAAAGGTAAACATATTTGTGTGGAGAGCTTTGAGAGGAAGACTTCCGGTTCGCGTGGAGCTCGATAGAAGAGGTGTTGACTTGGATTCGGTTCTTTGTCCAAGTTGTAAAGTTTTGTGGAAACGTGTACTCATAGCTTGATCACGTGTGATTTAGCTATGGGTGTTTGGGACAAGATTTTTAATTGGTGGAAGGTGGGGATCGTTAATGCTTTCTCTCTTGATGAATTCTTTTCATCAAATGGAAACGTTAATGTCCCCATCTATTTCTCTCGTGTCTGGCAAGCGGTTATTTGGACTACCGGGTACTTCATATGGAAAGAAAGAAATGCACGTGTGTTTGGCAACAAAATCTCAAGTACTAACAAAATTGTGCAAGATATTCAATTAAAAAGCTTCGAGTGGATTGTGCGAAGATCAAACAAATTTAAAAGTTTAGATTGGCAACAATGGTTACGGGATCCCACAAAAAGTCGTGTGCAGTAAGCATTCTTTTCTTCAAGATCTGCAAGTGGTATGTGTCGTGTCTGCATCTATTGTGATCGGCTGGTGCTAGTAGCTGTGAAAGTTTGGTTTTGGCTGCATCTCATTGGTGGCTGCTACTGTTATGGGAATAATCATTCTCATGTAGTTTTAGTTTTCTCAATGTACTGATGTACCATCCCTTCTTTGTTATTTTTCCTAGTGTGATAGCTAGTGTGTGAGGTTTTAGCTTTTGTAGTCTCTTGGATTGTATGTTTAGTTTTTGTTTCCTTTTGGGTCCTTTCCTCTATTAATAACTTATTTAATGGAGGAGGGATGCCTTCTATTGTATCTTGTTTATTTTTCTTTTGGGTCCTTTATAAAATGTTGCCTTTCTAAAAAAAAAAACATTGTCAGACTTTAATTGTCAACAAGACACACAAGATGTGCCAAAATGACACGTACTGTTGCTCCCGCCATCTACTTATTCTTGTAAATTTCCTCGGTTCTCTCTTGCCAACTTCTTGTTTCATGAAAGTAACTCCTTATGCTCGACTCACCCTTAATTGGTCTAAATTTTCGCATTGAGCACTTGAAAGAAAATTCGAATGAGATGGGCACAGATTAATGAGTTGGGTAAAGATTAAAAACGTTCACTGACCATAAAAAACATAATAATACGTATAGGTGGACAGATAGTAGAATAAAACATGAATATAATATTTAATAGGCTTTATGTGAAAAAATGACCCAAACAGCATTAACCCTTTAGCTTAAAAACCAGGCTTTATTAGGTAGTGTATACATAGCCTGAATTCTTCAGCTAGAAAATGGCCTCTTATTGACATACATATCGGAAAGGAGAAAAGGGACTTGGTTTTTTATAAAACGAGGCTCAGTTTGCAGGATTGTGTTACATTTTTGTAAAATTCTAATACCTTTCATTTCCACTTTAATTGTTTTGATGCTTGCTGCAAAAAACATGTTACATGATTTCAGGAGAATTCTTGAAATACATGGTATTTGGGTATGATTGTAAAAATCCATGATGCCTCTATATAATAATTTCACGAAACATATGAATATATAATACAATTAGCCTTCTTTGTGCCATGGACACAGCTGGCTCATTGACATGCAACACGAAGCCAGAGAAATTGGGCAGTGGAGAGAGGACTACACAAAATCGACCCGCTCAGATTGAATGCTCAATATCTTTATTTTATATACCACTCTAGATTTTAGAAAAAAGAAAAAAAAAATGTATATGCTTAATTTACTAAGGTATTAATTGGAATTATGTATACAGCTGTCTTACTTAGTGCTGTAGGATTAACAATACAAGCTACTGTGTTAAATTAACTTATACATAGTACAAAAAAAAAATGGATTTTAATCCGTTCTGCTACGCGCTATATAACCCTTCGGTTATCTGGCTTTTCAGACACCAATCAGTCTTATGTCAATGATATACCCTCTTTTAAGTTTTCTTAAAAGTACCAATCAAGTGGGGTCAGAGAATGTCAACTGTGTTTGCATCAGCTCTGTTAGACTGAGTGCTAAAAATAGTTATTACAAATATTAAAAGATAAATGCTGTCGCTAACATATTTATATACCAATAACATAATAAAATTAGTTATATAAACTAGTGCAACATGAAGCCAGAGAAATTGGGCAGTGGAGAGAGGACTACACAAAATCGACCCGCTCAGATTGAATGCTCAATATCTTTAGTTTATATACCACTCTAGATTTTAGAAAAAAGAAAAAAAAAATGTATATGCTTAATTTACTAAGGTATTAATTGGAATTATGTATACAGCTGTCTTACTTAGTGCTGTAGGATTAACAATACAAGCTACTGTGTTAAATTAACTTATACATAGTACAAAAAAAAAATGGATTTTAATCCGTTCTGCTACGCGCTATATAACCCTTCGGTTATCTGGCTTTTCAGACACCAATCAGTCTTATGTCAATGATATACCCTCTTTTAAGTTTTCTTAAAAGTACCAATCAAGTGGGGTCAGAGAATGTCAACTGTGTTTGCATCAGCTCTGTTAGACTGAGTGCTAAAAATAGTTATTACAAATATTAAAAGATAAATGCTGTTTGCTAACATATTTATATACCAATAACATAATAAAATTAGTTATATAAACTAGTGCAGCTGATTATTGCAATCATAGTTTCTGATATATATTCTCGTTCTTTCATTAATATCCTACAATCAGTATCCGTTCCATCTATCCCTTAGTTATTTTCAACGGTGTGTTGTAAGATGTCTAGACAAGCGCATGCAACTGCAATTGGAATTGATCTTGGGACAACATACTCGTGTGTTGCTGCATGGTTTAATCAGCACAACCGTGTTGAGATCCTTCCCAACGAACAGGGCAACAACATTACACCATCATGTGTAGCTTCTAACGATGCAGAACTTTTAGTAGGCGAGGGTGCCAAAAACCAAATAACCAGGAACCCTACTAATACAGTGTTTGGTAAGTTACTTTGAACAACCTGCATATTTTTTGAAATATAATTCTCAGCTTTACCATTTCCTTTAAGAGTCCAAGATGCACAACAATGTATTTTCTGTACTTGTTCTTTTTAAAACATTTCAGATGTGAAGCGTTTAATTGGAAGCAGATTCAGTGATAGGACATTGCAGGAGGATCTAAAATCATGGCCATTTAAGGTAATAGAAGGGTCTGCCGATAAGCCAATGATAGCACTTCAACATAATGGCGAAGACACCAAATTCTCACCCGAAGAAATATCTTCCATGATTATAAAGAATCTAAAAGAGGCTGCTGAAGCATACCTTGGAACAAAAGTTACAGATGCAGTGATCACCGTCCCTGCATATTTCAGTGACAAGCAACGACAGGCAACAAAGGAAGCTGGAATGCTGGCTGGCCTCAATGTCTTGCGGTTGGTTAATGAGCCCACAGCAGCGGCAATTGCCTACGGTCTAGACAAGAGTGCTGACAAATACGGTCCAAAGCACACCAATGTCTTCGTCTTTGATATGGGAGGGGGAACATTTGATGTATCTCTTCTCACTATCACCAATGAGGGTACCATTAATGTAAAAGCAGTGGGTGGCGATACTCATTTGGGTGGAGAGGATTTCGACAAGACAATGGTGAATCACTGTGTACACGAATTCAAGAGAATACATAAGAAAGATATCAGTCAAAATGCAAAAGCAATGGGAAAGTTGAGAGTTGCTTGTGAGAAAGCAAAGAGGGATCTTTCGTCAACTACTCAAACGCCAATTGAAATTGATTCCTTGTACGAGGGAATTGATTTTTCGTTGAAATTCACTCGGGCAAAATTTGAGGAATTAAATGCAGGTTTCTTTAGAAAGTGTATAGAGCATGTCGAAAATTGTTTAAGAGATGGGAATATGCAAATCAATGATATTGATGACGTAGTTATTGTTGGAGGGTCAACTCGGATCCCCAAGGTGCAACAAATGCTGAAGGAATTTTTTGATTGGAAACCACTTTGCAAGAGTATAAACGCTGATGAAGCTGTAGCTTATGGTGCAGCAGTGTTGGCTGCAAACTTAAGTGGTAATGGCAATAAATATGTGAACGATTTAATACTGTTAGATGTGACCCCTTTGTCCCTTGGCATCAGGGTAAGGGGAGAATATATGAGTGTCGTGATTCCAAGGAACGCGCCAATACCCACTGTAAAAGAAGTCGAATATGAAACAACATATGAAAACCAATCTAGTTTATCTGTCAAGGTGTACCAGGGTGAGAGCACCAAAACCAAAGACAACATTTTCCTTGATGAATTCTCTCTTAAAGGTGTTCCACCAGCTCCTGCAGGCCAACAAAAGATGAAGGTTTGCTTTAACATTGATGCCAGTGGTATTCTGAATGTATCGGCGGAGTTGAAATCTACGGGTTACAAAAAAAGTATAATAATTGCTGATAGTGGAAATTTGTCCAAGGAAGAAATCGAAAAAATGCTCAAGAATGTGGGCCTGTGATCTGCATTCTTTTCATAAGTAAAATTTGAGCATAATGCAATACATGTGAAATTTTTCTTAACAATAATGTCTCATTTTCTTTATGAATTGCTATACAGTTGAAATTTATTTTAGTGATTTGATATTCTTAGTCGCCTGCTTTTCGGGCATGATATATAGTCCATTTATAAAAATAATAGTTATTGAGACACTCTTTCTATTATTCAATTAGTTGTACAAAACTCACACGGTCCTTTAACTGCTTATACTTTGAGTTTTCCAATCAATAAATTGAATGTACAAATCATTTCCTTTTCTTTTCTTTTATGTGGAAATTTAGTTCCTTTTCTACTAGTGCTTGATTCGCGGGTTCATTCCATAGTAACAAAATCGATAGAAGGCCACGAATTGCGATCGAGTTCGCGCGTTCCCAATTTGGGTACGTTTGAGTCGGGAAAGGGCATATTACCATACGAATTGCGATCCAAATTCGCGCGTTCTCAATTAGGTGTGATTTAATCAGGAACGAGGAAATTAACTTTCCCAATCGTGAGATTGTTACTTTTTTGTAACTTTAATATAGAAACTTTACAATGTAACTCACTAATGGTTATTATGCCTTATCAAAATTTCATAAGTATTAAACAATTTATTCAATTTTGGATGTTAGGAGTTATAATCTTCAGAGTAACTATATTTTCGGTTTTTGTGGTTTGCCGAGTGTAAAATTTTTATTCCATTAATTTGAAAAGTCTTGGATCCTATCCCAAAATGAAACACCTATTTTGGGTTTGGTCCAAATTTAATAATGTTGTTAACTTGACCGAGGTTGACTGTTAAATAAGAGGGCAATTTTGTCATTTTGTGTATTGTTCAATAAAGAAATCAATGGACCTCACATATTACTCCCACTCCTTTACAAACATAAACAAATTATTCGCACTTTTACACACTATGATACATATTTCTCTCATTTTCTCTCCATGATAAATTGGTGGGTTTGGAGCGGGGCAGTGATGACATCAAATAAATGCATTTTATTGACATCATTTATCTTATGTTATTCGCTTGTTTTATATTATGTTATATGAGAATCGATATTTAATCGCTCACTTTTGTGATTCTCAGTTATAAACAAGCATTTGGTGAAAGTTGGCTATTTTGGACGTAAATTAGAGCAAAATGGATCAATATGGAAAAGTCCACTGAACTGACGAAGGATACGCCGTATTACATTCCAGACATACGGCGTATCAATCTTAAGACTTCACCAAAAGATGATCCAAGACACAGAAGAACATGCGCCGCATAAGAGATTGAAGATACGCCACATTTAAAGGCGGTGTACAAATATTCTGGAATATAATAATCTTGGACCCCACACGAAGTTACCTTGATACGCCGTATCGGACCAATCCGATGCGCCGTATCGGCCATATACAATCCTTACCAAGAATTCAAGAGATCAAGTGAAGATTAGAAGCTTAAAGAAGAAGTCAAAGATTACAAGTCGACACTTGAAGATGCTTTAGTATTTTTGCCGTAAAATCTTCATCCGAACTCCGTTTTAGTTGATTCAAGCGGCCACGAAAAGAGAAAAAGGAAAGCTATCTATTTTTGAAGGAGATGAGGCGCATCAAGTCTTTAGATGCACCGTATTGGCTGATGCTCCATATCAAAATTCTAGATACGTCATATCTTGTCAGTTTCAGACTTGGAGGCTACGTTTACTTATAGATGCGGCGCATCTAAGTCTCTAGATGCGCCGTATCGACCCCGATTTCAGAAACTATAAATAGAAGACCCATAAACAGATTAGGGCATCCTTGGGAACCCTTAGGGCCATTCCCAGACGATCAAAGGCTCTCCAAACAGCAAAAGATCAACCTTGAAGACCCAATTATCCTTGAAGAACATATCTTATCATTGTTATATTACTTAATCATTCGGTTAGCGTATCGTATTCTCTAAGTTTCTTACTCTATTCATCTTGATTATGTTTTTGTACTTTGTTACAAAGATTATGGGCTAACACCCTTAGGTGTTAGCCAAGTTTATGAGTATTTGATGTTTTTATTTGTTTCTAATTCAATTGGTTGCTCAGTATTCGTTTTAATTACTTATGTTAAGTAGTTTTGTTTTATTGTATTAGTAAGCTTTAATTCATCAGGATAGATGGGCTTGTGATACGTGACTACGGAACATCATACACTCCCCTTAAAATTGCTTTCCCATCAATTAAAGTTTATATGTTGATGTATTTGGTGACTTATATTAGTGCTTTGATAACCTTTGTGTCTAGCTGAGCCTGTGGACTGAATTGACATATCCACCCCTCGCCTATTTAACCTAACGTCTTTAAATAAGTAGGATAGACATAAGTGATCATTAAGGGTTTACTCGCCGATATACTGCGATCCAACGAGAAAGACCATATTGCAATACACTTCATATAAAACTAGCAATAAAACAAGTGACAAGCTATTTAATTATAAACAATGTAATTATTAAGCAGCTTTATGCGGGTTCCTATTAATTGTGACAGGATTAATTATAATGGAATCTAGACTCTAGGAAAACAAGAGGTAGGATTGACCGCGCCTAGTCTTTAGCACTAATCACTACAGGTCTTAGGAATTTATCAAAACTTAATCATATATGATTGAACTTGGTTAACACACTCTTCTTATCTTTGGTATCTTCATAACTTCTATTGTTTGTTTAGTTTAGTTAGTTAATTTAATATAAAACCAAACACGTGCCAGTCTCTCAGGCTGAACCCCCCGTTTGCATTAGTTTATGTTAATTTAGTAGAGGCGAATACCTTTAGAATTAGTATATTAGAAATCCACTCTTAGTGATCGACACCCTACTTACCAACTAGGCTACATTGATCGGGTACACTGCCCGTTAGTGTTGTTATATGTTAAGTCGGCAAAATATAAATATTAAAACTTGAAAAGGAATAATCATCTATACAACGACACATCAGGCAACCATCCTTATCCCTAAGATAACTAAATTTCTCACTAAACCCGCCCTGATCCATATCGAGGATCTAATCGAAGCGCCCCGTTTGGGTGCGATGCTCCCAGAAACCCGCTCGTACTAGTCGGGGATCTTATCGAGTGTTCTCTTTGGGTGCAATTCTCGACCAAAGCCGCACTTTTTATATTTATTATTATTTTGGACCGTTAGCAATAACTTGAAAAATTAAGCACCTGTTAATAACAAGCCTTATTAAGTTTTCGACAATATTTGTTTTATACATACATAATGATAAACTACACCGCAAAAAATTACAAATTAAAAATATGACATTAACAAGTTTCTATAATCACAATTTTACAGGATAAAAAAAATAATAAAAAAAAATAAAAAATAATAACAATATTATAGAAATATTTTAATATTACATAGATATTAACAAAATATAAGTATAGACATACTTGTATATGTACATTATTCGGGCGGGGCTGGACGGTACAGTGATGTTATTCCCCGCTCCCCGCCCTAAACCCGATTAAAATTCCCGTTTAAGCCCCAGACCAATAAGTTCAGGTTTCGGATTTCCTCATCGGGTTCGGGTTTTTTTTTGCCACCCCTACCATATATATTCATTACTTAAACTCTTTTATGTCATGTCATATCTCGTTTCTTATTTTCACTTGTATAGACCCGTTTAATGTGCACCGGTATGACCCTTCAACATTTCCGTGAAACCAAGTGTGAAAGATGTTGTTTTGTTTGCACACAATCCCTTCAAGGTGGGTGATGGGTTTTGTGGGTTTGATGGTGGGTGAAGGTTTTTTAGGGTTAAGAGGCAGTAAGACTAGATCCACAGCTCTTATTCGGTAAGATGTTCAAACTTGACCACGTTTGACTCTCAAAGAAAAAAAAAAAAAAAAATGAACAACTCTGTTTCTAACCATGTTTGATTGGGTAAGATGTTAGAGGCGAGTCACACATTTTTGGTAACAACTTATACTTTTTTCTTCAACCTTTTCCAAACTATTTAGTTCACTTGTGTTATAGTCTCCTATTAGAAAAAACCACCGGTCGCAGCGACCAAACATTGTTGCAAAGCTGTTATTTTTTCTAGGGTATGTTTGGTAAAAATTGATTGTGTTGGTACTAGTGCCAGTGCTGTTGCTGTTGTTGTTGCTGTTATTGATGCTAATGCTGATGTTGATGCTGGTGTTGGTGTTGGTGCTGAAAAAAATTATAAAAGGAGATTATATTTATAAGCTACATGAAGTAATATTTGATTTTAAGAGACTATGAAAGTTTTTTTTCCCCCACCTAATCTCTTATAAGTTTTGTCTATCAAACAAAGATTATTTTTAAATAGCTTATTTTTTGAAAAAATAAGCATAATCTCTCCATAATCTTATGTGCCAAACATGCCTGAAAACCAATTTTCATTGCTATATTTGGTAATTCTACTACTTACCGAAAGTTCTTTGCCTCTAACCATTGGCAAAAGCTAATAAGAAAAAATATCAGCTAGATGAATAGACTTGCTATCTAAAGCATAGCAGTGAACTTATCATTGTTAGTTACTTTTAGTAACGATACATATAGGTTACCATACAAAATGTTGCACTTATTCATTCAACAGTAATTTACTATAGGCAAATTTAATTTAAAGGTTGTTGCTAAATTTGTGAAAATACGATTGTATTTTCTAAACTGGTGTTATCCAGGCCATCATATCCACAGGTTTTTGGGAGCCGAGGGCGAATAAGGCCTTAAAAAGTTATTGTTGAATAAATAAATGACACTCTTTTAAAAAAGGGATTTGATCATACAATAGCAACGTACTTTTTCAAATGTTTTAATATAGTACGCGTACTATTTTTTGTCCCACTTAATGTAACAACTTTCATTTTTTGTTCCATTCTACCCAAAAGTTACCGGTTACCGGCAAAAAAGTTTAAAAACCGGGAAAAATGCCTACGTGACATATTTAATATTTTTTCAAATGTACCGATCTAGTACGCGTACTATTTTCGTCCGTTTTTATAAGTTTTTGTTCGTTTTCATCCGTTTTTATACACGTTTTCATCTATTTTTACACGTTTTCATCCGTTTTCTTACGTTTTCGTCCGTTTTTGTACGTTTTCCGTTTTTGCACATTTTTGTCCGTTTTTTACACGTTCTCATTCGTTTTTACACGCTTTGTTCGTGTTTACATGTTGTCGTTCGTTTTTGCACGTTTTCGTCCGTTTTTGCACGTTGTCGTTCGTTTTTGCACGTTTTCGTCCATATTTACACGTTTTCATTCATTTTTTACACGTTTTCATGTGTTTTTACACGTTTTCATTCGTTTTCTTACGTTTTAGTCCGTTTTTGCATGTTTTCATGAGTTTTTACATGTTTTTGTCCGTTTTTACACGTTGTCGTTCGTTTTTGCACTTTACGTCCGTTTTTGCATGTTGTCATTCATTTTTGCATGTTTTCGTCCATATTTACATGTTTTCCTCCATTTTTTTCACGTTTTCATCTGTTTTTACATGTTTTCATCAGTTTTCTTACATTTTAGTCCATTTTTGGCATGTTTTCATTCGTTTTACACATTTTGTCTGTTTTTACACGTTGTCGTTCATTTTTGCACGTTTTTGTCCGTTTTTACACGTTGTCGTTCGTTTTTGCACGTTTTTGTCTGTTTTTACACATTGTCGTTCATTTATACACGCTTTTGTCCATTTTCATTCATATAAAAACGTATGAAAACGGATGAAGACGTATAAAAATGAACGAAAACGTGCAAAAACTAGTGAACACGTGTAACAACAGATGAAAACGTATAAAATAGACCAAAACATGTAAAAGTTAACGTATAAAAGAGATGAAGATGTATAAAAACGGACGAAAACATGCAAAAACAGACAAAACGTGCAAAAAAAACGAAAACGTGTAAAACCGAACAAAAACGTGTACAAAAGGATGAAAACGTGCAATAATGGATGAAAACATGTAAAAACGGGAGAAAATGTGCAATAACGGATGAAAACGTGTAAAAACGGGCGAAAACGTGTAAAAACAGATGAAAACGTGTAAAGAGACGAAAAAGTGCAAAAATGGACAAAAACATGTAAAAACGAACGAAAATGTCCAAACCGGATGAAAACGTGCAAAAACGGATGAAAACGTATTTTTAATTATTTTATACACACGTACCATATGAGTAAATTTTAGAAAGTATATTGCTATTTAATGGCTTTCACAAGTATATAATATATAGTTGAAATCCAACGTGACAGCTTTTGTGGAGAAAAAAATCTTGCTAGCCGGTTAAACAAGTTTTGTGAGGTAGAATAGAACAAAACTTGAAAGTTCGTTACATTAAGTAGAAATAAAAAAATAGTATACGTACTAGATCGGAACATTTGAAAAAGTACGTTTCTATTGTATGACCAAATCCATTTGAAAAAAGACCTAAAAGATTTATTAGTTTTATATTTGAAAACACTCTTATTTCTTTTTAATAATAAATTTTGAGGTCCTTCTTCGCCTAGTGCCACAAAAACCTTAGGACGCCCGTGTATTATTGTAATTGACGTTTCCATTCTTTGATTAAAATAAGTTTACGACAAGTTTTGGGTATTTCCGGCAAGATTTGCAGGTTGCCGGCAAGTTTGATAACCGTTGAGCGTCACTGACCACGGTTGACCGATTTACACAAATTGAAAAGGTAGGTGGCCGATTAGCACCTAAGCGGTGATTAATCGATAAAGAAGTTGTTTTTTTTTTTTTTTTTTTTTTTTTTTTTTTTCCAACATTGTATATGTTATATGCAGTGATCATGTGTATGATGCAGTTAGTAACAACATTGTTTTATTTAACGTTTTTATAGACCATTAAGTTATTGTGCGATCACTATAATTGAATTCGTGTCATTAGATGAATTAACTATGACCATTAACTTCATAGGAGGTAAAAGTAGAAAATGGGATAACCAATTATTTCATGGTTAATATATCTTATATTTATATTGTGTTTTCGAGTTAGAGTAACAAGAAAATGAAAAAAATAAAAAGGAAACATAAGATTTGTGTTGTCGATTAGTAGTTAAGGAGGAAAAGAAAAAGAAATAGAAAGAAAAGTAGTGTCATTTTATTAATTTTTAAAGTAAAATGTTTTCTCTTAATTTTGAAAGGAAAATATTTACTTTGCATTCCTTTATTTTTTTTAATAATAAAACTAAAAAACACAGTGTAGTCACTTCATGAGACTAGATTGTAAGCTTAATTTACTCGACTCTACATAGACTCATGTGATGATTTAAGTGTGGCCATGCCTTATTGGATGGGAAGAAATTTATAAAACTCAACAATAAGTAAAATATGAGAATTCACAAAACTTTTATTGTAAAAACTAAGAACAAATGAAAGAAATTAAACCAACCATAAATGGGATTTCATTCCTTCTTCCCGGCCGAAATCTATATTTCTACATTCCACCGCAACCGGGATTGCATTCTTGTTATAAATCTCCGTTAAAATAAATTAACCATAAGTTTCAGTTGCTTGTCTATGATTATTAATTTCCATCTTTTACTCTTGAAAAATATAATTAAACAAGAAGCTAAGTTATTATTATGAATTACAAAGCTTGAATCACGAAGTGATAAAAAATATTTCTAATGTTCGCAAGTAGAAACGTACATAATATAATGGTAGATCGACTTCACAACTCAACCTTTTTATGCATCTTCTCAATGTCCTCATTTGACAAATTTCCACTGCGAGCAATTGTTATACTTTTTTTGTTGCCAGTAGATTTCAACTCAGCTGAAACATTGAGAATACCATTGGCATCCATGTTAAAGCAAACCTTCATCACTTGCATACCTGCAGGGGCTGGTGGAATACCGCCAAGAGTGAATTCATCAAGAAGTGTGTTGTCCTTGGTATTCTTGCTCTCACCCTGATACACGGGGACTAGGAAAGCTACTTGGTTGTCGACCCTTGTTTCATAAATCCTCTCCATTATGGTGGGTAATTTTGTGTTCCTCGGGATTATGACACTCATATCTTCTCCTTCGACCCTTATACCAAGGGACAATGGCGTCACGTCTAAAAGTTTCAAATCTTGCACAACTTTGTTGCCTTTGCTGCTTAAATTTGCAGCCAACACTGCTGCCCCATAAGCAACAGCTTCATCCACATCAATTCTCTTGCAAAGTGGTTTCCCTTCAAAGAATTCTGTTAACATATGTTGTACCTTCGGAATCCGAGTCGACCCACCAACAATAACTATCTCATCAACATTACTCTTATGCATATTCCCATCTTTTAAGCAACTCTCAACATGCTCAATGCACTGCATAAAGAAATGAGAGTTTAGCATCTCGAATTTTGCACGTGTGATATTCAATGAAAAATCCACTCCCTCATACAAGGAATCAATCTCAATCCATGTTTGATATGTGGATGACAAATCCCTCTTTGCTTTTTCGCAAGCAACTTTCAACCTCCCCATTGCTCTCGCATTTTCACTAACATCCTTCTTTTGTCTTCTCTTGAATTCTTTTATGCAATGATTCACCATCTCCTTGTCAAAATCCTCACCACCCAAATGAGTGTCACCGCCTACGGCTTTAACATTAACGGTGCCCTCCTTGCTGATTGTAAGAAGAGACACGTCGAATGTTCCCCCACCCATATCAAAGATGATGACGTTGGTCTCCCTTAGACTGTTTCTATCAGCACTCTTGTCTAAACCGTAGGCAACTGCAGCTGCTGTTGGCTCATTAATCAGACGCAAAACATTGAGGCCTGCTAGAGTACCAGCATCCTTTGTTGCCTGTCGTTGCTTATCATTGAAATATGCAGGGACCGTAATCACTGCATCTGTAACTTTCGCTCCAAGGTACGCCTCAGCAGTCTCTTTTAGGTTCTTTAATATCATAGAAGATATTTCTTCAGCAGAAAATTCTTTGTTTATTTCATTGTGTTGAAGCACAATCATTGGCTTATCAGAAGCCCCTTCTATTACCTTAAAAGGCCATGATTTGATTTCCTCCTGCACTCGGCTATCACTGAATCTGCTTCCCACTAATCGCTTAACATCTGAAAACAATAAAAAGGAAATGTACGTAAATTAGATAAGATTTAACAGACTGTATACTTAGTAACGGGTAAACATAGGATTTTCTTGCGACTTTAATATGCAACTTGCTGATCAAATCAACTTACCATAAACAGTGTTAGTAGGGTTCCTGGTGATTTGATTTTTGGCACCCTCTCCTACTAAGAATTCTGTTTTGTTACAAGCTACGCAAGAAGGGGTAATCTTGTTTCCCTGTTCATTTGGAATGATCTCAACACGGTTTTGTTGATCAATCCATGCTGCCACACATGAGTATGTTGTACCTAGATCAATACCAATGGCTGTTGCTTGAATTCTTCTCGACATCTTGGAATGAGTAGTTGAACAAAGAACGCGGAGTAGATATTAGGAATGCAGAATGTGAACCAGAAATGAAACAAAAGGAATATCAGAAATTATTTTTTCATCTAGTAGTTCTTATAATTTCCCAAAAGGAATATCAGAAGTTGTATGTGTTGCATTTATTTAATCAAGTTGATGTATGTATAATGGTTGAGAACATTTATTAATTTATTTATTATTATTTTTTTAATATGTTATATTAGTCTAGTTCACAAGTCATTGCACTCCTCTAACTGAGATGATGCAGATGATAGTTGACATTCCTAGTCCCCATTTTTTTTTTTTTTTTTCAAAAAGAAAAATCTTTTCAATGTCATTGTGTTCATTCTAAGGCTTATCTGACAACTGTACATCTTTGATAAAAGGCTTATTGATCTCTGAAAAGCCAAATAACACAAGGATATATGTTACATGCACATAGCAAAAGATTGATATGGCAATCCATATCGATCATATAGGTCTGGTTCTAGTTTCTACTTTGGTATATTTTTTTTAATAACTTAGTATTCTCATCAGATTTCACCGTAGTCAACATCCAAGTTGAATTCGACACATGTTATTCTTTTTTTTGGAACAGCAATTCGACACATGTTATTTAATACGTAGTACATGATATATTGTATTGAAACACTGTACGGTTTAGGTGTTGTTCAATTCAAACAAAAGCTTAGGTTTAAGTTTTCAACATCTTGTTTACAAAAGGAGTCGGCATAATTCTATAATAAAAATGCGGTCACTTGTTGCATCAAAACATATTCCAAAGAAAGTCGTCCCTTCTAATAAATACATGTGGACGAGTTTCTACAATTGATCCTGGTGACATGGGTGATTTCCCTATATCATTTGTGATTGTCTTCTGTACACCTTGAGATACTCATCACACACACACTTTTACGTATGAAGTTATGTTACTGACACACAGAGGTTTTTAACAAGATTAGCAATATAGCAAACATAAGGTTAATATGGAATAGGGAAAGAAAGCATCTACTTTATGGTTATCAATGATCGCCAAAATGTAACTAATCGCAATGTAAATCTGTATATATGACATTGTGTTTGACCATATACTTGCTAGTGCAACACTGCTCACATTTATTTTCATCGAAATCTATAAGCTAGTTATCCTTTTTATTGTACATGGTGCTTAACCGCATATGTACTCGGGTGAAAACCATCCACTAGCATGTTACAAACATACTATCGGCACCACCATGCTAACAAAGCTTACACTATTATACCAATAATATTTCTGAGCCGTGACAAGCTACGCATGATGGGGTAATGTTGTTATATCCGCAGTTCAAAAAAAAATGTTATAACCCTGTTCATTAGGAAGAATTACCACACAATTATGCTGATCATATCAATCCAGGCAGCAACACACGAATATGTGGTTCCCAGATCAATACCGGTTGCAGTTACTTGAACTAGCTCTTCTTAACATCTTGGTACATGCAGCTGAAACAAACTAGGAATAGATATGAAGGATGCAGATTGTAGCTCAAATGAAAAAAAAAAATTAAAAAATAAAACAAAAAAATCTAACAATATGATTTTATTTATATTTCTTAATTTTTCATGTTTCTGAAACGAAGATAAGCCTAGTTGAGTTTAATTTACCAATTTCATGTATTACTGTAGTTAGTATATTGTTATAATTAATAATTGACTTTTTCTTTTATTGGTTATATGTTTTCTAAATATGGTGTATAGAAAAAGGTCTAACTGAAATGATGCAAACAAAGTTTACATTCTCAATTATTACTTGATTAAAAATTTCATTGCCACCATGTTCATTTCAATGATTGTCGGCAATAGTATACTTTCGTAAATGACTCACGCTTCTCTGTAAGAGAAAAAAAAGATGATGGCAATCTATATTATTTAAGCATTATCAATTTGGCTTGGTCAGTTAAATCAGTTGAAACATACTTACTATCATACTTTGTATCAGATTATTGGCGAGTTATATATTACTCGTCGCAATTACAATTTTTTATTTATAGTTAAACAAAGTCAATTTAAGAATTATTCACAAATGTTAATGATTCTTACATCACTCTAGCACATTAATTTGATTCATACAGTTTGATTCATAATTCAACATAAAAAAGAAAAACATTTTGGACTGCATGAATGATGAAATTTTAAGCATATGCTCCAGCAGAAGGTATCCATTTTAAGATATGCTATATATACGCACATGATAATTTCCCAGCTTAGCAAGTAGCAACACGCCTTTTGGGACAAATATGTAGCTTATTAGGCGTAATTGAGGAGTGTGAATTTGTTGTTTAAAGAAATATATGCTAAAAAATGCTTTCTTTAAGACCAATTGGCTCATGTGACAAAAAGTCACAGCAAATATATCGAAGGCAATGTAACATGAAGAGTGAATTCATTAAGGAATATGTTGTACTTGGCTTTGCAGCTTTGAGCATGATACACTTTGATTATGACACTCATATCTTCTCCCACAACCCAGATGCAAGCTGACAGAGTGGAATATATATGCTGTCCTTGGATTTGCAGATTTTTAGTTTTATGCGCAAATTATTCCTCTTCACAAACTAAAATGAAATTTGAATTAACTTCGCATTTCTCTATGAACCATAAAGCTTGAACCACCATTCGTAAGAGTTTACAGTGAATAAGAAATATCGCAAACATGTTCCAAGTAGAAACATACGTAATATAGTATCTTTTGGTACCAATACACTTCAGGACTCCACCTTTCTCAGCATCTTCTCAACGTCATCCGTCAACAATTTTCCACTCCGAGCAATCGTTATACTCCTTTTTTTACCTGTGGATTTCAACTCAGCTGAGACATACAGAATACCATTGACATCTATGTCAATTAGACTCCTAGAAGATTAATAAGACGTTATTGAATTATAAAATGTGATGAATCACATTAAGTCTTAAATTGGAGTTCTGAATTTGTTAAGCTACTTATGTATAGGTTATTAGCAAATGGATGTCAGGAACTGTCAATGTGTATTTGTAATATCCTAAGAGAGAAAATTGGATTGTTGCTCTAATTGCTAAGTATTTATATTCAATATAACCCTAGTTGTTTATATCTTTATGTAGAAATCATATAGACAAAATTGTATACATATTTTAATGCATGTCTTATGACAAGATTATTAATTATATTTAAGCAATTAACTATGATTGTATACTCTTTCTTAAGCACATTAAAATACAAAGATGGTAATTGTCATATTTATATGAATATGAAATTTTGACAATGAATATCAAAAACTCTTTCTTGAATGATTACTTGAGGGAGGACGATAAGTAATCAAAAAGAGTTTATGAATTCAAATAAATCTTTGGAAGTATACAAAAGGCAATAATCCATGAATGGATAAATGCATGCATCTAGGAGATTACTCTCATATTTAATTATTGAATCTATGTATTGATTTATAATTAAAATAAGATAATTTCTAAGTATTTCTGAAAGCTGGTGGGAGTATTATGTTTGATTTACTAAATCATATATGTTATAGAGTAACATTCCATATAAGTAGAAGGTAAGACTTAGTTTGGAATGAAACTTTATTTGAAAGATTTAGAAAATAAAATATACAACCTTAGAACTAAAGTTTATTATTTAATAAACATGTGTAGTAAATAAATCCAATTAAAAGTTATATGTTTTGACTTGTGTAATGAATATTATGTGGTTATATCAAAATAGTTGGATATACACATACCAGAATTTCACTAATTGAATTCTTGAAATAAGTATTCTCAAAATTTCTATAGATCAACGTTAGTTGATTTATGCCTTGTCAACAAGTATGATTAACAAGACTTGAGGCATAATTCATTAACTAAAATTATCATGCATTGATCTATTTAGTATTTGAATAAGGACATTAAGCAATTATTATTTATAATGAATTAAAGTACTTAGTACATTTGTTTTCATTAATAATAAATTGTGTCTTATATTTGCATGTTTAAATCCGTGAATAACTTATGTTATGTTATTCTAAATTGTCCGTTGTCAATTAACGATATGGGAATATCATTAAACTAAGACAAATCTGAGTATTGGTTAGAATATACTTGAAAGTATATTGATGCGTTGACATACCAATTTCACATGATATTCAATGAATTGAATATAAGACTTATCCCAACTACATGATTTTACTTTATGGATCTTGTCAGTAAGTAAATCATGAATCTGTTATCCTCAAATTTGAGATACCAGATACGTGTCATGGATGTAGTGCATTCCTGTGAAGCAATCTACCGCTCACCGTAACAGAGAGTTATAAGGGTTGTTTTCAGAAGTGTTGCAAAGTCCATGGGTTATTCTTGTAGTCAAGAGAGAATTTGTTCCTTCAGATTTGTTCTAAAGTTTAATACTGCTGGGCCCCTCGTAGGGTTGACAAGATGTTTGCGTGCGCACGCCCAAAGTCTATCTGGAATACGTTCAGATGTTTTGGTAATCTTGCTCAATCATAAACAACGAGAAACAGAATTGTTAATTAAAGAATGACTAAGATCCATATCTTTATTAACGTGGTATTAGAAACAAAAGGATGATAATAATAATGATGAATCATTAAAGGTTTTTCCAGGAGACCTACCTCGAGTTGATCTAGGGGCATTGGCGTGTTGCTAGACGCTAACCAATGTCATTATACTATTAATAGATATCCAAGTGGGAGCTGTTAGAGTTTGTGGATAAATATTAATATGTATATGACTAGAATCGAACTCGAGACCACGGGATTGCACACTTTACGTATGAGAATTAAAGTTTAATAATTTAATATAAAAAGTTATATTTAATTATTAATTACACAAAACAAATAAAGAACGTTAGTAATTAACGAAAATTGACTAACGTACAAAGATAAGGACCATGGATAAAAATAGAGAATAAGAAAGATCTAGAATCCTTGTGGGCTCTAGATCCGATCGGTCATGGGTTGCTAACCCAACCCAAGCTCTAACTTGTTCCCTAAGTTTTGTATCCTATAAAAGCAAAGTTAAAGATTTATTTTGTCACTCTTGTACACGATTAAATCTAAACCTTAACAATTGTTTTTTGCTTTCTCTTTTGTCGACTTGTGTCACAGGAACATACATGCATGTGTAGTCATGCATGTACAGGTTTAGTACATTTAATGTTCACTTTCCTTTTGACTTTGAAATCGACAACAACAATAATGAATAGATAAATTATTTGTTCTTTTCTTATTGTTTGTTCTTTTCTTTTGTTTACTGTGTAACGACAAACAACATTAACATAAAGGGTTTGATGTTTTGTTTTCAAAACAAAATATTGTTTTGTGTATTGTTTAAACTAGCATTTACTTTAATTTGCTATTAGTACGTGTGTACAAGAACGTGGTATTAACACATTATTGTTAGTATCTTGGATCGAATAACAAAACGGTAAGGGGTTATTCGTTGATCCTTATAAACCCTAATTAGGGTTCTTCAATTGTTCAAGAATTCAAGATTACATACGGTACGTTCCTATTTATGTTTTCGTTAATAATTATATGTTATACTTGATCTATAGCTTCCGCATACGTGTATACTTTGATTATGATTTATTTATATGATAGTCATGTTATTTAAATTCTAATAATTTGGGTGGTGAGGATTTTGACAAGGCGATGGTTAATCATTGTGTACAGGAATTCAAGAAAAGACAGAAGAAGGATCTCAGTAAAAATGCAAGAGCAATGAGCAGACTGAAAGTTGCGTGTGAGAAAGCTAAGAGGGATCTGTCTTCAACAACTCAAACCTCGATTGTACTAGATTATTTGTATGAGGGAATTGATTTTTCCATGAAATTCACTCGGGCTAAATTTGAAGAGCTAAATGCTGGTTTCATTAACAATTGCATTAAGCATGTGGGTAAATGTTTATGGGATGGGAATATGAAGAAAAGTAATGTTGATGATGTAGTTATTGTTGGTGGGTCGCATTCCTAAGGTACAACAAATGCTGAGTGAATTTTTTGACGGGAAACCACTTTGCAAGAGCATTAAGGCAGATGAAGTTGTGGCTTATGGTGCAGAAGTGCTGGCTGCCAATTTGAGTGGGAATGGTAATAAAGGGTTGAAAAAAGTAATACTTGTAGATGTGACGCCTCTGTCCCTTGGCACCGATGTATTAGAAGGTAATATGAATGTACTGATTCCGAGGAACACACGAATACCCACTTTCAAAGAGCAAGTTTATGTGACCGTGTATGATAACCAAACAAGTATAGGGGTCGGAGTGTATCAGGGAGAAAGCAGTAACATCAACGACAATATTTTCCTAGATAAATTCACTCTTGACGGTGTACAATCTATGATGTATGTCATGTTTTCACTACCACTAAGAATTCTATCACCTAAATGACTCCTTTCGGACATATCAATGAGTATGACAATTCTATAAACACATGGTTGTTTAGAAAATCAATTCTTTTCTTATGAATTCCTACGAATCCTTTCGGTCCTTTTTCGTGATGAAATCGTCTCAAATCTATTTTAACAAGTAAATAAGATGGTTGTCAAGCATCCTATTCCATACTAATTTGGTGCATTAATATTTTGGAATAAAAACAAGTTGAAATTCCTTTCAGACCTATTTTTCAAGAGATTTTTTTACCGACAAATTAAGCAAGAAAAGATGTTATTTCAACAAACTTATAAAATAGATATGTTTTCATGCATCACTTTTTTCATAAAAGAATACTCCATTAACCAATCACATCATATACACAAGTATATCACAAATTACTCCATAGCAATCATATTAAAACACAAGTAAATAAGAAAACTTTCATAAAATTCAAAGTAACAATTGTTCATTATAAGTATCAAGGTGTACCTAGTCTTGAGAATTACAATGAATAAACTTGTGGAACTTTAGCAACCACACTCCTCCAATTGCTCACTAACGTAAGTAAACAACTCCACACTCGAACGGTTGCTTGAGACTCTAACTCAACACGTTCTGGACGTTTTTACAACACTTAGTAAACTTTCAGGCAATATAAGATAAACTAACAAGATTTGGTGTAATACTAAGTTAGATATTGGTGGTACAAGTAACTCTAGACCCTAAGTAGTCATTATATAGCATAATGACACTTATCCTTCAAGTAAAAACGTCTCTCAATAGTTAATAAGCAGAAATGATCAGCCACACATGATTATGGGGAGTAAATACGTCCATAAATGCAAACTTGTAACTTCAGTCAACCCCATCCGATCGGTTTCTCACCATCCGATCGGATGTCATTCTTTTGGCACGTTTCCAGCCGAATCGGATGCGATTTGCATCCGATCGGTTGGAGATTGTCTGAACATTATTTCTTTGTCTTTTTACGTTGCATGCATTATTTTTCTTCGTGGCATGACTTTATCAATTAGAACTTGATATTTCCTTGATAATTTCGTGTAGAAAACTTGTCTTTATCAAATCCTTTTGTCCATGCGACGTTTCTTTCTTCGTTGATCTTTCTTGAAACTCTCCAAAAATGCATGTCCACTTCATTTCTTCATCTTTTAACCATTTTTACCTACTTTTGGCTATATTTGCATGCATAAACACTTTTCCACGATTAAGTAACAAATATATATAAATATGACCAATTCCCACACATAAAACAAACAATAACGCGACTAAAAACATGTTAATTTTGAGCGTTATCAAATCCCTCACACTTTAGCTTTGCTCGCCCTCGAGCAAATCTTAATCAAAAGAAAATTGAATTCAATGAAAATAGTGCAAATATCTTATTTGAACTCAATCAAGTAAATAAAGAGTTTGATAACAATTCTAAGCACCTCACGAAGATAATTTGAAATTCACTCATCACTCAATATGTGTAATGATTAATAGATCACTCATTGCACAGTCATGATTTATGTTTCTTACCATAGGCTTGTACAAGTATCAAAACGATAGAATAATTCATCAAAGAGGTCTTTTATTCGGGTTATAATGTTTAGGCTAAGGGTAAATAAACTTTCGTGCAAAATAATTACACTAAGTCAAAAAGGTAAGGATAAGGCATGAGAATATTTATGAAATTGGTTTTAAAGAAAAATAAAATCAAAGTCTAAGTCCCATAGTTGCTAATCTCAAATAAACCACAAACCCAAAAATGACAATAGTTACAATCTTTCTCCTCATCGAACTTTCACATGTTGATACATCGATTCACCATAAAAATATTCTTCAAACTTAGCTCATTGGCTAACAACATATCACATAATTTTCTTTATTCATAATAATATTGCACATTGGCTATGATTGTCACCTTATAGTTGCGATGACTTATTTTCACTTTTTTTTTTCTTTTTTTCTTTTTTTTATTTTTTTTTTATTTTTTTTAAGAACATCTCCCCACACTTCGCATAAGCATACACCACAAAAAATACAAATAAAAATGTGCACTCTTCGTCTTTGTTGGAATGGCACACACATGATTTGTGAAGTGTGGCTAACTAATAATCATCAAAAACAATCCAACAACCAAGCAACTAGCAATCCACCATTTAGACTTTGACAAAGGGTAAGGCTAAGGTTTAAAAGTGTAAAATATTTTTGTATTTTTCTGGATGTAACAAAATGAAAAGAATGGCTCAAAGGGTGAAACTAGGGGTATCTAGCGCTAAAGATGAACGCTAACAAATGGGTTCCAAATACGAGGGTAACTAACCAATATGGTTAGCAAAAATTATTTTGTAAACGGATGGCCATTTGGTTTTATTCCTAAGTTTGCCTCTTATCATATAAATATATCCTTATCATTCGAAAACGATTTTAACCGTAAAGCATAACAAGTACAAGTTCTAGAATTAACACAACCACCGGCACACTCATCATGAAATATGTAAATAGTATAAGAAACACTATTCACATAAAAAAAACTAATCCTCACAATTTAAAGTAATAAGGGTATAAAATTGTGCTAGCAAATGTTATCAATTCCGAGATGAATTGCTCTTTAAAACTTGAATTTATTCTCCAAAAATATCATTATTATTTACCATGGAATCAACCTTATTTTAACTTGAATATGAAGAGCGAACTACTACTAGTTACTAAAGTTCACGACTCTAAAAAAAAACGAAAATTAAAAATTTTGAAAATTATGCAATTTTTCTATTTTCTTCCCTCCCCCACACTTAAGTTTTGCATTGTCCTCAATGTAATAAAAAATAACTTCAAAGTAAAGGAAATAGAAAATTTTAGAAAATACCAGAGTTAAATACGCAACATGCATATTTGATTATAATAAGCAAATGAGTTTACCGACTCCAAACGTTGATCAACTATATGCTTCCGTAACAAAACCCCTGCAAGAAAACTGCAAAATATACGAAACAACCAAACAAACACAAACAAAAACATATCTAAACCAAATAAATAGAAAATTAAGTTACGTTATAAATCCTAAGAGAAATAGTTAAAGGTAATAGAAATAGAAATTGTTCAACACATAATTGTTTTTTTAAAACCAACCATAAACCATATGATCAAACGTCACCATCAATAACTCACATCGGAACGAATGAACTCGTCCTTGCTTTCCTCTTCATCCTCATCAACATCTTCTTCATCGTCCTCGTCCACCACTCGTCTCTTCTTCTTTCCAGCTCTTGATGACGAACCTCCAACATCATAACTCGATCCTTCAGGATTAAAACTTGGTCCACCCACATTAACACCTGAACTACCATACTCGGGAAGTCTACCGTATGGAGGATATGGCTCAGGAAATGGTGAATAACCAGGATAAGGGTAGGGGTATGGTCCAGGATATGGAGATTATGGTAAAGGGTATGGTGGAACATTTGATGGGTTGTAGGGAGGTACCTCATAATTGGCATCTTGTGCCAAATGTTGGATCATAGGCATGAATAATCATAGTTGTAATTATTCCTCATTTGCATTGAATCTCTCCAAACTTCCCTACACTCAATAGCATTTAACTCTCGGTTCCAATCACCCCATCCTGAATCAAAACCACTTTGAGTATTACCCGAAAAACTTCCCATTTGAGGTGTGATGGCGCTTCCGTATAAGCTCCGGATTGTGCCCCCACACTTGGTTCGGTCCAAGGTCCCAAAGTCTTGTTATTCCTATCCAATGCTTTTCCAAAACTAAAAGCATCCTATATCTCACTCTCCAACCTCACTCTACACTTCCTCAACTCATTATCATTAAAATACCCAAGATTTTTAGCCAACGCGGTCACATAATGACCTCCACAAACTTCACTTTGTTTCTTAATCCCTGGTGCTCTCTTAGAAAGATACTCGGCAATAATCCATGCCACATTCCCATTCTTGTCTTCCTCCAACAACTTCATCACCCATAGGTCCGGTTGACTACATTTGTCTTGACTACCGCTCCTATGCAACAATCCCCAAGAAATCAACTTTTGTAAAACCTTCAACAACGGATTCCTAATCCTAGAAGAATTTCTCCTAAGACAAGTTGGATCACCAATTCTATTCCAATAAGCATCAACACCCGTGTATTGATCATTAGCTCTAGCCAAACTCACAAAATGTGGTCCAAACAACCTATGATTAACCTCACTCTCCTCATACAAACCAAGGGCAACTGCAAAATTTGGCAAAGATAAAGCATGTTCGCGACCACACAATCTAAACCAAACACAAACATCCCCAAGAACATCATTTACCTTCCTATCAAAGTAAAACATAGAAAAGAACTCCAAACACCATTCCTTGTAAACATTCTCATGAATACTAAAAGCTCTTTCCCAAAAATAATCTTCAAACCTATCCCCATCACCAGGATACACATAAATCATTGTCATCATGCTCCTCAATTGATCCTCACATTCATACTCCGCAAGCAATTCCCAATCAATCAATCTAGGCTTAGCAATCTTCCTCTCTTGAAGTTTTGAAAGACGTTCCCTATATGCATTGTTCTCATCTTTGTTTTGCACATTAGAAAACTTGACATTATCATTAGACTCTGGTTTCAAACTGAAAGTGATCCTCTTCCTCTCGTTCCTTTTCAAATACTTGTTAACAATCAGATTTCTTTGATTTCGTCCCAATCTTGCAACATTTCCCTGAAAGAAATCTCAAATTATGTTATTATAAAAGTATAAAAACTAATACCAATCAATTTAGAAACTAGAAAACACAATTTCAAAAATGTCAAAAATTTTTCCGAGGCGTCCATCCAATCGGTTTGAGGTCCATCCGATCGGATGCAATTTTTGGCATACTCCAATCCGATTGGTTGCAACTCGCAACCGATTCGGCTGGAGTTCCTATATACTTCATTCATCCTTAATCCATCCTAAATGTTTCCCAATCAATCCGAACTTCTTTCTAACTTGTAATCATCCATTCTTGAGTATTTCTAACATCCAAACTCTCCTATCCATGATTCTTAACATTTCCAATCATCAACCTAATGATTCTATGAAAAACCAAGAACATCATCTACTAAAATCTTCCAATTAGTGCTCTAATCAACAATGCAATAACCTAACATCACTAATTATCAATCATGTAACTTATGGGATTCATCAATTGCAAATAAACTAGCTCCAAAGATTATACCTAATTCAATCCGAAAATTCAATCAATGAATTCTTACTCAAAACTTAACCAATTGATCTAATTCTTTTTGTAATACCTTCTCCTATCATCTAATCATTTATCCCCAAAATATTACATCTTAATTCGAACTAATTCAAAAATACCCAATTTGTGACCTAATTTCAATCATCCGAATTAAAACCTAATTGAACAAAATTAATGATATAACTTACTTGACTTGATGCCATTGATGATTAATTATCACTCCTGCAACCTTCTAACAACTTCTTATGGTCGAATTTTTAACCCCGATTTTTGGTGGATTGTGTGTATGTGGTTTTTCTTGAGTTTTTGAAAAATTTTGGTTTATATATTCAATTCCATCCGATCAGTTGTGAATTCATCCGTTCGGTTTGGTATGAAATTGATTTTTCAAAGTTTTTTCTACTACTAAACTTGATACAAGTGCTAGTAGTTCTTTTCTTCTCCAAAACTTTATTATCTTGTATGTATTCCAAACACACTTTGTTTACCAAAAATTTGGGCATCTACTTCTACTTCTAACTTAAGACTAAAAACATAACTTAACCTCTAAAAACTAAAAACTAAAACTAAATAAATAGATAAATATATAAATAGATAGATAGATAGATAGTCTCATTGAATCATGAAATGCATAAAACCTAAAAACATAAAATAAATTGCATGAAATTAAAAATACGAAACAAACAAACTAGCACAAGATGTGCTTTATTCTTGTGATCATTCTTCTTCATCCATAGAAATATTCATTCCTAAGAATGTCTTCTCCACAATACTTGTTTACCAACTTCCTAGTAGTCTTTTGAGTTTTGAAACTTTGTACAAAATTCCTTCCGCTAGGACATGTGATATCAAATTTGCAATGCCAATTACCATCTCCTTCTTCTCTTTTGTAAATGCTATGACCATCGGAACCCCATTCCAAGTTCTTCAATTGGACCGGTAAAGATCCAAGAAAATCTGTCAATTTGTTAAACACAAAAATATTTTTAAATGGATTAAAGAAAGCCTCCATTGCTAGAGCTCTTTCCATTTCATCTTCAATATCAAAGAAACTAGGTGTGCATGGCCCAAACTTAGGCCTACCATCTTCATCTCTTCCTACTTCAAAGCAACCAAGGTAATCCTCCTCTTGGTCCTCATCATTATCATCTCCATTACTACCCCCTCTAGGCTTTGGATAGTAAGTATTCTTAAGAACTCCATCATCAATTGTCATGGTACCTCTTCCCATATCTATTATAGCTCCACAAGTTCTTAAGAATGGTCTACCTAACAACAAAGGTAGTTCCTTATCAACCGCAACATCCAACACAAGAAAATCTGCCAAGAATGCTTGATAACCAATTTGAACTCTCACATTTCTTACTTCCCCCATTGCTTTTGCCTTAGAATTATCCGCCATAGTGAGTTTAGAATTTTTAGGTGTAGGGTCTCTTAATCCTAACTTGTGATACAATGGATAAGGCATAATACTCACACTAGAACGCGTATCGGCTAATGCATATAAAGGAGTTGTCCCATTAATTTTAACCGGTAAAACAAAATTTCCGGGATCATTCATTTTCTTTGGGAGCCCATTCTCAATTATCCTTCTCTCCTCTACTTCATCAAAACTATTATCCTCCAACTTCGATTTCGCCAACATAACTCCATCTAATTTCTTCCTATACTCCATATAATTTCTCAACACCTCAATGACCGGTTTGTTTTCCAACAATTCACTAATTTTTGCTTCAAGATTCTCCAAGATAGCTTGTTTTTGCTCTTTGGTTAACGGTTTGCTACTTTTTGGTGAATTTGGTGAATCTTTGGATGATGATGATGATGATTTGTTTTCTTTTTCTTTTTGGGTGGAGGGTTGGGTTAATTTGTTCAATGGTGTTTTGTTTCGGTTAGCTTTGCCCATCTTACAAACTTCATCCCTTCCTTCCTTCATCAATTTCATTCCTTCACAAACATCAACAAGCATTTCATTCACACTCTTTCCTTCTTCTAAATCACTTATGTTAATTCGTAACTCCCCAAGTGCAAAATCCAATGTACACTTGGTGTTCACAAGAAAATCTCTACCAAAGATAACTTCCGGTTCATCGGCATTAGTATATTTCAAAACCACAAAATCAACTTTAGAAATGTGACCATGAATATTCATTCTAACTCCTTTCACTTCCTTCTTACCATAACTTCCATAATCAAGCCTAACAAAACCAAGCTTGTCAAGCACTTCTTCCGAAATGTAATTGTCTCCATATTCCATATTCAATTCTGCATCACACGCTTTAACTCCTTCCACCGCACAAGGTGTAGAATACCTCATGTGTGGAGCATCATATTCCTTAAGTGGTGCTCTAGTGAAAACAACAACTTTCCTTTCCTTCTCCTTCTTTGGAAAACACATTTCATGTGGCAAATAAGAAACATTATCACCAACAACCTCTTCTCCTTCTATATCCAACTTAGCTTTTTCCAACATGCTCTCCAACTTTTCCAAGGAATCACTGGAATCCTTGAACATATCTTCTAAATCTTTCAAATACGCAGAAATCTGACTCAAACTCTCCATTTCAACTTAAACAATTACTAACTATAACATAACCATCACAAAAAACATCCAAATCATTAGCATGAGGGTTAGTTGTAATCAAATAACTCTTAATATGAAATAAAAACAAGTAAATTAACTAACTAAAACACTTAGAACTAAAAATTAAAAATGTTAAAAATTTTACCGAGACCTCCATCCGATCGGATGGCACAATTTTACCTCCTCCAACCGATCGGTTGGAACCCGCAACCGAATCGGTTGGAGTTTTCTGAATATATATATATATATATATATATATATATATATATATATATATATATATATATATATATATATATAAAACTAAGATTTAATAAAACAATAATTATGATATTAAAGATATTAAAAACATTAACTAAGGTGTCATAAAAACTACTAAATCATTAACTAAAATTAAAACTACTAAAAACATTAAAATGATTCATAATGACAACTTATAAATAACATTAATAATATAATCATTAAAACTAATTAATTAAAAACAGAAAAATAAACATTAAATAATAAAAACAGAATCCTAGAAAATTTACCGAGACCACCAACCGATCGGATGGACATCCATCCGATTCGGTTGGTCAAAAACCAACTTTTTTTTTTTTTTTTTTTTTTACTCTAAAAACTTTAAAATTTCACAAATTACAAACAATTTTATTACTAAAAACTAAGAAAATTAATCAAATCCCCGGCAGCGACGCCAAAAACTTGATGTGCGTTTTATTAGTACAAGTTTTAAAATTTATAAACATGAATTATCCGATTATTATCTAGTACATACGAGCAAGTATACTCGTCCGGTGTAATAAAGGTGGGTAAGTCGAGATCGTCCCAAGGGATTTGGTTGTTTTAGTAATAAGAATAACATTTGGTAAATAAGGGTTGTCAATCCAGATTTATGTGAATATCGATTTAAAGGAAACACAATAAAAACTAAACATATACTTGTGTATAATTCCTTGATTGGTAATTAGGAGTATCATAACAATTTAAGTATAAAGTTTGGTGTAAAACTTGTTATGTGAGTAGTTATACAATCTATGATGTATGTCATGTTTTCACTTCTACTATGAATTCTATCACCTAAATAACTCATTTCGGACATATCAAATGAGTATGACAATTCTATAAACACATGGTTGTTTAGAAAATCAATTCTTTTCTTATGAATTCCTACGAATCCTTTCGGTCCTTTTTCGTGATGAAATCGTCTCAAATCTATTTTAACAAGTAAATAAGATGGTTGTCAAGCATCCTATTCCATACTAATTTGGTGCATTAATATTTTGGAATAAAAACAAATTGAAATACCTTTCGGACCTATTTTTCAAGAGATTGTTTTTACCGACAAATAAAGCAAGAAAAGATGTTATTTCAACAAACTCATAAAATAGATATGTTTTCATGCATCACCTTTTTCATAAAAGAATACTCCATTAACCAATCACATCATATACACAAGTATATCACAAATTAATCCATAGCAATCATATTAAAACACAAGTAAATAAGAAAACTTTCATAAAATTCAAAGTAACAATTGTTCATTATAAGTATCAAGGTGTACCTAGTCTTAAGAATTACAATGAATAAACTTGTGGAACTTTAGCAACCACACTCCTCCAATTGCTCACTAACGTAAGTAAACAACTCCACACTCGAACCGATGCTTGAGACTCTAACTCAACACGTTCTGGACGTTTTTACAACACTTAGTAAACTTTCAGGCAATATAAGATAAACTAACAAGATTTGGTGTAATACTAAGTTAGATATTGGTGGTACAAGTAACTCTAGACCCTAAGTAGTCATTATATAGCATAATGACGCTTATCCGTCAAGTAAAAACGTCCCTCAATAGTTAATAAGCAGAAATGATCAGCCACACATGATTATGGGGAGTAAATACGTCCATAAATGCAAACTTGTAACTTCAATCAACCCCATCCGATCGGTTTCTCACCATCCGATCGGATGGTCATTCTTTTGGCACGTTTCCAGCCGAATCGGATGCGATTTGCATCCGATCGGTTGGAGATTGTCTGAACATTCTTTCTTTGTCTTTTTACGTTGCATGCATTATTTTTCTTCGTGGCATGACTTTATCAATTAGAACTTGATATTTCCTTGATAATTTCGTGTAGAAAACTTGTCTTTACCAAATCTTTTTGTCCATGCCACGTTTCTTTCTTCCTTGATCTTTCTTGAAACTCTCCAAAAATGCATGTCAACTTCATTTCTTCATCTTTTAACCATTTTTACCTGCTTTTGGCTATATTTGCATGCATAAACACTTTTCCACGATTAAGTAACAAATATATACAAATATGACCAATTCCTACACATAAAACAAACAATAACGCGACTAAAAACATGTTAATTTTGAGCGTTATCATCAACTCAACTTCTTGCATATGTTTTAATTAAAACATAACAAGTTAACGTCTTACTTTATTATATGTCTTTGTAGAAGACTACATGTTTATAAGAAGATATAAACATGTATAACTAAAGTAATCATGAACACCATCATTTGGTTTCAATAGTATTTTCAAGTTAACATACTACTTCATTTATTTATGTCATTCTAAAAATACATAATTATTGAAGTGGTATTATATTACTTCATGCATTTATGTCATTCTAATAGTACATAAATATTAAATTTGAAGTTGTCTTGTTATCATATTGACACATGTTCTAATAGATGCCTAATTTAGAAACAGTAAATTATCCATGTAGGTCTCACGCATACATGGAAATTCACCTTGTCATTAAAGTTTAGTCTGCGTCTCACGTTTACTAAATTTCAACACCAAGTGTTTCTTAGATTAGATGTGTATTAGAATATGAGTCTCTTACTTTACAGTCAAGAGAATCCTTTAAATCATATTCCTATGTGTTGTACCTTACACACAATAAAGATTTCTCCCACTTGTGCATGGAACAACATCATGCACCACATAACCAACACTACACGCATTTGTTAATATGAACAATATGATTTGTGTCATTAGCATAACTAGTAGATATAGAGTTACTCAATCAATCAAGGAAACGCACAAGACTATCCTTGAAAACATTAGTTTCTATATTTGGAAAGTAATTATCTTGAGACATTCAAAAGATAATTAAAGTACTACCAAGATAACAATCCTTGTGACTCCCACTGAATTAGAGATCATTACTATAATTCCTTATTCAGTAATACACACACAATACTCCCACTGAATTCGATAACATTGTAAATGCTTCATTAATCCAGTGAAAGAAAATAGTGTGATATTCACTTTCCTACATCTTTGAGAAAACCCATTCATAACAATTAATTAGGTACTAAAAGAATGTACTCTACATAAATGTGATTCATCACATTCCTAACTATTAACTTGAAAAATTGGTCATGCAATTTCTTCCTGTATAGATCTACCATTCCAACAATTATATGTAGTATCTTTAAATGCTCAAAGCAAAACAAATAGATAAAATAATCTAATTTGTTTTTTACCATTTTGCTGTAATCAGTCTAGCTTCTATTTTAATAACTCATAAAGTGAAATAATCATAACTATTAAAGTTTGCTATGAGTTAAGTATTTAGAACATAGACAAGTCTAATCATCCTATTATACCTTTCTCATTCATGAAAAGGAATAGGATTAAGTCTCACACTTCTCTTATGGAAAGAAGACTATGTTTACGGTTCATCGTTGCATTAATACATTAAAAGAATTTACAAAATTCAATTTTAGTATTTTCGATAATCAATTTTCAAGAAAACATAATACCCAAGGATATATTCATATAACCATCATATTTTCTTGAAAATCTAGGATCCAACTTTACATAGATTCCACCACATCAGTTGATCTGCTAGTGGTGAAAGTATAAAAGATGGTAATCTATCGAACAATAATTGGCAAACAATTTTCCAATTCCTAGATCATTATGGAATTTACATCAAATTGATTCGTCAATTTGTCATGTAAGCATGTTTCATCCAATCTCATGCCTTAAGTTCTAGGTCTCACGCATCAACTTAATTAAGTCGTCTAACTTAGAAACTGCAAATTCTGCATGTGTGGTCTCACGCACACTCGGAAATTTACCTTGTCATTAAAATTTAGCATGCGTCTCACGTTTACTAAATAATAACTTCAAGTGTTTCTTATAGTTAGATGGCATGTAACTTAAATTTTAGGGTATTTAGTTTGATATGTCAATCAAAATATGTATAAAGATGCAAGCATTCATCTTTATAGCATAAGTTTTCAAAACCTTTTTATAACCAATTCTTAAGATTAATACAAAAAGTTTTACTTGAGGTAAAATACCTTAAGATGACTTTGTACAAGAATGACTTTAAAAGAAAATCGTTTAAGACGTATTCGTAAGTGTGATAACCAAGCAGACTCTAAGGCTCTTTCCAAGCCTTCTTACCACGACTATGAATTTGTCTTAAAGGAGTTACTTTTAAAACCATGTGTACAAAACATCAATCAAGTAAAAGTTTATGGATTAAATCTTAAAACATGTAACAAAGTATGAATCTTGCTAGTCTCGCCTTGGAGCGAATTACCGTGCGAAGCGAACCGTTGTTGGCACATAAGACACCGCAAGATTCAATCTTTATCACTTAAAGTTTCACCATTATTAGTCCATATTATTTTCTTTATAAAAATTACCCTTTTATTGCTTACAACATGTCCAACATAATAAAACAATAAAAAAAGTAATTAAAGACAAATCAAGCAACTAATAAACATAACAATTATAAGGTGAAACAATTAGCCACATGCATTCTTGATTAGAAAAGATCCTAATAAAATCAATTCTAGGTTTCAATATGCATACAATCAACTAAGGTCTTCCCTTCTTAATAGAAGTGAGCCACATACATTGACAAGTCAATTGCGTAGGCCAAAGTCAATCACATACCACATAGCACATAATTGATTTTAATAATTATGGGGTCTTCCCCAATTTTTGATCTATCTAAACATGTGACAAAAACAAAACAATTAACAATCCATGACTAACATCCATGTTTCATCACGGATCAAAGCATAACAATTACCAATTAGGTCACAAGTAAGTTCAATTAACTAGTTAATGACATAGGGTTTCTAATTAATTACAATTTAATTAATTAAACCACAAACCCTAATTAGGGTTCATGGAAAAAATCGACCTCCCCCCCAAATTAGGGTTAGGTTTTGAAAAATTTTAAAAAAATTAAAGGAAAAAAAAACCCTAGATCCAAAACACGTATCTAAAACTATTAAAGATACGATTTTTATTATGTTTTAGTAATCAATTACATGTTATACATGGCTCGTGATGCCACTGTTAGAATTTAAATAACATGACTATCATATAAATAAATCATAATCAAAGTATACATGTATGCGGAAGCTATAGATCAAGTATAACATATAATTATTAACGAAAACATAAATAGGAATGTACCATATGCAATCTTGAATTCTTGAACAATTGAAGAACCCTAATTAGGGTTTATAAGGATCAATGAATAACCCCTTACCGTTTTGTTATTCGATCCAAGATACTAACAATAATGTGTTAATACCACGTTCTTGTACACACGTACTAATAGCGAATTAAAGTAAATGCTAGTTTAAACAATACACAAAACAATATTTTGTTTTGCAAACAAAACATCAAACCCTTTATGTTAATGTTGTTTGTCGTTACACAGTAAACAAAAGAAAAGAACAAACAATAAGAAAAGAACAAACAATTTATCTATTCATTATTGTTGTTGTCGATTTCAAAGTCAAAAGGAAAGTGAACATTAAATGTACTAAACATGTACATGCATGAATACACATGCATGTATGTTCCTGTGACACAAGTCGACAAAGGAGACAGCAAAAAACAATTTTTAAGGTTTAGATTTAATCGTGTACAAGAGTGACAAAATAAATCTTTAACTTTGTTTTTATAGGATACAAAACTTAGGGAACAAGTTAGAGCTTGGGTTGGGTTAGCAACCCATGGCCGATCGGATCTAGAGCCCACAAGGATTCTAGATCTTTCTTGTTCTCTATTTTTATCTATGGTCCTTATCTTTGTACGTTAGTCAATTTTCGTTAATTACTAACGTTCTTTATTTGTTTTTTGTAATTAATAATTAAATATAACTTTTTATATTAAATTATTAAACTTTAATACTCATACGTAAAGTGTGCAATCCCGTGGTCTCGAGTTCGATTCTAGTCATATACATATTAATATTTATCCACAAACTCTAACACAAATGAGTGTCTCCGCCGACGGCTTTGAAACTTATTGTCCCCTCTCTGCTGATAGTGATAAGTGACACATCAAATGTTCCACCACCCAAATCAAAGATGAAGACAGTTTTGTCTTTAACGCTTGGGTTTCTGTCAGCAGCACTTTTGTCAAAACCATAAGCAATGGCAGCAGTTGTGGGCTCATTAATCAACCGCAAGACATTGAGACCAGCTAACGTACCCGCATCCATCGTTGCTTGCCGTTGCTTGTCACTGAAATATGCAGGAACAGTAATCACTGCATCTGTTACTGTTGTTCCAAGGTATGCTTCGGCATCCTTTTTCAAGTTCCTTACAATCAAGGAAGATATTTCTTCAGCTGAAAATTCCTTGTTGTGGCCATTGTGTTCAAGCACTATCATTGGATTATCCTCTGACCCTTTTATTACCTTACATGGCCATGATTTGATTTCCTCCTGCACATGGCTATCATTGAATCTGCTTCCCATTAATTGCTTAACATCTGAAAATAAACACAAATTAAATGGTACTTCTAAATGTATCTTGAGTTATAAAAGTAGAATCTGTGATCTAATCGACTTACCAAAGACAGTGTTAGTAGGATTGCTTGTGATTTGGTTTTTGGCACCCTCACCTACTAAAAGCTCTGTATCACTGCAAGCTACACATGATGGTGTAATGTTGTTACCCTGTTCGTTGGAAAGGATCTCAACACGCTTGTGCTGATTAAACCAGGCAGCTACACAGGAGAATGTCGTTCCCAAATCAATACCGATTTCCGTTGTTTTAGCTCTTCCTGACATCTTGAAATGCGTAGCTATCAACTGAGAACAATAAAAGATAAAAAGGATACAGAAAATGTGGTTAATTACATCTACTACTTTCTGTAAGTTGCTAAAAAACTCATATCAGTATCCTTGTTGCATTGTTTTCGAGCTGCTCAAAAAAAGAATCATTAACGGTAAAGAAGGGACATTAAATGAACAATTAGAGAACCTCCTTGTTCTAAGTGAGCTGAACAAAAGAAATTTAAATATGGCACAAACTTTGTTTTACTGGACTTATTTCTACATAAGAACGCGTTATAGTGATAGTTTGAAGGATGCATTAAATGACCTAAAGCCAATAATCGAAAACTAGCAACAAATTAAATATGAAACCTAGCCTAAACGAGGAGCGGACATATTTGAGGCAGAGGGTAAGCACGTGATACCCTTTGAGTACCATTAGTAGTTAACACTAAATGTATATCGATATATCCTTTGATTTCAGAAAGAAATAAAAAAAGTGAACACCCTTTGTTAAATTTCTGTATCCACCACAAGGAACATAAGGAAGATTAATCAAATAGCATTCAAATGAGTTTGGGTACTCAGTTTTAGGGAAAGGCAGGTTCTGCTAAATGCACAAATTAAACTTGTAATAAAACAACTTAGAGTTATCTTCGTAGAATAATGACATACTTTTTCATTTTCTCTCATTCTAGCCATTGGAATTTAAGTTGTGAACATATGGTTGGCTGTTCCGTTTAGGCAATTATCTAACCCATAATCTTAAAGTTAATATATAGCATAAGATTACATATGAATCTAACATTTTTACCATAATTTTAACGTATTTATGTTAAGAAGTTTAGGGACTCGGCGTTTTTTAGGGTTTTGTGGTAACAATGCCTCACACATGACAAAAAGCCATCTTTGAATTACTCCTATATTCAGTAGTAAAACAATGACTAATCAAAGCGGGGCAAATAGTAAAAGTGTGTTGGTAATTTATGCAAGCAACCCATGAGTTATCATACACATTTGTAATATACTTGGTTTACATGACAACAGAAAACAAATGAGAACATAGGAGATAGATCATTGTTGAAACTTGAAACAAATGAACTATATACTCCAATAGCATATAGTCTCAACATAATAAGGAAGCAATATGAATTCTACTTGACTAAGTATTGTGTTTTGTGTTGTTGGGGCATGAGACCTATAGAACACACATGCGGACACACACACACACACACACACACACACACACACACATATATATATATATATATATATATATATATATATATATATATATATATATATATAGAGAGAGAGAGAGAGAGAGAGAGAGAGAGAGAGAGAGAGAGAGAGAGAGAGAGAGAGAGAGCAAATGCATGCGCTTTATGATCACTACTTATTGATCTTAGAAGTAATGAAAGTTAAACCAGTTTTCTAACGTACCCAAAGACACAACGTGAACGGCAGTGAAGATGAATTGGAGCCCCTATTTTAACGAAATGGCGGCAAGAGTTTTCTTTTTTTTTTTTTTTTTTTTTTTTTCAGCAAATTTTTTATTGTTATAGAATATTTGACCTATATTGTTACAAGATTTCTTTAAAAGAAGAATTATATTGCTACAAAAGAATGCCATACACTTATTATTAATCTGACTCAAACTTTGTACGCAGCTTTTTTTTTTTTCAGCAAATTCTTTTTTTTTTCAGCAAATTCTTTTATTGTGATAGAATATTTGGCATGTTTGGTACGCAGCTTTTTTGGAGCCGTAAGCTTTTTATTACAAAAATAATCTCCTCTAAAACAAGTAGCTCTGTTTGGGTACATCAACTTCTAGCTTTTATTTCAAATAAATAGCTCTAAAATGAAAAGCTGATTCGTGAAGCTTTTAAAATATTTTAGAGCTTTTAAAACGTAAAATTACTATTAACAACTAATTTACCAAACACTTTTATTGAAAAAAAGATATACCTTGTAGCTCATATTAATAGTCTTGCAGTTTACAGTTTACAGCTTACAGTTAACAGCTTACAGCTAGTTTTTGCCAAACATACCCAAAAGCTTAGAGCTGTTCAAAAAAAAAAAAAAAAAAAAAAAAAAAAAAAAAAAAAAAAAACTTAGAGAACCTTGTTTAAGAGGGTCATAAAGGCATTTTTTTTTTTTCCAAATGGGCTCAAAACGGGAGAAACTTTATGTGATTCAAGGCCAAATTTCATATGTGCGACATGATCAGTTGCACAGGGCCCATTAGGCTATAGGGACACCAAAATTCTAGAATATGTATAGTAGGTACATGTCCGAGAACCAAGTTTTATCCTAGTGAGACACAAATTGGTTTTTGAGGTGTTGTGGTTTAAGTCTTGTAACTAGTATATAAACTAAAGTCTTAATTGTTTATTCACTCATCGTAAACCATACATAGCATACTTTCAACTTTGATATTATCTTATTCTTATCAAAAGCAAAGCATGTATGTTCTTCGATCAATTGTTTGTATGTTTTATGTTTTTGTTTTCTTTGTTAGTTATATAAATATTAAGGTGTTGTTTGGTTCATGGGTTTGGTTTGGGTTCACCAAAATAAAGTAAAAATAATTTATTTGGTTGTTCATGTGAGCCCAAAAATTAGGAATGAGGTAATCAAAAGTCGATAGATCGAATACCAAGGCATACTATCTTGCATTAAAATGAGTCATTCTAAATAAGGGTCTCCCTAAATAAATACCAATTTTCCACTATATAAACCCCAATTAATGCTTCAATGATTGGATTTCTTGTTTTTAGACATAAATAAACCTTAATAAATGTATCAATAATTGCAATAATGATGATATCATTAAAATACATCTTAAAGCACCTTAATTAATGTATCACTTACATTTATTATTTTTTACTTATCCTAATATATATTAAAAAACTAGCTTATAGACCCATGGAATCCACGAGATTTTAGAGGGGTTTTGATTAAAAAAAAGTAAGTACGTGAATAAAGTAAGAAAGAAAAACGAACGTAAACGCTATGAAATTTTCTTGTAACGGAATAAGAAGTTATAAGTGACTGATAGTATAAAATACAATGTTTGTAAATATCTGTGTAATAAACGATCATTGCCTAGTAATCTCCAATATGTTTGTCTTCAGAAACAAATGTATGTAGTGACCATTTAACACTTCAACAAAAGGTCCATTACGTGAACACCTAATAAGTTTAAAAAAGATGTAAGAAAAAAAACTTTGGGATTTATAATAAGTGTACATAAGAAAAATGCACAAACATTTAATATGTATACTGTACATACCTATTGACCGTTTGATCATAAACCTTGAAGAACTTCTTTATATACCAGATTTATAGTAGTTTTTTATAGGCTATCATCCGCATCTGAAACAACAACCTTCATACCATTTTTGCTTTTGACACGTGAAATCAAAATTCTGTAAATATGGAGAATGTTTTGAAATGCATTGTGGTTCCCTATTCTTTAAATATGAAGAAAATTTCATTTTGTAGTATTTAGATAATAATTTATAATATTTAACTTGTACACACACATTTGCATACAAATTAACAATATTATTTAATTTAACTTGTTTTGAAAGAGCAATAACAACTTTTATACTTTTATTTTTTTAAACCTGCCAACATGCTAAGCAAAAGAGCATAAAAGTGACCCCTTTCACCTTCTCAAAAGGTTCGGTGGTTAGACAATGGCATTTAAATAATCACATCAATAAAATTTATGCTATGATAAATTAAGAAAAACATTAGCATAAAATAAAATTGAAAATATATATTTGATGTCATACACATTTAATCGAACAGTGAAAGCTTAACAACTGGTAATTGTTTCATTCAAAATAAATCAATATGGACCCATGGATTCATGGTTTTCTAGGAGAACAAATGCATCAAGAAATTAAGTGTGTGAGTAAAGTAAGAAAGAACAACGAAGGTAAAGATTTTGTATTGTTTTTAATGGAATTATATGTAATAAGTGAAAGATATAATAAAGAAATATGGTTGTTAAATTTTTTGTAATAAGTTACCCACTTTAAAATCTTTAGGTATAAATTTAATATATTTTTTGCATAATTGTACATTAAGCTCTTTTCCCTGTATCATGCAAAAGATTTTGCAGGTATTATTGACTACCCAATAAAAACCCAGCCAAAATACTTGACAATATGGGCAAACATTGTGTCTCTGATTCTTCTAAAATGTTTATAAATATGTAGATTGTATGTTAAATATGACCATAACCTGATTCAAGTATTCCAATGTACCAATAATATACCTGTATACCAAAAGATTTCATTCAAGCATTTTTTGCATACTTCTAAGATACAAATATAAACATGTAATGTCAATTGTTGTTGCAGCTGGTACTAAATGCTAAATTGTAACAATCAATCTCATGTTAATTACTTAACTCAAATGATCGGATAATCAAAAACTAAATCATTGAATCCAAATTAAAACCCTTTCTCTCGTTCAAACAAAGGTCAGTGCAACCTTAAAAAAAAGCACATTCAGTGATGCCCAATATCTTCAAATAAAACATAAAATGAAACCCTCCCAATAACACACCATTAACTAAAACACCCTCCCTTATAACATACCAATAACATCACTTGTAGGTCCCACCAAATATATCCACTCACTCACAATACAATACCAAAAAAAAAAAAAAAAAAAAAAAAAAAAAAAAAAAAAAAAAAAAAATCTTTGGCAAAAGCCAATTCACTGGCTCAAATCCATTTGGCGTGTTGCCCGATATGCACTTTGGCGCGCCATCGTTTCAAGATGGATGCGTTTTGCGTGCTATTGCACACGATATGGTGTGCTCTAAGCTTGGCACAAAACAACCCATGATGCTCAAGAAGCTTAATATTCATAAAGGCTAATAATAAAATATTAGATTTAAACAACGTATGTGAACTTTCCAAACAACATGAAATTAGCTTATATAAGAAGCACATATTAAAATCACTACCCATTTGAACATTGTAACAATGTAGAAGAAGGACTGAAACTTGGAGAGAAGGAGAATAAATTACAACCATGAAAAATATAAATTACAAAGAGAGGAGTATATACCACCACTCTAAGTAACTGAAATATTGGATATACAAATAAATGAAGAGAATATCAATTAGAGTTTACAAACATAAGAATCTACAAATACTAAATAAATGTCTCTTGTGCTTTAAACATAATGGAAACTACTCAATCATCAATAGCCCCCATCAACAACAAAAACACCTATGAACGAAGAATTCTGAATTTGAATGATGAAGACGTCTCCAGCGTTAAAGAAGCTTTATTTGAGAACTGGAAAAAATAGTAGCTGATTTAGATGGAGTAAAAAATGTACATTAGCATAAAGTACAATGAATTACAAATTTAGAATAACGAATATCATTTATTTATATAAAATAGTAAATAGATATCGATACAAACTGAATGGATCAAAATTCAGCTTGGCCAACCCATTTACATCTCATAAAAATCACTCTCTCAACATACCATACAAAGTTTCTCAAAGACATATATTAACCATCGACTTGTTGCATACCACATTGGTTGTCGGTCTGGTATATAATTGTTTTCCATTTCCTTGAAGCTAATATAAAAATAGTTACGTAAATACCATCACCAGATTAAATACATACGTTTAACGCCGTTATTTTCTCCAAAGGCAAAGTAATACTTAATACACTGCTAATCAAATATTTTTTAAAATCTACTTGATGGCAAACTTCTATTTCTTTCTACTTTCTAGAATTAGGCCTAATACTCAAAGATTGAGAGTGCAGCAAAGAGATCTCTATTTTTGAGATCTAAGACTATTAGCAACTACTGATTTTCTGAATGATGGACAACTATGTTTATGTCCATATATAAATTATTTCACAAACTTTTATCTCTTTCGAATGCCTTGAACTTCTTATAAGGTATATATGTCTCTCGAACAACTGACATATGTCGGCACTTTTTTTGGAGCTTCTTTCCCAGCAACCTTCTCCACATATATTTCTAACCTTGCAAAAATATCTCCAGCTACATATGTGGCTCAATCATTAATGATTCTTCATCATGTACCTATTATCATTGATATTCATTAGTACCTATATAAACATCAAACACACGAATCCTAACATTCAAATAGATACTAACATGTACTGAGCATAAAAACTAAAAAAGAATGCAACTAAATGAAGGCTTCAAGATAAACAATAGGCATGAAATTATAAGAGCTAAATCCAACCCAACCCATTGATAAGCTGAACCTACAATGCTCAATGATTGGCTCCAAACGGTCACCTAAATTGACCAATGTTATGGTCAACAAAGTCAAACAGCTCAGAATCAATCTCCGTGGAAGTATAAGGGATTCCCCGGGTCGTTATGTCCCGACGAGGTGTGATGGTATAAAAACGGGTTTGTGATCGGGTGAATTTGGACAGAAAGGTAAGGAATTTGGTTTGTATGATTACACTAAGATATGAGGAATGAAAATAACTTAGAAACACTATATTAACAATTACTGATAATCAGATACACTAAAAACGTGAGCTAAATCTAAAAACATGTACGTTTGATTTAAAGTTACGTTAACGTACGAAATAAAATGCGAGTTTTATAGAAATAAAATACTTACGGATATGAAAATTACATTTTTACAATCCTAAAAATAAAAGAAAATTTTTAGAAAATTAAAATTAATTTTTACACTATTTATATAATTATTATTAATTAATTACTAATTTCCTAATTACTTTTAATTATTTAAATTATATTAAAATACAAATAATTATGAAATTAACTTAAAAAAATAAAATTAAAACTTGGAAAAATCTAAAATAATATAAAACTAATTTTCAAAAAGAAAATATATTTTTAAGACTTTATAAATAATTATTACTAATTAATTACTATTATTTAATTGTTTAAACTATTATTGATTTATTATAAATACTAAATAACCTAAGAAAAATCTGAAACTTTTTAAAAAATTATTAAATAAATACAGGAACCTAAGAAAAATATAAAAACACTAAGTGCTTAAGGAAAATAAGCTAATAAGCAATAAACTTCTTAAATAGAAGCTATCACTAAAATTAAATTAAGCTTTTTTTGGAATTTTCTTTTACAAACCTATTAAGCTACTGAAATAAAGAGACTTTTGTGAAGGCAACTTGTCAAAAGCTTAAAAATAAGCCCTGTGGGAGCTTATGATTACCACAGATGAGCTTTTGAGCTTACAAGTGGATATAAGCTACTAACAATGCCATAAGCTGAACACTAAAGTAAAAATAAGCTAAAAGACAATTAGACAAACCAAATTAAGCTAAAACAAAGGAAGAAGCTCACTGGAATAAGATAAAAAGCATGAAATAAGCAAATCTCACTCACCTGTCCAAACAGGCCATAATGGCTTAATTGCAGGGCTTGATTTAGCTTATTAGATAAGCTCAGAGGCTCAAAATAAACTTAATTATGAAAAGCTACGTGTATGAGCTTCTGAAAAACCCAAAGATCTCAGTCAAATCCTCACAAACAAGCTAGCAAAGGGCTTATGAACTTGACAGATGGTAGGGACACAATGCATACCAACTCAAACTGTTTCAGCCATAAGCTCATGAAAAGCTTCCATAATAAGCTTTCAGGGGTACAAAAAGCACATTCATGGGAAGCTAGCACTGTGGGCTATCCAATAATTTCCAAAAGCTGAGGCTGAGCTTAATGTATGAACAAGAACAGGATTGGAAAAGTGGCTTGTGAGCACAACTCCCTGTTGCAGGGCAGTTACAAGGTTAACTGTCCAACTTTGGACACAGAATCAAGGGTCCAAATGGATCTCAAATTGTAATTTTCCTTTTGATGTTGATACACAAGCTACAAAAGTTTACAAAACAACAAATTTCATCTATTTCCAACTAGAATCAAACCCTACAGAGGCATTGGAAATCTGTCCCATTTTGACAGTTTGGAGATTTTTGACTTTTTAGATTTGTGCACAAGGTTGACTAAACTGAATTTTAAAAGATCCTAGATGAATGATTATGATGATCTAAGCTATAATGAGGCTAATCCTACCTGTATTACCAACTTTCAAACTAAAATGGATGATTATGCAGGATAAAGTTCCAACAGTTAAACAACCTAGAAGATTTAAAACTAATATTGACTTTGAAACAAAGGAAAACTGAATTTTATGATATATCTAACCTAACATGACCTGTAATGATGTGTCTAGACTAAAAGCAACAATAAGAGCATATTGGAACATGTAGGAACTGCCTAAACCAAACACTCCCTAATGTAACTGTTAGGAGTGAATTCCACAGTAACTAGCAGATTTAGGAGACAAATTGCTAAACCACTGATTAAACTAACTCACCTAACTATATTAAAGGCCAATGGAACAGTAAAATTTAACAATGAGCAGCAGGAACATGTGAATCATTAGTTATGCTATTTAGATAGTGAAATCAAGAATTAGACCAACTCGAGCATCCAATACACAAATAAATAAAAATAACTCATTAAATATTATCCATAACACTAAATGATTACTTAAGAACATAAATAAGCAGAATACAAACTAGTCTACAGTAAAATGCAAGAAACTTATAAAAATGTCTTACAATTGATTTAATGTAATTCCAAGGTACCTGGACAATGAACTCCTACTACGCCTCCCTTGAGGCTTCTACAACCCTGAAAATCTAAAATGCCAAGTTCCATTGCTTCCTCTACCTTTCATGATGATTTTTTTATTTTTCTATTATTTATTTGTATTTTTTTGATATTTTTGGTTTTTCTTATCTAAACTGATTTTAATATTTCCTAAGTTATTAAAAACTTATAATTAAGCTACTGTGAGTCTATTGGAACAAGAATACACACATTTAACAAGGTTCAAGAAAAAGTGTAAATTTTTCTTGAAATTGCAAAATCTGGATTATAACGAGATAATTTGAAATTGACTTTAAATAAAGATCATATTACATGATAGGAACTGAATACAAGTGTTTTTAACTAAAGAAAACAACTGAAAAATTAAAATTTCACTACAACGTTTAAACTACACTAAAGCTACACTACTTTCTAACTGCCTCATCTCTGCCTTCTCTTCTTTCTTTTATATTCACCTTTTAGGGTTTTTTAGACCCACTTCAGCTTTCCCACCTCTAAAAATGGCCATTGGATTTCTAGAAGTCATCATGGCCGCTCTTTAATTTTTGGCGGGAAAATGAGAATGAGTACTTTGGCAGTTTTCTTGTTGGCAGGGGGTGTTATTTGGAGTTATATGGGGGAAAGGTAGTGAAAGGTTGAGTGTGGCAGAGGGGGAGGGTAGAGGTGATGATGGTGTTGGAGCTATGGAGTCACGGGCTAGGGGTGAGGTGGAAGGAGGGAAGGGATAAGGCAGGGTCAAACCAGCGTTAACCGGTTTTGATATCAAAAGAGAAACGGGCCTGGAAGGGTTATGGGCTTAGGATTTGGATCAGGGGTGTTTGTTGGATTTTTATTTTGGTAAGTAACACTTAGGCCCTTTTGGTTTTAGGTGAAAATACCACAAGGACCATAATTGCCAATTCTGATTTGTTGAGGGTATGTTTTGACATTTTCCAAAGTTATCACTAGGACCTAACTTGCCATATTTGAATAGTACAAGGGTAGAAATTGTAAATTTTCCATTTTTTTATTACCCAAGGACCATTTTTGACATTTTTTTTAAAACTTGGGGGACCAAAGTTGTAATTTTGCAATTTTGAACTTTAAAGGACTTATTTTGACAACTTGTGAATCCCCAAGGACTAAAGTTGACTTTTTCTTCCAAAACATTCCACCAGGGACCAAATCTGCCAAATTCTAAAGTTGAGGGACCAAACTTGTAATTTCCTCAAACTTTTTACCCTATGATCATTTTTGATAACATTTTACTTTTAAAGGACTTGGGTTGACTTTTCTTTAAAAAAAATGCTCAGGGACTGATTTTGTCAAATTTTGAATGTTGAGGGACTGAAACTGCCAATTATGCAAACTTTGCTCGTTTTTCATCTGTTTTCAATCATTTTGCATCTGAAACATATAAAACACAATTTTGGGATATTTTCTGCATTTTGATGCATTTCTCAGTGTTTTTAAATGTTTTTGCAGTTCAGATTGAGCAAAAATGATGAGTATTTACACACTCATCAATTCCCCACACTAAACTATTGCTAGTCTCTAGCAATATAGAATCCAAAAATAAACTGCTTTGAAAATTTAACATATTTTATGTCTCTTTACCAAAAGCCATTACTTCTGGAGTAGCCAAATGTTTCAGTTCAAGTAAGAACTATGGTACACTGATAACCATGTGATTTTGAGCAAACCACCAGCTGTAAACGGATTTGATTTGTCTTTACCAGAATCTGTTTGCTTCTGGACTAGCCAACTCTTGATGGAATTCAGTCATCATCTTGGTGAGTTGATTACCAATTATGGTTTTCCACTGCCTTTACCACAAGCCATAACCTTGCGGGCTAGCCAACTCTTTTACTTTTTAGGATATGATGAGTTGAATACCATACAATTTTCGGCAAATTGTCAGCCTTCAACGGATTTGAGATATCTTTACCAAGAGCCATTTGCTCCTGGATTAGCGAGTCCTTTTGTGGTTTAGACATGGTGGACTGATAACTACAAAATTTTTTGAAATAAAGTGAAAAAAATTTAAAATTTTTGCCAAAAACGGGGGTACTAGAAGGTAAAATGTGATCAAATTTGCTAGAATTTCCCCCCACACTTAGAATTGAATATTGTCCTCAATATTCAAAGTCCCGGCTATTATGCCGACTTTTTGAACGTAAAAGGGCAACATTACAAGCTAAATGTGGAAACACCATTTTTCACTTTATTTTATTTATTATATATACATGGTAACACAGCAGGGGCACTCCCCCACACTTATGGTGAAAACCCCATATGCATGCTACTGTTTTTGTTTACCGAGTCGCTAGCTTGACTCGACCCCGAATTCATTTGTTCTTGGGGAAGCATGATGTGGAAGAGACAATCTCCATCAGACTTTCATTCAAGATGTTTGGACAAACATTGAAGCACGTGAAAGTTCCACACCGATGAGATATACTGAGAGACCCTGGCTTAAGATAGTATAAACTATAAGCAGTGATGCCGGGGTCAAAGATAATGTCTTCATTCCCGAAGGAGTGAAGAACAAGAGAAGTCACCCGGTAGGTGAAGAAAAGAAAGAAGATCATGATGATAATCATGATAAAATCTTCTTCCTCGAGAGCAGGCTCATTTGCCTGAATTTGGATTTCAAGGGTTAAGCTCGTTGTGTTTGAAAACATACCGGGTGGGAGGGTGGGGATTTGCAAATCCTCATGATTGAGTGCATCTCTCCCGGGCTATCATACTCCGGAGGAGTCATGATATGAGTGAGTTCACCGGAGAACTCCTCATGAAGAGAATCTTTCACATCATGTAAATCTGTGAACTCTTGTTCCATTATGGACTCGTCACTCTCCTCATCAAAGATTGGATTGTTAGAAATCATAGTGAATTCAGATTCGAATTCAAACAGAGGGTTGGTGAAAGTCGTATTGAATGTTTTGTGATAAAAGTGATTAACATTCTCTATTGGACTATTGGGATCAGAACTGAGTGAATGATCATGATAAAGGAGACTTTCAATCTCTCCCAGATCGGCTTCACAATCAAAGAGACCATCATAACTTCCAGAATGAAGTGGATTGATGTGAGTGAGTTCATCAGTGAAATCCTCAAGAAGAGGATCAGCATCAGAATGTGGAACTGATGCCTCAACATACTCAATATCTCCATGAAATGTACAATCATCATTAAAATCGGAGAAAGTCTCAAAATGATCTTTTGGACACTCAAGAGGGGAAGGTAAATCACACACATGATCAAAAGTCCCCTGTGACTCTCCTGGGATTGGGACAAGGTTCTCAACACTAGACTTTATGAATATGTCTGATTCCTTTTCAGGAACAGTGCTAAGATGCTCATCCCCCATATTCAGAGAGTGAGTGTGAACTTCGGGTGTGATATCAATAGACTGAGGGAGTTGAGAGGAGCTAGCATTCATGGATTGTACAAGTTTCAATTGATCTTCTACTAGTAATTTCTCCGTCACATTATTTTCTCCCTGATTTTCAATGGAAGGAATTACAACTGATAAATCTGATAAATCTTTTTGAATAATAACAACATTATCTTCATCATCATCACTGTCATCATCGTCATCATATAGAACAGCATAGCGAAGATTGGCACGTATTTTAGCTGCTCTTTGCTCAGCAAGTAAATCTTCCATGCTCATTTCGTTTCTACCATCTCGTTCTTCAGCAAGTAATTCTGCCATTGATTTCTCACGAGAATCTTGAAACGATGTAGTAGCCAACCCCTCCTTAAATTCTTTCAATGCTTCTAGAACCTTTAGACAAAGGTCTTGCTGAGTTTCAAGAGGAGTTGCTTGAATCAATTGGTACTGTGGAGGTTGGTCTTGAAATGAATAGTCATAATTGTTACAAGGAAATGGATTCCTTGTTTGACAATCAGAAGTGCAGTGAGGACCTCCACAGTATTCACAACAGTAAAACTGATGTGGCTGTGAGTCATATGTGCTTGAGTCATAATTGTTATTAAGAAACTGCTCATAGATAAGCGTGTTGCCCGATTGACAATTAGAACTGTAGTGTGGGCCACCACAATACTCACAACAGTTAAACTGTTGAGTCTGGTTTGGTGAGTTGTATGGATATTGGTCGTAACCAAAATTTTGACTATTATAACAATCAAAACCTTTGTGAGGACCTCCACAATACTCACAAGAAATGTTTGGTGTATTTTGATACGAAGCATCATTGTGATAATATGATTCTTGCTCGTATGAATGTGATGGGTAATTGGAAAAATTTGAAGAATCGTTGAATGAGTTCTGATTAGGATCATAAGCGAATGAATTCCTCAAACCACAAAACAAACAACTTCCGTATCGAATATCATTACCACATTGTTCACATGTACACCAACGACATGGCAAACCGAAAAGCGGCTCACCACAACCGACACAAGGGATAAAATCTGGAGGTGGGACAAGTGGTGTGCTCTGAGAGATAGGAATTTCCACCACTTCCGTTATGGTCTCGGGTTTTTGTTCTTGATAAACGTGAAGATTAGGCAATTCGTTCTTTTTAGTCACCGCTCTAAGCTCTGTACGTTTGCTTGACAAACTTATAACCGTAAATCGTGAAAGGTTAGGATCCATTCTTGACGATTTAGGAGCAATTATAAGCTTAGATTTCTGGACAACCGTAGGTTGGACGTAATTAGCACTCCCATCGTCAGAAGGAAGTATAGGGTCCTTTGTCACCCCGGTTTCTCGTTCCATTTCCCTCACCGGAGAGGGAATAGGAATCGATGGTCCATCATAATCAACACGACATCTCGACATTTTTGACAAGGCCTGAAGTTTTTCAATGTTGCTCTTAAAGGCCCTTTGTTCAAAGAAATCGTCATCGAGAGATGCCATTAGAATCAATTACAGGAGAAATGGAAGAAGTTAGAATCAAAAGGATAGAGGGTAAAGGGATGAAGAATCAAAAAGGGTAGGAGGGTAAAAGTGAATTTTTTTGGGTTTTTGAAAAACATTTTGTATAAACAAAATAAGAAGGAAAATATTTTTGGTAATCGATCAGTCAAACAAATGAACTTCACGATTATTTTTGGTTTTATGAAAATATACACAGAGATGGTAAATATACAATGAGTGAATATCCAAAGATCACTAATCTTCAAATCGTTTAGAATACGCGCATAACCTCCCCGGCAGCGGCGCCAAAATTAGATTGGCTCCAAACGGTCACCTAAATTGACCAATGTTATGGTCAACAAAGTCAAACAGCTCAGAATCAATCTTCGTGGAAGTATAGGGGTTTCCCCTGGTCGTTATGTCCCGACGAGGTGTGATGGTATAAAAACGGGTTTGTGATCGGGTGAATTTGGACAAAAAGGTAAGGAATTTGGTTTGTATGATTACACTAAGATATGAGGAATTAAAATAACTTATAAACACTATATTAACAATTACTGATAATCAGATACACTAAAAACGTGAACTAAGTCTAAAAACATGTACGTTTGATTTAAAGTTACGTTAACGTACGAAATAAAACGCGAGTTTTATAGAAATAAAATACTTACGGATATGAAAATTACATTTTACAATCCTAAAGATAAAAGAAAATTTTTAGAAAATTAAAATTAATTTTTACACTATTTATATAATTATTATTAATTAATTACTAATTTCCTAATTACTTTTAATTATTTAAATTATATTAAAATACAAATAATTATGAAATTAACTTAGAAAAATAAAATTAAAACTTGGAAAAATCTAAAATAATATAAAACTAATTTTCAAAAAGAAAATATATTTTTAAGACTTTTTAAATAATTATTACTAATTAATTACTATTATTTAATTATTTAAACTATTATTGATTTATTATAAATACTAAATAACCTAAGAAAAATCTGAAACTTTTTACAAAATTATTAAATAAATACAGGAACCTAAAAAAATTATAAAAACACTAAGTGCTTAAGGAAAATAAGCTAATAAGCAATAAGCTTCTTAAATAGAAGCTATCACTAAAATTAAATTAAGCTTTTTTGGAATTTTCTTTTACAAACCTATTAAGCTACTGAAATAAAGAGACTTTTGTGAAGGCAACTTGTCATAAGCTTAAAAATAAGCCCTGTGGGAGCTTATGATTACCACAGATGAGCTTTTGAGCTTATAAGTGGATATAAGCTACTAACAATGCCATAAGCTGAACACTAAAGTAAAAATAAGCTAAAAGACAATTAGACAAACCAAATTAAGCTAAAACAAAGGAAGAAGCTCACTCGAATAAGATAAAAAGCATGAAATAAGCAAATCTCACTCACCTGTCCAAACATGCCATAATAGCTTAATTGCAGGGCTTGATTTAGCTTATTAGATAAGCTCAGAGGCTCAAAATAAACTTAATTGTGAAAAGCTAAGTGTATGAGCTTCTGAAAAACCCAAAGATCTCAGCCAAATCTTCACAAACAAGCTAGCAAAGGGCTTATGAACTTGACAGATGGTAGGGATATAATGCATATCAACTCAAACTGTTTCAGCCATAAGCTCATGAAAAGCTTCCATAATAAGCTTTTAGGGGTACACAAAGCACATTCATGGGAAGCTAGCACTGTGGGCTATCCAACAATTTCCAAAAGCTGAGGCTGAGCTTAATGCATGAACAAGAATAGGATTGGAAAAGTGGCTTGTGAGCACAACTCCCTGGTGCAGGGCAGTTACAAGGTTAACTGTCCAACTTTGGACACAGAATCAAGGGTCCAATGGATCTCAAATTGCAATTTTCCCTTTGATGTTGATACACAAGCTACTAAAGTTTACAAAACAACAAATTTCATCTATTTCCAACTAGAATCAAACCCTACAGAGGCATTGGAAATCTGTCCCATTTTGACTGTTTGGAGATTTTTGACTTTTTAGATTTGTGCACAAGGTTGACTAAACTGAATTTTAAAAGATCCTAGATGAATGATTATGATGATCTAAGCTATAATGAGGCTAATCCTAACTGTATTACCAACTTTCAAACTAAAATGGATGATTATGCAGGATAAAGTTCCAATAGTTAAACAACCTAGAAGATTTAAAACTAATATTGACTTTGAAACAAAGGAAAACTGAATTTTATGATATATCTAACCTAACATGACCTGTAATGATGTGTCTAGACTAAAAGCAACAACAAGAGCATATTGGAACATGTAGGAACTGCCTAAACCAAACACTCCCTAATGTAAATGTTAGGAGTGAATTCCACAGTAACTAGCAGATTTAGGAGACAAATTGCCAAACCAATGATTAAACTAACTCACCTAACTATATTAAAGGCTAATGGAACAGTAAAATTCAACAATGAGCACCAGGAACATGTGAATCATTAGTTATGCTATTAGTGAAATCAAGAATTAGACCAACTCAAGCTTCCAATACACAAATAAATACAAATCACTCATTAAATATTATCAATGATTACTTAAGAACATAAATAAGCAAAATACAAACTAGTCTACAGTAAAATGCAAGAAACTTATAAAAATGGCTTACAATTGATTTAATGTAATTCCAAGGTACCAGGACAATGAACTCCTACTACACCTCCCTTGAGGCTTCTACAACCCTGAAAATCCAAAATGCCAAGTTCCATTGCTTCCTCTACCTTTCATGATGATTTTTTTTTTCTATTATTTATTTGTATTTTTTTGATATTTTTGGTTTTTCTTATCTAAAATGATTTTAATACTTCCTAAGTTATTAAAAACTTATAACTAAGCTACTGTGAGTCTATTGGAACAAGAATACACATATTTAACAAAGTTCAAGAAAAAGTGTCAATTTTTCTTGAAATTGCAAAATCTGGATTATAAAGAGATAATTTGAAATTGACTTTAAATAAAGATCATATTACATGATAGGAACTGAATACAAGTGTTTTTAACTAAAGAAAACAACTAAAAAATTAAAATTTCACTAGAACGTTTAAACTACACTAAAGCTACACTACTTTCTAACTGCCTCATCTCTGCCTTCTCTTCTTTCTTTTATATTCACCTTTTAGGGTTTTTTAGACCCACTTCAGCTTTCCCACCTCTAAAAATGGCCATTGGATTTCTAGAAGTCATCATGGCCGTTCTTTAATTTTTGGCGGGAAAATGAGAATGAGTACTTTGGCAGTTTTCTTGTTGGCAAGGGGTGTTATTTGGAGTTATATGGGGGAAAGGTAGTGAAAGGGTGAGGTGGAAGGAGGGAAGGGATAAGGCAGGGTCAAACCAGTGTTGACCGGTGTTGATATCAAAAGAGAAACGGGCCTGGAAGGGTTATGGGCTTAGGATTTGGATCAGGGGTGTTTGTTGGATTTTTATTTGAGTTAATTACCCAGATCGACCATTTTTTTCTTCATTCCCGCCATATAGACTGCTCGACTCATTTTTTCAGAAAAAAACAGATCGCCTCGCTCGACTCCACGACTCTGCCCCTTCCCTTTTTTCCCTCGACTTTCTTGCCCCACCAGTTAATCACACCATGGTAAAAACCTCCATAAGTATATAATATCCATCAGCAGAGTAGTCCTCGATTCCATCCATGGGTGAATTCAAACAAGAACTTCGTGATGATTTAATTGAAGCATCGTGATTATGATTCATTGGCCAAACACTTTAATTGTTGTATGGAATAACAGATTCAAGAAAAAGAAACAATTGAAGATGAAGAACCGGTAAGGTTTTTATGTGTTTTATTATAATTTCATTAGGGTTTTTCCAATTGTTTTATGAATTTTAATTATTTATGGAGTTTCTCCACAATTGTTTAATGAATTTTAATTATTTAGGTTAGGTTTTGTTTGAGATTGATAGTTAGGGAGAAGATTGGTTATGTGAAAGGGTCGAGTTGTGGGAGGTGTAGGGTTCAGTGTCGGGTTTCGGCGGTTCAGATTGCTGACTGTCTTTTGGAGTTCATGTGCTCAGTAACACAAAAAAGACTTTAGTTGTAGAAGAATTGAGTAATTATAAGTGAAAAGTTCTTCCGTATGCGTTATGACATGAAATAAGCACTTCGATATAAGCAGTTTGGTACCCGCATACTTTTATTCAGATAAGCACTTGAAAATAAGCAATCCCAAACACCGCCTCATAATTTTATATGGAACCTAATTTTTTCTTCTAGGGTTGATGGCTTATTATACTTTTTTGAAATGAGAGAGTTTGAATATTTAGGGGCTGCAAACTTTGATGCCACTTAATCAGAAAATGGATAAGTATGGTAATTATACCTTTTTGAAATGGCCGAGTTTGGTAATAATACTTTTCGAATGGACTAGTTCGGGAGCTATATAGTTTTAAAATGAACTAATTCAAAGTTATATTTTTTTTGAAATGGACTAGTTTGGTAATTTAGTGATAAGTCACTTCATTAGAAAAAAAATGTCATATGAGCAAGAAACTGGTCACATGGTGATCAGATTACCAAGTTAGCCTCTTTCGGGTCAGGACACTGGATATAGTTAGTGACTTAGTACCACAATTAACAACCAATCTAGATACACTGTGAATCTATATACCTTAGACCTCATAAGTATACTGATATTCTGCAGTTAGTAGCCACACAAAACTAAACCTTCGTGTCTGCTATGTTTGAACCCTATCTACTTATGGGTTCTGGTTCTGTTTTGGTACTGGATTTTGGAAATGCAATGCTATATTTGACTGCGTATGCTATGAGCTTTGGATGGTTAAGCTGGTGGTGGTTGGTGTTTACATGGATGGATAGTATGATTTTGGCAGCCTGTCAATCATGGATTTTATTGTTGCGAGTCATGAAGACTATGATACTCCTGCCTTTTTACACCAGTTTTGACTTCCCTGTGGCCCCCTCGAATCAGTTTATGCAGTGTGTGTGTATGTGTCTGTGCGTTGGATAGTATGATTTTGGCAGCCTGTCAATCATGGATTTTATTGTTGCGAGTCATGAAGACTATGATACTCCTCCCTTTTTACACCAGTTTTGACTTCCCTGTGGCCCCCTCGAATCAGTTTATGCAGTGTGTGTGTATGTGTCTGTGCGTTGGATAGTATGATTTTGGCAGCCTGTCAATCATGGATTTTATTGTTGCGAGTCATGAAGACTATGATACTCCTCCCTTTTTACACCAGTTTTGACTTCCCTGTGGCCCCCTCGAATCAGTTTATGCAGTGTGTGTGTATTTGTCTGTGCGTTGACAGCAAGGGAGTAAGTATGCCCAATACATCAAACAGTTGAAACTAATGAACATCAAAAAAATATACGTGGGAACATCAAAATTCAATTAGGTTAAATTCTGAACCTCTTCCCCAGTCATCTTGGATCTTTGGGCAGCACCTGTTGGTAAAGGTTCTTTCCGTGGATTCGCAAACCAGCAATACCTTGAAAAATAAAGTAGAATATATGAGAATCTTGTAGCGTGTACAGAAATAGTCCCGATCTTAAATATGTAGAAAGATCAAAACCTTAAACGAAAAACTGAAGGGCTTCCAAGTGCAGCATATACATCTGCTGCACTTAAAACAGAATCTTGAGTCCATTTTTGACAGCTCTCAAGATTTGAGCTCTGAGCATAGTAAGGCAGAAGCATCAGTTCTCCACATGCTATGCTACAGCTTCCCCATTTACGATTTATGTGTTCCAATACCAATGATATTTTCTTCCTAGAACTTAATGTGAGCTCCAAATGTGCGTTGTGATTATCCTGAAAAAGTATCAGATTTAGTATCACAAAAATATTAAATTCATATTCTTCTAGTGTATGTACCTACCATTTCCAATACCGATGTATGTACCTACCTTTGTTGGCATTTGAAGTTGTAATTCTTGTCGACAATGTCAGGTTAGAAATTTGTTGGTAACTATTTGCCATACCGAATATTGTTCCTCCTTCTCTTGTTTGCTTAATGTGATATAATTTGTTAGTATTCTGTCACTTCTTTATCTGAGGAATTGAAAAAGCTGAAATCACCTATGGGGAATGCTAATAAACTTGTCCCGTTTTCACATTACTTAGAAATATAAAAAGTTTTGAACTTTGCAGACTCGGTTTATGTTGCTGGGCCTCTAAGGTGAAGGTCAATGGATTGTCCCCATAACTTTGTCAGTGGGCACTTACAGTAACCGCAAAAATTTTCTACTAGAAACAAAAGTAGGAAAATTATATTTATCAGAGCTTAATCATTCTCATTACTCAAGCTCACAACCAAATGGAAATAAGAATCAAGAAGTTGCTGAAAAACCGTGGGTTAAAGTCAACGTTGGGCACACTGGATTTTATAGGGTGATGTATGATAGCGCACTCACAACTAGATTGAGGAAAGCCATAGAAGAGAAATGCTTGTCACTAGAAGATAGGTTTGGCATGCCTCGCTTCTTTTAGGAGCGTTAAAACTTTCGTGCAGAGTAAGCAAAATGGGTTCAGGTCAAAACCATGGTGTGCTGTAAAAATACTACAGTAACTTTTTTTGCATAACTATGGTGTGCGACCTTTTGTCCGAATGATTTAATCTACACTATATCTGAAATAATTTTGTTTATAGGTATACTGGATGATACTTATGCTCTCTGTGAGGCCAGTGAAGAGTCGATATATATGTATGGAATTTCATCTTTACATATATGCATCATAGCAGTCTTGAAAAGACTCAGTTTTTTAATCGTTGTTCTGGAAATTAGGCCTGGAACCAGTATCCAGGGAAAGCCATTTAAATACAATGTTGAGGGAAGAAATTTTTATGGCTTTGGCTAATTTTGACCATAAAGAAACTCATGAAGAACTGAAGAAGCGATTTCAGACATACTTACATGATAAAAATACAGCAGTGTTTCCCGTTGATATCAGAAAGGTGAACATCAACTCTCATAACTACCCGTGTATCATGAAAGTCCTCGTCATTCTGAAATGTGAATACCAACTCATAGAAGCTTTTTTGTTCCCTTCAGGCTGCTTACATTTCTATAATGAAAACTTCAAGTTTTCTTGACAGAAGTGAGGTCGATTCCCTACTAAAGCTATATAGAGAAACCGATGCAGTTCAAGAGAGAACAAGAATTTTGTGAAAGCATTTTTGGTATGTGTCGAAACGGCCTGTTTAAATGGGTAGAAATCACCGATAAAATTTGACCATTTTCAATTGTATTTGGGCTTCTTAACCTGAGTTTTTTTGCTGATTTGGCTTACTTATCCTTCCTCAGCTTATATAGCTTCTTCTCCGGGCCCAGAATTAGTGAAAGAGGTTCTGAATGTGAATAATGAGAAGGCTATTGTTACGGAGCCCCATCACATTTGGCCATCACTTACGGGTGATCAATGGATGAAGGTTGAAGTTGCTTTAAAAGATCTTATATTGTCTGATTATGTAAAGAAGAAGAATGTTAACACCTCAGCACTGACACAGTCCGAGATAGTAAGCTTATATTAGCAAGCAATAGCAATAGAAATAGTTGTCAACCAAAAGAAATTTGGTGGTGACACTCCCTATAGGTTCAACATTAGACACTCCAGCGTATTATATGTGTTTGTGCTTGTACAGTTTTATGTATTTAGTGTTTTTCTTTTTTGGCAGTGTGATGTTTGGACTCGATATATGTGGCACACAGACAAAGAAACTTCATAGATACAGTTAGAAGGCCGGGCCTTGATATTTCCATCTTGTTTGAGTGTAAGTATTTAAGCATTGCCCTACCAACATAACCATGCAGTCCTGAGTATGCCCGCTAATATTGAATTTGTACTATTAGTCCCTAAGTTGCATTATGGAGCATGTAGTCGAATGACGATACTGTCGTATATGTAATCTTTTGTTTAGGGGCCGCCAAAGTCTTTCGATGTTTTGTAAACAGCCTATACTATCTTTATTTTTTATAACATTGATATAGAAGATTGATGACATGGAAATACTGATGTGGGCATGGAAATACTGATGTGGACATGGAAATACTGATGTGGGCTGAAAACCTATAGGTTAGCATAAATTAAAGCTATTAATTCTATTTAAACATATGAAAATTGACAAACAGGTATCGAAATGTCATGTAATTTTTTTTCCTTAAATAATGTAATTCCTCTTGCCGCCAAAGTCTTTCGATGTTTTGTAAACAGCCTATACTATCTTTATTTTTTATAACATTGGCTTCTTGTTTACATATCTCTATGATGTTAAATGATGCTATATTGTTATGATGACTTTATTAATCAAAGTAGCAGAATATGCAGTTTAAAATTTTGGCATCTAACTATCTACGTATTATCATCTGATAGTGCATCCATGTTCTGTTTTATGTGGGTTTACGAACCTTTTTAGACTCTGTTAGGAATTTTTTTCTGGCATCTAACTATCTACGTATTATCATATGATAGTGCATCCATGTTTTCTTTTATGTGGGTGTACGAACCTTTTTAGGGGTGTTTGTTTAAGCTTATTTATCCTCCTTATGGGCTTATGTAACTTTTAAAAGTTAATAATCTTAATTGTTTTGAGATTATGAACTAATCAACTTGAGTATATGGCTTATTTAAGTTCATAAGCCCAAGTAGATAAGCTTATAAGCCCAAAAAATTGTGCTTGTTAGCTTTTTTTAAAAGTTCAAATAAGCTTACAAACACTTACTTTTCCAGTGCTTGATGGGGTACTGGTTGTATAATCATGGTTGAAAGCACTATGAGACTTAGATGCAAGCTATAACTTTGTATCTACATGGTAAAGCCTTAAGCGTGTTTGGTCAATTGACTCTGTTCAGACTTTAATTTGCTTGAGGGTTGAGATCATATAATCTTCCAGTGCTCATACTATTCAGGCTTAAAGCTAGAGCAAAATAAAATGACTTTTCTGTACCGTTTACTTCATTTGATGAGAGTACCTTCTTGTAAGTTTGCCATCATACTAATTTTTGAAACAATGTAATGGAGGGTGAAGGAAGAGGTATGCACTGTTGTATTCTTTAGCAACAGGATATACTGATATTTAGATGTGCATAAGAGTGGTTTTACCCAAAAAATATCCTCCACCTTTTATTAAGTGTATTTTTATGACCGGGTTCACCTTTCTTTGTGGTTAGATCACATAACAGGTATGGTACCATCGTTTGCTGAATGTCATAAATCCATAGTCACCTTGCAGGAAAATATGTTTTAAATTATGCTCACTATTGCTGGCGTTGATTGATTGTCTTTCAACTGTAAGGTTATGGAGCAAGTTGAAATCGAGTACGGTCCCTGAAAAGCAGAAGTACATGGTGACTTAGAGGACGAGTTCAGAAAAGTGATTGAGAAATTCACATTTAGGGAAACTGCTGCTTCTTAGGTAAGTAGCATTTCCTATCCTCTTTTTCTATTTTGAAGATCTTATTGAATATTTTCATCTTTGTCTGAGCTCATTCTTTGAACTTTAGAATTACTTCATCCAGGAGAACGATAAAAAAGAAGAAAGTGCTGTCAATACAATATCAAACAAGAAAGCTAGTTCCGATTCGGAAGAAGAAGAACAAGATGACCAGAAATAGAAGATGGTATTTCAAATAAAAAGAAAAAGGTAAGGTTTTGTAGTGTTTGCGGTGAACTTGCAGTCATTATTTTTTTTTCATGTTTAGTTTTTACTCATTTTCTTCTTTGGGATCATTATATTTTAACAGCTTCAACGCCAGATGAAGATTGCTAAACTTAAGCAGATTAGCTCAAGGCCACGCCATATGTGGTTGAGGTGATTTCTTTAATGGTTATTCACTTATTTGTGTCAGCTTATGTTCTGAGTGTTTATGCGTAGTTTGGTCGACCTTCATTTTTTTGTATTTAAATTACGCTTACTTGCATATGAGTGCACAGTGTTGGAAAGAGTTCTTGATCTCGTTCAAATTTGTTACTCTCTAGGAGCAGAGCAATAGACTCGCATGTCCGTAAGTCTGGTAAATAACTAAATGATAAAGGATAGATATAAACAAGTTTAAATCTTGTCTATCTGCTTGTTATGCACCCCAACTTGCTTACTTAGGTAAATCAGCCTTTTGTCTACTCTTACAGTTAGTCCGTTGGCCATTAATCTTACGTTTCTTAAAGGAGTGCAGAGAGAACTTTTACACCGGGAACATTGTAGAGTATGAACATTAATTGAGGAGGGTTTATAATGATTAATTGCATTTTAGACACTTTAGGTACCTCATAGGAGGAATCTTAGATGAGACTTGTATAAAGAGGATACTAGGAGAGGTGGAGATAGACTTAGATTGACATGCTGTGAAGAAGTGAAGGTAGACTTAAAGTGAATAGTGTACTGGATAGATCAACCTTTGATAGGACTGTGAAGCATGATATTTGTGTTCCAAAACCATACAGCTCTTTGCTGTTTATGATGGTTTCATTTTTGTTTTAGCCTTACTGGTTCAGGATATAATGCTTCCTGTTCCATGTCTGTAAAAGCTGTATATAGTTTGATATATCTCACCTGCTTATAGCCTTATATGTTATCTTGTCGTTGCAGATAATCCTTTCTAAAGAGAAGGAAATTCAAAAGCTTAAAACCCTTGTACAGAGTCTTGAAGAACAGTTGCTCGTCTGCAGGGGCAAAGACGAGTTTGTGAATGACAAAATTGCAGGATCTGTGACAGAACTAATAAATGAACTGAATCATCAACAAATTATGGAGTAATCACGATTGCTTTCTTTGTGTAAGTAATATTGACTATTTAAGCTCAACTTAGCTTCACTCAAATGAATTGTTTGATTTGTAAGTTTATCTTTATTTAACACTATTAATGGAGCATCTCATAATAGCAGTCATGTGAGTTTTACGTAGTGCCAAAATGATCAACAACACCTAAACATAGTGTGTTTCATTTTTGTAACTTATTTAGATGTACTGGTTCTGATGCATATTGGCATGCGGTCTATGGCCATAAGACACCTAATTTCGAATAAAGACTACTGTGGTAAGCCATGGTAAACCCTGAACACAAGTTTTCTATTTCTTTTCATCTTTACGTCTATAGCAGTCTTGATTCATGGATTGGTGATTAGAGTTGTGGCGTTATTAGTAGGATTTGGTGTGTTTCTAAGAGTAAACCCATCGATACTCGGACTAACCGTCTTAGGATGGGGCAATTCCATGTGCCAAAAGGAATTTAGTATGTGAACAAAAAGCTACCATTGAGGTGTGTGTTACTATAACAGTGAAAAACTATATTATTTGAATTTGTAGGAGAGTTTAAGAACGTTGATGCTGGTTTCACATGCTGGTTTTACTGCTTTCCTATAGAGATATGCTTATTCATAGTATACAAACTTATTTAGAGATATGCTTTCTCTATTGCAAGTACCGGTTACAGTTAGGAAATGGTAATTTCAAGCCACTTATCTATAAATGGGTCAATTTGGGATAAGTTTAATCTCTAACGGATCAAATGGCTAAACTTGAAAACTGCTTAAAAAGGAAAATGGTTGAAAGCCACCTAAAAGTTAGTCTTGGAATAACATAATCTTTGTAATCACATTTGCCACACTGTTTTAACACGTGTTTTCGTGTCATCCTGAACCGTGCAAAGAGTTTGACCCGTTTACTATTAAAGGGGTTATATCAGGTTGTGATTTTATCTCAAACAGATATAATGGGTTAAAGTAAAGATTAGCTGAAAGAGAAAGATGTCATATGGGCGGAATGGGTCAAACGAGTTGAGAAAATCACCCAAAGTCTATTTAATACATACAACCTTTGAATTTGTTATGCTAAAACTTAAAAGTTCAAATTATAAGTGTAATAATATTGTTTTTGTGAACACAAGTTACAAATTACTTTAATTTTTTATCATTATTTAAGAAAAATTGGTCTAAAAAATCTTTTCATGTCAACCCTTATGAAGATATGCTCGGACATATTTGACCCATTTCCAGTAGTATATTTTTCCAGGTGTAGCAAGTTGGAGATACATGTATATCGTGGGGTATCGAATATGGATGTGTAACCTGAGGATGACATGTTTTTTTAGTGTTTGAGTCATAACAACCACCCCTACGTGTATCGTGAAAAATATTCGGATATTGATCGGCTTGGTTTGACATGGTTTACGCGTTACTGTTTCCCGGAAGAGTTAATATCTCTATTAGCTAAACCCTTTCTTATTCTTACCTTGCCTTTGGACTCGTATTTTGTTCGTACACAATCAACGGAGGCATCTTGCAATGTCTTCAATAGCATGCTCTTACTTTGTCTTTCCCTTAATAAGTCATCAAATTTGGTGCTTTTTGATCCCCAGTTTTGGTTCGGTAGCTGTTCAATGATAGCATGAGATCCTCGCTTCGGTAAGTTACAAGGATGAATGCAAATAGCAAGGCGCTGTGCTGTGTGAAGTGAGACTGGCTGCCCTAAGCCATTGCTCTATACTTCTATTGTATGGGTTAATTAAAACCTTCTTTTGTGTCGGCTCAAGGTGTTGTTTAGGACTAGGCTGTTTAGGAAACTAGAATTCCTTTAGTTTAGTAAGATAGCTCATGAGTGAGCTTTCAAACCCGTTCCTTATTTCATTAAGGGTCGGGAGGGGGGGGGGGGGGGTGTTACACCATTTCAACCCCATGTATTCTGAGTCAAAAAATTGAGCACCTTGAAACTTCCATGTATTTTTCGGCTATTAATGACTTATGATATTAAGCATATTCAGGGGTAATTGGACCAATATTCTAATTTGAAAAGTGAGTTCTGGAAATGTTAAATAATGTTTTTTTTTGCTTCTTTCACAAAGCATATTAACTCATATATTATGCACTGGAAATGTATTATTCATAGATTTGGTGAATTTCTTGTTTTTCATGATAATAATTGTATCAAGAGACGTGAGGAAATTAAATGTTTTGGCTTTCAGGTAACTTTTCCATATGATCAGCACCCGGACAGGTTGACTCATGAATTTGACAATGAACGCAAAAAGAGGCGTGATACATGACAGAAATGCCAAGATACTAAAAATAAACAAGATTTACGTAAGGAGCATGATTCCAATAGTTTAGAGAATAAGGAAAAGAAAACTTCTGAATCTCGCCATGAAGAATTAAAGCTGAAAAGAAAACGTTCTAGGAGTAGAGAACCTGAGAGAGACAAAAGTAGAAGGTTGAATTCTCCATATCACCAAGGGAACACAAACAATGAGTGCATGAAGATCCATCGCCGCATGCTTCAGAAGATAGGGTTGGAAGAATGGCTCGAGTATGAAGTCTAAGAGACATGATACATCTGGAAGTTCGCTATTCACCAAGGAAGCGAGGCTGCTGTTAGGACCATCTGTTACCAGTGCGGTTGCCCTCACTCCATTCCGTTAATGGTGAATGCCTCTGTTGTCAGCTTCTGATGCTGATATAATCGACCTTCTGGTTTCAATCTTGGTCAGGGCCCGAGTCCATGTATCAGTTGTATTGTAAGTATCTGATTGCTAATTTTATAGACATATTTTGCATGCTTATCACGGTTTCATTGCAGGTGAAAGGCCTAAAAGGCTGTTGTGGATCTTTTACTTGCATCAGCCGCCTAAAAGACTATGTTGATGTGCACTTATGTTTTATTCGCGGGTACTTTTTTCATACTTATTCGTTGAAGAACTTGAAGTTTGGGAAATTTTTAGCTGAATGATAGGTTTCTAGTCTCATGAATTCCATAGCAACTCCTATATTGAATTAATAGGCATCAATTTTTCAGATGAATATTGTATTTGTTAGCCCTTCCATCTCAGTTTACCCACAACAACTGGTACCGCTCAATTCATGATATATGTAAAGGTCATATATGTTTCAGGTCATATGTAAAGGTGTTATTAGCTTAAACATTTATAATGGATGAACTAGGATCATGATTGGTCAGCTTGTAAGGAAATGGCGTTATTAGGAAATAGTATTATTAAGTAGGATCATGATACGTCAGGGGTAATTAGCTTAAACATTTTTATGTGTCTATTTTTCAGATACTATAAACCATTTGAGCTTTAAGTAGTAAGGTAATGGGTATCATTTGGAAGAAAAAGTGAATTTTCGGTCGACAAGGGAGACTTGCTAGAGAAGGACCACAAGGGCATCAGACTCACATATCCACAATGGTGAGTATTTTATAATCTAGATTTTGCATGCCTCATGTGTTCATGTTTTAAAGATTGTGTTTGTGATTGTTTGGTTTAGTTAAATTTGTGTATTTGATACTGTGGTAAAAATCTGTCCATTTGTTCATTAGTAGATGGGTACACCGCTAAACAAAACACCAATTAAACACATGTAAGTAGCTTGCGGTGTTTAGAAGAAGAAAAAAAACACTCCATGCCTGTTGTAAAGTGAAATAAGCGGACGTTGGTACATGTAAATATTGATATAAAGTTTTGAATAAGCACAAGATTTACTTATTCAAAACAGCTTATGTGAAAACTTACATATGCTCCTTTTTTTTATTGTTTATTTTTGTCATGTGGGTATGGTTTTCTAATTTGGTTAAAACTTTGATTTTTATTGTAAATCAACGGCATATACAATGCTTTGTTAAAAAAATGCCTCGTTGTGTGATTATTTAGATGATGGATCGCCGGATCTTCCTGGTCAAGTATGTGCAGATAATAAGTTCATATTTTCAAACCTAGATTGCTCATTGAATGAGTTTTGATGTAAACCAATTAATTAGGAATACATTGTACTAGTACTTATAGATGGTGGTTGTATTATGGGCTTATGTGATATTGGAATTTAGAGTATTCGGATTCCAATCAGGAAAATTGATATGTGTGGTTGTTATCACTTATCAGTATCAGTTAATGAGGGTATGTTGTCAGAACTTGAATATATTCTTTCTACTACTTGCATTCACATAGTTAGCACTTAGCAGTGACAATTTTGACCCATTTATTTCTTTATGGGTCAATTTGAGTTGTGTTCCATCTGTCTAATGGAAAAGCAAAAATTTGAATACACAAAAAGTTTTAAGCACGTTTAAGACAACGACACAACAAGCTAATCTCAATTCACTCTGCAACACGCGGGTTGAAATCCTCGTTCACTTTGTTGTTTCATATTTGAATATATTTATCATACTTGTTAATAATGATGATTTGTGAACTTAAATAGCATAGCATTATCAATTAAAAAACTTTATATGACAGTTTTTGTTACTTGATATAAGGGGTAGTGTACACTTCATTATAGTCAAGAAAAAAAAATGAAAGTTGATCTAAGTCGCACAAATTTTTAGCCTTGAGTTGAGCAAAAGTATTCAAGATATAAGATGCAATGTACACGTTATTTTATCCTAGAAAAAAAAATGAAAGTGACCTTAAATCGCACAAATTTTTAGCCTTATTATTCAAAATTATAAGGGATAGTGTACACTTTATATTAGTCGAGCAAAAAAATGAAAGTGGACTTAAGTCGCACAAATTTTTAGCCTTGAGTTGAGCGAAATTATTCAAAAATAAGTCGCATAAATTTTTAGCTTTCAGTTGAGCAAATTATTCAAAATTATAAGGGATAGTGTACACTTTATATTATTCGAGCAAAAAAAATAAAAGTCGCCCTAAGTTATAAAGGGTAATGTACACTTTATTTTAGTATACCAAAAAACATAAAGTGGTGCTAAGTCGCACAAATTTTAGCCTTCGGAAGTTATAAAGGGTAATGTACACTTTATTTTAGTAGACCAAAAAACATAAAGTGGTGCTAAGTCGCACAAATTTTTAGCCTTAGGTCGAGCCAGGGGCGGACCTGCTCTTTAGTTTTGGGGGGGCAGTGCCCTCCACGACTCGCCGAAAAAGTTCATATTTTAGTGTAAAAAAAATTTTTTTAGGACCATTTTATTAAAGTGCACCCCTCCAGAAAATCAAATTGCCCCCCACCTTGAAGCCAAAAATATAAAAACCTTAGTTTTTAGTGTTAAAAAAAAAAAATTATGACCTTTTTATTAAAGTTTATCATGAATTTTATTAAAAAAAAATTTTTTTGCCCCCCGCCTTGGAAAATCCTGGGTCCGCCACTGGGTCGAGCAAAACTATTTGGAGTCAAGTTTTCTAGAATATTATTTGTGTGCTATCCACAAACTCTATCTTTTCATTAGTTAATTTTATCGTTGGTTTCGTAGTTTGCTAACGTATTTAGGATGTCCTGTATTCCCATCTATTGCTAATTTGTGTGAGCAGAGTGCTTGAACCTCTTGCTCATGGACTTCATTGATCGTAATGTATACATTGTATTATTAGCCCCCATAACAGACATTTTATGTAACACCCTAAGTCGAAAAATGGCCATCTAAAAAATAAAGGTACCTAAATTCATAAATAGCGTAAGTCGCAATTCATAAAGTATGTCCAGTTAAAACAACCGATTACAAACAAAGTACTAACTGGTGTTTACCAAATTCATTATTCTTCCAAATTAAACAAGTTAACAAGTTAAAATCTGAAAGTTTTTATATAATTCTTCGGTTTACTACCCAAGCCTCACCAAGTGTCCTACCACTGTTCTCAAGTTCCTGCAGAATACACGTCGACAAAGACAACAAACAAGTGTCAGCAACAAAACTATAGCTGAGCAAGATAAATGGGTTAATAATATCAATATAGGGAAAAAAAATTATAATACTATACTCATATTAGAAGAAAGCTTGTTGTCTTTTATCTACAATGTCATATCAATAAGTACATTTCCTAAAATAGAAATTGACTGAAAACTAACTGAAAGTACATTCCCGAAAATAGAACTGAGTGAAAGTACATTCCTTTATATGCAATTTTCCCTATTAAGGAAATGAAACTTACCCAGTAGACATGTATTCAGGTTAGGTACGTTCTTGTATAATCTAAAGAACAATACGTAATTTCCAGAGGAGACAGCAGCACGAATTGCAAGAGCATGTTTTACTGCTGCATCTTTTCGTGTTTTGACTGATAGTCTAAATATGCAATAGAAGTTCACTTAAAAGCTAATCCAGTTGACGAAATAAATATATATCTTGGCTGATATATAAATGAAATCAATATTGTTATATAATGTTACAAACCTTGACATTGCCGACAAGAGATCTCTGTTGTTATTAGAGTGCAAGATAACACAAAGTAAATTGTAAGTAGAAAACTCCATATGGCATCCCTTGATTCCTTCAGCTTAAAGGGTCTGTAATTGTGACTGGCACTGAAAAATGAACTTATTTGTATCGACAATAAAGTTCAAAGTAAGAGCCCAAACATGTTAAATTAGAAACTGCAAGCTGGGTGTGTTTGTCAGGTAACTGGTCAAATCATGTTCGAGTTACAGAGATCCTTTATTAGTGCAGGCTGAGTTTACCCACAGAACTGTCTATCATTTTACATTATAAATAATAAATACCTTAGTTATGATCAAAAAACAATATTATTGCAATAACAATCTTATTGGGGCCTACAACTTCTCCAAGTCGACTAGCATCCCTTTCCACTGCGCATTTATCGAACAAAGAAGACGACTATAGGATCGAATTCGCTTTCCATGGTGAACTTAATCTCTATATAGAAAACTTTAAGAGTTTGCGCGTTTAAAGACTTTCAACCAATTTGGCATGTGTCACTTCAGTTAAACTATCTAATTATCAATTTGTGACTAAATATCAAAATACATTAGCAAACTACTGAGTAGATACATTCTTATTTTTGTGAGCACGCTGTAATAGACTTCTTTCATTATGACTATTGAATTTTGAACGGCAACTCAGCCCCCCCACCTGCTCTACACTTTTGTCCCAGATGGGGACTTGACCCTTGAACCCTCAACCAAGCACCTTAAATTATAGATTTTAGGATACCACGAGGCAAAATTTACATGACAAGAATTTGAGTGATTGCTTATAACGGGTATAGACCACTTAAAATAGATACAAGTTGGCTTGATATGGGAAAATGGGAACTCTGGACTTCCATTTATGGCTCTAACATCCCTTACAAACCTAAGACTGAAGCAGTAATAAACAAACAGAATTAAGTTTTAAGGTTCATAATGGATGATCAAAACAAAATAACTGAAGTAATTCCTACTACATTAGAGACAAACCTGGTTATGCTCAGACAAGTCGCCCACTTCTATTGCTAATCGTGCATGAGTTTCATAGACCTGAATAATAAACATGGAGAAGAAATGGTTTCATAAATCATAATGAGCAAAATATGTTTGTTAACTAACAGACAACGGCAGTAAGCCTTTGAGGCAAGATAATTTGATGATTAAAGGGAAGACACAATGTATACCTTGGCGGTCAACTTATTCGGTATCCTTTGTACCGTAAGATCATGCCCGAATAGATTTTAGCTGGTCACATTTATAGAGGTAGTTCTTCTGAGAATTTTGAACCATAAGCAAAGCTTTTTCTAACACTTCTTCTGGTCTTACCTGAAAAATATGGTAAAATAAACTTTAGGATGCATGTGCCAACTAGCCACCTACTTATTTAGAGGCCGTTATGATGTGTGATCTGAAATTGATCATTGCGGCTTTAAGGGAGAATAATCATTTTTTACTCTTCGGATAGAATATTCATATTATAATTATCAGAGTATCTAAAGGTCAAATAATCAGTTTCATACCATCTGCAACAAAACCAAATAAGTAACCCAAGATGATAACTAGACCACTGGAAATAGATATCTCCCATGGAACCTACCACATGCCACAGGCATTCAAAATTACCAAAGGAACCATTCAAATATTGGAACATTCATTTGTAGACCTGAGACTTGCAGCAGACATTAATACTAATGTCAATGTTCCACTAACACTTATACAAAGATATTTAGATCCAATGTTGCCATCCCATTTACATATACGGCGAAACTAACTCATTGACTTAAATCACTTGTGCCCACACAAATTGACTTATTGCTACTGATGTAAAATTGGGACCAGGCCCACACAGGAAAATAATTCCCAAATGAACATGGCCTATACAAATCTCACACCAACCAATAGGAAGCATAACAATTCACCCATCCTATGCTAGGTTCATTCTATGCCCATCAGACTTACTAATTAACCGTCGTACATTGACATTAGCTCCTTCTTAAGCCATACGACTAGCTTCATCATATTCACAAACACAGACACATAAACAAACAGGGTGAACTTCTGCAACTTATCAATTAATCGACTAATTTGGCTTTACATCAACACTGCATTAGTTTCATAAATTGAATTAAATATCATTGTCTCACTGTCAAGTCACGAAACTACAACACCTTTTGGCATGGTCTTGGTTCTTTGCTTTAAACTATTTACAGTCTAGAAAAGAGGAGATTATAAACTTTTCACAAGCAAAATAGACACATGTTTAAAGTTTAAAAGTACATATTCCTACAAAGAAAATTATCAATCTCAGTTAAAAAAAGTGTAACTGATATGGTTTTTTGATTAATCATGTATGTGACAAGAGAATCACAAGTCAGAATGATGTTTGTATCTACTATTCTACTATGCCTAATTCTAGAAGTACACTATCTCGGACTGCATCTACTTTTTTAATGAAAGGGATTAGATGTGTATTATTGTAGATTTTTGACAAACCAAAACACACTCTCTTTTACATCTTTCTTAACTTTCTTTTAGTACAAATTTTAGAGCTACATATTTGGCATTAATGCATTATTCCTCATTGCAAACACATAGAGTCCACCATTAAGTGTCACATAATATAAAGTTACCTGATCAAGCCTCCAACATTGAGTATCACACTCTCTTTTCTCCCTATTTGTGAGAGCAAAAATGTTTTCCAGCCATGTCATTAAGGAGCATGACACACTGCATTCCAAGAACAAGAAACATGAGATAATATCATACAGTAAGGTTTAGACAGATTTGAGAAAACTGTAATAATAAAAGTAATAGCCACCATTTGTTATATATGTTTATTAACAAGTGTCTGCACCGGTGAGTATTTAAAAATAATAATGCAAAAGATAACAGTTAAAAGACAAGCAAAAGATAAAATAAGTACTATTACCTGAAACCATGTTTAAATGTTAGACAGATGCTTCAAGTAACCATCTTTCAAAACAAATAAAAAATATCCATTTGGCCTTACGTTTCCAAATTGAATTAAATCTTAAAGATCAATAGAAGTGGCAATTTCGACCCATATGCTTAGGAGTGGATTATTTTCTGTTATCTTTATCTCAAGTGGGTAAAATGGCTCACGTACCTAAAATTTAGCAAAAAGGAAATTTGACGTACTGCTCAATAGCAAAATCAAATTTTAATCCATACAACTTATTAAAATATTTTTATGCCAAAATTTGTCTAATTGTTTTTATAAAGATGCAAAAGTGTCTACAGATCAAACAGGTCCAATACAGCCCCTTTTGACCCATAATTAGATCAACATGTTTAAGTTTTAAACCCCAATCCATTTTCACCAACTACTCAGTGCGTTGGCCCATCTAGTAATCTGATTCAGGGTACACATGTAACTAATACTTGAAAGTATAAGTTCTGTCAAAAAGAAAAGAAAACAGAAAACTGGCATTTACTAAGAAACATACTAAAACTTTCCAGATTTATGTGGCAGTAACAATTTGCATAAAAATACAAGTTGTATTTTCCATGGAAGTATAAACTAAAATACAATTGAAAAAAGAAACTAAGACTCGTGTATCAATGACAGGATTACTTACAGAAGCGGGGTTCATACAGCTACCAATTAAATCTGATCTGAGTATATGAAGCGCTAGCTTTGAGACACTACTAATCGGGTCTTCCTGAAAAAAATTCCAGGTATTTTTGTAGAAAGCACGTGTGAAATAAGCACAATTGTGAATGTCAATAACCCTTCTGTCAATGCACCTTGATAAAGACTAACTGCCAATCATGGCCCGCGGCCTATTACAGGAAAGGTAAGAAGGATTAGCCGTACCCCCATTATTGATCAAAACACCTAACATTCACAAAGAAATAACGACAATGATTAGATAATCGGCTGTAAGAAGATGGGGTGCAGAAAATGTTGGAACGTGCCTCTGCTGTTACAATTCTAACGTTTAAGTGTTTGGTAAAGCTGACTATTAAAATAAACAAGCAAAAGTAAAATACAACCGTCAACGCTATACAACCCGTGCAACAGTTTCTTCTAACTAAGTGAACCCAGAGACATATATTTCCACACACAGTTAACACCCTCCTTAAAATGTTCCATTTAAAAGATCGTTTAAGTTGTGTTACGTGCACACAATTATTCTGTTGCCCCTTGTCAAATATTAGCCACCACCTACATGCTGCAGCACGTGACTTTGATTATAAAGACATCATTATGTTGATTAATCATGAGTACTGATATTCCTAAATATTCAAATGATATATAGTCAATTGTGTGTCACAATAAATTCTTGATTCCATATACATTATTAAAATCATCAAAGTAATAAAAGCCATTTTCGCTGTCAAATCTGGTAAAAGAGCATTCCGAAGACTGGATAGTACCCATGTTTTAACCCGTTAAACATTACTGAATTGGCTTTTAGATCTCCGACAGATGCCTATGTTGACGTCTACTCAAGAAATCAATGTAAGTTCTTATAACTGATACATTTTCATACCATAATGCTCTTCAAAGGGACCCATGAATTTTTTGAAATTTATGAAGAAGCATAAATAAATTCTCAATTGACGGTAGCTAAATTCACTAAATTACTAAGATATTTGTTGACGAGACAAGCCTCAATATTTTGGTCCTAACAGCATTTGTCTATATTCAAGCTAAGTCCATTCTCTGTACAACAGTTTAGGTCGTAATAGCCGATAGAAGCCCACATTTACATAAAATAACACACGGCTCTGGCTGCAAGATTGTACTCTAATTTTCTAGTTTACCAGCACTGCATAAGTTACTTTTAACAATAATTGAAATTTACAGATGATATTTCGACAAACTGACTCAAACTGAAACTACTACAGGTGAGCTTAACTTAATTTCAAATATAAATCAATATTATATCATACAGAAACAGAAGCTTAAATGGTCATCACCGCCATTTGGACTTGTCCACTCAGAAAAACTATTAAATAATTCGCCTTCTTTCGGAACCAAATCTATATATCATTCAACACTAAAATCATTGTGTCATTTAAATCACTATCATAAATCAGCCTCATTTGTTTCATAAATGAGACTACCTACCAAAGTAAAAAAAAGCACGTTTCAATTGTATACCTTGGCAATTTGCTTGACATTTATTACGTATTTTGCATCTTCCATATTTGGGTTGATAATCTTTGTGCATCTAGCCATCTAGCCACCTGCTTGCAAGAACGACACCACATTCGTGATCAGGAAGAGAAAGAATAAAAAGGTATGTGTTTTTTCAACAATTAACATATAATTTGAACCTGAAGAGGTTGCTCCTCTTGCATCATTTGTTTATCGGAAAAAAGATCCCGCTGACTAGGTACAGCTAAAACCTATTATGGTTTAGGAGGAAATAGATGGTTAGGAACAAAAAGTTCATAATTCTTATAAGTAGGATGTCTTGACTAAGTGAACATACCGCATAAATCATTGATCCATTTGGCCATGTCTTTGACTTCCTTTTCGGCTTTCTTAATGCTGGTTGAATAAGGCCCCAATCCCTGCAAAAATTATGTACACCGTAAGTTCATCTTAGTCCTTACTACAAAAGTAGATAATCAACTCTAAACACAATGTCAAAACGCAATGAATGAGATACGGTTTGGACTTGCTTCTACTGTAACAAAAGACAAAAACTCTCAAGTGTCTGGCATAAGTACTGCTTTTTTGAAGATTTGGAAGTTAAGGTAATCAGAATATAACTATATAAGCAGTTTGAAAGTTAAGATAATCAAACAAAAGAGGTTTGAAGTTTTAATAGGTAACTTCCAAATTACTGAGTGGTGTTTGGAAATGCTTATTGTTGCTTATTTTCTAAACGACAAAATACAAAAAAGAAACGAGAAAATAAATAAGCGGTTTCAACAATTTCAAGCAACAACACATTTCATTTTCCAATAAACACATTCCAATAAACAGAAAGCCCTCATTTCAAGCAACAACACATTTCATTTTCCAATTTTCCTACAATTAGACCACAAAACATACACAAAATTTATTTAAAAAAAATCCATTTACCTTGTTATAACCACAGATGGAGAACGACAGCAGGTGGTGGTGGTCGGGAACGGCAGCAGCACCGCCGGTGGTGGAGCAACAGCGGCGGGTACTACACAAGCACAAAATACACCAAAAATTACCAAAAATCCTTTTACCTTGTTATAACTACCCAAAAAATAACAATAATTAAATTTAAAATATATATATATATATATATATATATATATATATATATATATATATATATATATATATATATATATATATATATATATATATATATATATATATATATATATGATGGGGTTATTATAAAAAGAATACACCTGAATATACAAGCCAATAAACAGAAAGCCCTCATTTCAAGCAACAACACATTTCATTTTCCAATTTTCCTACAATTAGACCACAAAACATACACAAAATTTATTTAAAAAAAATCCATTTACCTTGTTATAACCACAGATGGAGAACGACAGCAGGTGGTGGTGGTCGGGAACGGCAGCAGCACCGCCGGTGGTGGAGCAACAGCGGCGGGTACTACACAAGCACAAAATACACCAAAAATTAACAAAAATCCTTAACCTTGTTATAACTACCCAAAATATTAACAATAATTAAATTTAAAAAAGAAATAGAAAAACTAACCTTGTTGAGAAAGGAAGAGAGAAAGAGATGAAGATGTGGTGCTAGTGTGGTGGTGATTGACGGTGGAGTAAATGAGATGTGGAATATGAGAGGAAGATGTGGTGCTAGATCTTGGGAGAATGCGATGAGTTTTTTTTTTTTTTTTTTTCTTTTTTTTTTTTTTTTTAGCACGCTAAAGATGAGATGAGAATGAGTTTTTTGTTATGTGACTTGTGAGAGTGTTTTAATTTTTTGTTTTCAACTTTGCCTGGATAAAGGGAAAATGTAGGAGGGAAATAAATATTTGGTTCACTTTTGGCAGCTGGGTATTAGGTATGTGTACTAAGAATTTTGAGATGAGTACATTGAGAATTGAGTAAAGTCTTTATTGAGAATCATGCAAAATGTATAACAGACTGCAAAACTTAGAAAAAAAATATAAATATTTATAACTTTTCAATTCAGAAATTCAATCACTTTAAAAAACTTCAAGTTACATACTTTTGAAAATTTGAACTTTTAAAAAAATTATAAAATTTCAGATTTTCAAAACTTATCAAAATTTGAAAATTTCAAATTCTTCAAAGTGTTCAAATAATCTCGAAAACATCAAAAAATTTCAAAATAATCAAATTTCAAACCTTCAACAAATTTCAAGAAGTTTCAAAATTCAAAAATATCAAAGTTTCTTAAACTTGCAAAATTATGAAATTTTAAACATAAAATATCACCTACATATAGGGCTGAGCAAACGGACCGGATGGACCGGACCGACCGACAAAACCGACCGGACCGAGACCGACCGGACCGGACCGACCACATTCGGTCCGGTCCTCGGTCTAAGCTTTTTGGAAAATTCGGTCCTCGGTCCGGTCGGTCCGGTCCGGTCCGGTCCGGACCGACCAAAAACCCGAAAAAACTTGCCTAATTGGACCGGACCGACCGAAGACAGACCGGACCGGACCGGACCGAGACCGGACCGACCACATTCGGTCCGGTCTCGGTCTATGGTTTTTCCGGTTCTCGGTCCTCGGTCCGGTCCGGTCTTGGTCGGTCCGGTCCGGTTTTCGCCCGATGCTCAGCCCTACCTACATAACCAATTTATATTCTTACACTTTACAAAATAAAATAGGAATAATAACTTTATGAGCAAACTACACCGTTCGTCCTTGTAGTTTGCGTTGACCGTAGCCTATGGTCCTTTGACAAAAAAACTTGCACTGTTCATCCTTAACTCATAAACGTTATGCACCATTAGTCCCTCTCTCTAACGGGGTGGACTAACGTTCGTTAACTTGTTTGCTTATAAGGATATAATCGTCATTTCGCACTATAAGGATGAACGGTGCAAGGACGAATGATGCAATTTTTTGCTTTTAGTCCCTTTTTTAACGCTTTCTTCCGTTTTTTTACGTTTTCGTTCGTTTTTTTACGTTTTCGCCCATTTTCGTCCGTTTTTTTACGTTTTCATCCCGTTTTTTACATTTCCATCAATTTTTTTTACGTAAAAAAACAGACGAAAACATAAAAAAACAGACGAAAACGTAAAAAAAAGACGAGAATGTAAAAAAACGGACGAAAACGTAAAAAAACAGACGAGAATGTAAAAAAACATACGACAACATAAAAAAACGAACAAAAATGTAAAAAAACAGGCGACAACATAATAAAACGGGCGAAAACATAAAAAAAATACGACGGCATAAAAAACGGAAAAAAACGTAAAAAAACAGACGAAAATGTAAAAAAAACAGACGAAAAGGTAAAAAAAAAACAGACGAAAACGTAAAAATACGGATGGAAACATAAAAATACATAAGAAAACGTAAAAAATGGACGAAAAGGTAAAAAAACGGACAAAAACGTAAAAAATGGACGAAAACGTAAAAAAGGGCGAAAACGGAAAATAAACAGATGAAAATGTAAAAAAACAGAAGAAAATGTAAAAAAAAAACATATGAAAACGTAAAAATCGGACGAAAATGTAAAATAAACAGGCGAAAACGTAAAAAAAATTGATGGAAATGTAAAAAACGGGATGAAAACGTAAAAAACGGACGAAAATGGGCGAAAACGTAAAAAAACAAACGAAAACGGGCGAAAACGTAAAAAAACGGAAGAAAGCGTTAAAAAAGGGACTAAAAGCAAAAAATTGCATCATTCGTCCTTGCACCGTTCGTCCTTATAGTGCAAAATGACTATTATACCCTCATAAGCGAACAAGTTAACAAGCGTTAGTCCACCCAGTTAGAGAGAGGGACTAATGGTGCAAAACGTTTCTGAGTTAAGGATGAACGGTGCAATTTTTTTGGTCAAAGGACCACAGGTTGCGGTCAACGTAAACCACAAGGACGAACGGTGTAGTTAAACGGAAGAGTCGTGATGATAATGATATACATGAGATGTTAAACGGATGCGTCGAGATGATATTGACATACATGAGATGTTAAACGGATGAGTAAAGATGATATTGACATACGTGAGATGTTAAACAGATGAGTCAAGATGATATTGACATACATGAGATGTTAAACGGATGAATCGAGATGATATTGACATACATGAGATGTTAAACGGATGAATCGAGATGATATTGACATACATGATATGTTAAATGGATGAGTCGAGATGATATTGACATACATGATATGTTAAACGGATGAGTCGAGATGATATTGACATACATGAGATGTTAATCGAATAAGTCGATATGATATTGACATACATTAGACGTTAAACGGATGAATCGAGATGATATTGACATACATGAGATGTTAAACGAAAGAGTCATGAAGATATTGATATACATGAGATGTTAAACGGATGAGTCAATATGATATTGACATACATGAGTTGTTTAACGGATGAGTCGGGATGATATTAACATACATGAGATGTTAAACAGATGAGTCGATATGATATTGAAATAGAAGGTATATTAAATAGATGAGTCGGGATGATATTGGCATACATGAGATGTTGAAAGGACGAGTCGAGATGATATTGACATACATGAGATGTTAAACGGGTTAGTCGAGACGATATTGACATACATGAGATGTTAAACGGATGCGTCGAGATGATGTTAAACGGATAAGTCAAAATGATATTGACATACACGAGATGTTAAACGGATGAATTGAAATGATATTGACATACATGAGATGTTAAACGGATGAGTTGAGATGATATCGACATATGTGAGATATTAAACGGATGAGTCGAGATGATATTGACATACTTGGGATGCTAATGGAAGAGTCGAGATGATATTGACATACATGAGATGTTAAACGGACGAGTCGAGATGATATTGACATACATGAGATGTTAAACGGATGAGTCGAGATGATATTGGCATACATAAGATGTTAAACGGACGAGGCGAGATGATATTGACATACATGAGATGTTAAACTGATGAGTCGAGATGATATCGACATACATGAGATGTTAAACCGATGGGTCGAGATGATATTGACATACATGAGATGTTAAACGGTTGAGTCGAGATGACATTGACATACACGATAAGTTAAACGGATGAGTCGAGATGATATTGACATAAATGAGATGTTAAACGGATGATTTGAGATGATATTGACATACATGAGATGTTGAACGGATAAGTTGTAACAATTCGCAATTTCAGGTTAATTACTATTCCCGGAAAATTTACTATTCATGTTACTATTCATTTTTCCCGAAATTTTCCCGAAAGTTGATTTTTATTTCATATTCTCGAGTGATAAATCATTTCCATGGCAAATTAAATGTTTAACATTCGTCAGATCATTTTCGTGAAAGTTATTAAGGAATTACACGTTTTAGGGTAAAACGTCATTCAGAAATTCTACACACAACAAAATTTGACCCCGTCAGGTGACCCCACATCAGAAAAATGTTTGACACACTCATGATTTATTTGAGAATAAATCATAACTGAGAAAAATATGACCAGAATAAACCTCGGCCGTGAAAAACTGGAATTTTCAGTTTTAAGCGTTTTTACTCAGCCGTAACCCTAGCCTATACCTGCACCGTGTTTCTAAGATGATTTGAGTTTTCAACTTATTAGAATAAGTCAACATATTTTTCCCTCCTCCATTGACCAAAAATCATCCCTTGATGTTATAAGTCATTCCTTGATTTTTAGGCTTACGGTTTGATGTCTAAAAGACATTTAATACCAACCGACACTAGACTGAGCCCAGTCTAGACATTATAAATCATTTTAAATCATTTATATCATATTAGAAAAGTAACATTTTACTTTTCTCAATTTTACGCAATATTCGTACATTTTACGTAGTACGCGTTTTAGACCCGTGTTTCCAGTTTTAGCAGGGTTTTACCACCCAAAAGGGGCCTATCACCCATTTTATATTTTATTATGGAACATATGGACATGTTTATCAATACTTTCAAGTTTCATAATTTTACGACACCCGGTTTTACGTTTTGAGGCCTAATCATTTACGGTTGTCATTTCCCGGAGTCAAGTTTCATCCAAATAACCTAGGATAATACCAAGCCAAGCCAACTCATCCCCCCTAGCCATTGTGAACCGCCATTAGGGGGGGGAGTCACACCCTCATGTGGCTTGATCTTGTGCTAAGTTACCTTGGATGAGATACATGTGTTGAAGTGTACTTAGGAAGCTTTGACTAGTCTTATAATGTAACCTCCTCAAAGGACTATAAAAGCCCCTCCCCCCCTTGTTGTTTGCCGTCCATACCTCACACCACAACACTCCATCCATAGCTTAATTCCTTCTAATTTCTAGCAAGATTCAAGAGCAAGTTCAAGATAGAAACCCTAGTGTGATCTTAGGTTACCAAAACACTTCCAAACCCTAATATACTTGGTGATTTCTCTTGAGTTTAAATCCACTCAATTCACCTCAACCTTCATCATCCATCTTTCAAGATTACAAGGGTAGAAAGATTGCATGAAGTGAAGTGGGTTGAAGCAAGTCTATCAAAGTCCTTTTCCTTACTTGTTAACTTCCTTTCATCTTTGAAAGCCAAAAGTTGTAAGCCAAACCCTAACATGCTTCTTGTTAATTAATCATGTTCATATCATTTACATGTTATTCTTGCTATATTATGTCTTGTATGCATGTCCATGGTGTATAAAAATGACTAAAACATGTTGTTGTAATTGATTGTTAAGATAAGTTACTAAAACAAGCAAACTAGTGACTTTCTTGGTAAGACCTGATCAAAATGGTAAAAATATGATATTGGATTATTACATATTACAGTAGAGGACTTAACAAGGAAACCGTAGCAATTTGAACCACCTAAAAAGAGTATACGAGTCAAAAGTTATGGCGATTTGAAGTTACCAAAACTTTCCGGTAAAACTGCCTAAAATGTTTCTGTGACAGAATATAAAACACGCAAAAAGAGGCCTTTCTGGTCCGATTCATGAAAAAGTTAAAACACAAAAGTTGTCCGGAATCACGTTTTCATTCAGGAACAAAGATGTTGGAATATATGAATAATGTAAAACAATAAACATATAAACATCAAAGAGTACGCAGCGGAATAGATCAAATACAAATAATAAATTAACCAAATATAAATGGATGCGTACCTCTTTGTGATTTCTAGCAAGAACAAGAAACCAATGGAACAAGAACTATAAACCCTAATTGGGTTTAATGGTGGATCGACTAGGGTTAGTCGAATAGGGCAAATCACCTTGTTAGCAAAAGTATGCCAACACTTCGTTCTTGAACACACGTATTAGTAGCGTTTCAATAAGAAAAGCTAGGTTCTTAATTCACAAGCAATCCAAATACAATGTTTAGAAGATCGCGTAGGAACCCTAGAAGGGTGTAGTTGATCAACTAAACAAGAATGGTTTTGAGCTTAGAAATCTAGTAGGAACCCTATAAGGGTGTAGTTCGATTTCTAACTCAAGAGGAGAAAGAGAAGGAGATTTGGTTTGCAAGTGAACCAAGGGATGAATGAATGAATGAGAGGAGGTCTCATTATATAGCATTCAATAAACTTGGAGCAAAAGCTATCCCAAACCCTAAGGGGAAGTGGGGTGGCCGGCCATGGGCTACAAAAGCCCAACCCGAACCTTACTTTCACTCTTTTCCAAATCTAGTCCTTCATCTTTCGTCTAACGGTCGTTAGGTACCGTTAAATGCTCATTTCGTGAATTTAATAATTATTCGTCACTAAAACAATAATTATTAATTAATTGAAACTCATACGTAAAGTGTGCAATCCCGAAGTCTCGAGTTCGAGTCCGGTCATGATATATTAATTTATTATCCGTTAAAACTAACAGCTCCCACTCGGATATAGATTAATGTAACAATGGTTAGTCTAGCATAACACGCCAATGTCCCCAGAACGATTTCGAGTATGGTTTCCTGGAAAAAACCACCTTTGATGATTCATCATCATACTTATCCTTTTGATTCTAATACTATGTTAATATGGATATGGATCGAAGTCATTCCATAATTAACTAGTGTTTCTCATTATTTATGATCAAGCAAGATTACCAATTCATCTGAACGCATTCCAGATAGACCTTGGGCATGGCCATGCAAACATCTTGTTAATCCTACGAGTGGCCAAACAGTATTAAACTTCAAAACAAATTTGAAGGAACCAAATCCTGTATTGACTACAAGCATAACCTATGAACTTTGCATCACCTCTGAAAATAATCCTTATAACTACCAGTTACGGATAGCGTTAGATTATCTCACAGAAAATGAGCTACATCCACAGTAGTTACCTGGTATCTCAAGTCTGAGGATAAATATTCATGATTTACTCTAATGACAACATCCATAAGTACAATCATGTAATTGGGATTTTGTCCTATATCCAATTTATCCAGTATTGAATATCATGTGAATTTGGCGTGTCTACGCACCAATATAATTTATATATTATACCAAATCTCACATTTGTCTTAGTTCAATGATACTCCCATATCATTAATTGACAACGGACAATTTAGAATAACATAACATAAGTTATTCATGGATTAAACATGCAAATATAGGATACAATATTTATGAATAGAAATAAACATAGCACAATACTTCATTTCATTCGAATAATTATTGTTTACAATCCTTTATCCAAATACTAAATAGATCAATGCATGAAAATTCTCGTTAATGAATTTTGTCTCAAGTAATACCAATCATACTTGTTGACAATTATGCCTCAAGTAATCATACTTGTTGACAAGGCATTATTCAACTAACTTTGATCTATCGGAATTTTGAGAATACTTATTTCAATAATGAAATTCTTGTATATGTGCATTCAAATAATTTGATATAACCACATAATACATCATAAAATGTGTATGACATCCTCAACATACAATTTATGATAATTAAACTTCCAAACCTTTAAAGTTTAAAGTATTCTTATTCTTTAACGTATAATGCAACTATGCTTTCCGTTAAGCATAACTAGTACACATGGCTATTAACAAGGATAAAATCCTTCCATGACTAGTATTGAGTGTCATCTCAATTTTTTATATTAGCATCATTGTATGCAAACAACAATATGCTCTTTTCCGTAAACATCAATGTGTAATGTTTTATTCCTTCCAAACTTTCAAGTTTGTTGGCTATGACAATTTTACAAATTGTTCATTTATAGAATCTAGAAATTGTTCCAGGCTGAGGATGTGATTCTATATCCAAATATATTCCTTTAGAATATTCATTACACAACTTATCTAATATCTATCATTAGATATTAATGTTGTCAAATCATCTTTTATCAAAGCATGATATAACAACAACATGATGTACATGAAAAATTCTCGTGTCCAACTAAATTTCATTCATGTACTACATATCCATTTAAACTTTCTAAATGATATATCATGTTCTATTAGATTCATTTACCGCACACGTTTACATCAATAAACATATATTCAAGGTTGTATGTTTTACTTATTAAATCTTTCAAGTAAAGTTTCATTCCAAGTTATGACTTACCATTTAACTTATATAGAATGTTACTTCCTATATGTTATACAACATATATGATTTAAATAAGTAAACATAATACTCCCACTAGCTTTCAGAATTACTTAGGAGTTATCTTATTTTAAATTATAAATCAAATCATAGATTTAATATTTAAACATAAGATTTATCTCCTTGATGCATGCATCTATCCATACTTGGATTCTTGCATTTTGTATACTTTCAAAGATTAAATGAATTCATAAAACTCTTAATTACTTATCGTCCTCGCTTAAGTAATTATATAAGAAAGAGGTTTTATAATCCATTGTCAAATTTCATATTCATAAAAATGAGTATGACAATTACCATCTTTGTATTTTTAATGTGCTTAGGAAAGAGTATTCAATCATAGTTAATTACTTAAGTATGATTAATAATCTTGTCATAAGACATACATTAAAATATGTATACAGTTTTTGTCCATATGATTCTTTATGCAAAGATTTAAACCTCTAGGATTTTTTCTTCTCTTGCAGAAACTCATCTTCATTAAGATAAACCAAATTTTCAAAGTTGACTTATCTTTATGGACAGCATCTTAACATTCAGAGTATGAGCAATTTACCATAATTAGTAAATGCGTCATTATGATTAACAGGCTTACATTGATCCTGTAATTCATAATTCTCAGCATATTAATTAAATATCTGAGACATCCCTACGGATCTATGAATGAGAGTTTCATCATGTTGAGATTTAACCTTTACATTTCAAATCTCATCATGATTTTCACTAGTGTGGTTTTAGAAGATTGTAATTTTGATCTTTCAAGATCTAAACAAAACTCCCACTTGCCTTTTGTATTTTATAAATACTTTAGCAAGATGAGCAACACTAAATCGTTCTCATTTGGGATATTACAAAAATATTTTACAGTTCCTGACTCTTGTTTGTTAAAACTACTTATTAACAAAATTAGAACTTCATTTTAAGACTTTAATGTGATTCATCACATTCCATAATGTCTTATTTAATCTTCTAGGTTTGAGTCTTATTGAGTATATTCATTTATACTCAATTTTCTAACCTTGATAACTTTTGGAAGAAAAGAAGTCATATTTATCTTTTAATCAAACAATATAACAAGAGTTTGATTTTTCCTAACTGAACACACCACCAACTTGTGATGTTTCATTAGAATTAATATTGTGAGACAAACTAACAATATATAAGATAAACTTATTCCCTTTGGCTTACTTATTTACCAACTAAGTCAACTTAATGGTACAATAGAATTTCAAAGCCAATTGCATGCTATATAACATAAGTACCTTTTGAACAAGTTACTTCATGTTCATGTCTTAAGAAGACATGAACTGTTATATTCCCACTTTACGTTGTATATCATTGATCAACTCAATGATTTCTTGTTTGAAACATAACAAGTTTAACGTCTTACTTTATTATAAGTCTTGTAATAGTTAAAAGACTTCATGTTTATAAGAAGATATAAACATAAATAACTAAAGTATTTGTGAACACCATCACTTGGTTTCAATAGTAATTTCAAGTTAATTTACTACTTCATTTGCTTATGTTATTTTATGAATTATCCAATTTAAGAAACTGCAAACTCACATAATTCCATTACATCAGTTGATCTGCTAGTAATGAAATCATGTAGTTTACCTTTCTATTGCAATCTATGCAGGTTACACCCTGACGTAAATTGTAAATTCAAGTGTTTCTTTTAATTTGAATATCATAAGACATAAAAGTAGTCTTATAATCATGACACATGTTCTACATAAGATAATCTTACACATTAAATGTATAAGTCCTATTAGAACATTGATCTCTTACCTTGCAATTAAGAGAATCCTATCATCATATTTCTATGTATTGTTCCTTTGCACACAATGAACAATTCTCCCACTTGTGCATTGAACAATATCATGTAGTATATAAACAACACAACATAAGTTTGTTTATGTGATTTCAATATGATTTGTGTCATAAGTAGATGTAGGACTACTTTGTCTTATCAGGAAACGCATATGGCTATCCTAAGAACATGAGTGTCTACAATTTGAAAGTAATTATCTTGAAGATAATTTGGGCTACTACACAGAAATTAATTCTTGTAGCTCCCACTGAATTAGAGAACATCACAATAACTCTATATTCAGTAAACAACACAAAGCTCCCACTGGATTTGACAACATTATACGTGTTTCATAACCAGTGAAAACAATTTGCTTGTTTTTACTTTCCTACACATTTAGAAAAACCCATACGTAATAATTACTCAGGTTCTAAAATGTGTATTCTACTTTGTTTATGATGGATTATCCATCAATGATATTAACTTGAAGAATTTGAGCATGCAGCTTCTTCCTTAATAGGCCTACCATCCCCATAATGGTATGTAGCACCTTTAAAGCACAACAACTAGATAAAATACTAGCTTTGCCTTTTACCAATTTTGCGGTAATTTCTAATAACTCATATTTTCCATTTAACCAAATGCCTTGTTTGTTATAAAAGAATTCATTCACCAAATTAGAGTAATGAAATTTCTATGGAAAATAAGATGTGCTATATCCTTAAATATTAAGGATTGCTATGAGTTATATATTAGAATGTAGACAATTCTAATGTTCCTATCATACCTTTCTCAATCATGAAAAGGAATAGGATCGAGTCTTGTTCTTATGTTCCTATCATACCTTTCTCAATCATGAAAAGGAATAGGATTGAGTCTTATTCTTCTCACATGAAAAATAGACTTTCTTACATTTCGGTAAGTTTTTCTCAATCAAACATTATGTTTGAAAGCAGAATTACCAATTTAAGACCAAACCACGTTTACGGCTTTAATGTTGCATTAATACGTTAAAAAGAATTACAAAATTCAATTTTAGTATTTTCGATAATTAAATTTTCAAGAAAATTAAATACCCATGGTTCATAATCATATAACCATTTTAATTTTACATTGAAAAACTAGGATCCAAATTGACATAAGTTCATCACATCAGTTGATCTGCTAGTGATGACGTTATTCAATAAGGTACGAGACGTGTCCCAATTGCCAATATTCAATTGCAATTCCTAGAATCGATGGGATTTACATTAATTGCCAACCGCAGTTGCAATGTAAGCATGTTTTATCCCCATCTTCTTATGCCTTGAGTGATCAGTTCCCACTATCAACTCAATTAAGTTAACCAATTTAAGAAACAACAAACTTACATAATGACACCACACCAGTTGATCTGCTAGTGATGAAATCATGTAATTTGCCTCTCCATTGCAATCTAGCCAGGTTACGCCCTGACGTAGATCCAATTTTAGGTGTTTCTGTTTCATTGGATGGCATATAACTTAAATTTAAGGGTAGTAAATTTGATATGTGTAATCAAATATATGTACAAAGATGTCATGCATTCATCTTGTAGCATATGTTTCATGTAAAAAAACTTTTACTCATTAGTTTCTTTACGAGCTTAAATCTCCAAACTTTTGATTGAGGCGTTGAGAAACTTACAACTTTGCCTTAAGTGCTTCGTAGTTATCATGGATGTTAGGTAAAGACTAAATTTGACTCACAGGCGAGCGGCAAGCCAGAATGGAGGCTCACTAAGGCCGCAATTTAATGCTAAGCCATCCTTATACCCACTTTTTAGTTTGTCAAAATAGTTTCACCTTACAAACACTTAATACAGTCGCGATCAATCAACCAAAAGTTCAAGATTTATATATATAAGCTCAAAACAAGATTTCACCATTATTAAGTCCGTTTAATATTTTATTTATGAAATTACCCTTTGTTACTATCATGTCACAATAACATATAAAACAAAAGTAATAAATAAAATAAATAAACGACAACAATAATGGACATGCAAATAAAAATCAATTTAAAACACACAATTGATTTAATACACGATTAATAGGGTCTTCCCTAATATAATAATTAATCAAATTTTAGTAATTTTTATACATAATATTTACTAAACAATTTATCAATTATAATAAAATCGCATAAATAAGCATGAAATCAAACAAATCATAATCCATAACAACACATGCATAGTGTGTCATGAATGCCCATATTGCACATATTATACAAATAATCATGTCAATCAAGGAACGCAACCAAACGGCATATAACAATATCCATTTATACACACATAAAGTACATGCAACCTAGGGTTTCTACAAGTTTTTATCACATAATTCATCAAACCCTAATTTCCTTTTTTTAAATAAAAAAAATTTCGACATTTATAAAAAAAATAAAATCTAGGGTTTATGAAAAATATAAAAACATAAGAACACCAAGCATGTGATTAATCATATGATTCAATTTTTATGTGTTTCGGTAATTCATTATAATGTATTAACGGCTCTTGATGCCACTGTTGGAATATATGAATAATGTAAAACAATAAACATATAAACATCAAAGAGTACGCAGCTGAATAGATCAAATACAAATAATAAATTAACCAAATATAAATGGATGCGTACCTCTTTGTGATTTCTAGCAAGAACAAGAAACCAATGGAACAAGAACTATAAACCCTAATTGGGTTTAATGGTGGATCGACTAGGGTTAGTCGAATAGGGCAAATCACCTTGTTAGCAAAAGTATGCCAACACTTCGTTCTTGAACACACGTATTAGTAGCGTTTCAATAAGAAAAGCTAGGTTCTTAATTCACAAGCAATCCAAATACAATGTTTAGAAGATCGCGTAGGAACCCTAGAAGGGTGTAGTTGATCAACTAAACAAGAATGGTTTTGAGCTTAGAAATCTAGTAGGAACCCTATAAGGGTGTAGTTCGATTTCTAACTCAAGAGGAGAAAGAGAAGGAGATTTGGTTTGCAAGTGAACCAAGGGATGAATGAATGAATGAGAGGAGGTCTCATTATATAGCATTCAATAAACTTGGAGCAAAAGCTATCCCAAACCCTAAGGGGAAGTGGGGTGGCCGGCCATGGGCTACAAAAGCCCAACCCGAACCTTACTTTCACTCTTTTCCAAATCTAGTCCTTCATCTTTCGTCTAACGGTCGTTAGGTACCGTTAAATGCTCATTTCGTGAATTTAATAATTATTCGTCACTAAAACAATAATTATTAATTAATTGAAACTCATACGTAAAGTGTGCAATCCCGAAGTCTCGAGTTCGAGTCCGGTCATGATATATTAATTTATTATCCGTTAAAACTAACAAAAGAAGCTCGAGCCTTGAAAACGCTTTCTGAGTGAGATATTATTACTAAGTACCTACCTTGCCAATCCTAGGCCCCTATCATGAACCATTTAATCACTAGAATTAGTGAGCGCGAGTATTGTGAATAGGCCTATTGGGATTGACGAATCCCATTTGTTTGAGCAGATTAGTTCAAACGAATGCACTATATTTGAACATTAAGTATGACGGCAAAGTACTTACCGGGGCAACAAAACCGCCGATTGATATTGGTACCCGTTAACGTATTGGTTGCATGAGCTTAGTATATAATAATAACTGTTTTGTTTTCCAATATAAGCATGAGTCTAATTAACTCATACTACCAACATATTGTGTTCAACCGTTAAACAAACTCTATGAATATCACTCAACCTTTGTGTTGACCTCTTAAGCATGTATTTCAGGTCCATGATAATCAAGAATGGAGCGGAAGGGCACGTACCGAAGGAAGAAGGCTATAAACGATTATGTCATTCGATAAAAACATCAAGGACTTTATATTGATGTATTTTGAAACATGGAACCTTTTTGGGACCTTACTATGTAAACTCTGATATATTTGAATAATATGAATGACAACTCTTTTAATACGACTCGGTTAGAGATCGTTTTCTATTATTATGACTGTTGTGCCGTCGAGTAACACCCAAGTTGAATTCCGCTGCATCATGAATTGGGGGTGTTACAGATTGGTATCAGAGCCATGATTATAGAGAAACGGGTCTAAGTGAGACCTAAACTATAACTACAAATACAAGCAAAAACATTTTTATAGCCTTCCGCTCTTCGTGCCTTCCATCCTCCAGAAGATTATGTACTTATTACACATGTTATGCTACATGAACATATTTGTATATTGTTATATGCACATTGCCATAGTTTGAGCATTTTCCATAAGCATTTGATTTATTTTGACATCGAAATACTAATTGTAGACATCATGTCCGCACCTCCATCTCCCGATCATCTTCCTGCTATGCCTGAGTATTTACCAATTCTTCCCAGACCTAATGATCCTTACTTTGAAGCAATTGACTACGACGATGAGGAAGAACCTTATGAGGATCTAGACAATGAAGTAGATTCGGACGAAGATCCTGAAATGGATATGGACATAAACATCGATGATTACGAAGAAGATCCTGAAATGGATATTGACATCGAAGGCATCGATGAGGAAGTGGAGGAACAAATAGTGGTGCCACATCTACACCATTAACATCTCCACCTCCTGTTTCACCAATTTCATCCGAATCTAACCGTACCACTCCAGCTCAAGTTAAACGGATGAATCGAGATGATATTGACATACATGAGATGTTAAACGGAAGAGTCATGAAGATATTGATATACATGAGATGTTAAACGGATGAGTCAATATGATATTGACATACATGAGTTATTTAATGGATGAGTCGGGATGATATTAACATACATGAGATGTTAAACAGATGAGTCGATATGATATTGAAATACAAGGTATGTTAAACAGATGAGTCGGGATGATATTGGCATACATGAGATGCTAAATGGATCAGTCAATATGATATTGACATACATGATATGTTAATCGGATGAGTCGAGATGATATTGACATACATGAGATGTTGAAAGGACGAGTCGAGATGATATTGACATACATGAGATGTTAAACGGATGAGTCGAGATGATATTGACATACATAAGATGTTAAATGGATGAGTCGAGATTATATTTACATACATGAGATATGGGTCGAGATGATATTGACATACATGAGGTGTTAAACGGATGAATCGAGATGATATTGACATACATGAGATGTTAAACGGATGATTCGAGATGACATTGACATACATGAGATGTTAAACGGATGAGTCGAGATAATATTGACATACATGAGATGTTAAACGGATGAGTCGGGATGATATTGGCATACATGAGATGTTAAATGGATCAGTCAATATGATATTGACATACATGATATGTTAAACAGATGAGTCGAGATGATATTCGCATACATGAGATGTTGAAAGGACTAGTCGAGATGATATTGACATACATGAGATGTTAAACGGATTAATCAAGATGATATTTACATACATGAGATGTTAAACGGATGAGTCGAGATGATGTTAAACATATAAGTCAAAATGATATTGACATTCATGAGATGTTAAACAGATGAATCGAGATGATATTGACATACATGAGATGTTAAACGGATGAGTTGGGATGATATCGACATACGTGAGATATTAAACGGATGAGTCGAGATGATATTGACATACCTGGGATGTTAATGGAAGAGTCGAGATGATATTGACATACATGAGATGTTAAACGGACGAGTCGAGATGATATTGACATACATGAGATGTTAATTGGACGAGTCAAATAATATTGACATACATGTGATGTTAAACGGATGATTCAAGATGATATTGACATTCATGTGATGTTAAACAGATGAGTCGAGATGACATTGACATACACGATAAGTTAAACGGATGAGTCGAGATGATATTGACATACATGAGATGCTAAACGGATGAGTCGATATGATATTGACATACATGATATGTTAAACAGATGTGTCGAGATGATATTAACATACATGAGATGTTAAACGGATGCGTCGAGATGATATTGACATACATGAGATGTTAAACGGATGAGTCGAGATGATATTGACATACATGAGATTTTAAACAGATGAGTCGAGATGATATTGACATACATGAGATGTTAACCGGATTAATCGAGATGATATTGACATACATGAGATGTTAAACGCATGATTCGAGATGATATTGACATACATGAGATGTTAAATGGATGATTCGAGATTATATTGACATACATGAGGTGTTAAACGGACGAGTTGAGACGATATTGACATACATGATATGTTAGACGGATGATTCGAGATGATATTGACATACATGAGATGTTAAACGGATGAGTCGAGATGATATTGACATACATGAGATGTTAAACGGATAAGTCGATATGATATTGACATAACATTAGATGTTAAACGGATGAATCGAGATGATATTGACATACATGATATGTTAAACGGAAGTGTCGTGATGATATCGATATACATGAGATGTTAAACGGATGAGTCGAGATGATATTGATATACATGAGATGTTAAACGGAGAGTCAAGATGATATTGACATACGTGAGATGTTAAACGGATGAGTCAAGATGATATTGTGATAACCGGTAATTTAGGGACCCTTTTTAAATTTACTGCATTACATTTCATAAATGAAAATTTTAAACCATCGATGATTTTATCGATTCTCGTGTATTCTTGAGGAAACAAGGAGTTACTAAAATAACGTATTTATCATTCTGCGTACTATTTAGCTTCCCCATATACCTTAATTTAGGCACTACGTGACTGTGGCACTAGAAATTCTAATAAAATGCGAGATAAAAAATTTATGAAATTATTTCTTGATGAACGTATTTATAGTCAAATATTTGGGAAACTTAAACTACGAACCGTGAAACAACATAAATGAACCCGAGAGTGGTGATGACATATTTTTCTAATACCGATTTGGTTTTGTCAACAAAAATTTAGAAAACAGTCCGTTTTATTTTATAAACGTATTTATTATCATCTTTTACGTAAAACGTATTTAAACCCAACGGTAACATTTAAAAACACAAACGGTGGCATCTAATATTTTTCCGGGAATGAAAATAAGTTAAACCGAGTGAGAAAATATAAATTTAATAACTAGTCTCTAACCCGAGCCCTTATGAGATAAATATGATAACAAGGGAGGACCAAATAGCAATTTATTTAAAAATACAACTAATAACCCTTACCCTAACCCTAACCCTAACCCTAACCCTCACCCACCATTTCTCTTCATCATCTTCATCTCTTTTCTCTCCTCCCTCTCTTGTGTCGCCGGCCACACCACAACCACCATCATTATCCATTTTTTTATATGATTCAACATCACCAAAATCATCTCCATCACATTTCCTTCATATCCATATAACTTTTATACATTCAAACAACCTCCATCACCATTTTCTTGAAAAATTCGACCCATACATCATTCCATATAACATCATTGTTGTTTAAATCTTGTGAAACTAAGAAGAAAAGGTAAGCTAGTGAGTTTTTCTTGTGGGTTTGACTTTAACACGAGTCAAACTTACAATAATCTTGTAATTTTGGGTTCAAACTAAGTGGGTTTTTATGTTTTAATGATTTTTGGTTAATAAAAACAAGAAACAAACAAGTTTGGTATCATTTTGAGGGTGTTTGGATTCGGATTTAATTGTGGGTCGTGGGTAACTCACGAGTTTTTGATGGGTTTCGTGTTTCTTGACCTATTTTGAGGCTTGTGGTTGATTCTTGATGCATACATGATGATTTGGTATTGATTTGGTTGTGTTTGAAACAAGTTTGACACACTTTGGGTGTGTTTGGTAGTTTGGCCGAAACCCACAAGGTCCCTTGACCTTGGGTTTGGCTCGTACCACCATAAACAAAGACCCTATGGTCGTGGTTTTGGTCCTAGTAGTCGATTTGTGTTATTTTTATCGTTATGTTGATGTTTTGGTTATGTTTAATTTTGGTTTATTTGGGTTTTTGAAGTACATGGTTAGGTATAATATTTCGACTAAAATTGTAATTTTTGAGCTTGTGGTAACTTATCGGGTAATATTGATTGGAGTATTGATGTTATGGGATTGTATTTTGGACATTGTGGATATTGGGAATCGATTGTGAGACGATTTAGAATGACGGAGTTGGTTAGACGAGTGGCGTAGACGACCTCATGATGTTGAAGTATTGTTTGGGAATATTGAACTTGGTTGATGTTGAGACGGAGAATATTTATTTTAGTGATGTATATATTATTTGTGAGGTTGTGCAACGTCGGAGTTGTCTTGACTTTCTAGTCAATGGCTACTTCGACAAAGCCGTAATATGGACTTTTTGGAATTTATTGATTATGTGGACCGGGAATTGATGACTCGGACACGTGGATTTATAAATTTGTTGGTAAATTTTATTGCATCTCGTAGGTGAATTTGTTGGTATATGTGGTGATAAAATATGGTTTCTAAATTGTTGAAATATATTTAGAAAATTGTGTATAAGTTTTGACATTTTTTAATACGTAGTATTTTGTCAGTGTAGAAGTTTTGCATTTTTACATAATTTTTTAGTGTAGAAGTTTTAAAATATTTGAATTTTGAAATGTTTTGAAAATGCTAAAGTTTTGACATTTTGAAAACTTAAGAATATAAACTTGAAAAACTATTTGAATTAGAAATATTTGAATATCTAAAAGCATTAACATCTAAAACGTTTGCAATTTTAAAAGTGTTAAGTACTTACTTCTAAGTATCTTGAAAGTTTAAAGTTTTTGAAATTTTTGGAATTCGAAATATTTGAATATCTAAAAGCATTAACATCTAAAACATTTGCAATTTTAAAAGTGTTAAGTACTTACTTTTAAGTATCTTGAAAGTTTAAAGCTTTTGAAATTTTTGGAATTCGAAATATTTTGATAATTTTAAATTTGTAGTAGAAGTTTAAATCTTTTAAAATTTAAAGTATTTGGAAAGTGTAAAATTTTGAAATTTTCATACTTTTGAATTTTGAAATTTCGACATTTTGAAAATTTTGACATTTTGCATTCGGAAATATTTTGAATTTAGAAAAGCATTGGATATTTGAAAATTTCCGAATTCAAAAACAAATAAAATATTTGAAATGTCTATAAGTTAGCCAAACAAATAAAATAGGTCCAGTTCTCTATGCACACAGTGTCCCAGTTCTTAATACATGCCATAGTCTACTAGCCTTTTCTAAAAGGTATAGGTAGTTGCAATTTTCCAAATAAGGTACGAGTCTCTCAAAAGTCAAAAATGTGAAAAAAGACAAAAACAATGAAAACAAAGTAGCTAATCAAATGTAACATAATAACATATCCCATCTTTTTTTCTTTTCTGTTTGTCTCTTTGACCAAAACAAAGCAATTACAGCTTCTATAAGTTCAATTAAACGGGATCTTAACTAAACAAAAATCAACATATTAAATACTCAATGATATTAATTGATACGATAATAAAATTTTGATAACAATGTGAGTAATTTGAAAAGTGATATATGTTTATAGAATTAATCAATGTCGTAAAGCAATATTGGAACTTATGTCACTAAAAAAACAAAAATTATGATATGTAATGTTATGAACCTACAGGTAACGCCGATAATGTTTTTCAAATCAGGTACTACAGTTGCTTCTATCGGGTCATCTCTATTTGAAAGAAACCCATACATTGCTATCAATTAGAGCATTAGGTATCGTCGTGCCATGGCTTCAAGCCGTGGCACAAAAAGTGCTGCCACGTCAGCAAAAATCTCCACGGCACCAGAAATACCACGACACCACATTTCAGGGGTATCCGTTAGCATAAGAATTTCTGGTGCCGTCGGCCAATATATATTTTTTTTCTTTTACTTAAATTAAACTAAAATAAACTTCATTAATTAAAAAAAACACACATTACACTAAAAAAAACACACCAAAAACACAAACAAATCACAAATAATAGCCCATATATATATATATATATATATATATATATATATATATATATATATATATATATATATATATATATATATATATATATATAGGGGGGCTTTATTTTCAGAACCCTGTTAAGTGCGGGAACTGCGAGAACTCCAATTTTCCATTAGAAAACATGCGTGTTCATATAAAACATGTATGTTTTCTTACATACACATGCCTGCGTATTAAGGTGTATGTAAGAAAACATACATGTTTTATATGAACATGCATGTTTTCTAATGCATAATTGGAGTTCTCGCAGTTCCCGCATTTAACAGGGTTCTAAAAATAAAACCATTTTGCATTGCTCTATTGCACTTAACATGTTTTTATATAAACATGCATGTTTCTAATGCAAAATTGGAGTTCTCGCTGTTCCCGCACTTAACAAGGTTCTGAAAATAAAGATACACTATATATATATATATATATATATATATATATATATATATATATATATATATATATATATAATCTAGATCAAATAAGATCAATCTTAAAGTTGTAAAAATAAGATCCAACTAATTGTATGATTATAGAATGTACGAATTCAGAGAAACAATATTAAATTACTAACAAAATACAGTTAAATTCAAATGTTGTACAACTAACTAAACTTTATAGATTACTCGAATACACACAAATCAAATATATGTGAACTATCCAAAGTTAATTTTTCTAATCATATCATGGTTCTTATATTTGGATTGATGTGTATATTTTTGAACTTAAAAAATATTATTGCAAGAGTACCTAAGGTGAAATTTAAAATAATAGGTTTCTTATGTACGTTGTGTAAAATTTGTCATCAATAAAAGACTATTTTTTATTTTAAAATTAATTATTATTATTAATTTTGTAGCAATATGGTTGAAAAGTATATATTATGACTAATTTAATTATCAACATACTAACACTGTATTCTCAAGTTGAGTAAAAGTGGGGAAAGAAAATGAAAGTGATTTTTGTTGTGTTCTCAAGTTTTTGTTAGGAAGTAAAGTGAAAGTAAAAGAATGAAAGTGGGTGAAAGTCAACTTTACTTCCTCTTCATTTCTTTACTCCCTTTTACTTTACTTTACTTAGATGTTAAACGGATTAGTCGAGATGACATTGACATACATGAGATGTTAAACGGATGATTCGAGATGATATCGACACACATGAGATGTTAAATGGATGAGTCGAGATGTTATTGTCATACATGACGGGGAAACACGAAACCCAAACTTTTTGGGGCGGGGCAGGGCATGCTTATCGGGTTCGGGGCATTAACGGGGATTTTTATTGGGTTTTGGGCGGTGACGGGGCTCAACGTCCCCGCCCCGCCCCGACCGAAACATATATATACATACGAATTTATCTATATGCAATTATACATATAGTAATATATTGGTAATTACCTAATAAAAATATAATTCTTTAACGTTCAACATTTGTAAATTTGAAAATTGTGATCATAGAAGTTGTTTCATGTCATAATATTATAAAGAAGTTGATTTGCGACGTGAGTATCTTATCATTTTTTATGTTTAATATTGTTGTTGAAAGCTTAATAAGCCTAATATTTAAGTCATTGATAATGGCCTATCGATTTTTCAAGTATTGCATAAAATTAAATTGTTTATAATGTAAAAACAATAATAAACGGGGAAAGATACAAGTTTGTTGGAGCATCGCCCCCGAAGAAGACAACCCGATAAGATCCCAACGGGGTATAGGGCGGGTTTGGAGGAGCATCTCGCCCCAACGGGGTGCCCCGATAAGATCCCAATGGGGATTGAGACGGGTTTAGGGATGATATTTCTAATTTGGTTTGAGGATGGGGACGACCGCCCCGCCCAAAACCCGCCCCATTACCTTTTCTAAGGCTGACCCAGTAAGGAGGGTCAATCTCTCCTATTTTCTCTGCCACGTCAGTTTTCTCTCTCCCGCGACCTTCAGGTGATTGGGTGCCCCAGTAAGGCGACCTATACTACAAAAAACATACCTTACAAAAATACCCTTTATATTTAATTTAAACACAAAAAAGCACACACAAGACAAATAGTACATGAAAATGAGTCGATCGAGTACACGACCTTGATACAAAAAAAGTTGGAGGTGATCAATTGGATGCAGTAAGGTGAATTGATCGCGATCGATTGAATCGATTCCATTTACTGCGAGCAGCCTAAAAGAATATATATTTTGTAGAAAAATATACGTTTTCTATTTTATATACCTTACCTTAAGGGTGTGTTTGGTACAAAGAAATGGAGTCAAAGAAATGGAAATGAGTTAATTTCCCATGTTTGGTAGCTTAAGGAATTTGTAAAGCGGAGAAATTTGAAATCTCGGGAAACTGCTCCTTTGTAATCTGATTTCCACTTCATTTGATGAAGAATTTGGAGAATTGGTCCATGCCACTTTATTAATAAAGAAATAAATTTTTATCATAATGAGGTATAAAAGGAAGAAGTCACGTGTGAGGCACATACCACACTATATCCATCCATTACTGATGCACACACATTGACCAAACCTTATCCATCCATTTTTCCCGGTGGTCCTTCTCTGCTTGTTGTCCCTCTTTACTTCTCATCTAGTTGCCGTAGTTTGCTTCCCATCTTTTTATTTTTTAAACCAATATTTCATTTTTAGGTACTGTTGATGAAGAAGAGATTGATCATTGATGTTCTTACTTTTTGTTTCAAATTAAAGACCAATACAAATCGATTTGTTCTAGATAGAGATTGGTATCTTGTTTCATTTCTATTGTTAATTTCCAGATTTCAAGTTTATTTTATTTTTTATTATTGTTCACTTATTTTAGAACCAGAATTCATATTTTCAGAAAGAACAGGTTGTGTTTCATTTACCATGTAAAAACCCTTTGCCAAACAAAAGAACAGGTTGTGTTTGGAACAATTTTTTATTTTATTTTTATTTTTTATTATTTTATTTTTAATTTTCAAGTTTTTCTAACCAATTTTCTAAGTTTTTATTTTTATTTTTAATATCTTCGATCAAAATTCTTCGAGGTAACCAAACAATGGAATTTATCAAAAATTCTCCACCAATTTCATTTCCCTACATTTCTAATCTCTACTTCATTTCATTTCTCTTAATTTCTCTCTACCAAACACACCCTAAATGTATACAGACTTACCAAAATGAAATTAAAAACCCCACCCGCTTCTTTCTTCCCTCCCCTTATTTCACAAAATTTCAAACTACACTTCATAAATCTTTTATCCCATTCCAATTCACCAAATTCACATAAACTCCAATCCACTCATCTTCTCTGGAACCTGACTCACACATCCCTCACCAAATTCACTAAACACCTTACCATCATCACACCTTCAATTTACCAAACAAGCACAGTACCCTAGCCGCCCTAAACACCATCACCCACCATAGACCATGGCGATTCACCATTGTGACTCCCGTAATAAAGTCTATATGTTCACAAATCAGGTGAGGTATGTTGTATATCCTTAATTAATCATCAATTTGAGGTGGTCGCGAGTTAATTTCTTGTTTGGGTGATTTTAGGAATTAGGGTTCATGAAAGCCCCAATCTATAGGAGATTGGGTCATGCTTTCTGCTGCAATTGAAGTCAACTACAAGGTATTCACTTGTATTATATTCCTATTTAATGCTTGATTTTCAAGACTACATGTTTTTTGTTTTATTAAAATTTTCTAGCGTGTTCTATTAGATCTTAAAAGTGCCTACTTTTGGAGCTTCAACTTATGTACTAGCTTCTAGCTCACACCACCTCTATTCGTATGAAAAACCCTTTTGGGATAAATAGTTAAATGTGTATGTACTAGTAATTTTTTGACCATTGTTCTATGAAACATCAAATTTTTTAGGGGTTAAAAAAGGAGGAATAATCTCAGAAGCTAAAAAATCAAACCTTTTGAAGCTTTCTTGATGTTGAACAGATCAAGATTTGGGAAGATCACAAGTCATCACCAATTGCAGTACTGAGACCACATGATGGGCTACCGGTCAACTGTGCTATATTTTTGACTGCTCCTTATCATCCAGATCATATCATACTTATCACTGGGGTATGTGCCGAGCAAATTGTATTCTTTGATTTAATATGTGGAACGTCTTATGGTCACTGCTGAGTTATATCTATTTATTCTGATTTTTTGGAAAATGTTCACAGGGTCCATTCAATCGTGAAGTGAAAATATGGGCCTCACAAAGTGAGGAAGGATGGTTACTTCCAAGCGATGCTGAGTCATGGCACTGTACTTAGACATTAGAATTGAAGAGTTCAGCTGTAAGGTCATGTTTATTGAATGTAGGTCTGTTTGGTACTTTTTTATGCATTTTGAATGTAGGTCTGTTTGGTACTATTGTGTATGTTATCGCTGAATTGGTATTAGTAGTAGTAGTGTTAGGTTTTTGGCATTGCGTTATAAAATTTGCGTGTGAGATAATGTAGTGTTTTGGCAAATTTTGATTTTTTAAGGTTCTACATGTAAACTGGCCTCTATATTATAGCTTTCTTGTAACCACTTTTAGACTAATTGACTATGTGTGACTCAAAAACGCAATGCCAAACACCCCCTTTGATGTTGAATAAGCTGAAGTCATAATCAGTTTTGAGTGGTGTGATAAAAGTAATGCAATAATTGTTTATCTATAACGATGGACATGGTCGTTGTGCACGGAGTAGTCTTGTGTCAAGATCATCGGTAGCTCTGGAAGATGCGTAAGTGACCTTTACGGATTTCACTCCACTTCCACCTGCTACGAGTTGTACAGCTAACCTTCCGAGCTTTTCAGAAAGTGTAACATATGGTGAGTCGTGTTTGTGTGGTTAGAGGTGGGGGGTGTAGGGTTGTGAAATGTGATTTGAGAATGGTTTAAGTTAACAGACATATTGGGCAGCCATATGGAGTTGTTTGGTGCTACTTCTGCTTCAATTAGACTAACTATATACGGAGTACAATTCAAATATATTCCTCATTCAGCAAATAACTAGCTATGAAACCATCTCCTTTGCGTTAATTTTGACCGTAGTTACAAAATAGTTGTTTAGGACCTACCTTGAGTTAATCCATATGCTATGGCTTAGTCTGTGGTGATCGTCTACGCCACATGACAATGTAAAGAATAAACTCTGTATCTTTAGTTTTAGTTTGTCATAAACCGCATTAACTTTCCAGTGGAGTTTGTAGTGCTTTTTAGTATGTTTTGAGATGATTTGGTATTGGTATCAAGTTATAGATGGGCTTTTTTAGATTGTTGCATATATTTTTTTTTTCTTTCTGGAATTCTGGATCTGAGAAGACCTTAAATAAGTATTTGAGCTTCTTGCACTTGTAAAATCATTCTGAAATACTTTTTTTTACAGGTTGGGTGAACAGGTTTGCTAATGCTAGTGACACTACTGTAGAAATAGCAGAAAGCACAGCTATTCGGGTGAGCATCAGTTCTGTACTGTGTTTACTCTTTCGTGTTTGTGTGTTTCATTGCTATAGTATCAGCAATAGGTAGAAAAACAGTTGGTTTGGGTGACGGGTCAAAATATGGATTTATAGACCCATCAAAACTTTTGCTGTTAATATATTGAGCCCCGTCAACAGTTAATATCATGAATCACAAAAACTATTATATCCATTCTATTTGATACCATGGTTTAGGAGATTGTAAATAAACTTTTTGATCATTTCCCTTTTTAGCCATGGTTTTAATTTTATTTGACTCATTATCAATAAGATATATATCATATTGATCAATTTCCATATAAATAGGCTGAAAATTTAACACATTTATTATTAACATGATGTACTAACTCCCTTTCAGACAAGCTAAAACAGAGATTGTGACAGCAAGCAAAGTGGCATATCGATTTCTTGCTGGCATCACCTCAAATAATAACAACACAGGGTCTCCAAATTCGCCCGGTGGTGCAAACAGAAATAGCCCTAAATTCCAACAACTGGCTTGGTTTAAAAATGTGGCCGCATGAGCAAAACCATCAACTAGTACGACGCTTGATAATGGACAAGAGCAAGTACACCTTTAGAAACCACTACAACAAAGATAAGATTCGGAAGCAGCGACCCTGCGGTCATATGAGATGTAGAACATTTGTTGCTTCTTGTTGTGTACTAGTTTTATGGGTTTATGTATGGACTTGTAACTGATTTTTTCCATTCTTGGTATAACTAAAACTCCCAAATTTGCCATTTTATCAAATGTACATATAAATTGGTATTCAATATGATCGGTTAAAGGAAGCATATAATGAAAGCACAAACTGCCTCCATGATCATTCTAAGAAGTTACACACAGATTGTTCACGACGAGCAATAATGCATCTTTATGACAAATGAAACATATGGAATGAATGTATGGGTTTTAATTCCATAAGAAACTGTTAACATATGTATTAGTTAAGCAACAAACCGCACTAACCAAGACGATATGTACAAGTGCAGTACCAATAATAACATGATAATAATGAGAACAATAACATTACTAAATAACTTTCGACTGTTATTTAAGATTATTAAAGACACTTCCAGTACATGACTTCAATAGAGAACAATGATTTCAAGAAGAAACAAAATCAAAAGAACACAAAGCGCCCCAAACACTCGAACACAACATTTTAGAGAATGATTTCACCAGGTTCTCTGTAAATACAAACAAAATAAACCATCATCAGATCAAACGTAACACTTGAAGGAAGCATTCAACCTCTGAGCATTCTATTAAAAACAAAGGCATTGACACCATCATCTGCAATTTGGAGTGAAGAAATAGCCTCAACAGCTTCTTACAAAGAGCTCAAAATTACCGGCACAGTATCCCCACGGAAATTTTATGCTGATTTAAGGGCTTTAACCGCTTTCTCTGCTGCATCATCTAGGTCTTCTACCGTGATCAGCGCCATCCCACTTTCCTGTATATCCAGAGGCATTGTCAAATTGTTATAAAGTGCCAATATACCTCGAGGATCCAAAACATATAACATAATAAAGCGAAAATATACCTTGAGGATCCTCTTCCCTTGATCAACGTTTGTGCCTTCAAGACGAACCACGACCGGTACCTTCAATGAGACCTACATACACCAAAAAAATAAAATCTTTTCATTAAAATCTGCTTTGTCCTGTTACTCAACATACATGACCAAACCATTATGCCCTATCCACTAAAATTGTTATTCTATGGTTGGTGACATCCTAAGTTCCTAACTACCTAAACAGATATAACAAATCACAGATAAACTATAAATAGAGCAGTGGGAAAGTATTACGGAGTAGCAATCAAGAGCTAGAAAGTAGGATTAAATTTAAAGAAGATGCAATTATTGCACTAAATAATATGCAGACTCACGTGTTTAGCAGCATTGACGATCCCACTAGCAATCACATCACATTTCATTATTCCTCTAAAAATGTTTACCACGAGCATTTGTTATTCGAGTGTTCCTTCTCGTCTAAAGTATGGTGCAATGTTTTAAAAGTGGCTGAACTACCTTAGGAGCAAGACCATCTACAACCTAGGCAACATCTTCATCTGTAATTCTTTTGAAAACATCAATAGGCACCTGTGAACAGTCAAATTGGTCAATCATAAGTGAATGTGCATTACACAATGACATGAAATGCAAAAACCCTCTAAGGAAAAGAACTTGTACTTTATGATCATGTCGGGGAATTTCTCAGCAAGGTCTTCAATGCTGATTCCTCCCTCTCGGCAGGCAATGATAAGCTGCAGAAGTAAAGACCTAGTAAGCAGCAAATTGTGTGCGTGATCTGTATATTCACTAGAAGAAGAAACTTACAGGGCCAGCAGTTGTACGATCAAGAGTGATTGCAAAGTACATTTCACTAACAAGTGACACCTTTTCACATAAGTAAACCTGCATAAAAAAATTGAGCAGTATAAAAATCAAGATGCCAGATCATACTAAGAACGCTTGCTTGGCTTCACTCATATTTTAAACGATAACAATAAGATCTGTATCTAGCTATTTTAGCTTGACTAAGCTCAGATGATTTGTGTTCCTATAAACTATTTGCATCTAAATACAGATGATAAGTACACATATTAGTGAAGAAGCATAATAATGTGCGCATATATGCAATTTACACGCATTTAGCCTTGACATCACACAAAGCTTACAACTGATGACAAAAGTCCCATAGTATTGGCGCGGAAACCTTTACTCATTGCTAACCTAGACCTTAGCACAACTGGAGGTTACTGAAAACAATTCGTTGTTGTTGGTTGGCACCGAAAGAATAGTGATAACTCATACAAAAAAATAAAATAAATAAATAAAATAAAATAAATAAAAATAAAAGGAAAAAGGTTGAGCTAAAAAAACACACAAGTTTGATCATTCCATCGTGTCAGCTAGTAGTTGATCATCTAACAAGTAACAACCACTCAACATTACTCTAATAACTCCAAGCGTATGTGCATAGAATGTACGAATTCACAGGAAAAGATAATATCCAAACAAAATTATTTTAAAGAAAATACAATGATAATAAAATTATTAGCAATACAAAATGTCTACCTTGCTAACAACTTTGCCTTGGGGGCCTGTTTGCTTTGTGACAAGTCTGCCCGAGCATCTTCCCTAAGGAACAACAAAATCAAAATCAAAAGCATTAGTAGTCCACTGATCAAAGAAAAAATGAGTTTTTCGTACTTAATGATAGCCTTTCACTAGTAGAATCTACTAAATATATATTTGAATTTTCTTAATATCAAGCTAAGAAACTTTATTAAGGCATACCTGTTCCCGCTTCACCTTAATGTTTGAAACTGCTTTAGACTTGTTAGTATTTAGTCTCCATTAACTAATAAATTAGTAAAGGTAAAAACATAATGAAATTCATACCAGCTATCTCTTCAGCCTGGTCAATTTTCCCGATGTGGACTCCACCCTGAAGACCACTTGTGAACTTCCCTTGACCTCGTCCACCAACAAGGATTTGACTATTGACCACCAACTGAACCAAAAGAAACCAATGTTGCTTATGTGAGCCCACAAACATACAACTCATTTGGAGAGTATTTTGGAGGCTCACAACCTTTTAGATTGCTTTAGTATCAATTTTATATTACCATTGTAATGATATAGTTTCTGTAATCTAATTTAACAAATTAATTATCAATAGATAATGAACAAAATAGTGTTTATGGTTCAACTGAACCCAAGCTATTATTACTTAGTTTGACCTGATACCCACCAATCAGCCCATTTTTTCCAGTTTTTAGTTGCTAGATTTGGCACTTCACCTCGCTGTCGGATTCACTATCTCCATCTATTTGCATTAAATCACCGCCTAAACTCATATTATCGTCCTCGCAAGGATCAAGCACACTTTTAACATGTAATGATCAAGAAACATGATGATTATTTAACTATACTATATCATAAATTCTAGCTTGCTATTGCACTCATAACAGGCAATGTTAAAAGTGTGCAAAGTTAAGTGTAAATTCTACTTGCTATTGCACTCATAACAGGCACTGAATGGTTTGTGTGAACCTTAATCTCAATACACAGTCAATCCTAAAATTCCCCCTTTTGATGGTGTGTTTGTGTTCCATTCAAACTTACTTTTGCTTAGCCTAAACGAGTCAACAACTTCATACAATATAACACAAATTTGGCATACAAAAAGAGATCGAGCCACAACTGCTGATAATTGCAAAGAGAAACCTATGTCAAGTTCAGGTCACATTTTTTTTATTTAGATGACACTGCGATGCACCCAGGGATAAGTAACGTAACTGAACTGCAACTGCTACCTTTAATGTTTGGTTAAGTAATAGCAACTTGAGCGTTTTACCCGATTTTCCTAGTGAGCATGGCTTGTAATCAAGCACGTTTCACCCGTTTCATCTTACCAATCTAACCAGTTATCCACCTCCAAACTCCATTTGGACCTTTCCTTTGGACAGTTTCAGCTTCCTCCATATCCTGGTCTATTGCTAATTTGTGTGAGCAGCGTGCTTGAACCTCTTGCTCAATGAACTTCATTGATGATAGCCTCTTCTGTAGATCCAAGGTCTGTGCCTGAAAATACCGTAATGAATACATTGTATTACTAGCCACCATCACAGACATTCTAATAATCAAAGTGTATCTTAGACTCAAATTGGTACAAATTTAGCCAAAATCCCCACCAAAGTTTAACATCTATACTGTCTAATAGTAAAATTGTAGGTATAAAAAATTTCTTGACACTCCAGTCGATGGATACACAGTATGTAGAGTTGAAAAATAGTTTAGCACTTAGCTGACCGAAGAAGTCATAATGTATTCCAACGCCAAATTGGTCCTATTATCACATCTGAAACTTAACAGCAATATTTCTAATATGTACAACCTGCTTATAAAAATCAATACATTAAATTTTGCTAAAAATCTTTGACACACATTTTGTAGTTGAAAGAATTGTTTGATTGACTAAAAACAAGTCAACATGTATGTATACAAAACTCAATATTACTACTATTTTCGTACGCTGATTTTAATACCAAAAGTAAAATCTAGAGTGCAACTTAAAAGACTGAAGAATATACCTTCTCGGGTTGAATATCAAGGATCCTTTGAACACCATCTATAGCTTTCCCTCCAGCTTGTTCCACCAAATAACTCATAGGTGCGCATTCATACAGCAACCTCAAATTCCCATTTTTTGCTTTCTCACTTTGTGGGTTTCCATAGATGCCACCATAAAGCAACATTTTGTGAATTTCACCAACAAGACAACCAATTTATCGTCCTGAGTACGGTTTTCCTTCAGGTCCACCAGGTCTCCTTAGATGGTTAAGATAGTTCTACAATTTAGTATTCCAAAGATCAAAATTCCCTTCGTTAAACGAGTAAATTCTTCCTGATTTTGGTATCTTGATGTCCTCATGTGTTAGAACAAATTCACCATATGCTGGATCAAGTGTGAATCCATGAACTCCATTCCCTATTGAAATGGTGAACACGACAGAGCTTGAATATAAACAGTATCCTGCTGCTAATAAGTTGCTCCCGGGCTGGCAGACGCTCACGACACATTTTTCTTTAGCCTCGTCTAGGTGATACAGAATAAGTTGCTCCCGGGCTGGCAGATGCACTAAAAAAAAAAGGTGCATCTGGGTTATAAATTTTTGGCCAAAAAAAAAAAAAATTTTTTTTTGGCCCCAAAAAAAAATTTTTTTTGGCGGGAAAAAAAATTTTTTTTTCGGGGGGGGGGGGGGGGGGGGTGGGGGGTGGGGGCATGTTTGCAGACATACCCCTGAAGTTTGAGATGTTTCAAATTAAACCCTATAACCTTTTTTTCTCACTTTTCTACCAAAGTGGACTTTTCTCTAGAACCTTACCCTATATATATATATATATATATATATATATATATATATATATATATATATATATATATATATATATATATATATATAGTGTTGTATTCTATGCAGTACCAATATTAGATGCAGTACTTTACAGTACCACTAAAATGAATCTAGACCATTGGATGAATTTGATCAAAGGTTAAGATTAAAAGTGCTAAAATTGTAAATTAACAAAAAATGAGGGTTTCTTGTTTAATTAAACAAAAGGCAGAAAGGGCATAATGGGGATTTTACTTTTATGTATTTCAAAAACCGTCCCTATTCTAAAGGGTACATAAAAATCTAATATTTCTTCATCTCTCCCATTTTCATAACCCCTCTCTCTCACCCATCAAACATAACCCTAATCCCAAAATCGCCGGCCGCCACTATGACAGCCTTACAACCTTCTCTCTACAATCGTCCCTGTTCTTAGTACCACTAACCCAAAATCCGATTTAAGGTTTTTGGTGCTGCTCGTAGTAACCACCAAGCTAAAAACCGATCTATTGAAGAACATGGTAAATAATCCTTTTTAATTAATTTCCTATTTGTAATCGGTTGATTGACCAAAACAAAAACCATTGACAATGATATAATTGTTGCTTTTAAAGGGAGTGAGATGAACATGAAGACCCACAGACAATTAAATACTAGTTGTTGTTATCGGTTAGTAACAAATTTTCTTAATTGTTTAATTTGGTTACAATTTTAAAAAGGGTTATATTATTAAATTGGTGTGGGTTCTTTTACTTGTAGTGTACTGTGGGTACTGGGTACAATCAGACGGTAAGTTTGGATACAGCAAACTCCATTCGAACAAATTCAAGAGACCCCACGTGAGATATATGTTGCATTGATTTTATGTACTTTATCATTTTGATTGCATCATATGTGAATTAATTTTTGAATACTTGCAATGGCAGATGGGTCTTCTCACTTGTGGATGGTATTAATTATTAAAAAAATGTTGGTAGTGTGCACATATACATGTTAAATGTTGATTTGCTAATGTTGTTATCGGTAACGGTGTTTTGACAGATATCGCAAAAGGGCAAAAGGTTTCAGTATTGCAGGGTACACATATGTTTTTTGGAAGACGGGCACATGTATGTTCTAATGAAATTGACAAGAAAACGTAACGTCACTTATGTTCTTGGAATAGGGCACACATGCTTTTGACTGACGTGCACATCTATGTGTCCTAACGAATTTTATGAGAACGTGAACCGTGCACGTATGTTTTTGTAAGAGTGCACACATGTTTTTAAATGACGTGCACATTTATACGGAGTATTTGACAAGATACTTGTACATGTATTGTATTTTATTTGATATTGAATTTTGTGTATACTACAGAGTATATATGTTCTTGGTTTGTTATTTAATTTTTAGAGGTTACATGTATATGTTTTTGTTTTCGGTCATAGATATCGAAGATCAAATAATGTGCACTAGAAACATATGTGCAATTACCATTTTAAGCAAAATAAGTTTATCGTTGAAATAATTAAACGCAAGAAAAATATTTAAGTATACAATATTTAAGAAAAAAACATATATGCACTAAAAAAAAAAAAAAAAAAAAAAAATTAAGGGGTTTAGAAAAATGTTTTTAAATTAAAAAAAAAAAAAAAAGTAAAAATGTGTTTTACCATTTTTACCCTTTTGAATAAATTAAAAAGATTTATTGGTACTAAATTATCATTAGTCTAAATGGTACTGTAAAGTACTGTATTTAAGAATAGTACTGCATATAACACGTCCCTATATATATATATATATATATATTTTTTTTTTTTTTCTTTTTTTTTCTAGAATTTGAAGGAACCAAAAGGATGTAAACCCATCATCACCAAGGTAATTACGCTAAACTGATCAATCAACTATCACAAGCTTAAACACTAGAAAAGAGTAAGAGAAAAATTGCTACTAGCAAGAGAGTCCAATAGTTGTTTATGATGATATCCTTGTTTAAGTAAAAGCCACTTTCTGCAAAACCATACCTTTCAAGGTGATTGCGAGTTCTTGCCACAGTAAGACGTCCTGTCCCTTGAATCAGTGTGCCCTTCTGCTTCTGTTTCAGAGAAATGTGATACCCTATCGCCTGTAGCTGCCACATGATGCACAGAACCGATGAAAGGTGCTCTTCTTCCGGAGACCTCTCTCTTCCTACAATTATAAGCTTGCGGCTTATCAAAATGGTCACCTTCTGATCCAATGTCATCTTCAATCTCAAGCCCTTTTCTGTGATTTTCTTTTGAGGGAGCATCTCAAGATGCTCATCACCATCATTTCCTGGAACAGATTCTTCTTCTGGAGATCTCTCTGCAAGACAATCTGTTCACGAAGATAACATTAACTACACGTTTGAGGCTTTTAAGTCGGTTATGCGCCAATTAATATATAAACTAAATACTAAAATCAACTACTTACCTTAATAATGTACATGAAGACCATGCCAAAAATTAGGACGATCCTTGAAAAGAAGTCCATTTTTTTGGAAGAAACAAATCCTGTATTTTACAAAGTTGCTTGTACATACCTCCATTGTTGGTACATAAGGAAACCAGATAACAAATCAGTTGTTACAAGCGAAACAAAAAAAAATCAACTTCAACCCACTGATCAAGCACATTGCTGAGCCTCCACGAATTGGGTTCATTGTAACGATCATAAAGAGGCTCAATCCTTTCTACTCTTTTACGCTTGCTCATCTTAGTAGGATCTGACACCTTAAACAACCTTGGTGCCACCTCGACTAGCTATTTTGGATCTACAACAGTAACCTCATGCATGTATTCCTTTGTTGTAATAACGAGCTCGTGGAAGATGACCCAGTCAGGTTGTCTTTGGAAAAGCGCACTACTTGGGGTATACGTAAACGAGCTGGTTCTCGACTATTGTTCTGTATCCTTCTTGTGGGTCTTTGCGTGCAGCATGAAAGAAAATCCTGCCCATTGCCTTACGTATCTTTGTAAAGTTCTTCCCAGCACTCACAATATCCAATCTGTACCTGATTATAGAAAGAAAAGTCAGCAACAGGGTCCAAAAATACGAGCTATAGATCATCATAAGAGGAATTCACATAATCAAATTTCACTAGCAATCAAAAGGTGGCAAAATGACGGGTCATTTTATGGATAATGGCACAAAGACGTTTCGCCGTATCCTTTTCTTGCATTACAGATAATAAAGGTGTAGAATATGATTAAAAAAAGTATGCTCTAACTATGAAAATCTAGTTTTTGAAAGCAGTTGAGCATCAATGGTTACAAGACTCCAAATTGACCCATAACACATCTACTGAAACTTATTCAAACTATTTGAGCCGATTTACATCATTAGTGGTAGTTCTAATTTAAGCATAGAATCAAAAAACAATTGTAAAATATGATTATTTAATACAAAGCAATATGGGCCAGAACACAGACCATTGATTATAAGAAGAGGAATTCACACAATCACATTTCAGAAAACAGAGGTGGCAAGATGGCGGGTAGGGTGTCGGGTTATGATGGGTAAGTTTTAAACAGGTCAGATCAGGTAGAGCTGACCAAAAAACTTTCTTTTTCTTGAATTACAATTTACAACTACTTTGTCTTAAATATGATTATGAAAACTATGTTATCATGTGACATTCAAATATCACAAATAACACGCTTAAGGTTTTACCACCGGAAGATTATATGATTTCAACCCTAAAAAACTACTATAGGATACACCTTAAGACGGTGTCTGGACTAGCTTATTTAGAGTGCCTATTGGCTTATTTTAGTTTCATAATTCATAAGTACCTGCATGGTCATAAAGATTGATACTTTTATGCATAATAGTATCATAATTCATAAGTACCTGTATGATATCAACATCTCATAGAAAACATATATAGATTAATACCCATCAGACAACACACACTACAGTAGGCACACCAAAAATAATTTCTTTCAGAAAAAATTATAGCCAAAGGGGGAAAGGGTTAAACGAGTTGAAAGTAGTAATGAATGACTACTAATAGAATATAGAATTGAACAAATAGGACCAACCCAAGACCAGCTTTTAGTTGACTTCTTGTATAACACGAGTGCCTTCCATGCCTTTGCTCCCAAAGGTGCGGTTTTTGAAGCAAATATCTTCACAACCCCTCTTACTAAATCTTGTAATGGTTCTTGAGTTTCCAGAATACACGGGTCTCCAGGGTTTGTCCTTACTCGGTTGACTATATCCTTAACGGTCAGAGAAGGTACATTTGGATTAACAGGAGGAGGATCACAACTAGTTACAGCCTGATCTCCGTTGACAGCATCCTGCTTTACCTCGCCCGCATCATTTACATTAGGATTCTTGGCAACTTCCATGGTGACTTCTGGAAGTTGAGTCACCATTGCCATCCGGACAGCCGACAAAAGGTGTATGATTGAGAAAGAAAATCCCGTGTGAACAGTAGGAGTAATCAAAATAAACTGTTTTTTCTGAGGTTCCTCCTCTTGTACTGCTATAACCGGTGCCAGTGCCTCAAGTATTACATTTTCAAACGGAGTCTCATCTCTCCATTTCTGTTTCCCCATGCTTTTAACATACTCAAGTTGATCATGACTTGGTTGATCATCGATATAGATCACTTCATCTTTTACCTTACGCTTCTTGGACCCTGAGTTGCATTCCAATAACCTTGAATCCACCATTTCCGGATGATCATAGCCATAAGCTTCAATCATTTGACTTCTATTAGCGGAACCACCAACAGAAACATGATCTCCAACAAAATCATTTATGTGCCTTGGCCCATATTCCCCTTTCTGCTTCTTCCCACCAGGATTCGTTTTTCTTATTGGCAACTGATACATACCTTCGATATGACCACCACCATTAAACATGCCAGGTCCTGACATATAGGGCTCATTAAAAAAATTGTTACCATGTGTCTTACCCTTCTTTCTTAAATTTTGTAAAGACCCATCAAGATCTTAACGCTCTTATTATTGGTCTTTGCCCCATGTTTAGGTTTCTTTGAACTTGGTATGGATTTCACAGCACTAGGGTAAGCCCACTTGCTTCTCATCAAAGGATTACTATCGTCATCGTCGTACACATACACATAAAATTATCAGCATATATACCTCAGTGCAAGTAAAAACCATATGCAAAGTTCAGAGCCACCATCTAAACCTCCAAGACCAACAGTAATCCTCTCAGTCATTGTCTTTCTTTCTTGTTACCCAGTCACTAAAGCGACAATTATAATATTTTACTAAACTGATATCCCTGCTAAAAGTACAGACTGTTTTGAAGGTGCTTATTAAATCAAATCACTAAATTAAAAAAACAGAAAAAGGATGCATACCCGTCAGTCCATCAGTATTGCGAGAATATATCATTTTTCCAACTGGACTCCAAGTGATGCTTAATACACGCTCTGAATAGACATTTATGAAAATTAATATAATATGAATTATAGAAAAGACGAATTTTATGAAAGTGGCGATTTAAAGAAGAGGCGGATATCTCACCACTAGGTGGGTTTTTCATTGAACATGGCTCGATTACAAATCTCTGTGTGTTTGGTGAGGTCTTTTGCCCGATCAAGTGCATCTATCTGACTCAAAGAAGATGGCCTCATATTGCCATCACCCACGTTTGTGAAGTTGAAGGAGCAACAACAATATTTGATATTACTGGTTCAAGTTATGCTCTAACCCCTAAAATTACCAGCACGTATGTTAGAGACTCGTCGAAGGTATACTCTCCTAGTAGAAGTGACAAAATGAGTATCATGTTAAAAAGTGTAATCTATTGGCATGAGTGACGTTGATTCGGAACAATTTGTGACTCTTTTTTTAGATTTCTTTTCAATTAAATTATAAAAATTTGACCCATCTATCTGTCGATTAACAGCTTATTTAAGCCACACCGAAGATGTCGATTAACAGCTCATTTTGCAGAGAAAAGTGCATAATCGGCCTAATACTCAACAATGCCAAATGCATTTACGATTCACAGTGAGTACGGTTTAGCGTCAAATCTATAAACACAAACCTTTTTCATGATTAAGATTGGTTAGGCAAGATCCAAAATAGTGACAAACGATCAATTGAAGAAACGTAAACTCCAACACAAGCAACACTCACCAATGCGAGTACACGAAACTCCTAATTAACCAAATTTCAACAATCCAAACAACTAATTAACTAAATATTCCACATACACAAATTCATTCTCAAAACAGATAACTAATTAACAAACAACTAATTAACTAACTATTCCACATACACACTAATTAACTAAACTAAAAAAAAATCCAAAAACTGAAAAAAATGATAAGTGTAATTGAAAAGGAAATAATAACTAACCTGACTTTAATTTCTTAGCAGCTCCATTGGGTTTAGTAAAAGGAATCTTCTCTTACGAATATCCATTCAATCAATTGAATTTTGTTTATGAAAAACTGAGTTAAGAGAGTTATTAGGGAGAAGAAGAAGATGGAAGAAGCTGGTTTAGGTGTGTTTATTTGTTGTATAAGCAGAAAAAAATACTCCTTAGATCCGCTGATTATACTGATAGTGATGGATTACTGATATACTAATGGATGGATGATGGATGGAGGCGTGTGTTAAGCAGAAAAAAATACTATGTAGATTCGCTGATGATAATGATAGTGATGGATTACTGATATGGATGGATGATGATGGAGGCGTGTGTTAACGTGAGTCGAGAGGAAAAACAAGTGGAGGGAAAAAATAGTTTAGGGTCGAGGGAAAAAAATAAGTCGAGGGAAAAAATAAGTTGAGCGAAAAAATAGTTACTCTCTTTTACTGTCTGCCCTACGGGCAGGATAATATTTGGGTTAAAAATCTTAAGATTGGACACGTGTCAAAATCTTAACAGAGTCTTGCTAAAAAAAACTGAGTCTAGCATTTAGGTAGTCTGTTTTTGGAAATTTTTTTCCAAAAAACCAAAATGGTCTATATATTAGAAAAAAATTTTCTCTTGGTCTCTTTAAGTCATTGGCCCTTTTTATTTTGGTAAATAACACTTAGGCCTTTTGGTTTTAGGTGAAAATACCACAAGGACCATAATTGCCAATTCTGATTTTTAGAGGGTATGATTTGACATTTTTCCAAAGTTATCACTAGGACCTAACTTGCCATATTTGATTAGTACAAGGGTAGAAGTTGTAAATTTTTCATTTTTTTATTACCCAAGGACCATTTTTGACATTTTTTTTAAAACTTGGGGGACCAAAGTTGTAATTTTGCAATTTTGAACTTTAAAGGACTTATTTTGACAACTTGTGAATCCCCAAGGACCAAAGTTGACTTTTTCTTCCAAAACATTCCACCAGGGACCAAATCTGCCAAATTCTAAAGTTGAGGGACCAAACTTGTAATTTCCTCAAACTTTTTACCCAATGATCATTTTTAATAACATTTTACTTTTAAAGGACTTGGGTTGACTTTTCTTTCAAAACAAATGCTCAGGAACTGATTTTGTCAAATTTTGAAAGTTGAAGGACTGAAACTGCCAATTATGCAAACTTTGCTCATTTTTCATTTGTTTTCAATCATTTTGCATCTGAAACATATAAAACATAATTTTAGGATATTTTTTGCATTTTGATGCATTTCTGAGTGTTTTTAAATGTTTTTGCAGTTCAGATTGACCAAAAATAATGAGTATTTACACACTCATCACTCACTTAAATGAACGGCACTCCTCAAATGCTTTAATTAAAGTTGTAAGGTCCTTTACAGGATCTGTCCTAGCAAGAGCAACTATCACGGGCTTGTGTCGGGTTCTAAAGAAGGGCATTGTCTGCAAAAAATAACTTTAGGGATGTGTGATCAGATTGAACTTGAACAACATGATTGAACTCCATCCCAGGAGGAATTAACTAACGCCATTTACTTAGGTGTATTGATGTACGTGGGAGTCGCACCAGGTTTTACCTCTCAAGGGATCTTGAGAAGCTTACAACCCCCACCGGGCAGTGTACCTGATCGTTGTAGTATAGTATAGTGACAAGTACCGGGGGATTGATCGTTTAGCTAGGAATAGTGTCCCTAGGATTAGAAAACCTAAATACTAGTTCTAAAGGTGAGGGATGATTATTTTTGTATTTTTATATTTTTTAGAAAGCAAGTCAAAATCTCGGGTTTGAAGGATGTGGGCGGAATTAGTTGCTAGTCAACTAACCCAATACTAAAGATGCAATCAAAATAAAATACTGAAAATGAAAATAAACTAAATTAACTAAGGTTGTGAGCAATAAGTGGTGAAAATGTGTTTACTTAGATTTCACTACTCCCTAGATATCTTTTATACATTAATTACTTGTTATAGTTGCATGGATGACGGATTGTATTCCTTAATACCATTCATGGGGTGGCGCACTTAACTCCCCAATCCTATGAGCTCTTATCTCCTCCTATACCATGCCCAGCACAACCATAGGGATTATAAACAGTGGCTCATGCATTAAATACAACTAATAAAACCTAGTGCACATCAGTTCATGTTTCCTAAGACGTTCAAGCATGTTACCATTTGGAAGTCTGCCAGTTTTCTTAAGCCTAACATCGAATTCACCCATCCAATACAATTATAAAAAAGTAATCAACACATAATTAACATCTAGGTTTCATTAGATCCAAGCAAACACAAGATAGATCTAGCCTAGCATGATGGAATTAAGACAAGAACAAGATATAGACAACCAACACATAGACATATTGATTGAATTAAAAGAATACTTATCTCAATTACACATGCAAGGTATCAAGGGCTTAGAACCCTTGAAAAACCTGTAAAATTCGTACCAAGTTCGTACTTAAGGTTTCTCCAAAACTTCTCTTTTTTTAATGTGAAAATTAGAAAACTATATATAGGAAAAAGGGTCTGACGGCGTCAAGACCAATCTTGTGACGCCGTCACCTCGCCGCCAAAATAATTCTCGGACTGCCTTGATCTACTTTTGACGCCGTCATGTGTTATGCATTTCCAGGCCGTCATGACTTTTACTCTTGACGCCCTACTTCGTGACGCCGTCAAATCTGTACTGGGTCGTCATGGAAATTACTCTTGACGCCGTCAGAAGTTCCTTCTTGACGCCGTCACCTACTGTTCCCAGCAAGGAAAATTAAGACTTTGGCGTTTTCTTGACTTTTATGCTCCAAAAACGTCCGAATTGCTTCCTTTTCCAGATTTCACTCCCAAAATACCTAAAATCACAAAAGGAACGATTTAGGGCAATATTTGATCAAATAAATTCGAATTCGGGCTTAAATGACCCCCTAAAAATGGATCATTTTTCGCCTCATCATATACCCTTACACTTGAGATTTGCTTGTCCTCAAGCAAATGCGCTTTTATTCTACTCAAAATACAAGTTAGGGGTCATTCAACACTAATATAAAAGTAATTACAACAAATAATCGTTCCACTAAAGACCAATAGACAAGCACGGAGGTCATACACTAGCACATCACAAATAGTGTTTAGATACTCACATCTCTCGGGTGTAATAAAGTATAAATTACAATATGGAAACGGAAGATATCTCTCACTACCTGTCATAGCAAAATAGATTACCATAGGCTTGGGAAAGGATCAAACCTCCACCACATGGCATAAGCACCTAGGATAAACTATCAAAGAGGTCTTTTAAAGGGTTGTAACGTTAGGTGTAGGGATATGAAATACACGGTTTTGTTGGATAAAGGAAGTTTTACCGGTGGCGAGTTAACAATCTTGGTTAATTACATGTACAATATGGCGTTGCTAAGCCAAGACTAGATTCGACTTAAGCTAATAAATGAAAAATAACAAAAACATAAAATGAACATAGAATAAAAAGGGATGGTAATCCGTATGTTTTTTCTTTTTTTTTATTATTATTATTTTTTTTGATTTTTCGATTTTTTTTTTTTTTTTTTTTTTTTTTTTTTTTTTTTGCATACACTCTTACCCTACCATCAAAATAATACATCATAGGGAATGAACATTTCCCTTACACTTGAATTTTTACATACTTTACAATTAACTAATCTAATTACTCGAATTAAAAAAATCAAAACACTTGGAGTACTTTTAAGATTAACGTACATATGGGGGTAATAAATGATGTTCTTCCCCATTACTCCATAAATAAGTACTTTACCCATGAGTCCCAATCGTCCCAAAACAATATGTACAAGGATATAACTCGACTTAGCAACCATGTAATCAATTAGATAGTTAACTTAGGGTTTAACAAATAACAATAATGCACTAAAAACGAGCGCATACACAGAAAGCTAAGGCGATTTGGGTGTATATTTAAGTGGGGTGTAACAAATTCTTCCTTTAAGTAAAATGCTTAAAGTTAGAAACGAAAAGATAGGCTCGGAGGGGTGTACTAGAGGTTTCGTGTACTAAAAATGAGTACAACGCTAAGGGTGTGGGATAAATTAGTTGACTTAACTAGCCAAACAATATGACTTAAATGGTCAAGTAATTATAATACGGGTTTAACACAAGGGTAATCCTAATGCCTCTTATCATGTAGTAAATCCTACTACACGAATGTAGTCTCACTAGCGGTCTCGGGATGCATCACTAACGCAAGTTCTAGAATCTAAATGCTACCGGTACACTCATAAGCACTAATAGTAAATGCTTTTCCTATCAAATCTAAAGGCGAACCTCACATATTTGGGTGGAAAATTTTTCTGAATATACGGTTATGTGCTAGTCATACAATCTCCTATCCATGAGACGCTTTCTATGGCTAAAGTTTCACTCCTAAATGTTGTAAAAAATTTTAAATTTGGCGCTAAAATCTCACTAACAAGTATTTCTCATAGTTTTATTACACATCTACCATTAAACAAAACAAACTCAAACGAAAGTGTACATATAAGGTATCATCATTTTACCCTCCCATTACACTTAAGATGAACATTGTCCCCAATGTTCAAGTAAAGAATGTAAAAGTGAAAAAGTAAAAAGAATGAAATCAAATACTCCCCTGATTCGCTCGGTATGGATAATAAGGTGGCCAGGTTAAATCTTCCTCCAAGAAAATGAACAATCAAAGCTTCCCTTCCAGAATATAAATCATCTTCTTGTCATACATAACCTGTAAAACCTGAGAAAATAGACAAGACAACCTCGCGTAAAATCGGCGGCATCCTATATAAGTTATTAAGTCCTAAAAATGTTTACCACGAGCATTTGTTATTCGAGTGTTCCTTCTCGTCTAAAGTATGGTGCAATGTTTTAAAAGTGGCTGAACTACCTTAGGAGCAAGACCATCTACAACCTAGGCAACATCTTCATCTGTAATTCTTTTGAAAACATCAATAGGCACCTGTGAACAGTCAAATTGGTCAATCATAAGTGAATGTGCATTACACAATGACATGAAATGCAAAAACCCTCTAAGGAAAAGAACTTGTACTTTATGATCATGTCGGGGAATTTCTCAGCAAGGTCTTCAATGCTGATTCCTCCCTCTCGGCAGGCAATGATAAGCTGCAGAAGTAAAGACCTAGTAAGCAGCAAATTGTGTGCGTGATCTGTATATTCACTAGAAGAAGAAACTTACAGGGCCAGCAGTTGTACGATCAAGAGTGATTGCAAAGTACATTTCACTAACAAGTGACACCTTTTCACATAAGTAAACCTGCATAAAAAAATTGAGCAGTATAAAAATCAAGATGCCAGATCATACTAAGAACGCTTGCTTGGCTTCACTCATATTTTAAACGATAACAATAAGATCTGTATCTAGCTATTTTAGCTTGACTAAGCTCAGATGATTTGTGTTCCTATAAACTATTTGCATCTAAATACAGATGATAAGTACACATATTAGTGAAGAAGCATAATAATGTGCGCATATATGCAATTTACACGCATTTAGCCTTGACATCACACAAAGCTTACAACTGATGACAAAAGTCCCATAGTATTGGCGCGGAAACCTTTACTCATTGCTAACCTAGACCTTAGCACAACTGGAGGTTACTGAAAACAATTCGTTGTTGTTGGTTGGCACCGAAAGAATAGTGATAACTCATACAAAAAAATAAAATAAATAAATAAAATAAAATAAATAAAAATAAAAGGAAAAAGGTTGAGCTAAAAAAACACACAAGTTTGATCATTCCATCGTGTCAGCTAGTAGTTGATCATCTAACAAGTAACAACCACTCAACATTACTCTAATAACTCCAAGCGTATGTGCATAGAATGTACGAATTCACAGGAAAAGATAATATCCAAACAAAATTATTTTAAAGAAAATACAATGATAATAAAATTATTAGCAATACAAAATGTCTACCTTGCTAACAACTTTGCCTTGGGGGCCTGTTTGCTTTGTGACAAGTCTGCCCGAGCATCTTCCCTAAGGAACAACAAAATCAAAATCAAAAGCATTAGTAGTCCACTGATCAAAGAAAAAATGAGTTTTTCGTACTTAATGATAGCCTTTCACTAGTAGAATCTACTAAATATATATTTGAATTTTCTTAATATCAAGCTAAGAAACTTTATTAAGGCATACCTGTTCCCGCTTCACCTTAATGTTTGAAACTGCTTTAGACTTGTTAGTATTTAGTCTCCATTAACTAATAAATTAGTAAAGGTAAAAACATAATGAAATTCATACCAGCTATCTCTTCAGCCTGGTCAATTTTCCCGATGTGGACTCCACCCTGAAGACCACTTGTGAACTTCCCTTGACCTCGTCCACCAACAAGGATTTGACTATTGACCACCAACTGAACCAAAAGAAACCAATGTTGCTTATGTGAGCCCACAAACATACAACTCATTTGGAGAGTATTTTGGAGGCTCACAACCTTTTAGATTGCTTTAGTATCAATTTTATATTACCATTGTAATGATATAGTTTCTGTAATCTAATTTAACAAATTAATTATCAATAGATAATGAACAAAATAGTGTTTATGGTTCAACTGAACCCAAGCTATTATTACTTAGTTTGACCTGATACCCACCAATCAGCCCATTTTTTCCAGTTTTTAGTTGCTAGATTTGGCACTTCACCTCGCTGTCGGATTCACTATCTCCATCTATTTGCATTAAATCACCGCCTAAACTCATATTATCGTCCTCGCAAGGATCAAGCACACTTTTAACATGTAATGATCAAGAAACATGATGATTATTTAACTATACTATATCATAAATTCTAGCTTGCTATTGCACTCATAACAGGCAATGTTAAAAGTGTGCAAAGTTAAGTGTAAATTCTACTTGCTATTGCACTCATAACAGGCACTGAATGGTTTGTGTGAACCTTAATCTCAATACACAGTCAATCCTAAAATTCCCCCTTTTGATGGTGTGTTTGTGTTCCATTCAAACTTACTTTTGCTTAGCCTAAACGAGTCAACAACTTCATACAATATAACACAAATTTGGCATACAAAAAGAGATCGAGCCACAACTGCTGATAATTGCAAAGAGAAACCTATGTCAAGTTCAGGTCACATTTTTTTTATTTAGATGACACTGCGATGCACCCAGGGATAAGTAACGTAACTGAACTGCAACTGCTACCTTTAATGTTTGGTTAAGTAATAGCAACTTGAGCGTTTTACCCGATTTTCCTAGTGAGCATGGCTTGTAATCAAGCACGTTTCACCCGTTTCATCTTACCAATCTAACCAGTTATCCACCTCCAAACTCCATTTGGACCTTTCCTTTGGACAGTTTCAGCTTCCTCCATATCCTGGTCTATTGCTAATTTGTGTGAGCAGCGTGCTTGAACCTCTTGCTCAATGAACTTCATTGATGATAGCCTCTTCTGTAGATCCAAGGTCTGTGCCTGAAAATACCGTAATGAATACATTGTATTACTAGCCACCATCACAGACATTCTAATAATCAAAGTGTATCTTAGACTCAAATTGGTACAAATTTAGCCAAAATCCCCACCAAAGTTTAACATCTATACTGTCTAATAGTAAAATTGTAGGTATAAAAAATTTCTTGACACTCCAGTCGATGGATACACAGTATGTAGAGTTGAAAAATAGTTTAGCACTTAGCTGACCGAAGAAGTCATAATGTATTCCAACGCCAAATTGGTCCTATTATCACATCTGAAACTTAACAGCAATATTTCTAATATGTACAACCTGCTTATAAAAATCAATACATTAAATTTTGCTAAAAATCTTTGACACACATTTTGTAGTTGAAAGAATTGTTTGATTGACTAAAAACAAGTCAACATGTATGTATACAAAACTCAATATTACTACTATTTTCGTACGCTGATTTTAATACCAAAAGTAAAATCTAGAGTGCAACTTAAAAGACTGAAGAATATACCTTCTCGGGTTGAATATCAAGGATCCTTTGAACACCATCTATAGCTTTCCCTCCAGCTTGTTCCACCAAATAACTCATAGGTGCGCATTCATACAGCAACCTCAAATTCCCATTTTTTGCTTTCTCACTTTGTGGGTTTCCATAGATGCCACCATAAAGCAACATTTTGTGAATTTCACCAACAAGACAACCAATTTATCGTCCTGAGTACGGTTTTCCTTCAGGTCCACCAGGTCTCCTTAGATGGTTAAGATAGTTCTACAATTTAGTATTCCAAAGATCAAAATTCCCTTCGTTAAACGAGTAAATTCTTCCTGATTTTGGTATCTTGATGTCCTCATGTGTTAGAACAAATTCACCATATGCTGGATCAAGTGTGAATCCATGAACTCCATTCCCTATTGAAATGGTGAACACGACAGAGCTTGAATATAAACAGTATCCTGCTGCTAATAAGTTGCTCCCGGGCTGGCAGACGCTCACGACACATTTTTCTTTAGCCTCGTCTAGGTGATACAGAATAAGAAAGCATTGTTAGTCCATAAGATGACACATTTTCAGGTGGAGTTTGGACGTGGATTTGGCAAGTGATCATGCCATGTTAAATGACCCATGTAATAGGAAAGGCCCCGATAAATAGTGGCGGCAAGTGATCCACCAAATATATATACATATATATATATATATATATATATATAGAGGTGGGTTCATGAAAAAAGTCCACTTTGGTAGAAAAGTGAGAAAAGTGTACAAATCAACCCCTCCTTTTTTTCACACCAAACTACAGGGACCTAATTGTATTTTCCTTCATTCTTTAAGGAGTTTTTTGCAAATTTGCACCCTACCCCCCCCACCCCCCACCCCCCCCCCCCCCCCCCGCCGAAAAAAATTTTTTTTTTCCCACCAAAAAAAAATTTTTTTTGGGCCAAAAATTTTCCCGCAAAAAATTTATAACCCAGATGCACCTTTTTTTTTTAGTGCATCTCAGTTATAAAAATTGGTGCATCTCAGTTATAACTGAGATGCACCAATTTTTATAACCCAGATGCACCTTTTTTTTTTTTAGTGCATCTCAGTTATAACTATGATGCACCAATTTTTATAACCCAGATGCACTAAAAAAAAAAGGTGCATCTGGGTTATAAATTTTTGGCCCAAAAAAAAAAAAAATTTTTTTTTGGCCCAAAAAAAAATTTTTTTTTGGCGGGAAAAAAATTTTTTTTTTCGGGGGGTGGGGTGGGGTGGGTGGGGGGTGGGGGTGGGGGCATGTTTGCAGACATACCCCTGAAGTTTGAGATGTTTCAAATTAAACCCTATAACCTTTTTTTCTCACTTTTCTACCAAAGTGGACTTTTCTCTAGAACCTTACCCTATATATATATATATATATATATATATATATATATATATATATATATATATATATATATATATATTTTTTTTTTTTTTTCTTTTTTTTTCTAGAATTTGAAGGAACCAAAAGGATGTAAACCCATCATCACCAAGGTAATTACGCTAAACTGATCAATCAACTATCACAAGCTTAAACACTAGAAAAGAGTAAGAGAAAAATTGCTACTAGCAAGAGAGTCCAATAGTTGTTTATGATGATATCCTTGTTTAAGTAAAAGCCACTTTCTGCAAAACCATACCTTTCAAGGTGATTGCGAGTTCTTGCCACAGTAAGACGTCCTGTCCCTTGAATCAGTGTGCCCTTCTGCTTCTGTTTCAGAGAAATGTGATACCCTATCGCCTGTAGCTGCCACATGATGCACAGAACCGATGAAAGGTGCTCTTCTTCCGGAGACCTCTCTCTTCCTACAATTATAAGCTTGCGGCTTATCAAAATGGTCACCTTCTGATCCAATGTCATCTTCAATCTCAAGCCCTTTTCTGTGATTTTCTTTTGAGGGAGCATCTCAAGATGCTCATCACCATCATTTCCTGGAACAGATTCTTCTTCTGGAGATCTCTCTGCAAGACAATCTGTTCACGAAGATAACATTAACTACACGTTTGAGGCTTTTAAGTCGGTTATGCGCCAATTAATATATAAACTAAATACTAAAATCAACTACTTACCTTAATAATGTACATGAAGACCATGCCAAAAATTAGGATGATCCTTGAAAAGAAGTCCATTTTTTTGGAAGAAACAAATCCTGTATTTTACAAAGTTGCTTGTACATACCTCCATTGTTGGTACATAAGGAAACCAGATAACAAATCAGTTGTTACAAGCGAAACAAAAAAAAATCAACTTCAACCCACTGATCAAGCACATTGCTGAGCCTCCACGAATTGGGTTCATTGTAACGATCATAAAGAGGCTCAATCCTTTCTACTCTTTTACGCTTGCTCATCTTAGTAGGATCTGACACCTTAAACAACCTTGGTGCCACCTCGACTAGCTATTTTGGATCTACAACAGTAACCTCATGCATGTATTCCTTTGTTGTAATAACGAGCTCGTGGAAGATGACCCAGTCAGGTTGTCTTTGGAAAAGCGCACTACTTGGGGTATACGTAAACGAGCTGGTTCTCGACTATTGTTCTGTATCCTTCTTGTGGGTCTTTGCGTGCAGCATGAAAGAAAATCCTGCCCATTGCCTTACGTATCTTTGTAAAGTTCTTCCCAGCACTCACAATATCCAATCTGTACCTGATTATAGAAAGAAAAGTCAGCAACAGGGTCCAAAAATACGAGCTATAGATCATCATAAGAGGAATTCACATAATCAAATTTCACTAGCAATCAAAAGGTGGCAAAATGACGGGTCATTTTATGGATAATGGCACAAAGACGTTTCGCCGTATCCTTTTCTTGCATTACAGATAATAAAGGTGTAGAATATGATTAAAAAAAGTATGCTCTAACTATGAAAATCTAGTTTTTGAAAGCAGTTGAGCATCAATGGTTACAAGACTCCAAATTGACCCATAACACATCTACTGAAACTTATTCAAACTATTTGAGCCGATTTACATCATTAGTGGTAGTTCTAATTTAAGCATAGAATCAAAAAACAATTGTAAAATATGATTATTTAATACAAAGCAATATGGGCCAGAACACAGACCATTGATTATAAGAAGAGGAATTCACACAATCACATTTCAGAAAACAGAGGTGGCAAGATGGCGGGTAGGGTGTCGGGTTATGATGGGTAAGTTTTAAACAGGTCAGATCAGGTAGAGCTGACCAAAAAACTTTCTTTTTCTTGAATTACAATTTACAACTACTTTGTCTTAAATATGATTATGAAAACTATGTTATCATGTGACATTCAAATATCACAAATAACACGCTTAAGGTTTTACCACCGGAAGATTATATGATTTCAACCCTAAAAAACTACTATAGGATACACCTTAAGACGGTGTCTGGACTAGCTTATTTAGAGTGCCTATTGGCTTATTTTAGTTTCATAATTCATAAGTACCTGCATGGTCATAAAGATTGATACTTTTATGCATAATAGTATCATAATTCATAAGTACCTGTATGATATCAACATCTCATAGAAAACATATATAGATTAATACCCATCAGACAACACACACTACAGTAGGCACACCAAAAATAATTTCTTTCAGAAAAAATTATAGCCAAAGGGGGAAAGGGTTAAACGAGTTGAAAGTAGTAATGAATGACTACTAATAGAATATAGAATTGAACAAATAGGACCAACCCAAGACCAGCTTTTAGTTGACTTCTTGTATAACACGAGTGCCTTCCATGCCTTTGCTCCCAAAGGTGCGGTTTTTGAAGCAAATATCTTCACAACCCCTCTTACTAAATCTTGTAATGGTTCTTGAGTTTCCAGAATACACGGGTCTCCAGGGTTTGTCCTTACTCGGTTGACTATATCCTTAACGGTCAGAGAAGGTACATTTGGATTAACAGGAGGAGGATCACAACTAGTTACAGCCTGATCTCCGTTGACAGCATCCTGCTTTACCTCGCCCGCATCATTTACATTAGGATTCTTGGCAACTTCCATGGTGACTTCTGGAAGTTGAGTCACCATTGCCATCCGGACAGCCGACAAAAGGTGTATGATTGAGAAAGAAAATCCCGTGTGAACAGTAGGAGTAATCAAAATAAACTGTTTTTTCTGAGGTTCCTCCTCTTGTACTGCTATAACCGGTGCCAGTGCCTCAAGTATTACATTTTCAAACGGAGTCTCATCTCTCCATTTCTGTTTCCCCATGCTTTTAACATACTCAAGTTGATCATGACTTGGTTGATCATCGATATAGATCACTTCATCTTTTACCTTACGCTTCTTGGACCCTGAGTTGCATTCCAATAACCTTGAATCCACCATTTCCGGATGATCATAGCCATAAGCTTCAATCATTTGACTTCTATTAGCGGAACCACCAACAGAAACATGATCTCCAACAAAATCATTTATGTGCCTTGGCCCATATTCCCCTTTCTGCTTCTTCCCACCAGGATTCGTTTTTCTTATTGGCAACTGATACATACCTTCGATATGACCACCACCATTAAACATGCCAGGTCCTGACATATAGGGCTCATTAAAAAAATTGTTACCATGTGTCTTACCCTTCTTTCTTAAATTTTGTAAAGACCCATCAAGATCTTAACGCTCTTATTATTGGTCTTTGCCCCATGTTTAGGTTTCTTTGAACTTGGTATGGATTTCACAGCACTAGGGTAAGCCCACTTGCTTCTCATCAAAGGATTACTATCGTCATCGTCGTACACATACACATAAAATTATCAGCATATATACCTCAGTGCAAGTAAAAACCATATGCAAAGTTCAGAGCCACCATCTAAACCTCCAAGACCAACAGTAATCCTCTCAGTCATTGTCTTTCTTTCTTGTTACCCAGTCACTAAAGCGACAATTATAATATTTTACTAAACTGATATCCCTGCTAAAAGTACAGACTGTTTTGAAGGTGCTTATTAAATCAAATCACTAAATTAAAAAAACAGAAAAAGGATGCATACCCGTCAGTCCATCAGTATTGCGAGAATATATCATTTTTCCAACTGGACTCCAAGTGATGCTTAATACACGCTCTGAATAGACATTTATGAAAATTAATATAATATGAATTATAGAAAAGACGAATTTTATGAAAGTGGCGATTTAAAGAAGAGGCGGATATCTCACCACTAGGTGGGTTTTTCATTGAACATGGCTCGATTACAAATCTCTGTGTGTTTGGTGAGGTCTTTTGCCCGATCAAGTGCATCTATCTGACTCAAAGAAGATGGCCTCATATTGCCATCACCCACGTTTGTGAAGTTGAAGGAGCAACAACAATATTTGATATTACTGGTTCAAGTTATGCTCTAACCCCTAAAATTACCAGCACGTATGTTAGAGACTCGTCGAAGGTATACTCTCCTAGTAGAAGTGACAAAATGAGTATCATGTTAAAAAGTGTAATCTATTGGCATGAGTGACGTTGATTCGGAACAATTTGTGACTCTTTTTTTAGATTTCTTTTCAATTAAATTATAAAAATTTGACCCATCTATCTGTCGATTAACAGCTTATTTAAGCCACACCGAAGATGTCGATTAACAGCTCATTTTGCAGAGAAAAGTGCATAATCGGCCTAATACTCAACAATGCCAAATGCATTTACGATTCACAGTGAGTACGGTTTAGCGTCAAATCTATAAACACAAACCTTTTTCATGATTAAGATTGGTTAGGCAAGATCCAAAATAGTGACAAACGATCAATTGAAGAAACGTAAACTCCAACACAAGCAACACTCACCAATGCGAGTACACGAAACTCCTAATTAACCAAATTTCAACAATCCAAACAACTAATTAACTAAATATTCCACATACACAAATTCATTCTCAAAACAGATAACTAATTAACAAACAACTAATTAACTAACTATTCCACATACACACTAATTAACTAAACTAAAAAAAAATCCAAAAACTGAAAAAAATGATAAGTGTAATTGAAAAGGAAATAATAACTAACCTGACTTTAATTTCTTAGCAGCTCCATTGGGTTTAGTAAAAGGAATCTTCTCTTACGAATATCCATTCAATCAATTGAATTTTGTTTATGAAAAACTGAGTTAAGAGAGTTATTAGGGAGAAGAAGAAGATGGAAGAAGCTGGTTTAGGTGTGTTTATTTGTTGTATAAGCAGAAAAAAATACTCCTTAGATCCGCTGATTATACTGATAGTGATGGATTACTGATATACTAATGGATGGATGATGGATGGAGGCGTGTGTTAAGCAGAAAAAAATACTATGTAGATTCGCTGATGATAATGATAGTGATGGATTACTGATATGGATGGATGATGATGGAGGCGTGTGTTAACGTGAGTCGAGAGGAAAAACAAGTGGAGGGAAAAAATAGTTTAGGGTCGAGGGAAAAAAATAAGTCGAGGGAAAAAATAAGTTGAGCGAAAAAATAGTTACTCTCTTTTACTGTCTGCCCTACGGGCAGGATAATATTTGGGTTAAAAATCTTAAGATTGGACACGTGTCAAAATCTTAACAGAGTCTTACTAAAAAAAACTGAGTCTAGCATTTAGGTAGTCTGTTTTTGGAAATTTTTTTCCAAAAAACCAAAATGGTCTATATATTAGAAAAAAATTTTCTCTTGGTCTCTTTAAGTCATTGGCCCTTTTTATTTTGGTAAATAACACTTAGGCCTTTTGGTTTTAGGTGAAAATACCACAAGGACCATAATTGCCAATTCTGATTTTTAGAGGGTATGATTTGACATTTTTCCAAAGTTATCACTAGGACCTAACTTGCCATATTTGATTAGTACAAGGGTAGAAGTTGTAAATTTTTCATTTTTTTATTACCCAAGGACCATTTTTGACATTTTTTTTAAAACTTGGGGGACCAAAGTTGTAATTTTGCAATTTTGAACTTTAAAGGACTTATTTTGACAACTTGTGAATCCCCAAGGACCAAAGTTGACTTTTTCTTCCAAAACATTCCACCAGGGACCAAATCTGCCAAATTCTAAAGTTGAGGGACCAAACTTGTAATTTCCTCAAACTTTTTACCCAATGATCATTTTTAATAACATTTTACTTTTAAAGGACTTGGGTTGACTTTTCTTTCAAAACAAATGCTCAGGAACTGATTTTGTCAAATTTTGAAAGTTGAAGGACTGAAACTGCCAATTATGCAAACTTTGCTCATTTTTCATTTGTTTTCAATCATTTTGCATCTGAAACATATAAAACATAATTTTAGGATATTTTTTGCATTTTGATGCATTTCTGAGTGTTTTTAAATGTTTTTGCAGTTCAGATTGACCAAAAATAATGAGTATTTACACACTCATCACTCACTTAAATGAACGGCACTCCTCAAATGCTTTAATTAAAGTTGTAAGGTCCTTTACAGGATCTGTCCTAGCAAGAGCAACTATCACGGGCTTGTGTCGGGTTCTAAAGAAGGGCATTGTCTGCAAAAAATAACTTTAGGGATGTGTGATCAGATTGAACTTGAACAACATGATTGAACTCCATCCCAGGAGGAATTAACTAACGCCATTTACTTAGGTGTATTGATGTACGTGGGAGTCGCACCAGGTTTTACCTCTCAAGGGATCTTGAGAAGCTTACAACCCCCATCGGGCAGTGTACCTGATCGTTGTAGTATAGTATAGTGACAAGTACCGGGGGATTGATCGTTTAGCTAGGAATAGTGTCCCTAGGATTAGAAAACCTAAATACTAGTTCTAAAGGTGAGGGATGATTATTTTTGTATTTTTATATTTTTTAGAAAGCAAGTCAAAATCTCGGGTTTGAAGGATGTGGGCGGAATTAGTTGCTAGTCAACTAACCCAATACTAAAGATGCAATCAAAATAAAATACTGAAAATGAAAATAAACTAAATTAACTAAGGTTGTGAGCAATAAGTGGTGAAAATGTGTTTACTTAGATTTCACTACTCCCTAGATATCTTTTATACATTAATTACTTGTTATAGTTGCATGGATGACGGATTGTATTCCTTAATACCATTCATGGGGTGGCGCACTTAACTCCCCAATCCTATGAGCTCTTATCTCCTCCTATACCATGCCCAGCACAACCATAGGGATTATAAACAGTGGCTCATGCATTAAATACAACTAATAAAACCTAGTGCACATCAGTTCATGTTTCCTAAGACGTTCAAGCATGTTACCATTTGGAAGTCTGCCAGTTTTCTTAAGCCTAACATCGAATTCACCCATCCAATACAATTATAAAAAAGTAATCAACACATAATTAACATCTAGGTTTCATTAGATCCAAGCAAACACAAGATAGATCTAGCCTAGCATGATGGAATTAAGACAAGAACAAGATATAGACAACCAACACATAGACATATTGATTGAATTAAAAGAATACTTATCTCAATTACACATGCAAAGTATCAAGGGCTTAGAACCCTTGAAAAACCTGTAAAATTCGTACCAAGTTCGTACTTAAGGTTTCTCCAAAACTTCTCTTTTTTTAATGTGAAAATTAGAAAACTATATATAGGAAAAAGGGTCTGACGGCGTCAAGACCAATCTTGTGACGCCGTCACCTCGCCGCCAAAATAATTCTCGGACTGCCTTGATCTACTTTTGACGCCGTCATGTGTTATGCATTTCCAGGCCGTCATGACTTTTACTCTTGACGCCCTACTTCGTGACGCCGTCAAATCTGTACTGGGTCGTCATGGAAATTACTCTTGACGCCGTCAGAAGTTCCTTCTTGACGCCGTCACCTACTGTTCCCAGCAAGGAAAATTAAGACTTTGGCGTTTTCTTGACTTTTATGCTCCAAAAACGTCCGAATTGCTTCCTTTTCCAGATTTCACTCCCAAAATACCTAAAATCACAAAAGGAACGATTTAGGGCAATATTTGATCAAATAAATTCGAATTCGGGCTTAAATGACCCCCTAAAAATGGATCATTTTTCGCCTCATCATATACCCTTACACTTGAGATTTGCTTGTCCTCAAGCAAATGCGCTTTTATTCTACTCAAAATACAAGTTAGGGGTCATTCAACACTAATATAAAAGTAATTACAACAAATAATCGTTCCACTAAAGATCAATAGACAAGCACGGAGGTCATACACTAGCACATCACAAATAGTGTTTAGATACTCACATCTCTCGGGTGTAATAAAGTATAAATTACAATATGGAAACGGAAGATATCTCTCACTACCTGTCATAGCAAAATAGATTACCATAGGCTTGGGAAAGGATCAAACCTCCACCACATGGCATAAGCACCTAGGATAAACTATCAAAGAGGTCTTTTAAAGGGTTGTAACGTTAGGTGTAGGGATATGAAATACACGGTTTTGTTGGATAAAGGAAGTTTTACCGGTGGCGAGTTAACAATCTTGGTTAATTACATGTACAATATGGCGTTGCTAAGCCAAGACTAGATTCGACTTAAGCTAATAAATGAAAAATAACAAAAACATAAAATGAACATAGAATAAAAAGGGATGGTAGTCCGTATGTTTTTTCTTTTTTTTTATTATTATTATTTTTTTTGATTTTTCGATTTTTTTTTTTTTTTTTTTTTTTTTTTTTTTTTTTTTTTGCATACACTCTTACCCTACCATCAAAATAATACATCATAGGGAATGAACATTTCCCTTACACTTGAATTTTTACATACTTTACAATTAACTAATCTAATTACTCGAATTAAAAAAATCAAAACACTTGGAGTACTTTTAAGATTAACGTACATATGGGGGTAATAAATGATGTTCTTCCCCATTACTCCATAAATAAGTACTTTACCCATGAGTCCCAATCGTCCCAAAACAATATGTACAAGGATATAACTCGACTTAGCAACCATGTAATCAATTAGATAGTTAACTTAGGGTTTAACAAATAACAATAATGCACTAAAAACGAGCGCATACACAGAAAGCTAAGGCGATTTGGGTGTATATTTAAGTGGGGTGTAACAAATTCTTCCTTTAAGTAAAATGCTTAAAGTTAGAAACGAAAAGATAGGCTCGGAGGGGTGTACTAGAGGTTTCGTGTACTAAAAATGAGTACAACGCTAAGGGTGTGGGATAAATTAGTTGACTTAACTAGCCAAACAATATGACTTAAATGGTCAAGTAATTATAATACGGGTTTAACACAAGGGTAATCCTAATGCCTCTTATCATGTAGTAAATCCTACTACACGAATGTAGTCTCACTAGCGGTCTCGGGATGCATCACTAACGCAAGTTCTAGAATCTAAATGCTACCGGTACACTCATAAGCACTAATAGTAAATGCTTTTCCTATCAAATCTAAAGGCGAACCTCACATATTTGGGTGGAAAATTTTTCTGAATATACGGTTATGTGCTAGTCATACAATCTCCTATCCATGAGACGCTTTCTATGGCTAAAGTTTCACTCCTAAATGTTGTAAAAAATTTTAAATTTGGCGCTAAAATCTCACTAACAAGTATTTCTCATAGTTTTATTACACATCTACCATTAAACAAAACAAACTCAAACGAAAGTGTACATATAAGGTATCATCATTTTACCCTCCCATTACACTTAAGATGAACATTGTCCCCAATGTTCAAGTAAAGAATGTAAAAGTGAAAAAGTAAAAAGAATGAAATCAAATACTCCCCTGATTCGCTCGGTATGGATAATAAGGTGGCCAGGTTAAATCTTCCTCCAAGAAAATGAACAATCAAAGCTTCCCTTCCAGAATATAAATCATCTTCTTGTCATACATAACCTGTAAAACCTGAGAAAATAGACAAGACAACCTCGCGTAAAATCGGCGGCATCCTATATAAGTTATTAAGTCCTAGAAAACAAGACAAGATATAATGCTTGTGGAATGAAGTTTGCAGATTTCCTGGAGATTATAAAACTTAATAATTCACAAAAATCATAAGACTCCATTAGAAAAACAAAACTGGTAAAATTTCCAGATTTTTACACTTGACGCCGTCAAGAGTTAACTCTTGACGCCCGCAGAAGTGACCTGCAGAAATTCATATGTTAAGTTTCTGGAAAATTTCTGGAAAAACTTGGTCCTACTTCCTGGAAAATCCTGCAAAACTTCATTATGACTCAATACAAGCATTTGACTCTAACAAATACGAATATACATGTTCATTTAATATTGTGGAGAATCATGCTTGGTTTGTTTCTTAAAAACATATTTGGGGTTTCCCCTTACACTTATCTTTTGCAAAAATACTTTTAGGTGGAGTTAAGACTAGGCCAAAACAACAAAGTAAAGTATTTCCAGTTATTTAGTTGAGAAACATGATCTACCAACAATAGAAATAAAGCATGCATACGGAAGCAAATAACAAACAAAATAAAATAAAATCACACAAAATGAAGAACGTCACCATGAGCACCATCAATTATTTCAAACAAACGTAAACATAAAAATAAATTGTTCAAGGCCAACAGAGGCCGCATCCTAAGCTATTACAGTACCAAATGTTTCAAATACACAACCATCAATAAATTGTTCAGAAATAACAGATATCACGAGGAATCACTGCGGAGGAGGACCAAAATGGTAGTCATAGCCAGAAGGGAGGTGCCCGGTGTATCCGTAGGAAGGGTAGTCAGTCTCACGCCCGGGGAATGGGTCAATCTGCAGGTGAGGCTCAAGCTGATCTCGGGTGGAGAGGTACTGCATCTGGCGGATGGTGTGATCATACATCAAATCAAAGCACTGGTCAGTGGTGGTCCGCCATGCGTCCACCTGACCCATCCAGGCACCCTGGTGTGCCTACCAGTCTCCCCGACTCATGTGCCGGTAGTAGTCAGCTGTCCCCTCCTCATAACCCTGGAACTGATGCTGTTGGGGCCCTACCTCGTCATCAGCATCCTCCTCATCATCAGGCCCCCTGCCTCATACCAGTTATAGGTCCCATTCCTCTCTAGCATCACGATGCTCATCTGCCTGAGGGATTTAGCCCTCACTACCCTACAGGCCCCACAGTCGCTTAAGTACCCCATGATCGGAGGAGTAAGAAGATCATAGGAACGAGCCAACTGGGTCACGAACATCCCCCCATACACCTTGTCGATATCCCTCTCACCCACACTGGTCCTCAAATAACTAGCCACCCAAAATGGGATGTTGCAGTAGACATCCACTGAAAAGATGGTGTACAAGTAGAAAAAATCTGAAGCAGTGACATGGTGAGTGGTGCCATGACGTCCTGACAGGCTGTATGTAATGCACCTGTGGACCAACCTCACTATGGGGTCCCTGATGGATGCTGCCCCAGTAGTAGAGGTGTAAACCCCGTCCCCTATGGTCAGCCAAAAAGTGATACACCTCATCTCACTCCTCTGAGTCTCCCCATGTAACAACCTCTGCATAAAACCTCCATCAACCGCCTCCTCCCTAGTATACAACCCAATCCTCCAACTAAACTCAGTGACCGAACATGACCGCACTTCCCCTCCTAGCCTAAAATAGATAGCGGTGCCCCCCACATCCGTCCTAGCCTCAGCCTGATCAAAATGGAAGGTCGCAAAGAACTCCCTAACCAACTCACTGTACACCGTCAACCCTAATCCTAAACAACCTCTCCAATTGAGGACCCGCAAACCCATCAGTGTGGATCCTCTCCAAAAACGCAGCTTCCAACCCTTGGGCCCTAAGAAACTCCCAATCAACCACAGCCCCAGCATCAATATGGTGGTTACAAAATTCCGCATACTTGGTGGTGGCGCCAACAGTGTCAAACTCGCTCCAACTATGGACCAATTCTCCATAATTCACTCTTTGGGACCTAGAGGAACTGCCCTGATGTTGACGAGATCTTTTGCTCATTTTCCAAGTGAAGATTGGTTGTGGAAGACGTCGAATTGAAGGGTGGAGATTCGGAGTAGTAGCAGCACTTTGGGTGAGATTTGTGGGGTATGGGTTGAAAGTGATTGGTTTTGGGTTAATATTGTTGATCTATCGAGGTGACGGCGTCAAGAGTATTGTCTGACGCCGTTAGATGCCCGTGTGAGGTGAGAAATGGAGTAATTCCACATTTAGTCCCTGCACTTTGTGTGAATAGCTAAACATTAGTAAAACCATGAGTAGTTATTCCGTTAACGAGGCCCACCAGGGTCGAATGTTTCATTACTGTCACGGAAAGAGGTGAGGTTGTAGAAGGGATTGAGTGACATTTTGGCTAAGTTGTAGCCTGCGCACGGGTCACCGGTGTGTAAAAAGAGATGTTGTTCCATAGAGGGTTTCAAATCAGTGGTATTTTTGAGGTACAACCTCTTCACACCGGGTTTAAAACCAAAAGAACGTTTCTTGGATAGGTTTGGGAATGTGGTTAGCAAGCATCCAACGAAAATGTTATGGAATTACGAATTCTCCTCTTCCTGGGGATGCTCACGAGAACGGGGGGTAGTTAATGGTGAAGCACTTGGGGAAAATTTCTCGCTATCCTCTTGGTCCAACGCCAAAGGGGTTGAAACCTCGAAGACTTTTTCGATTTTTCTAGGTACGGAGTTTTCTTTGATCTTTTCTTTGATCCTCGATATGAATTGGTCAGCTAAATTCATAAAAGCTTTGTGAGTGCTTTCCATGCGTGCTGGATATGTTTTTCCTGATTATCCATGAAGGTTACCATTATCCCTTCAAGTTCCTCTTGTCGCGAACGTTCAGGAAAATCGTGGTCGATAATCGCATTCCTACGTAAATTAGGATTCCACATGGGTTCAGCAGCAGGTTTCTCAATACTCATTAATTCTTTTACCTGCTTCTCGATGCTTCCTAATAACTGTTCTTGGGTGGCGTGTGCGTAGTCAAGTTTTCCCTTGCTTGGAAACATCGGGTCCTCCCATCCTTCTTCTTCGTATTGTGCCAACCCCTCAAGAACTTTCCAGTACTCGTCAATGCTAAGTCTATTTAGCCTGCCCTTGGCTGCGTAATCAATGGCTCTCCTTGTTTGATAGTCAATTTTATCGTAAAATATTTGAATCTGGAGCCATGGTTCGATGCCATGATGAGGGACTCTTCGGAGCAGGTCTTTATATCGAGTCCATGCTTCGTAAAAGGTTTCATTTTGACGTTGTTGGAACATCAAGATGTCATTTCTAAGCTTAGTAGTTCTCCCCGGTGGGAAAAATTGAGCAAGGAAACGAGTGGTGAGATCATCCCATGTGGTGATGGATCCCGCGGGTAAACGCTCAAGCCATTGACTAGCTTGATCCCGTAGAGAGAATATGAATAGGCGTAATCGGGTTGTCTCTCTAGTTTCAACACCTAAGTCTATGGAATCTACGATTTTGAGGAAGTCCTTAAGATGTTGGTTTGGATCTTCAGAACGAAGTCCATGGAATGCACATCCGCTTTGCACCAACCGGATGGTGTCGGATCGCAAGGGGGTCACATTGGCTCCGGTGAGCTCAATGGTGTTTCGGTAGCCTTGGTGGCTAGGTCGGGAATACTCTCCTAAGGTTCGGGGCCTAAGGGGTTCTAATGGTGGGTTTTGTTGTGGTGGGATGACGGGTTCAAAGATGTTCCCGTTGTCCATGATGTCGGGTGGTGAAGAGTTACGAACAAAGACACAAAGAAATAAGATACACTAAAGAAACCTAAAAATAAAAATAAAATCTCACTTAGAAAGGAATCTAGCAAGTAGTCCTAATAAAAAGAAATTCTAACCTAGACAATAACTATTCCCCGGCAGCGGCGCCAAAAACTTGATACGTACGTGGGAGTCACACCAGGTTTTACCTCTCAAGGGATCTTGAGAAGCTTACAACCCCCACCAGGCAGTGTACCTGATCGTTGTAGTATAGTATAGTGACAAGTACCGGGGGATTGATCGTTCAGCTAGGAATAGTGTCGCTAGGATTAGAAAACCTAAATACTAGTTCTAAAGGTGAGGGATGATTATTTTTGTATTTTTATATTTTTTAGAAAGCAAGTAAAAATCTCGGGTTTGAAGGATGTGGGCGGAATTAGTTGCTAGTCAACTAACCCAATACTAAAGATGCAATCAAAATAAAATACTAAAAATGAAAATAAACTAAATTAACTAAGGTTGTGAGCAATAAGTGGAGAAAATGTGTTTACTTAGATTTCACTACTCCCTAGATATCTTTTATACGTTAATTACTTGTTATAGTTGCATGGATGACGGATTGTATTCCTTAATACCATTCATGGGGTGGCGCACTTAACTCCCCAATCCTATGAGCTCTTATCTCCTCCTATACCATGCCCAGCACAACCATAGGGATTATAAACAGTGTCTCATGCATTAAATACATCCAATAAAACCTAGTGCACATCAGTTCATGTTTCCTAAGACGTTCAAGCATGTTACCATTTGGAAGTCTGCCAGTTTTCTTAAGCCTAACATCGAATTCACCCATCCAATACAATTATAAACAAGTAATCAACACATAATTAACATCTAGGTTTCATTAGATCCAAGTAAACACAAGATAGATCTAGCCTAGCATGATGGAATTAAGACAAGAACAAGATATAGACAACCAACACATAGACATATTGATTGAATTAAAAGAATACTTATCTCAATTACACATGCAAGGTATCAAGGGCTTAGAACCCTTGAAAAACCTGTAAAATTCGCACCAAGTTCGTACTTAGGGTTTCTCCAAAACTTCTCTTTTTTTAATGTGAAAATTAGAAAACTATATATAGGAAAAAGGGTCAGACGGCGTCAAGACCAATCTTGTGACGCCGTCACCTCGCCGCCAAAATAATTCTCGGACTGCCTTGATCTACTTTTGACGCCATCATGTGTTATGCATTTCCAGGCCGTCATGACTTTTACTCTTGACGCCCTACTTCGTGACGCCGTCAAATCTGTATTGGGTCGTCATGGAAATTACTCTTGACGCCGTCAGAAGTTCCTTCTTGACGCCGTCACCTACTGTTCCCAACAAGAAAAATTAAGACTTTGGCGTTTTCTTCACTTTTATGCTCCAAAAATGTCCGAATTGCTTCCTTTTCCAGATTTCACTCCCAAAGTACCTAAAATCACAAAAGGAACGATTTAGGGCAATATTTGATCAAATAAATTCGAATTCGGGCTTAAATGACCCCCTAAAAACGGATCATTTTTCGCCCCATCATGTATAATTCTAGAACTGATGATGTTACCGAACACTCTAAGATGATAATTTTAGGTTGGGAGTTTTAATAATCAGTTTAAACCCATTATATGGAATAGGCATTCATTATTATCAACCTGCACATCAACAATGATTAATAGCACGTAATACTGCCCCCCCCCCCCCCCCCCCCCCCAATTTTTTAAAAATTGCCATAGCTTGTTCAATGACCAGGACGAAAGTTGTTGGTCCTGAAGGATGAGGTAAACATTAATTCAACAATGAACAGGTATGACATTTTTCAGTTCAAAATAGACATTTAAGAAGTAAATTCAAAACCTGCAAGTGATGAACAATTTCTTTGTTTCTAACCATGACATCCTCAAATCCATTATGTGATCTATCTTCAGGATAAAAGCTGAAGACATGTTGATAATGTGTAGTCACTGCACAGTAAGGCCAAACAATTCAATCTTTCATTCTCATAAGGTAAGGCGAGTGAGGTGGTTCGCGAGATGTTGAACTGCTTGAACGACCAAGATTAACCGGGTAGGCAAATAAGTCATTCAAGCCAACATCAGAGAACACAGAACATCAGCATCGAGGGCATTTCATGTTTAGTTTAATTCATTTATCGATACATGCCACATGAAAGTTATGAACACAAGAAAGGCCATGGGCCTGGAAAGCAATAGCTTTTTAATAAAAGGGGTTGGCATTTTTAACTGTAATAAGCCATTTATAAAAAATAAACAAAAAACAAAATAATACCTCTTGCCCAACACGAAACTCTTCCAAACAAATAGGAGAGTCACTGCAAAGTCGTTGAATCGCTGTATCCACTGCTCTCTGCATGCCACATTCGAAAGCACTAAAAAATAACTAAATGCACTATCAACGAATTCTTCATATATTAACGACTTTATTATCAATTTTTTTTACCTGAACTTTAGACAAATTTGTTGATGTTGCAATATATTGGGCAGCAACTTGTTCCAACCAACTTCTCTCATTAAAAGGGATTTTATACACCGGATCTGGTTGACAAATTATACTAACCACAACACCTGAAGAGGACACAAAAAGGATTTATGTCGGATAACAAAGCAGCTATTCACGGTGCAGAATAGTTGCTAATCTCAAAAGCACATTAGAAGAAATGAGGTGATCCTAGTGAAAGCATAAACATAAAAGGATTGGAAAACGTAGTAAAATGAGTTACAGAATTAGAATCAAACCCTATCTTTAAACAAACAATCAACCAAAGAAAGAAGAAATATATCTTGATATGCATTAAAAAATTACCGTATATCCTAAAACATGAGCCTAGAAGACACGTTTGACTTAACCTTCTACAAAATGGAATCACGATCCAGGATAGTAACGAAACAAACCGGGAAAAAAATTACTCGTGCTCATAGATCTCTATTGTATAGTTTAGGCATGAGATAATCCCATAATACTAATTATCTAGATAAAATGGTTTAAAAGGTTGGTGCATAGAAAGTAAACTTTAATGACTCTTCGCAACATTTTGTATAGCTAACTATTATATTTCATTCGTCGAAACTATTAGACAATTTTCAATGCATGCATTATCAATAAGCGTATTCCTATGGCTCCATGTGGTTAGTTGATGTTGCTGTGATGTTGGCTTTCTTATTAACAACCTTTTGGACCGATTTCCTAGCAATCTTAACTTTCAAAACCCTTAGTAATTGCCTTTTATGGTTGTTTCCTTCTCACTAATTCATCTTTATTATTTGCCATGTTCATTATAAGACATAAAAAATATAAAGTTTCAAAGGACCTCAAGAAAGAAAATGTAATCATTTTTAAATACGGACGAACATCTCCAACAAAGCTGTGTTCTGCACACCAAGGCTAAAATTATCCAATTTCCTAAAAAAGGGTACATTGCTAGTGAGTTTAGATACCAGCATTTACATTTGTTGTTACCACTAATAAATCTCATACTAATTACTTAACGGGTCAAATAAGTGAAACGGATCAAGTATGACTTATTATACATTGAATACTAAGCTCGAATTCGTAGTCTATAATGCGTGTCTAACATTAAAAGGAGATAGTATATAATACTATCCATTACATCCATAGTATTATAACCAATTAAAACAAAGAGTTAGCCATGTATGATACATTTGCTTGGTATGTATACTATCTATAGTATATTAACAACCATAATATAGTAAAAGCTAAATTTAACATATTTAGCATGTGAGACAGACCTTGAGTCCATCTGTAAGGAGCACCAATAGGAATGATCAACAAAGTCACCATCATAAACACCACCTGAAAGTGCAAAGTCAAAAGGTAAAATAAATAGAAACTAACATAGCTTCAATGATAATGTATTGACGTGGAATGAGTTGACCTACCCAATTTTCAAAATGACCTGTTATTGGTTACCACCTCGAAATGCTGATATTCAAAATGACCCATGAATGGTTCGAGTTTTATATATCACTGGTTTGACCTCTAGAAAAGATTTTTTTGTTACTATTGAATATCATTGTCCTAGTTCCTCTTATCCAAATTACATGGTTAAATATAAAGTTACTACCATAGTTACAATCCTTCAGGCCCATAACTACCTATTCACATGATAACCTTTTTCGAAGATACTATCATCTATAATTGATTCAATATATAAGATGATGCAATAGCAACTATTAGAACATCAATATATACAAAGAAGAAGATAAAGATTTAAGACCAACGACATTTGACAACATTACATACTATGTGTAGTAACACTAAGCGAGCAATTAAACATTTTGGATTTGACACCCAACTGGTGCGGATAAGACTGCAAAAAACCACATACATAAATAATATTAGTATACACACCATTTGACATTTTTGGCACATGCATACATCTAATGATACACACCCCTTTTTAAGAGAAATTCAAGCAAACCCAAATGTAATCATATCAAATAATCAACTACAATTGATAAATACTTACCAAAAGTTAAATGTAGAGAAAAAATCGCCTGAGATCATATTTGTGGCATGGCAGTATGAATATGTGATAGACCCTATGAGGTATTAGTACCATTTTGTATACCTGCGATGCACGATACCAACTTCAAGTTATGAGTTTATCTAAAGAATCAAAATTACAAAATAAAGAATAAAGAATAAGCACATTGATATACATTACATTATCATTTATCTTTCTTATTACACCAAAAAATCAACCATATTAAATTGAATCCGCACAAAATTAAATAAACAACTTTTTATTTCATAAACCTGAGTCCACCCAATTAACCAATTCAGTATACTTTAACATAGTAAAATCAAGATGAATACAACTATATTTACAATTAAGCGAAGAAGACCCAAATCAATTTACAAAAAGTTACCTGTCGTCTAGAAACTGCCAAAAACGTCATCTATCTGGGTAGGTATCACAACAAACTGAAAAGATAACACAAAATGAAAAAAAAAATCAACATAAATATAAATTAAATAACATAAACGAAAATTACATACCTTTCTTTATGAATTTAATACCTGTGTGGGTGATACTTTGAAGGAATATCATTTTTTAATCAGTCGAATAATTGAATGATTCAAATCTAAAAGGATGTTGAAAGTGTAGTTTTTTGAATCGGTGAAACCATCGGCGATGTAGTTTTTTTTTTAATCTAGTTTGAATTGGTATGCAATAGAACTAATAATAAAACGATTTGGATCTGAATATGGTTTTGATTTTGTGTTTTGAATGTGTTGCGATAATGATGGTAACTGTCGCTTTGATTGAAGAAGGGGTTTTGAAGAAAGTGTATGCAAGACGCTTTGATCATCATGATGGTAACTGGTGATCAATTAGAAAGGAATTAAATGTATTTAATAACTTAACAAAAATAGCAGAAATAATTTAAAAGTTTTTACCGAATGAAGCTAATAAAGTAATGCATAGACTTGTTGTACGCATTAAATCTTCATCCAATCACAATCGAGACACATCAGCGAATTAATTACAAAGGGTGCTTCAAAGACTTGTAAATTATTCTGGTTTATTAGTATAGATAGATTAAAACAAATATATAAACAAAAAATTCAAAATTAAATATTACAACTTTTATTAAGTAATTTTCTTTCACTTTTTCAATCACGAGAATGTTACAAAATTACATTAAGTTAGATCATAACTTTCAGGAGCACGATAATTATACTCGCGAAAATCATTTTGACGATTAACATATTTGTTTTCCCATCCAGATGCAATATTGCTTTTATATGTGATCCAAAGTGGATGAGTTAACAGTAAAGGAAAACCTTCTCGTAATACAACTCTAATATAATGGCCACCATCCACATGTGCAGTCACTATGAACTCATGTGAGTTTGATTGCGGTGGACTGGACCAAAGAGGAAAACTCGTAGTAGAACCTCCATCGTCGGATAGATTTACGACTACTTTGTTATATGATGAGGCGAAAAATGATCCGTTTTTAGGGGGTCATTTAAGCCCGAATTCGAATTTATTTGATCAAATATTGCCCTAAATCGTTCCTTTTGTGATTTTAGGTACTTTGGGAGAGAAATCTGGAAAAGGAAGCAATTCGGACGTTTTTGGAGCATAAAAGTGAAGAAAACGCCAAAGTCTTAATTTTCCATGCTGGGAACAGTAGGTGAGGGCGTCAAGAGTAATTCTCTGACGGCGTCAAGAGCAGAAGTCCATGACGACCCAGTACAGATTTGACGGCGTCACGAAGGTAGGGCGTCAAGAGTAAAAAGTTATGACGGCCTGGAAATGATTAAGTCTTGACGGCGTCAAATGTAGATCAAGGCAGTCCGAGAATAGTTTTGGCGGCGAGGTGACGGCGTCACAATGTTTGTCTTGACGCCGTCAGACCTATTTTTCTATATATAGTTTTCTAATTTTCACATTAAAAAAAGAGGGAAGTTTTGGAGAAACCCTAAGTACGATTTTGGTGCAACTTTTACAGGTTTTTCAAGGGTTCCAAACCCTTGATACCTTTCATTGTAATTGAGATAAGTGTTCCTTTAATTCAATCAATATGTCTATGTGTTGGTTGTCTATATCTTGTTCTTATCTTAATTCCATCATGCTAGGCTAGATCTATCTTGTGTTTGCTTAGATCTAATGAAACCTAGATGTTAATTATGTGTTGATTACTTGTTTATTCTTGTCTTGGATGAATGATTTATATGTTAGGCTTAAGAAAACTGGCAGATCTCCACTTGGTAACATGCTTGAACGTCTTAAGAAACATGAACCGAGGCGCACTAGGTCTTTATTGGTTGTATTTAATGCATGAGCCACTGTTTACAATCCCTATAGTTGTGCTGGGCATGGTGTAGGAGGAGATAAGAGCTCATAGAATTGGGGAGTTATGTGTGCCACCCCATGAATGGTATTACGGAATACGATCCATCATCCATACAATTATAACAAGTAATTAACGTGTAAAAGATGTCTAGGGAGTAGTGAAATCTAAGTAAACACATTTTCTCCATTTACTGCTCACAACTTTAGTATAATTTAGTTTATTTTCATTTCTTGTATTTTATTTTGATTGCATCTTAGTATTGGGTTAGTTGATTAGCAACTAATTCCGCCCAAATCCTTCAAACCCGAGATTTTTAATTGCTTTCTAAAAAATATAAAAATACAAAAATAATCATCCCTCACCCTTAGAACTAGTATTTAGGCTTTCTAATCCTAGCGACACTATTCCTAAGCTGAACGATCAATCCCCCGGTACTTGTCACTATACTATACTACAACGATCAGGTACACTGCCTAGTGGGGGTTGTAAGCTTCTCGAGATCCCTCGAGAGGTAAAGCCAGTTGCGATTCCCACGCATCAAGTTTTTGGTGCCGCTGCCGGGGAATAGTTATTGTCTAGGTTAGAATTTCTTTTTATTAGGTCTACTTGCTAGATTACTTTCTAGTAAGATTTTATTTTTATTTTTAGGTTCTCTTTAGTCTATCTTATTTCTTTGTGCCTTTGTTCATAACTCTTCACCACCGGCCATCATGGCAAACAACGAATCTTTTAACCTTAGGATCACTAGGAGTCGTAGTTCCACTAGAAACTTGGTGTTGCCTTATGCGGAACCCAAAAGAGAAATGCGTAGATTGAGACAATATCACTCAACTTCTGAACCATCTAGCGTTGCCATCGATTTTGATGCACCTCTTTCTGAAGAAAATTCAGAAAATCATGTCACAACCCCTAGCTCCCAACCCAACAACGAGGTGAGTACTCCCGCAACCCCCATTCCTAAGCGCCTTAAGGACTACTCCTCCCCAACCTCTCGTGGCTTCTCAAACTCCATTGTCTACCCAAACGAACACACTAATGAGGTCTTGCATGCAAACGATGTTTGGCTTGTCAAAAATGTGTGTAAGTTTCGCGGAATAGATGAGGAAGATCCAATCCAACACATCAAGGACTTCCTGAAAATAGTAGACACCCTCCATACGGATGGGGCTACTAGAGACACATCCCGATTGCGATTATTTCCTTTCACCTTATATGAAAAAGCCCAAGAATGGTATGACAAACTCCCTTCTGAATCTATTTTCACATGGGAGCAACTCATATCCAAGTTCTATGAGAAGTTCTTTCCACCTGGAAAAACCTCAGCACTTAGAGATAGGATCCTCCGTTTCCGGAAGGGGAAGGATGAACCCTTCCATAAATCGTGGACTAGATTTAAAGACTTAATAAGACAAGTTCCCCATCATGGCATTGAGCTTTGGCTCTTGGTCCAAATCTTCTACGATAATATCTCCTCTAATGACCAAAACGGAATTAACCAATCTAGAAAAGGAAGATTGGCCAATCTTAGTGCCGAGGAAGGATGGGATAGGATTGAAGAATATGCTCAAGACCAGGATGACACTTGGGATGAACCTGAGTCGACTGTTAGCATTTCTGAAATCACCTCGGATCGGTTGAGAAAAATTTACAAAAGGGTGGGATACCTAGCTGGATCGCAATTACCTAAACAGCTGTCGAATCCTTACTTGATCTGCGATTACTGTGGGGGCCCGCATGAGGTAGAAGAATGCGGAGGAGTAGCCACAACTGAACATGCATGCTTGTCAGGAGGGGACATTTATGCTGATCCCTCCCTTTTGCCTTTTTACCAAAATGACGATTACACCCTTTGGGGAAATCTGGTAAAGAGAAGAGAAGGGGAGGAAGGCCCTGAATTCAAAATCAGGAGCACTTTTGAAGATGACCTTGGTCACTTCATTCAAGAAAAAGGCTTGCAAATGAAAGGTCTTAATGAGCTTTTCGACGAGTAGCAGGAGGATATTGGAGAATTTTTCAACAAGCTTAACTCAGCCTTAGATAATCTTGAAACGCCATCAGTAAGCAAAAAAGACCCCATGCTCGCGATAACCACTCGAGCTGGAATGACAACCAAGGACCCTCCTTACCCAAACTCGTCCCCCATCACACCCGATCCAAACAAACCTGGGGAGGAGGAGGAGGATGTCGGCGGTAACACCCCCGACCAGCCGCCCTTGACGACCCCTTCCCCATCAACCCTGCCTAACCAACCTGTGAGAATCCCGTTTCTGTCCCGATTAAGGAACCAGAAAACTGAGAATGATAACAAGAGATTCCTGTCTTACCTAAAAGACTCAGTTGTCACTATACCTCTCCTTGATGCTTGCTATCACATGCCAAAGTATAGCACATACTTTAAAAAACTACTTGCTAACCGGAAGAAACTCGAGGGTCTTGTGACCCTGGGGGAGGAATGCTTAGTGGTGACCCACCGAGGGCTACCAAAAAAGGTAGACGATCCGAGCAGCTTCACCCTACCTTGCTCCATAGGACCTCTATCAATCAAGAATGCTCTTGCCGATTTGGGAGCGAGTATCAATCTCATGCCTCACTCTATGTTCCGTAAACTAGGATACTCTGGATTGAAGTCTACCCGTATGAACATCCAACTAACCGATAGATCGGTCAAGTACCCCGTAGGGATATGCGAGAATGTGCTAGTCAAAGTTGGGAAATTCAAATTCCCGGTCGACTTCGTAATCCTGGATATGGAGGAGGATGACTTGGTACCCATCATCTTAGGTAGACCATTTCTTGCTACCACTCGTGCAGTCATCGATGTCTACAATGGCAAATTAACCTTACGAGTGGGAGACGATAGCACAACCTTCGACATTAAGGATTCTATGGACCTCTCCCTCGAAGCAGCCAACCGGCTCTATTTTATCGGGGAAGTAGATGAACTCACGGATGTCATTGATGGTTGTTTTGATGAACAGATCGATGAAGGTTGGCTACGGGACGAGAGTTTTCTGCCTTTGCTAGAGGTAGAAAAGACGGAGGATGTTAGTGCAGTCTCCTTCTACCCCAGACAAGAGGCAACGGAGCATCTCGAGCTCCGAAAGCCCGAAAATAAGCTCAAACCTTCTATTATCGAACCTCCTGACGTTGATCTTAAAGAACTTCCTAACCATTTGGAGTATGCCTTCCTTCAGGGAGAGGACCAACTCCCGGTAATCATAAACTCTTCCTTGGAACATGAACAAAAAGGTTAACTCTTAGAGGTCCTAAAAAATACAAGGGGGTACTCACATGGAGTGTGGCCGACATTAAGGGGATTGACTCAACTTTTTGCACACATAAGATTCTCATGGAAGAAGATTATAAACCTACTGTACAACCCCAGAGGCGCGTGAACCCTAACATTAAGGAAGTAGTAAAGAAAGAAGTTATCAAACTTTTGGATGCAGGACTGATTTACCCGATTTCGGATAGCCCATGGGTCAGTCCTGTGCAGGTTGTACCTAAGAAGGGTGGAATGACTGTAGTTAAGAATGACAAGGGTGAGATGGTGCCCCAGAGAACAGTCACTGGATGATGGGTATGCATCGACTATCGAAAGCTCAATGATGCCACAAGGAAAGATCACTTTCCCTTACCCTTCATTGATCAGATGTTAGAGAGATTATCTGGACACGAGTACTATTGCTTCTTAGATGGATTCTCTGGATATTTTCAGATTCCCATAGCACCTGAGGACCAAGAAAAGACCACGTTTACCTGCCCTTATGGAACATTTGCCTACAAAAGGATGCCTTTTGGGCTATGTAATGCCCCCGCCACTTTCCAACGGTGCATGACCGCGATCTTTCACGAACTAATGGAAGACAGCATGGAAGTGTTCATGGATGACTTTTCGGTCTTCGGGAACTCCTTCGACCGCTGTCTTGCTAATCTAGAAAAGATGCTTAAACGGTGTGAGGAAACCAACTTGGTGCTAAACTGGGAAAAATGTCACTTTATGGTGAAGGAAGGGATTGTGTTAGGACATAAGATCTCAGGGAACGGAATTGAGGTGGACCAAGCTAAAGTTAAAGCTATATCTAAGTTACCATACCCCACAACTGTTAAAGCAATACGCAGTTTCTTGGGGCATGCCGGGTTTTATCGAAGGTTCATCAAAGACTTCTCCAAAATCGCTCGGCCAATGACCCAACTACTTGTGAAGGATGCTTCGTTTGATTTTTCCCAAGAATGCAAGGATGCATTCGATCTTTTAAAAAAGGAACTCACACTAGCTCCAATCATGATCACACCCAACTGGGAGTTACCGTTTGAAATCATGTGTGACGCCAGCGACTTCGCTGTCGGGGCTGTATTATGCCAACGGCGTGATAAGCTTTTTCAATCCATCTACTATGCAAGCAAAACCATGAATCCCGCTCAAGAGAATTACTCCACCACTGAGAAAGAATTATTAGCCGTGGTGTTCGCGTTCGACAAATTCCGACAATATCTTACCCTTTCAAAAACAGTCGTCTTCACTGACCACTCGGCTCTTCGATATCTTTTTGCGAAGCAGGATGCTAAGCCACGACTAATTCGGTGGATCCTGTTGCTACAGGAATTCGATGTTGAGATTCGTGATAAGAGAGGGGCAGAAAATCTGGCCGCAGATCATCTATCTCGTCTCGAAAACCCCTTGGATGAGCACGATAGAAGTGAGATTAGGGATTCATTTCCTGACGAACAACTCATGTTAATGAGTAACTCGGAGCCATGGTACGCCGATTTTGCTAATTACCTCGCAAGCAGACTCGTTCCTGAACACCTGACTAAGTACGAAAGGAAGAGGTTCTTTTCTCAGCTAAAGTACTACTTTTGGGATGAACCCTTTTTATTCCGAAGGTGTCCTGACCAAATTATAAGGCGATGTGTTTCGGAAAATGAGGCAGTAAAGATTATTAGGGAATGTCACTCTGGTCCCTCTGGGGGCATCATGGGATAAACGTTACCGCCCAAAAAATTCTCGATGCGGGATTCTATTGGCCCACAATTTTCCGTGATGTAAAAGAAATGGTGTAGGCGTGCGATGCATGTCAACGAGCCGGAAATATATCACATAGGGATGAAGCACCTCAGAACTTTATACAAGTTTGTGAGGTCTTCGATGTTTGGGGGATTGACTTCATGGGACCCTTTCCATCTTCAGGGGGAACGAGTACATATTAGTCGCTATTGACTATGTTTCAAAATGGGTTGAGGCACAAGCCCTTAAGACCAATGACGCCAGAGTAGTTATTCATTTCCTGAAAAAGCTTTTCGCGAGATTCGGGATTCCTAAAGCTCTCATCAGTGATAGGGGAACCCATTTTTGCAATGCACAAATGGAAAAGGTCATGAAGAGGTATGGAGTACCCCATCGGTTCTCCACCGCCTATCATCCACAAACCAATGGCCAAGTCGAAAACACCAATAGGGCTATTAAAAGAATACTTGAAAAAATGGTTAGTCAAAACAGAAAAGACTGGTCATTTAAACTCGACGAAGCCTTATGGGCATTCCGAACCGCCTACAAAACACCTATTGGAACGACCCCGTTTCGCATGGTGTATGGTAAAGCATGTCATTTACCAGTGGAATTGGAACATAAGGCTTATTGGGCGCTTAAGACATGCAACTTAGATTACACGACTGCTGGAAATAATAGGTTCTTGCAATTACACGAGCTTGATGAGGTTAGGCTAGAAGCCTACGAATCCTCCATCACATATAAAGAGAGAGCTAAAAGGTGGCATGACCAGAGAATTAAGAAACCCAAAGAATTTTCAGAGGGAGACAAGGTCCTATTATACAATTCTCGATTGAGGTTATTTCCGAGAAAACTTAATTCTAGATGGTATGGACCGTTCACGGTAAAGAATTCCTCTAAAATTGGAGCCGTGGTGTTATTAGACGATGAAGGTAGGGAATTTACTGTTAACATACAACGTGTAAAACACTACCAAGAGAATAGCAATGAAATGATTGGTGAGGAGGATGTGACGTTTGATGATGAGATCACATAGTAACCCATGACCTTGAGTCTAGCTACAAGACTCGTAAATAAAGAAAAGTGCTTTTTGGGAGGCAACCCATGTTTTGTGTGATTTTATTTGTTTGTTTGTTATTTGCTTCCGTATGCATGCTTAATTTTTATTGTTGGTTGATCATGTTTCTAAATTAAATAGTGGAAATACTTTACTTTGTTGTTTTGGCTTAGTCTTAACTCCACCTAAAGGTATTTTTGCAAAAGATAAGTGTAAGGGGAAACCCCAAATATGTTTTTAAGAAACAAACCAATTATGATTCTCCACAATATTAAATGAACATGTGTATTCGTATTTGTTAGAGTCAAATGCTTGTATTGAGTCATAATGAAGTTTTGCAGGATTTTCCAGGAAGTAGGACCAAGTTTTTCCAGAAATTTTCCGGAAACTTAACATAAGAATTTCTGCAGGTCAATTCTGACGGCGTCAGGAGTTTATTCTTGACGGCATCAGGTGTAAAAATCTGGAAATTTTACCGGTTTTGTTTTTCTAACGGAGTCTTATGGTTTTTGTGAATTATTAAGTTTTATAATCTCCAGGAGATCTGCAAACTTCATTCCACAAGCATTATATCTTTTCTTGTTTTCTAGGATTTATTAACTTATATAGGATGCCGCCGATTTTACGCGAGGTTGTCTTGTCTATTTTATCAGGTTTTACAAGTTTTGTATGACAAGAAGATGATTTATATTCTCGAAGGGAAGCTTTGATTGTTCATTTTCTTGAAGGAAGATTTAACCTGGCCACCTTATTATCCATACCGAGCGAATCAGGGGAGTATTTGATTTCATTCTCTTTACTTTTTCACTTTTACATTCTTTACTTGAACATTGGGGACAATGTTCATCTTAAGTGTAAGGGGGGGGGGGGGGTAAAAAGATGATACCTTACATATGCACTTTCGCTTGAGTTTGTTTTGTTTAATGGTAGATGTGTAATAAAACTATGAGAAATACTTGTTAGTGCAATTTTAGCGCTAAATTTAAATTTTTTTACAACATTTAAGAGTGAAACTTTAGCCATAGCAAGCGTCTCATGGATAGGAGATTGTATGACTAGCACATAACCGTATATTCAGAAAAATTTTCCACCCAAATATGTGAGGTTCGCCTTTAGATTTGATAGGAAAAGCATTTACTATTAGTGCTTATGAGTGTACCGGTAGCATTTAGATTCTAGAACTTGCGTTAGTGATGCATCCCGAGACCGCTAGTGAGACTACATTCGTGCAGTAGGATTTACTACATGATAAGAGGCATTAGGATCACCCTTGTGTTAAACCCGTTTTACAATTACTTGACCATTTAAGTCATATTACTTGGCTAGTTAAATCAACTAATTTTTCCCACACCCTTAGCGTTGTACTCATTTTTAGTACACGAAACCCCTAGTACACCCCTCCGAGCCTATCTTTTCGTTTCTAACTTTAAGCATCTTACTTAAAGGAAGAATTTGTTACACCCCACTTAAATGTACACCCAAATCGCCTTAGCCCCGTGTATGCGCTCATTTTTAGTGCATTATTGTTATTTGTTAAACCCTAAGTTAACTATCTAGTTGATTACATGGTTGCTAAGTCGAGTCATATCCTTGTACATATTGTTTTGGGACGATTGAGACTCATGGGTAAGTACTTATTTTGTAGAGTAATGGGGAAGAACATCATTTATTACCCCCATATGTGCGTTAATCTTAAAAGTGCTCCAAGTGTTTTGATTTTCTTAATTCGAGTCATTAGTTTAGTTAAATGTAAAGTATGTAAAAATTCAAGTGTAAGAGAAATGTTCATTCCCTATGATGTATTATTTTGGATGGTAGGGTAAGAGTGTATGCTAAAAAAAAAAAAAAAAAAAAAAATCGAAAAAAAAAGAAAAATCAGAAGAAAAAAAATATATATATATAGAAAAATCAAGAAAAAGAAAAAAAAATAGAAAAAGGAAAAGAGAAAAAAACATACGGACTACCATCCATTTTTATTCTATGTTCATTTTATAATTTTGTTATTTTTCATTTATTAGCTTAAGTCGAGTCTAGTCTTGGCTTAGCAACGCCACATTGTACATGTAATTAACCAAGATTGTTAACTCGCCACCAGTAAAACTTCCTTTATCCAACAAAACCGTGTATTTCATATCCCTATACCTAACGTTACAACCCTTTAAAATACCTCTTTGATAGTTTATCCTAGGTGCTTACGCCATGTGGTGGAGGTTTGATCCTTTCCCAAGCCTATGGTAATCTATTTTACTATGACAGGTAGTGAGAGATATCGTCCGTTTCCATATTGTAATTTATACTTTATTACACCCGAGAGATGTGAGTATCGAAACACTATTTGTGAGGTGCTAGTGTATGACCTCCGTGCTTGTCTATTGGTCTTTAGTGGAACGATTATTTGTTGTAATTACTTTTATATTAGTGTTAAATGACCCCTAACTTGTCTTTTGAGTAGAATAAAAGCGCATTTGCTTGAGGACAAGCAAATCTCAAGTGTAACGGTATATGATGAGGCGAAAAATGATTCGTTTTTAGGGGGTCATTTAAGCCCGAATTCGAATTTATTTGATCAAATATTGCCCTAAATCGTTCCTTTTGTGATTTTAGGTACTTTGCGAGAGAAATCTGGAAAAGGCAGCAATTCGGACGTTTTTGGAGCATAAAAGTGAAGAAAACGCCAAAGTCTTAATTTTCCATGCTGGGAACAGTAGGTGACGGCGTCAAGAGTAATTCTCCGACGGCGTCAAGAGCTGAAGTCCATGACGACCCAGTACAGATTTGACGGCGTCACGAAGGTAGGGCGTCAAGAGTAAAAAGTCAAGACGGCCTGGAAATGATTAAGTCTTGACGGCGTCAAATGTAGATCAAGGCAGTCCGAGAATAGTTTTGGCGGCAAGGTGACGGCGTCACAATGTTTGTCTTGACGCCGTCAGACCTATTTTTTCTATATATAGTTTTCTAATTTTCACATTAAAAAAAGAGGGAAGTTTTGGAGAAACCCTAAGTACGATTTTGGTGCAACTTTTACAGGTTTTTCAAGGGTTCCAAACCCTTGATACCTTTCATTGTAATTGAGATAAGTGTTCCTTTAATTCAATCAATATGTCTATGTGTTGGTTGTCTATATCTTGTTCTTATCTTAATTCCATCATGCTAGGCTAGATCTATCTTGTGTTTGCTTAGATCTAATGAAACCTAGATGTTAATTATGTGTTGATTACTTGTTTATTCTTGTCTTGGATGAATGATTTATATGTTAGGCTTAAGAAAACTGGCAGATCTCTACTTGGTAACATGCTTGAACGTCTTAAGAAACATGAACCGAGGCGCACTAGGTCTTTATTGGTTGTATTTAATGCATGAGCCACTGTTTACAATCCCTATAGTTGTGCTGGGCATGGTGTAGGAGGAGATAAGAGCTCATAGAATTGGGGAGTTATGTGTGCCACCCCATGAATGGTATTAAGGAATACGATCCATCATCCATACAATTATAACAAGTAATTAACGTGTAAAAGATGTCTAGGGAGTAGTGAAATCTAAGTAAACACATTTTCTCCATTTACTGCTCACAACTTTAGTGTAATTTAGTTTATTTTCATTTCTTGTATTTTATTTTGATTGCATCTTAGTATTGGGTTAGTTGATAAGCAACTAATTCCGCCCAAATCCTTCAAACCCGAGATTTTTAATTGCTTTCTAAAAAATATAAAAATACAAAAATAATCATCCCTCACCCTTAGAACTAGTATTTAGGCTTTCTAATCCTAGCGACACTATTCCTAAGCTGAACGATCAATCCCCCGGTACTTGTCACTATACTATACTACAACGATCAGGTACACTGCCTGGTGGGGGTTGTAAGCTTCTCGAGATCCCTCGAGAGGTAAAGCCTGTTGCGATTCCCACGCATCATTTTACGTTGAAGCAATTACCAATCCTGTGTCTGGCATTTCCATCCATAGTACTACTTAGTTGGCCCATAGATAAATCATACCATGTAGACGTTTGGCTCATAAATGAGCTATGTCTTGGCGGTTCTTCATTTACATCAAGGATTAAGTTATGCGTCCAACTTGTTTGAGTAAATGAACTATGTCTTCTAGGTTGCATATTTGGATCTATCTCAAAAAACCTGCATGAAGAACTCCGTTTACCAGGATCTTGACTTTTCGGGTCAACATGCTTTTTTTTTTGTTTCTTCAAGCTTGGCCGTCCACGCGGATTTTTCTTAATCGATGGTTCATTAATCACGGTTTTACTTGGATTAACGATATCCAAAATCTTTCTTAGGAGACTCTTTTTAACAACGTTTGACTGCTCATTGAACTTTTCTTTGAAACGGTGTAATTCTTCGTCACATTGGATATCTTCATTTTCCACTGGTTCTGACCATGAAATGTTTAGCGTCCTCCAAAAGATATCAATTGAATCCAAAGGAATATATTCTCTTGTAACAAATTAAAAATAATTGTTTTAAAGTTGTTGAAAAAACAATACCTTAAAAACATTAATCAACCAATTGATATTAAATATACTGACCTGAATTCAAATACGTTGAAAGTATGCCAGCACATGGTAACCCACAACTGCTACAAACTCTGCAACCACATGTTGAGTAGTCGAACTCAAGATCATCCAACCAAAGAAGTTCTTTTACAATCAAATCAAGAGCTTCTTTCGAAACATGACCCCATAATGAAGTTAAAATCGGTAGGTTATGTTGATGATAACGATAAATTGTACTTCTTCCAAAGCTTACGTTGATTTTCGTAACTTGAGACTCCACGATTTGATCAATGCAACCCAAAAACTGATCCAAGATATATTTTTTATATTTCATGTACAATTTTAACTTGGCATGTTGGCTCTCAACTCTATTGCTTGTGTTGTTACCAAAGTTGAGAGACTGATCAATCAATGCATACACAAACATCTCTGTATGTTTATTCAACCACTGCTCTTCCACTAACTTAAAGCACCTGAAAAGACAAAATAAAATGTGAAATTCAAAAAAATATAAGCGAATAAAATGCATATTAAATGTGAAATTTAGAAAATATACGTGGATATCTTCTCAATACTAAACGAAGTTGGTTGTAGTTTTCTAAGTACGATGTCTACGTCAGAGAATCTACAAGTGGCTTCCATGTCGAATAAAATGAGTCCCAATCATGTTGTGTCTTGATCATTGGCCTACAATGCTTAAGAATGTTTCACTGAATGTGCCATCTACAAAGTAATCGAGTGGCATTCGGAAAAACTTTTTTGTATGCATTTATGAGAGCCAACTCTCAATCCGTGATTATAACACGTGGATGCATGCACCCTTCTAATGTCAGCTTTAAACGCTCTAACACCCACTTATAGTTTTTCTCCTTTTCTTCACTTATAAATGCAAAAGCTATGCAAAATGTTTTGCTTGTTGAAGTTACTCCAACAATCTCAACAAAAGGCATTTTGTATATGTTCGTGTTCGTTTTGTATGTGGCATCTATAATCAACACGTGCGGGAATTCACCCCATATCTTAAAAGATGTTGGATGTACAAAAAATAAAGCTTCCAACTTGCTTGTAACTGGATGCGTATCATAGTCGTGAACATAACCATTTGAATGTAAAAGTGAGATAAGAACCTGCATGGAATATATTTATAGCTAAATTAATATTTGATTAATTGAAAAAATTTCAAAGTATAAAAAATAAAATAAAAAGGTTGTGTAATTTTTCACCTGCATCGTAGTTTTTCCGACTTTTTCGGCCTTGCGAATTTTAGACTGGGCATTGTATATGTCTTTAATTGTTGACACATTATCTTTATTTTGATTTTTTATCATTGATAGAATGTTTCGTGTAACACCCCCAATTCATGGATGCAGCGGAATTCAAACTGGGTGTTACTCGACGGCACAATAGTCACAATAATAGAAAACGAACTCCAATTGAGTCGGTTTAAAAGATTTATCATTCAAATTGTATAAATATCAGAGATTACAAAAATGAGGTCCTAAATGGTTCCATGTTTACAATTTACATTAAATGAGTTTTTGAATGATAATAAAATTTATAGTCCTCTTAAGTATCCATGCCCTTCCGTGCCATCCTTGATCATCATGAACCTGAAATACATGCTTGAGAGGTCAACACAAAGGTTGAGTGATATTCATAGAGTTTGTTTAATGGTTGAACACAATATGTTAGTAGTGTGAGTTATAGGCTCACACCAATGGTTGGAAAACAAAACAGTTATTATCATTACTAAGCTTATGACACCAAAACGTTAACGTGTACCAATATCGATCGGCAGATTTATACCGGTAGGTACTTTGCTGTCATACCCATGTCTCAAATATTAATGCATTTGTATGAACTTAGTCAATACAAATGGGATTCGTCAATCCCATAGACCTATTCACAATATTCGCGCTCACTATTGCTAGTGATTAAATGGTTCATAATAAGGGATCTCGGTTTAGCAAGGCTGGTACTAAGTGATAATAAAACAATCAGGCAAGCATACAATTTGAAAGCATTGTGTTCGGTTAAAATAGCATGTATTCCCCCCAAGGGTTTGTAAAACAATTAAGTAATGGAAAGTGGGGCTATGAACTCACCTTGAGTTGGATAATGTATAATGAGAATGATGGATATGTCGTAAGAACTTCTACGAGCAACCTAGAATAATTGTTGCAACTTAGGTTTGGAATAATGTCTAAGGAAACATAAATATGCCAATATATGTCTTGCACTTAGTCCATGATGTGGTACAATGTATAGTGTAAGTCTTTGAAAAGAAATGATTCATGAAACATGTATAGTTTATATATCGTTTACTACCGTTTGGGCCGACATAATTCAGAAGTCATGTAGTAAATGTTCAAGGAGCCAGGACACTTTAATTCATAAATCCACAACTCATCTCGACAGCTTACATAATGAACTCCTCACATGAGGCTCCCTACTATTGTAGTAGTTGATAAAATATATATGTATAAGTTTTGATCCGAAAAGTTACATGTCCGATATTTGAATAAACTTAGGAAAGTTTATGATTACATGAAGATTGTTATTAGGGTAAGTTTCTTATACCTTGTATGACAATTTCTTGTAATATCTCATGGTTCTTTAGATGAAGTAGATCCAAGTTGTATGTTTAAGTTATCGCCAACTTTTAGTTCATCTTTTCGCCTAAGTAAGTTTATATGGTCATTTAGTCATGGCCTTGCCATGACCTTTCGTCATTGTTCCATGGTCTTGAGACTCAACCTTGGCTCTAGCCATGGTTGTGGTCTTGATTCTAGGTCATAAGACCTCTTTGGTCTTTTTAAACATAACCATTATATAGTGACTTATATATATGTAAATAGCTGTTAAGAAAATGAGAAAAATCTCCTTCGTTATTGGTTTTCTGGAGACGTGCCCTTGAGTTTTTGAAGAAAACGTGATTCCGGACAACTTTCATGCTTTAACTTTTCCATGAAACGGACCAGAAGGGCCTCTTTGTGCGTGTTTTATGTTCTGTCACAGAAACATTTTGGCAGTTTTGCCGCAAAGTTTTGGTAACTTTAAATGGTCATAACTTTTGGCTCGTGTACTCGTTTTAGGTGGTTCAAATTGCTATGGTTTCCTTGTTAGGTCCTCTACTGTAATATGTAATGATATAATATCATAATTTTACCATTTTGATCAAATTATACCAAGAAAGTCACTAGTTTACTTGTTTAAATAACTTATCTTAACAATCATATACAATAACTTGTTTTACTCATTTTTATACATCATGGACATAATCATAAGAAAATATATAGCATGAATGATATGTAAATAACATGAATATGATATTTAACAAGAAGTATGTTAGGGTTTTGCTTACAACTTTTGGCTTTCAAATAAGAAAGGAAGTTATCATGTAAGGTGAGGACTTTGATAGACTTAAGCTTCACCCTACTTCACTTCAAGCAATATTTCTACACTTGTATTCTTGAAAGAGAGATGATGAAAGTTGAGGTGACTTGATTAGATTCAAACTCAAGAGAAATCACCAAAGTTTCTAGGGTTTGGAAGTAGTTTTGATGAATCAAAACCTAACTAGTGTTTCAGTGTGGATATTGCACTTGATTTCTTGAATATAACTTGAAGTAAACTAGCAAATGAGAGGGTGTTTGTGTTGTGAACGACTAGGAGGGATGGGGAGGGCTTATATATGAGTTTGAGGAGGTGCTAGGAACTTGCCTTAAGGAGGTGCAAGTATTTAGGATATTTTCCAACACTTGGAGACCAAGTTTAACACATGTATCCAATCCAATAGATCAAGACTTATAACTTAGGCACATGGCATGGTGAATCACCCTTATACACGTTCATAAGATGGTTAGGGTGATTAGGTACTTAAACTTGGTATTATCTAGCTTACGGAGTGAGTTTTGGTCCCGGTAATCGCTAATGGTAAGTCGTTAATTCATGAAACTTAAAATCGGGTCTCCTAAAAATATGAAATTTATAAATATGTTAGAACTTATCAATATAACCTATCTTAGCATATTTAATGAGTGATAAGTTCTATCGGGTTGCTTAAACTGGAAACGCTGGTCTAAAACGCGTAATACGTAAAACGTACGAATATTGTGTAAAATTAAGAAAAGTAAAATGTTACTTTTCTAATAGGATAAAAATGATTTAAAATGACTTATAATGTCTAGACTGGGCTCAGTCTAGTGTCGGTTGGTATTAAATGTCTTTTAGACATAAAACCGTAAGCCTAAAAATCATGGAATGACTTATAAAATCAAGGAATGATTTTTGGTCAAAGGAGGTGGAAAAATATGTTGACTTTTTCCAAAAATGTGAAAACTCAAATCGTCTTAGAAATACGGTGCAGGTATAGGCTAAGGTTACGGCTGAGTAAAAACACTTAAAACTGAAAATTCCAGTTTTTCACGGCCGAGGTTTATTTTGGTCATGTTTTTCTCAGTCATGATTAATTCTCAAGTAAATCATGAGTGTATCAAACATTTTTCTGATACGGGGAAAATTAACGCGGTCGTGTTTCGTTGTGCGTAGAATTTTTGAATGACGTTTTACCCTAAAACGTGTAATTCCTTATTAACTTTCACGAAAATGATCTGATGAGTGTCAAACTTTTAATTTGCCATGGAAATGATTTATCACTCGAGGCCAAGAAACAAAAATCAAATTTCGGGAAAATTCGGGAAAAATGAATAGTAAAAGTGAATAGTGAAATTTTCCAGGAATAGTAATTAACCTGAAATTGCGAATTGTTACAGTCTCTACCCCTTACGGGGAACTTTGTCCCGAAGTTCTATGTGTGTTATATGTTGGAGTGGTGTCGATGAAAAGGTGTGGTTACTTATGAGGACTAAAGTCTGGGATTACCGGTGATGTAGTTTGATTTGTCGTTTCAGTGTATGGTGTAGGATGAGGCTTACTTTTATGTAGGTAGGGTAAGAGTGATTAATAGAGATTCATATAATAGTCGAATATCAAAGGAAATTGATATAGAAGTCGAATATTAATAGAAATTGATATAGTAGTTGTACAGAAATTGATATAGTTGTTGAATATCATACAAAAATTGGGATAGTAGTTGCAATCATAGCCTAGTAGGTAATCTGTTGTTGTACCTAGTGTTTATTGACTTCATACTTAGCCGGTGAGTTACAAGGTAGTGTATTACGAGATGATACTGGTGTTCCAAAAGTACAAAATGAATATTCAATCTTGTAAAGCTGATGAGGGTACTTGTGATGTAACTAAGGATGATTTGAGCTTTAAAAGTGCATCAAGATCTGTTAATGAGCTTGTGGTTGTAACGGTTGTGAAGATAATGATGTGATATGTTTGATGAACAAAATTATGTAGTGTATGCTTAACATTAATATTCTTAGGTGTAGATGTTGAGTTTCCTTTGAAAATCTTAAGAGATTTTAAAGGTTTATGATGGAATGGTATCCTTAGGACCTAAACATGATAGTACTTCTAAGGGATAAGAGAGAAGAATTGATAACTATCCCAAGATAGTAGTTCGGATTATCTCATAAATGAAAACTTTCAAGAATGAAATTAGGTAGTACAAATAAGGTGTTAAGATTTCGCTGAGTGGTAAAACACTATCGTGTCTCTAGATCGTTTTAAAGAATTTTGGTGGTTTATCTAGTTCAAGTAGGAAATCAATCTGAACATAACCCTAGCACAACTATTCTCAGTATTTGAAAATTTTAAGTCGAATATAGTTAGTCAGACTATATTCCACTGTCCCTAGGTTAAATATAGGTGACTAGTCTATATTTAGCCAAGGTTCGATAAAATTTTCAAATACCTAAATTAGGTATACTTGTGATATGTCCGTTGCTTTTGGGAAACTGTCCACTAAACAAAGGCGATGTCAAACAATTCAGTTGCAAGTCCCGCCCATACAAGACTTGTAACCTATGTTTTCACATTCCATTGCATAGAAGATAGTACGGGTAGATACGTGTGGAAAGGAAGTTTTAAGTAGTTCTAAAATTTTCCATACTTGGCGAGGATCACGAACTTTCAACAATGAAGGTTTCAGAAGAAAACTTTGATGAATGTAGAGAAAGTTCAGCTTTTGTCGATGATGGATTAGTTTGTCCTTTAGAAATCTCATATTTCTTGTTTGGAAATCGATAGATTGTGATGGGTTTTTGATATCATATGAAATGATATTGATGAGGTGGTGGAATAATTCCAGAGACCATTGCACAAATCACAATGTCTCGGAAGTAGATTAGACCATTGTGTGACTCAAAACATTTGAGAAATGATTAAGACCATTGTGTCATACAATGTCCGGGAAATAGAAAAGACCATCGTAATTCGTTACAATATCTTGGACATAAAATGTTGGAGTAGGAACATGATTGGGAGAATGTAGTTGTGCCGAAATGCCCTAGAATAGGCATACACAGATATGTTTAGATAAAATGATTGAAAATAACTCAAATGTATATATAAATATACTTATATGTTCATGTAGCATACAATGCTTAATAAGTCCATAATCGTCTGGAGGATGGAAGACACGGAGTGCGGAAGGCTATAAAAATGTTTTTGCTTGTATGTGTGGTTATAGTTTAGGTCTCAATTAGACCCGTTTCTCTATAACCATGGCTCTAATACCAATCTGTAACACCCCAAATTCATGGATGCAGCGAAATTCAAACTGGGTGTTACTCGACGGCACAATAGTCACAATAATAGAAAACGAACTCCAATTGAGTCGTTTTAAAAGATTTATCATTCAAATTGTATAAATATCAGAGATTACAAAAATGAGGTCCCAAATGGTTCCATGTTTACAATTTACATTAAATGAGTTTTTGAATGATAATAAAGTTTATAGCCCTCTTGAGTATCCGTGCCCTTCCGTGCCATCCTTGATCATCATGAACCTGAAATACATGCTTGAGAGGTCAACACAAAGGTTGAGTGATATTAATAGAGTTTGTTTAACGGTTGAACATAATATGTTGGTAGTGTGAGTTATAGGCTCACACCAATGGTTGGAAAACAAAACAGTTATTATCATTACTAAGCTTATGACACCAAAACGTTAACGTGTACCAATATCGATCGGCAGATTTATCCCGGTAGGTACTTTGCTGTCATACCCATGTCTCAAATATTAATGCATTTGTATGAACTTAGTCAATACAAATGGGATTCGTCAATCCCATAGGCCTATTCACAATATTCGCGCTCACTATTGCTAGTGATTAAATGGTTCATAATAAGGGATCTCGGTTTAGCAAGGCTAGTACTTAGTGATAATAAAACAATCAGGCAAGCACACAATTTGAAAGCATTGTGTTCGGTTAAAATAGCATGTATACCCCCCAAGGGTTTGTAAAACAATTAAGTAATGGAAAGTGGGGCTATGAACTCACCTTGAGTTGGATGATGTATAATGAGAATGATGGATATGCCGTAAGAACTTCTACGAGCAACCTAGAATAATTGTTGCAACTTAGGTTTGGAATAATGTCTAAGGAAACATAAACATGCCAATATAAGTCTTGCACTTAGTCCATGATGTGGTACAATGTATAGTGTAAGTCTTTGAAAAGAAATGATTCATGAAACATGTATAGTTTATATATCGTTTACTACCGTTTGGGCCGACATAATTCAGAAGTCATGTAGTAAACGTTCGAGGAGCCAGGACACTTTAATTCGTAAATTCACAACTCATCTCGATGGCTTACATAATGAACTCCTCACATGAGGCTCCCTACTATTGTAGTAGTTGACAAAATATATATGTATAAGTTTTGATCCGAAAAGTTACATGTCCGATATTTGAATAAACTTAGGAAAGTTTATGATTACATGAAGATTGTTATTAGGGTAAGTTTCTTATAACTTGTATGACAATTTCTTGTAATATCTCATGGTTCTTTAGATGAAGTAGATCCAAGTTGTATGTTTAAGTTATCGCCAACTTTTAGTTCATGTTTCCGCCTAAGTAAGTTTATATGGTCATTTAGTCATGGCCTTGCCATGACCTTTGGTCATTGTTCCATGGTCTTGAGACTCAACCTTGGCTCTAGCCATGGTTGTGGTCTTGATTCTAGGTCATAAGACCTCTTTGGTCTTTTTAAACATAACCATTATATAGTGACTTATATATATGTAAATAGCTGTTAAGAAACTGAGAAAAAATCTCATTCGTTATTGGTTTTCTGGAGACGTGCACCTGAGTTTTTGAAGAAAACGTGATTCCGGACAACTTTCATGCTTTAACTTTTCCATGAAACGGACCAGAAGGGCCTCTTTGTGCGTGTTTTATGTTCTGTCACAGAAACATTTTGGCAGTTTTGCCGCAAAGTTTTGGTAACTTTAAATGGTCATAACTTTTGGCTCGTGTACTCGTTTTAGGTGGTTCAAATTGCTATGGTTTCCTTGTTAGGTCCTCTACGGTAATATGTAATGATCTAATATCATAATTTTACCATTTTGATCAGATTATACCAAGAAAGTCACTAGTTTACTTGTTTAAATAACTTATCTTAACAATCATATACAATAACTTGTTTTACTCATTTTTATACATCATGGACATAATCATAAGACAATATATAGCATGAATGATATGTAAATAACATGAATATGATATTTAACAAGAAGTATGTTAGGGTTTTGCTTACAACTTTTGGCTTTCAAATAAGAAAGGAAGTTATCATGTAAGGTGAGGACTTTGATAGACTTAAGCTTCACCCTACTTCACTTCAAGCAATATTTCTACACTTGTATTCTTGAAAGAGAGATGATGAAAGTTGAGGTGACTTGATTAGATTCAAACTCAAGAGAAATCACCAAAGTTTCTAGGGTTTGGAAGTAGTTTTGATGAATCAAAACCTAACTAGTGTTTCAGTGTGGATATTGCACTTGATTTCTTGAATATAACTTGAAGTAAACTAGCAAATGAGAGGGTGTTTGTGTTGTGAACGACTAGGAGGGATGGGGAGGGCTTATATATGAGTTTGAGGAGGTGCTAGGAAGGTGCTAGGAACTTGCCTTAAGGAGGTGCAAGTATTTAGGATATTTTCCAACACTTGGAGACCAAGTTTAACACATGTATCCAATCCAATAGATCAAGACTTATAACTTAGGCACATGGCATGGTGAATCACCCTTATACACGTTCATAAGATGGTTAGGGTGATTAGGTACTTAAACTTGGTATTATCTAGCTTACGGAGTGAGTTTTGGTCCCGGTAATCGCTAACGGTAAGTCATTAAGTCATGAAACTTAAAATCGGGTATCCTAAAAATATGAAACTTATAAATATGTTAGAACTTATCAATATAACCTATTTTAGCATATTTAATGAGTGACAAGTTCTATCGGGTTGCTTAAACGCTGCTAAAACTGGAAACGCGGGTCTAAAACGCATAATACGTAAAACGTACGAATATTGTGTAAAATTGAGAAAAGTAAAATGTTACTTTTCTAATATGATAAAAATGATTTAAAATGACTTATAATGTCTAGACTGGGCTCAGTCTAGTGTCGGTTGGTATTAAATGTCTTTTAGACATAAAACCGTAAGCCTGAAAATCAAAGAATGACTTATAAAATCAAGGAATGATTTTTGGTCAAAGGAGGAGGAAAAATATGTTGACTTTTTCCAAAAATGTGAAAACTCAAATCGTCTTAGAAACGCGGTGCAGGTATAGGCTAAGGTTACGGCTGAGTAAAAACACTTAAAACTGAAAATTCCAGTTTTTCACGGCCGAGGTTTATTTTGGTCATGTTTTTCTCAGTCATGATTAATTCTCAAATAAATCATGAGTGTATCAAACATTTTTTTGATACGGGGAAAATTAACGCGGTCGTGTTTCGTTGTGCGTAGAATTTTTGAATGACGTTTTACCCTAAAACGTGTAATTCCTTATTAACTTTCACGAAAATGATCTGATGAGTGTCAAACTTTTAATTTGCCATGGAAATGATTTATCATTCAAGGCCAAGAAACAAAAATCAAATTTCTGGAAAATTTCGGGAAAAATGAATAGTAAAAGTGAATAGTGAAATTTTCCGGGAATAGTAATTAACCTGAAATTGCGAATTGTTACATTTCGGGCCTCCATATTATCCCTTGTCAAATTTGCCACCAATCGATATTCATCTGCTGTCAATCGCCTCGCATAGGGATGCGCCTCCATTTGTCGCGCTGGAGAATGATTATGTTCATCGGATATCACACTTAACGTCCAACCATTGTATACCTATGAATATTTTCCTACCAACAGAAACGGGCAGTTAGTTTTTCTGGTGTCCGTAACTTTACTTGACTCCTTTTCTTTATATTGACCACAAAGATCACACATAAGATTGACTTCGTTTGTAAAACTGCTTGTGTTCGCCTTTGATCTTTTAGTTATGATGACATAACCAAGAGAGCGTGCCTTATTTTGTGCCCAAGTATTTAAATCTTTGTGAGAATTAAACACCTATAATTGAGATTGTTTTTGTTAACAATGAGTTATAATTACATGATAATATTATAAATAATTAAATATAAATCAAATAGAAAATTAGTATAATACCTCATCAGTAAAAAATGGTGACACATATGTAGGGAATTCATCATCTTCATTTGAGTTGTTTCCATAAAAAAATGACATTTTATGTATACTAACGACAAAATACCTGCAACAAAGTAGAAATAAATAAAGATAATAAAAAATTAAAACATAATAAGGCATAACTATGGTCAAAAAATGAGAGCAGAACCAAAGTTTTTAATACGTATACCATATGACTGATTAAGCATCTAATTTATATTTCAATATTTTTATTTATGAGAGCAAAACATATTCTAGTTTAGCTTTGCATTAAGCAAATTCAAAAATACAACTAATAAAATATTATTTGCAAAGCAACTAATAAAGTATTTATTATGACAAAACACTAAAGTAAAATCTAATGCTATAAAATATATAATATATAATAGGAAACATGTACCTGTGACAATGTAATGTCAAGATCTTTAAATACTCTGTAGTAAATACCCACCACAAAGCCCCTTTCTTCTCTCTTTCTACAAACACCTTCTCTATCTACAATTTAAGAAAAAAATCCAAAAGATTAAAAACTACGATGAAGGTAAAAAATTGTAAAGGAAGCATAAATTCTTTCTTGCCTCTTGAGAAACTAAATGGACAGAAAAGTGGTGTGTGGTTAAAATAGTGGTGACAGTGGGTTGTTTACCGGTGGTGATGGCGTGTCATTATAATGGTGGTGAGAGTAGGTTGTTTACCGGTGGTGATGGCGTGTCGTTGTGACAGTAGGTTGTTTACCGGTGGCGATGGCGTGTGGTTATAATGGTGGTGACAGTGGGTTGTTTATCGGTGGTGATAGCGTGTTGTTATAATGGTGGTGACAGTGGCTTGTTTACTTTTGGTCTAGTGTGTCGTATTATTGGTGGTGATGGTGGGTTGTTTATATATACACTAATATATGATTATCTTTAATTAAAAAATTAAAATATAGTTAGAAGTTGAATAATAACTATTTTGCAATTTTTCCAAGAAGTATAAAGTTGAATAAAATATGGATCAGTCAAATTGGTTTTCCCCAAGCTACACTTACTTCAATAGACTTAAAGCTATGTTTGACTAATGTTTGGATAGTTGATTTAGTGTCAATTTAGCAGGACCCACTAAATAAACCCAATTATTTCACTAAATAAACCCATATTAAATAAACCCATATTAATTATCAATCATTATATTTTTAACTTTATGTACACATTAAAACCTTTAACAAAAAACTAATAATGATATTAATCATTATTTTATCACTTTTCATTAAAGTTCTCAAATAATTATGATAATAATTGATTTTCTTTTTCATTTTCTTATTCTTTGTTTTCAAATGACTATGTCATTAATGGTTAATCACTAACAAAACTTTTTAATTTTCTTATTCTTTACCCACAACTATTATCAAGTTGACAACCACACATTGAGAAGTCGAAATCAAGATCATTCAGCCTCACAAGTTCTTTTAAAATCATATCAAGAGCTTCTTTCAAAACATGACCCCATAATAAAGTTAAAATCGGTAGGTTATGCTAATGATAACGATAAGTTGTACTTCTTCCAAAGCTTGCATTGATTTTCGTAACTTGAGACTGAACAATATGATTAAAAAAACACACAAATTCATCCAATATATATTTTCGAGAATTCAAGTACAATTTTAACTTGACATGTTGGCTCTTAAATTTATTGCTTGTGTTGTTACAAAAGTTGAGAGATTGATCCGTCAAGGAGGACACAAACATTTTTTTATTTTTGTTCAACCACTTATCAACGTTTTAAAAGAATACTTGAATCACACATGAGTCTAGTTTTGGTGACTATGATTATAAAAGAGTATAATAATAACTTACGCACAATAATTAAAACATACATGGATATTTTTTAACAAAAAGATCTTACAAATTTATAGGATTTAAAATTGAGTATATAAGATTGCAAAAAGAAAAAGTACACAGAAATAAATAACAGCTTCTTATCACTACAACAAAACGTAGGATGGACGACCAACTTTTGGCAGGGACGCCATTGTCCTCGCAAAAAGTCGCTAAACGACAAAATTCTTGCTGACCAGGCATACCAAATGTCTAACCGAGTTGGAGAAATTAAACGCAAACTTTTGGTGAGGAAAAGTCCAGAAATTTTTTGATCAAAATTATAACACTCCCCCGCTTGCTAATTGTTCATGCCTTTTTTTCCCACCAGCATTTTTGGCGAGGACATGTTCCTGCCAAAATATCAGCACTGTAAAACATTTCCCCATTTTTTTTATTTTTCCTTCCTCACAATTAATTCATCCTGCCAACGTTTTACGCAAAAATTAAAATCCTTTGGCGGGGACATGTCCCTGCAGAAAGTGTTCCTACCAATTTGTCCCACTATGTTGCAACTTTATCCCGTCAATTTTTGACTTATATATAACCGTTCTTCCTCAATTTGCCGAAATGCACATAACCTAATCGTTAATTCCCACAAAACACGCATAACAATGGTTGGTTACACGCCAAAAGAGGAGTGGTCAAAGGTTTTATCTAACCTACCACCCTTTGATGAAGTTTTTAATACATATGGCGATGAAATTATTTTTGAATATGGTTCTTATAAGTAATTTAGCCCATGGATGAGAGATGTTATCCTGGAATGGTGGAGGAAAAAGCCATACTAAAAAGAGATATTAGCCGGTGATAGCGAACGCAAGTTATCAAAAGTTGATGAACTGGGAATGAGGATAACAAATCTTGAAGCTTTATTTGAACATTTCATCAAGCAAAAGAATGCAAGGGAGGGGAATGGTGGTGCAGGTTCTAGAAATGTGGGAAGTAGCAGTAAAGAAATGAATGAGCAATGTTTGTTATGGTCTTTGTCAAGTGTTAAGTTGTGTCGTTCGAGTTGTTTAGTTTGCTTGTCGAGCTGTTTCGTTTGAGTTGTTTCGTTTGCTTGTAAAGTTGTTTCTTTTGAGTCTGTATGAAATGTATGTGTTTGAGAACTCTTGTGTGTTTTAAATAAAAGGTTTGTCTTCATGTTTGTTAATTGTGATATTGTTCCTTTAGTTCCAGTCTTTATGCATATGTAATTTAGTGTTGGAAAATTGCATATTTGAAATACCTAGCTGTTTAAAGGGGTGTTTTGGATATGGATTTAACAAGCAAATGATTAATGTCAAATACCAAATGTAAAATACATACGAATTACATCACAAAGCGAATTACATTACAAATCGAATTACATTACAAGCAGATGATTGAGTTCGTTTAAAGGTGTGTTTGGGTATGTAAAATACATACGAATTACATTATAAATCGATAAACGTTCAAATATAAAATCGTACGAATTATGTCATTTACAAATTAATCGATAAAAGTTTAGACATTAATTAGACATACAGAATTGCATTACAAATCGATAAACGTCCAATATTAAAGCTTACGGATTACGTCGTTACAAATTAATCGATAAAAGTTTAGACATTAATTAAAGCATATGGAATTACATTACAGATCGATAAAAGTTCAAACATTAAAGCGTACGAATTACATTACAGATTGATAAAAGTTTAAACATTAAAGCAAACGAATTACTCCAAACTAAGTTTTTACAATAAAGGTCGTGAAATAGGGTAGCTGAATTAATTGTATGCTTGTTGGGATGCATATACACTTCTAGCATTTTCTCGATTACCTTTACCCTATGAATCAATTTTATGCAGTTTGAGCACTCTCCATTTTCAGGACTCGATGTTGAAGGTCCTGCAGAGTAAGTTGGAGTTCTTGAAGGTCCTGGGGAATGAGTTGGAGGCGTTGAAGCTCTAGGAGAATCGGTCATTAACCAGAGTCATTTTTCCTTCCATAAAAAAAGATTTACATCCATAATCTTGTGACCGAGGCTGCTAAAGAGTAATTTTTTTTTAATAATTAACCAAATTATTTATATATTACACAAAAATATGTAATTATTCACCTTTGATAAAGGACATGCATAGTATAGTTCGCTACGGGTGTCAGGTTGATGCGATTCTCGTAGAACTACATCTACTCGTCTACAAGGACAAGCAAAAGCTTCAAATTACGCCATCTTCATAATAACAGTGTGTATGTTGGTGATTGTGAGGATAAGAGTGTATATAATGTGTTTGTGAGGATAAAAGCATATCTGCTAGCTATTATATATGGTAAAAATAGAGCTTTTGGTGGGAAGTTTTGGTGCCAAAATTTTGGCGGGAAGTTTTGGTGGGAAATTTTGGTGGGAAGTTGAGTGGATTTTCAGGCAACTAAAGAGTCTATGACTTTGAAGTCTAATTTTTGGTGGTTTCTGAATTTATGTTGATTAAGTTTGTATTATATACTACTTTTATCATCATTTAATGTTTACTTCAAGCCATGTATAACCATATCATCTCGACTCATTCGTTTAACATCTGATGTATAACCATATCATCTCGACTCATTCGTTTAATATCTAATGTATAACCATATCATCTCGAATCATTCGTTTAACATCTTATGTATAACCATATCATCTCGACTTATTCGTTTAACATCTCATGAATAACGATATCATCTCGACTCATCCGTTTAACATCTCATGTATAATGATATCATCTCGGCTCATTCGTTTAACATTTAATGTATAATGATATCATCTTGACTCATTCGTTTAACATCTGATGTATAACCATATCATCTCCACTCATTCGTTTAACATCTCTTGTATAACCATATCATCTCGACTCATTTGTTTAACATCTCAAGTATAACGATATCATCTCGACTCATTCGTTTAACATCTCATGTATAACTATATTGATGCAGGTTTTACTGACCAGGTTTTAATATTTATAAAGTCTCGTCTACATAAGGTCTACCTAATGCACTATTGGGCAGTGTACCCGGTCGTATAAGGTATAGCTAGATGGTAAAGCTGAGGTCGTCCCAAGAGCTATGCGTGTGGAGTCTATCTAAGCTTAGTGTCACATTTAAAAAAGGGTTTTAAGATTAAAATATTAATTAAACTAATAAAACAAATAAATGAAAGCAAATAAATAAATGAAGGAAATCAGGAGAGAAAAGCAGTGTTAACCTAGTTATTACTTTTGTTATTATCATGACAAGTTTTCTAATTATGTGCATCCTATCGTTTTATCCGGGCATTCAAGTTGGTAGACTCAGATGGTCAAATCGCCTAACCTATCTTACACCTTATCCTATTCCTGAAACTTTTTACCATTCCAAGAGTTCGTTGGGCGGTGTGAACCTACGAGACGCAAGAGTCATTAAGTGCCTCTACTAACTTAGACTAGTCTAACGGGACGTGGGCGGTCGCAACTTACATCCCCTCTAATTCCTTATGTAGGTCCGTTTGGTAGGAGGTCGTTCGTTGAAATTTCCAAGTGTATGGTGATATTTCTATCACCAAGTCACAACCTTATAATGAGATGCGGCCGTTCCGTACTTACACCCCCGTCTAAGGAACTACCAAACATCATTACTACCGAAACTAGAGTTTCCTAAGACAAGCTAAGAAAGTATTCAAATAAAACGATAATAGGTGCGAGAAAACTAAATCATAATAATAACAATTTCATAAATAGGCTAACACCAAAAGGTGTTTAGCCACTCATGTTCATAAATGCAGAAAAACTTATGTTCAACATTGTAAATGAAAACATAAATCTAATACAAGAATTATAAATGGATAAACTTATGATTTGAAGTTTGATTTCTCCCTTGGAGATGACATGTATGCAGGTGAAATTTCATTCTCCTTGCTCCTAGAATTCCTCTGAACTTCTATGTGGTGGAGTGATGTGAAAGTGATTGATTAAACTCGGAACTAGGGCTGGTATTTATAGTGCCCAACTCCCCTACGGTGTAGCTCTAGGGTTGGCTACGCCGTAGCATTTGTAAAATGCAACTACGCCATAGCTTGATTAAGGACTACGGGCGTAGAACTTCTGCTGGCACTTTTACAGCGTAGTTATAACAGAAACTACGCCGTAACTTTGTCAAGGATCACGGATATTCTTTACTGTTTGATTTGAGGACATATGGCGTAGCTTGAATATTTGCTACCTCCGTAGTAATCATGTTACGCCGTAGTTGGTAAGTAGACTATGCCGTAGGTCTTCGTGGACTTCTTCTGGTCATTTGAGTGAGCTACGGCGTAGGTATAGAGTTCCTCTACGCCGTAGTTAGTGTAAAATGTGCATACTTCAATAATCTTCATATTTAATCCTCCATTTCCGCATCTTTTCGTTCCTTTGCTCATCTTTGCCCTGAAAACAGAATATAAACAAATAAAAGCATATATCTTAGTAAAATAACATAAAAGATGAGAATATTAGGGGGAAATTAATACTAAAATAACGGAAATATTTGATGTTATCAGATATCATCTCGACTTATTTGCTTAACATCTGATGTATAACCATTATCGTCTTGACTCATTCGTATAAATGATTTAACTGATTAAAACGATTTAAAAATGTTTAAATTAAATTTAAATGATTTAATAGTGATTTAACTTAATTAAAATGATTTAAAAATAATTTAAAATGATTTAAATTAAGTATAAATGATTTAACTTATTTAAAAGTGATTTAAATAATTTGAAAAAGTTTTAAATTAATTAAAGATGATTTGGAAAATATTAAAATAATATTTTAATGATTTAATAGTTATTTAACTTAATTAAAATGATATAAAAGAGGATTTTTTTAGATAAATATACCTTTTGGCGGGGACATCTCCCCGCTAAAAGATTTCATCAATTTTTTTCCCTCTTCACATTTACTTTATCCCGCCAAAGGTTTTCGCTAAAATTAAAAACTTTTAAATAAATATACCTTTTGGCGGGGCGTTAAAAGTCTGGCTAAAAGACAAAATATCTTTTAGTGGGTCTTGGCTCAACTTAGGAGATTGCCTAAACGTACACCAGGGAAACATCCAAGTTTTGGGGATGTGGAGAAAAACGTGATCCTGAACGAGAATTGAATTGGACCAAAGTATCTATTATCTACGAGCTAGAGTATTGGTCTTTTCTTACATTAAAACACAATTTAGATGTTATGCATATAAAAAAAATATGTGTGAGAGTGTGTTGGGTACTTTGTTAATGAATGACAAATCAAAAGACACCAACAAGGCAAGATAAGACTTACAAAATTTAAAAATTCGTGATGAGTTGTGGCTCGCCAACAAAGGAAACGCTATGTGCTCTAAGCCTCATTCTACGTACTCTTCACAACTGAAGAAAGAAAACTTTTTTGACAATTCATTAAAGGTACGCGTTTTATTTCAAAATTTATTTGTTATGATTCAATTTGCGTATTCATTTCAAGGACTTATTCATCAAAGGTATTAAACTACTTGATGGGTTCAGATCTAACTTCAAGCATAAAGTAACCGAAAATGATAGTAACATAACAGGCTTGAAGACTCATAACTGTCATATAATGATGTAGCGGTTACTTCCTGTTGGAGCTCAAAATTACTTGATGGACCAAACCACCGCAACACCAATAATCGAGCTTTGTTCATTCTTTAAGAGAATATGCGCTCGAACTTTGATGGTGGATGACATGTTGAAAGCTAAAGAACAGCTTATCAATATTATGTGCAGTTTCGAGCATATATACCCTTTTGCTTTTCTTTTTGACTTTATGATTCACTTGGTTATTCATCTACCCGAAGAGGCTATTCAAGGCGGGCCTGTTTACATGAGGTGGATGTATCCATTTGAAAGATACATGAAAAAGCTCAAAAATTATGTTTGAAATAAAGCTAAGCCTGAAGGTTCAATAGCGGAGGGTTATATTGCTGATGAAGCATTAACTTTCTGTTCGCATTATTTTTGAGGTGTTGAGATGAGATTTAATCCTCCTGGCCGGAATGAGGACGGTCCAAGCCCAACAAGTCGATTTGAAGTGTTTCGATCACTTTGTAAAAAGACTAGTAAAGAATCATTCATTCGGTTTCAAGGAGACATAATGCATAAAGTAGTATGGTATGTACTATACAACAATATGAAATCGACCAGTACATGACGAGTACATGAGGTACGCGTTTTCTTTCAAAAATTATTTTACGTAAGTTATCTTTTCAACGACTTATTCTAATATCATGAACATTTATAGGGCATTTCCTGGCAATGACATACAAGAAGGATTTCCTCGCTGGTTTGAGTAGAAGGTAGGCTTATTGCATGTATTACCCTGTAAAAAAAAGATTATTACTATATCTATTCTTAACTTTTTCATAGATTCGTGATTTAAAAGTAAAGAAGGACCCAGGTTGTACTTCCGAGTTATTCACTTTGGCTTGTGGACCATCATGTAGTGCAGTCTCAGTCGACTCTTGCATAGTCAATGGTGTGAAGTTTATCATACACAACCATGATTTACGTCATTCAACTCAAAACAACGGAATTTCAACTCCTAATCCTAGCGGAGGAATGCATTATGGCCAGCTTGAAGAAATTCTCGAGTTTTTGTATATTCCGTTCAAGATTGTCTCGATCAAAGTCAAATGGTTCGACACTATAATGATCATCGCATAAAATGTTGTACCTATAGAAACAACATTACACAAATTATGGCAGATTGTGTATCGTTTCAAAATGAAGCATACATTCTTGCAACACAAGAAACACAAGTCTTTTACCTTGATTTCCTTGGTAAATGTTGTAATTGCAAGGCCGTCCAAGATTCTTATCGTCGAAAGATTTGGAACCCGAATATCATCATGGTAGAAGACAATTAGGATGTTGTACATGACAACAACTCATCACATATCACACTCTGTGCTGAGTTGGATAAGTTGAATTATAACACCATAAATATAGATGTTCAACCAGCGGAAGTTGAGGCACCACCACCAATTATCACTTATGTTGACGACGACGATGATATTTATTATGATAACCACGTTCCTCATGATTTAGCATCTGATGGTGAAGACCACGTCGATCATGAAGATGAAGCTGGCACTAATAATGAGGGTTTTTATCTTAGTGATGTGGGAGATTGATCACAAATTGTAATTTCTTAAACAACACTTATTTGAATGAAATTGTTATCAAGTGGTTAAATGTGTTTATTTATTTATTTATTATTTTTTTGGTATATATGGTTATTTATTTGAATGTGTGTGTGTATATATATATATATATATATATATATATACCGTTTTTAGGGGGTTATTTTAGCCCGGATTTGAATTTATTTGATCAAATATTGCACTAAATCGTTCCTTTTGTCATTTTAGGTACTTTTGGAGTGAATTCTAGAAAAGGAAGCATTTTGGACGTTTTTGGAGCATAAAAGTGCAGAAAACGGCAAAGTCTTAATTTTCCTTGCTGGGAAAAGTACCTGACGGTGTCAAGAATTTCTTAATGACGGCGTCAAGAGCAATGCAAGAGGTGGAAGTGGATAAAGTCCGTGACGATCCAGAAGAGTTTTGTATTAGGGACATGACGGCGTCACCCAAGGCCGTCATGGTCCAAATGTTAGTGACGGCCCAGAGTAGAATTGCACATGACGACGTTAAAACTGGATCTAGGCAATCCGATTTCATTATGGGCGGCGAGTTGACGGCGTCAGAATTTTCTTCTTGACACCGTCACCCTGTAAAATCTATATATAGTTTTGCAATTTTCATTCATTAGAGATGAACAATTAGGGTGTAACTTTGGAGAGAAACCCTAGTCCGAATATTACAGCTTTTTCAAGGGTTTTTACCCTTTGAAACCTTTCATGTTCAATTAAGATAAGTACTCTTTCAATTCATTCAATATGTCTATGTGTTGTTTGAATATATCTTACACTTGTCTTGAATTTAACATGCTTGGCTAGATCTCTTTTGTGTTTGCTTAGATGTAGTGAAACCTAAATGTTAATTATGGGTTGATTGTTTGTTTATAGTTGTTACGGATGATTGTATTCGATGTTAGGCTTAAGAAAACTGGCAGACTTCCATTGGTGACATGCTTGAACGTCTTAAGAAACATGATCAGAGGTGTACTATGATTTTTGGTTGTATTTAATGCGTAGGAGAATTCTAATGATCCCATGTTAGAAGCTTCTAACGGCTCGACATACGAGTGAAGTAGGATCCTATAGAGTTAGGGAATATTGTACACGGCCCTACGACTAGTATTAAGGAATACGACCCGTCATCCATGCAATTGTAACAAACTATCAACCTGTAAAAGATATCTAGGGAGTAATGAAACCTAAGTAAATACAACTCTCCCTATTATTGTTCACACCACACTAGTTTAATTAGCTTTATTTTCATTTCTGTTATTTTATTTTGATTGCATTTGTAGTAAATTGGGTTAGTTGGCTAGCAACTAATTTCGCCCACTCTTCCGAAACCCGAGATTTTAATTGCTTTTATAAAATATAAAAAATACAAAAAGAATCATCCCTCACCTCTAGACCTAGTTCTTAGGCTTTCTAATCCTAGCGACACTATTCCTGAGTTGAACGATCAATCCCCTGGTACTTTTCACTATACTATACTACAACGATCAGGTACACTGCCTGGTGGGGGTTGTAAGATTCTCGAGATCCCTCGAGAGGTAAAGCCTGGTGCGATTCCCACGTATCAAGTTTTTGGCGCCGCAGCTCGGGGAATAATTATTGTCTAGTTTAGGATTTCTTTTTATTAGGTCTACTTGCTAGATTCCTTTCTAGCAAGATTTTATTTTTATTTTTAGGATCTCTTTAGTCTATCTTATTTCTTCGTGTCTTTATTCGTAATCTTTACCATCCGACATTATGGAAGGTGGTAACATCTTTGAACCCATCAACCCACAACAATAAAACCACCCACAAAACCCATCACTAGCAAACCAACCTCTTAGGCCCCGAACCCTAGGAGAGTATTCCCGTCCTAGCCACCAAGGCTATCGAAACACTATTGAGCTCACTCAAGGAGCCAATGTGTCCCCCTTGCGATCCGACACCATCCGGTTGGTGCAAAGCGGATGTGCATTCCATGGACTTCGTTCCGAAGATCCTAATCAACATCTCAAGGATTTCCTTAAAATCGTAGATTCTATAGACCTTGATGTTACAACTAGAGAGTCGACCCGATTACGCCTATTCCAATTCTCTCTACGTGATCAAGCTAGTCAATGGCTTGAACGTTTACCCGCGGGATCCATCACCTCATGGGATGATATCACCACTCGTTTCCTTGCTCAATTTTTCCCACCGGGGAGAACTACCAAGCTTAGAAATGATATCTTGATATTCCAACAATGTCAAGGTGAAACTCTATATGAATCATGGACTCATTTCAAGGACTTACTCCAAAAAGTCCCTCATCATGGCATAGATCTCCAAGTCCAAATCTTCTATGACCATATCGATCTCTCCACAAGGCGAACCATTGACCAATCGGCCGGTGGCAAGCTACGTGATCTAAGTGCAGAAGAATCATGGGAACTCGTAGAAGATCTTGCTCTCTATGACAACGAAAGTTGGAATGATCCCCGTGATTTGAACAAAATGGTGAAGGCGCCTTCTAACAGTTCTAGCACTCCCGACCGTAGGATCGTGGAACTTGAGGACCAAGTCAAGTTTCTCATGAAATATTATGAAGCTCCTAAGCCTTCAAGCCAAGTGAACAAAATCACTTCTTCATGCGAATTATGTAGTGGTCCCCATGACACTCGTGATTGCGTGGAACTCCTCGGACAAGCTTTTGCGGACTACGCATCCTCACGTACCGACGAAGCGGGAGCTTTCAAACCCGAGCCAAACCCTTATGGTGATTCCTACAACCCTTCTTGGAAAAATCACCCGAACCTTAGGTGGAAACAAAACCAAAACAATTCTTCCAATCCGCCTAATCGTTACCAACCAAACGGTCCACCCTCCAACCGTACTTTCAACAACAATCCTTCTAATAACTATGGTAGTACCAATAATCTTGAAGGATTGATGTCCAAGTTCATGGCATCTCAAGAAGATCGCATATCTAAGTTTGAAGCCGATTTCAAACAAAAGCAAAGCGAGATGACCACCAAAATAGACACATTGTTGAAAGTTCTCAATGACTGAGAAATGGGAGCACTCCCAAGCGACACGGTCAAGAACCCGAAACTAAACATTAATTCCATATCATCGGTTTCGTCACCTACTTCTTGTCTGCAATACTACTCGGTTAAATCAATGAGCACGTGTTTCAAGCAATTCCAAATTCTTCAAAAGGACCAATTGAATAAAACATCTGATATCAAACCGGTCAATAACATAGTTGAAACACCTCCAACACAAGACCTTGACGATGAATTCAAGGAGCTCCACCTTGGACGCCCCGTCATTGATGTCTTAGCTCGTGCTCCTTACTATAGTGCCCTACTAGAAAAATATGAGAAATTTAAATTGGGTAAAAATGGGACCGCCTTCGTTCAAAACAAGTTGCCTAAGAAGCTTAATGATCCGGGAATATTTGTTTTGCCTTGTAAGATAGGAAAATCTGAAGCTTTCGATACACTACCGACTTAGGATCAAGCCTCAACTTGATTCCCTTATCTCTTTTCACCACTCTTAAGCTAGGAAAGTTAGAGGAGACGGAAGTACTAATTGGTCTAGCGGATGGGAGTATTGCCCATCCGGTTGGAATGATCAAGGATGTAGTGGTTCACGTAGAAAAGTTAACTATTTTAGCGGATTTTCACGTCCTAGATATGGTTAGTGATACTACATGCCCATTGTTAGTAGGAAGAGGATTTTTAGCAACCGCTAGCGCCATGATAGATTGTAAGGAGTCTAAGATAGCGGTAGGAGAGGGTGATACTTGGTTGGTTTATGATGTTAGAAAGCATAGCTACGATTGTGAGGACGAACCGACACCACATTGGGTAGAGATGAATAAGTGGAAAAGGGAAGGAGATAAATGTAAATGGAAGTGGGACAAGCCACCTAAGGAAGGTGACGGATCATGGCACATGAAGATGATCTTATATGATCCGGATGGAGAGAAGTTTGAAAGGTCATACCGTACTTAGAAAACCGATAGGAAGTTAAAACCCAAGATTGATCCCAAAGATGTCCTCAATGAGGAGCTTACCTATATAACGTAATTGCCCATGACCTTGAGTCTAGCTACAAGACTCGTAAATAAAGAAAAGCACTTCTTGGGAGGCAACCCATGTTTTGTGTGATTTTTATTTGTTTGATTGTTATTTGTTTCCATATGCATGCTTTATTTTTATTGTTGATAGATCATGTTTCAAAACTAAAATTGTGAAAATGCTTTATTTTGTCATTTAATTTCTTAACTTCATACAAAGGTATTTCGCAAAAGATAAGTGTAAGGGAAAACCCCAAATTTGTTTTTAAGAACGAAATTTATCATGATTCTCCACAATATTAAATGGACATGTGTATTAGTACTTGTTAGAGTCAAATGCTTGTATCGAGTTATAATGATGTTTTGCAGGATTTTCCAGGAAGTAGGACATAAGTTTTTCCAGAAATTTTCCGGAAACTTAACGTAAAGATTTCTGCAGGTCACTTCTGATGGCGTCAGGAATTAATTCCTGACGGCGTCATGTGTAAAATTCTGGAAATTTTGCTAGTTTTGTTTTTCTAACAGAGACTTGAAGTTTTTGTTAATTCTTTAATTTTATAAACTCCAGGAAATCTGCAAACATTCATTCCAGAAGCATTATATCTTACATTGTTTTCTAGGACTTGTTAGTATATATAGATTGCCGCCAATTTTACGCGAGGTTGCCTTGTTTGTTTTCTTAGGTTTAACAGGTTATATATGACAAGAAGATGATTTATTTTTCTGGAAGGGAGGCTTTGAATGTTCGTTTTCTTGGAGGAAGATCTAACCTTGTTGACACACTATCCACACTGAACGAATCAGGGGAGTATTTGATTTCATTCTTTTACCTTTTTCACTTTTACATTCTTTGATTGAACATTGGGGACAATGTTCATCCTAAGTGTAAGGGGAGGGTAAATGATGATACCTTATAGGATACACTTGCACTTGAGTTTGTTTGTTTGATGGTAGGTGTGTAATAAAACTAAGAGAAATACTTGTTAGTGTAATTTTAGCACCAAATTTAAATTTTTTTACAACATTTAGGAGTGAAACTTTAGCCTTATCAAGCGTCTCATGGATAGGAGTTGTATGACTAGCACAAAACCGTACTATTCAGAAAAAATTTCCACCCAAATATGTGAGGTTCGCCTTTAGATTTTATAGGAAAAGCATTTATTATTAGTGCTTATGAGTGTACCGGTAGCATTTAGATTCTAGAACTTGCATTAGTGATGCATCCCGAGACCGCTAGTGAGACTACATTCGTGTAGTAGGATTTACTACATGATAAGAGGCATTAGGATCACCCTTGTGTTAAACCCGTATCATAATTACTTGACCATTTAAGTCATATTACTTGGCTAGTAAAGTCAACTAATTTTTCCAACACCTTAGCGTTGTACTCATTTTTAGTACACGAAACCCCTAGTACACCCCTCCGAGCCTATCTTTTCGTTTCTAACTTTAAGCATCTTAATTAAAGGAAGAATTTGTTACAACCCACTTAAATGTACACCCAAATCGCCTTAGCCTTCCGTGTATGCACTCATCTTTAGTGCATTATTGTTACATGTTTAAACCCTTAGTTAATTATCTAATTGATTATATGGTTGCTAAGTCGAGTCATATCCTTGTACATATTGTTTTGGGACGATTGAGACTCATGGGTAAAGTACTTATGTTATGGAGTAATGGGGAAGAACATTTTATATTACCCCCATATGTGCATTAATCTTAAAAGTACTCCAAGTGTTTTGATTATCTTGATTCGAGTCATTAGATTAGTTTATTGTAAAGTATGTAAAAATTCAAGTGTAAGGGGAATGTACATTCCCTATGATGTATTATTTTGGATGGTAGGGTAAAAGTGTATGAAAAAAAAAATCGAAAAATTAAGAAAAACAAAAAAAAAAAAAAATAGAAAAAAAAGAAAAGTGAAAAAACATACGGACTACCATCCCGTTTCATTCTATGTTTATTTTATGTTTTTGTTTGATTTATTAGCTTAAGTCGAGTCTACTCTTGGCTTAGCAATGCGATATTGTACATGTAATTAACCAAGATGATTAACTCGCCACCAGTAAAGATTTCCTTTATCCAACAAAACCGTGTATTCCATATCCCTACACCTAACGTTATAACCCTTTGAAAGACCTCTTTGATAGTTTATCCTAGGGGCTTACGACATGCGGTGGTGGTTTGATCCTTTCCCAAGCCTATGGTAATCTATTTTGTTATGACAGGTAGTGAGAGATGTTTTCCATTTCCATATTGTGATATATACTTTATTACACCCGAGAGATGTGAGTATCTAAACACTATTTGTGAGGTGCTAGTGTATGACCTTCGTGCTTGTCTTTCGTCTTTAGTGAACGATTATTTGTTGTAATTACTATTATATTAGTGTTAAATGACCCCTAACTTGTATTTTGATTAGAATAAAAGCGCATTTGCTTGAGGACAAGCAGATCTCAAGTGTAAGAGTATTTGATGAGGCGAAAAATGAACCGTTTTTAGGGGATCATTTTAGCCCGAATTTGAATTTATTTGATCAAATATTGCCCTAAATCGTTCCTTTTGTCATTTTAGGTACTTTTGGAGTGAATTCTGGAAAAGGAAGCATTTTGGATGTTTTTGGAGCATAAAAGTGAAGAAAACAGCAAAGTCTTAATTTTTCTTGCTGGGAAAAGTACCTAACGGCGTCAAGAGTTTCTTAATGACGGCGTCAAGAGCAATGCAAGAGGTAGAAGTGGATAAAGTCTGTGACGATCCAGAAGAGTTTTGTTCTAGGGACATGACGACGTCACCCAAGGCCGTTATGGTCCAAATGTTAGTGACGGCCCAGAGTAGAATTGCACAAGACGGCGTCAAAACTGGATCTAGGCAATCCGATTTCATTATGGGCAGCGGGTTGACGGCATCAAAATTTTCTTCTTGAAGCCGTCACCCTGTAAAATCTATATATAGTTTTGCAATTTTCATTCATTAGAGATGAACAATTAGGGTGTAACTTTGGAGAGAAACCCTAGTCCGAATATTACAACTTTTTCAAGGATTTTTACCCTTTGAAACCTTTCATGTTCAATTAAGATAAGTACTCTTTAAATTCATACAATATGTCTATGTGTTGTTTGAATATATCTTACACTTGTCTTGAATTTAACATGCTTGGCTAGATCTCTTTTGTGTTTGCTTAGATGTAGTGAAACCTAGATGTTAATTATGGGTTGATTGTTTGTTTATAGTTGTTACGGATGATTGTATTCGATGTTAGGCTTAAGAAAACTGGCAGACTTCCATTGGTGACATGCTTGAACGTCTTAAGAAACAAAATCAGAGGTGTACTATGATTTTTGGTTGTATTTAATGCGTAGGAGAATTCTAATGATCCCATGTTAGGAGCTTCTAACGGCTCGGCATAGGAGTGAAGTAGGATCCTATAGAGTTAGGGATTATTGTACACGGCCCTACGACTAGTATTAAGGAATACGACTCGTCATCCATGCAATTGTAACAAACTATCAACCTGTAAAAGATATCTAGGGAGTAATGAAACCTAAGTGAACCCAACTCTCCCTATTATTGTTCACACCACACTAGTTTTTTTTGGGTAAAAGGGAGCTTCCACCCTGGTAAAATATAATAACCAATAAAACGTTGAAAGTACAATGGAATGTGGCTGAAGTACCACATTAACCTCAAGCAACCGCTTGAACTACCCAATATCATTTATGACAGGCTATAAATGAACCACTAGCTACCAACAACTAGAGCAACCAAAAAACAACATAAGATGACATGCCAATCTTATGATAAAACAAAACAAAATACAATACTACTTCCCAACACGTCCTTGAAGCTTGAACTCCTTGAATTGTTCCGGTAAGTCGTTTATTTGAGCCGCATACTCATCTGAAAAATAATCATCTCCCAAATAATCATTAGGCTCATACACCTCATCTTCATCACTGTCAGAAATAACTACTTCACCCACCTTAGAAAATGGGTTACCCCTCTTCGATGCAGAAGTACTTGGAGATGGGATAGTAGATTGCTCCAACGCCTTTTTAGTTGCGGACGTACTAGAAGATGGGACATTAGATGACTTAGAAGCCTCACCCGGCACCTGCAATTCCATGTTACTAATAGGCTGATCTTGTGACCCCTTACCATTGTTAACAAAACCAAGAACATCCTCATCCACCAATGACTCCAAGATACCAAAAGAGTTAGAAGACTGTGGGTCATTACCAGATTTAACATTTGAAGTAGAAGCCTGCTTTAGACCCTTAGGATCTGAATCTTTCTTGGTATCAACCTGATTAGAAGTTGTCGTGACTTTAGGTCTCCAAAAATTAGCCTTAGGCTTGGAAAGTTTAACCCCTCCAATTGGCTTAGGTTGAGATGTAGAAACCACACTCTTACCTTTATTCTTACGATTCCTAACCTCTGTGAACCCCTCATTGTTATTAACCACCTAAAACGATGAATTAGTCACCACATTAGAAACCTTATGAACCACCTCTTTCATTTGTTTTGGACACTCACTAAGTGTGTGACCAAATATCTTACAAACGCTGCAATGAGGAGGTGTCCATTCATAATCGACATGAATGATTTCCGTCGAATAGCCACTATCATCATCCAATGGAATAGCCATACTAACTTCCTTTTTCAATTCAGAATTTGAACACACTTCAACCAACGCACGAGCATAACTAATCCGACCCCACGAGTCAACACACATAGAAGATCTAAATGAATCCAACATAACAGGTTTCCCCACTTGAGTAGCAATCAAGCTTAAACCAACTTCTGAATAAGCAACTATAGGCACATTATGTAATTTAATCCAAACAGGAATCGTAGTTACCTCATTCTTGGTTAGGGGAACATTAAGAGACCATTTCCTAAGAATAAGAGGTGAATGACGGATTAACCATGGGCCTTGTTGGAGCACCTGCTCCAATCCGCCCTTAGAAGAGAACTTAAATAAGAAAACACCCGCTTCATTCTTCATAATCTATTGCACGCCAAATTTTTTCCACGTATTAGTAACATAGTTCTGCACAATTGGAAAAGCTATAGCTTTTCCTAAGAAGTACCCAACAAGAGTATACTCATACCGACCTAAAACGGGTTCCATCGCCTCCTTAGGGACTTTAGTATCATGGTTAGGAACCCGATCTTCATTAACCAACTGCCTAAAATTCACCTTACGAGAAGTACTATTGGTGCCAAGCAAAGAAGCAAATGATTGCTCCTTTCCACTAACATTACCTTTGCCCTCACTAGTACCACAAGTCGTTAGGGTTGAATAAGATGTTTTAGGACCAGAAGACACATTCTTGTCCACTAACGTAGACAAGTTAATATCACCATCATCGACACTCCAATCAGAAATAATAGGACCAGCCGATTCACGTGGAGGTTGATTACTAGGACCATCACCATTAACACTATCATCACCATTAACAATGATACCAACCTTAGGAGTAGATTTACCCAATCCTGTAGCAGAATTAACATTCGAATCAACTTTGGAAGCATTACAAACCTCACTTGCAGCAACATTAACCTTGCTACCCAACTTATCCATAGAATCCTTAAAATTATGTAAGATCGAAGCAATGTTCTCTTCACCATGGCGTTCACCTTTATTAGCGCTAGTAGAATTCAAAAAACCCTTCTCCATAACTCTCTAAACCCACAAACAACTAATATAAAAAAATCGCCAACACAGAACGCATGAAAAGCCAACACCTAACCCATCCTCAATAACATGAACAAATCGGTGATTATAAATTGTAGCGTAATATAACCAGAATAATTAAAGTCACCAAAAATAAAACAACGCCGACCCAAGTGATGATCGAATGTAGATTTAACAATAAAATTTCAAAGTGCAGATTGCTATTATGGAATAAAATCTCAATCACCACAACCGACTAAAAATTAATAAACAAATGATTAATGGATAACCAAAAGTGTATTAGCAATCCACAAACAAATGTAATTAATAACACGTTGATAATTCTTGAAGAAAAGAAAGATTGAACCGATCGGATTTTTCTCCAAAGAATCGCCAACAAGAGAGAGTTCTTCTAGGGTTTTTTTTCTTTTTTGTGCTATACACCACACTAGTTTAATTAGCTTTATTTTCATTTCTGTTATTTTATTTTGATTTCATTTGTAGTAAATTGGGTTAGTTGGCTAGCAACTAATTCCGTCCACTCTTCCAAAACTCGAGATTTTAATTGCTTTTATAAAATATAAAAAATACAAAAAGAATCATCCCTCACCTCTAGACCTAGTTCTTAGGCTTTCTAATCCTAGCGACACTATTCCTGAGTTGAACGATCAATCCCCCGGTACTTGTCACTATACTATACTACAACGATCAGGTACACTGCCTGGTGGGGATTGTAAGCTTCTCGAGATCCCTCGAGAGCTAAAGCCTGGTGCAATTCCCAAGTATCAATATGCGTATATGTGTTTCTTCACTATTTTTCTGTTCATGTACTAGTACGTTTACAAATGGATGATGTTGCTAGGAGCCACGGTGGAGATGGATGTAATGAACCACCTCATGGTCCCTCGAGGAGGATAGGCACTAATTGTCAGCGTAAGAATTTCTGGATTATTTTAATTAAATTTGATCATTATTTGAAATTAATAACTTGTTACTATATGTCATCATCGCTTGAATTTGATTACTTGTAGGATCTAAATCCAAAGCTCCGAAAGTGAATAGAAAAATTGGCAAAGACGGGAAGGAGGTGCGTGATCCCACGAAAAACACAAAACTCAAGAAGGTAGTGTCAGATGAAGGTCGTCCGCAGAAGATCATGTTCGAGCTAGGCAAAGAGGGGATGTATGAGCATGTGGGCCCTCGCGCATCGTTGTTCTCCAACTATGTTGGGGAGCTGTTACGGGAATCAATTCCCATGTATTACGATTCGTGGGATAAGGTTCCTGAAGAGGCCAAGGCCCACATCGATGACAGGCTACACGTTAGTTTTTTTTTTATCTTTTATTTTTTATTAGCATGTTTATTTTTTTATATTTGTTTGTTTATTTAAATTTGTATATTTATTTTAATTATATTTTATTGCATCATTACTTTGATTTCGATGAACACCTTGTTAGTCCGCATGGAGAAGATATTGTCAGGAGTATCGAAGCTTATCTCCATAAGTGATACGATGACAACAAATACAAATTCAAATTGCACAATTTTACATAGCAAGGTGGGGTTGAGAAAGCAGAGGAGATCAGAAATTGGCATCTGGCGAACAGGATGCAAGAGGATTGGGATACACAGGTAAATTTATGGATCGACACTTATTATTATTATTATTATTATTATTATTATTATTATTATTATTATTATTATTATTATTATTATTATTATTATTATTATTATTATTATTATTATTATTATTATTATTATCAAACCGTCACTTTTCATTGAAACCAAGGAAATTACATGAAATTGAAGGGGAGTCTAGACACAATCTGTGCTCCTGCTCTTTTTTGAATACACAAACTAACTCGATGAAAAATAAAAGCACCGCTATTAACGTTGTTAGAGTGGCTGCTGGCAATAGTCCCGACACGCGAGAATGTATTCAAAGCTTCCACATCAAGTTCCCCAAACGTGGAGAAAGCGAAAGGGACGAACTTGTATCCATTGTCTTCACACTTGGACGCATACTTCTTCCTTTTCTTTTCCACAGCATTACTCAAAGCAGCCCCAGGAGCCCATGTCGTTACCCAGTCCCTTTATTAGAACTATAAAAATTTACATAAAGTTGGATGGGAGTCTAGACACAAGCTGTGCTCTCACTCCTTTCTGAATACAAAAGCTAAATCTATGAAAGATAAAAACACCACTTTTAGCATTATTTGACTGGCTAATGGAAATAGACTTAATACGTGAAAGTTTTTCCAAAGCCTCCATATCGAGTTCCCCAAAGGTAGAAAAAGCGAATGGTATAAACTTGTTTCCGTTGTCCTCAAATTTCGACGTATACTTTCTCTTTTTCTTCTCCACAGCATTGTACAAGGCTACCCCAGGAGCCCATGAAGTCGTCCCAATACCAGCAAAAGGAGAGATACCAGTCACATCCAAGCATACATCTTTACCTTGAAGCAAATTAAATAATAACAAGTCTGCAGGTCGTAGCTCCTTCCTATCCTCTGAAAGGAACCCCATAGGAGCCTCCTTACGCACCATGATCCCAACCTTAGAACATATATCAACAAGGATAGCACGAACCAGATTATGCCTGAACTTCACACCCACTTCACTAGAGCAGTGGACCGCATGATCTCCCCATTTGTCCATACGATGCACATTACAACTCGGGCAAAGGCTACTTTCAAAGAACATAGGTACAGAAAGCCAATAACATAACACAGATAAGAATTGGCGATGGTTCATCCTCTGTCCTAATCCATCAATAGGGATGGTGAAAAGAAAATCCTGTGCATGTGGGGCTCGTATACAACTGAGAATAGCCAACTGTCTTGTATTCAGCGAGTACTTAGAAACAAGATCTTTCTCAATGACACCAAGGTAACACTTTGCCAAGGTTTTCATCATTTGGGGGGCAGAAGCGCTATTGGTGACAGAGAGAGCATCCATGTTGCAAGTAATGTTGAAATTATCAAGAGCATGTTGAAAAGACAATCCATGGGAGACATTACAAGTTTTAGCCAGTATCTTATCTTGTAGATCACTCGTTTGCAAACGAGAGGCGAGAAAAGCATAATGGATAATATCACTTGCTGAAAGGATACCAAGCCCACCCAACTTGATTGGAAGAGTGGCCAGCCGCTACTGCCAATCTCCAAACCCCGGCCCTGAGGCAGTAATAATCTTCTCCAAGGAAGTACGTAACGACTGATCAAACTGAACCTGGGCCTCCTATAAATACAAAAGGGAGCATGTACTCAAAGCATAAGATAATTTTGCAACCCCGACACAATTGTGGAGGAAAAGGAGCTCACATTGGGGATCATGAAGTTTGTGGATTGCCTCTATTAAGGTGATAGTTTTAGAAACCATTTTCAAAGCCAAATCCCGGAAAAAACTATCATCCAAACTGACTGAACCACCAAGAAGTTTGACACCATTAAGTGGGGCGAGAGATATTTATAGGAAAAACACCCTCCACCCTACTTCTAGGATCCTCCACATGCCAAAAGAGTTCAGTTTTATCAACATTCAAAAACAAACCACGAGCCGGACCATCCTTCCTAATGATGTCAAACGCCTTGGCAACCATAAGGGTATCTCCAACAATAGTGCTATCATCAAGATACCAAGCCTGAAGGGTAAGCTCACCGGACTGATTAATAGTTTGAACCAAAGGGTGTAAAGCCAGAGCAAACAATAAATGACCTAACGGATCCCCTTGTTGAACCCCTTGACAAGACCAAAGAATAAAGTCATCATAATAAAGCCTAGCAGGTTGAGCATAACAGAACTCAACCCAAGGAGCAATGGATGGGCACTGCACCCTAGTTTCCTGTAGTAACACACTCCTGTCTACAAGATTAAAAGCATTCTTAAAATCCACCTATAGCATAGAAAGACCAACCTCGTTACCCTTAGACTCAATGAGCCTATTCATAGAATGGAGAACAACCTTACAACCACCAGGAACACCAACACCAAATTGAAAGTCCTGTAAATAAGTGTTCATAGAGTTACCAATGGAAGAAGAAGCCACCTTAGAAACAAGCCTTATCCAAATAGTACCAACAACAATAGGACGTATACCACCACCAGGCTTGACCAAAGGAGTCAAAGGGGCACTAGTGATATACTCCCCTAATTGCATAGGGCACTTTCCACTGAGAAACAGGTTGACAACCCCGGTAATAAATCTAAGCAGATCATCAGCAATAGCAGAAGCATTACCCATAAAATATCCATTAAATGTTGTGCTCTGAGCCCATCCCGACCATATGATGTCCCTTTGGGGAAGTTGCGGATCCTGTTCAACACCAAGTCTTTATGAACAGAAAGGGCATCCCTACCAAGAGGAGAAGATGATAAAGACGAGGGTGGGGCATAGGGGTATTTGGCCTCTAGCTCATGCAGGGTGTCGGGAGTAGGTGGGGCAAAACCGAAGGACGTGAGCACCTTAATAGCAGTAGTAAAGTGCCCATCCCCCAATTTATGTTTGCATTGAACACGGTTTGCTTCATCATAGTCTTTGGTTTTCTTCACCCTACTGACGATTGGAGTTACTTCAACCAAACGATCCATCACCAAACCAAGCCTGACGACGGGATCCCTCCATCTAAGAATAGCACGAGAAATATATTCAAACAGACACTGTTCTCTCTCACCAGATCGTCATTGAGCTCTGTTAGTAGGAACGAAAGTAGACAAAACACAACCCGACAAATTAAGAAGTTGCACCCATACCAACAAATCCCCTAGGACGTTGTCAAGCGCAATACGAAAGAGCTTAGCAAACCCAAGACGCAACCTAGGTGGAATACATTTAACCGTATGCAACTTCTTTGAGAAAACACGACTAAGGAGGTTGATGTCAAAACAAGTGGACTCAACACTAAGTGAGGGCATCAAAAAATTGACCCCCTCGACTACAGCCCCATCCGTAGCAAGAGTACCAACCGACTCATCAGCGGCACTATCACCCACATCCAAAAGTGGTCTACGAGACATAGGGATACCGTAGATCGCAACTTCATCAAAACTAGGAGCGGGAATCACAACACCATCAGCATGTTTACAATTCTTACTAAAAGTGTGGGTGCAAAAACAGTCATCACAAAGCAGTATGTCTGCCTAATGAAGTGCCTGGTCAAATGCAGAAAATAAGGAAAAGTCACTCGCAACACGTGCTTTGTAGGAATCCTTCAAAATATCAGTTTTGAAATGGTGAGCGCCCAAGTGATCAATAAAGTATTTCTTTGTAAACCCTTTACCATTCCCAGTCCTACATCCCTCACAACCTTGTAAAGGGCAAGAGATCCGAGTGGCAACATTGCTAGCCATGCAGGAACCAAAAACAACCACAGACCAGTACCAAATCCTTAGAATGGAACCCACTGAATAGAACCAAAACAAGAATAGCAAAGTGAAAGTACCAACAACCACTCGCGGAACTGAAGAAAATATCACAAACACAACAGAACCGAACCCACAGAACCGTTCCAATGTAACATCACCACTATACGCGAAATATATCAACCAAACTACAAACCTACCACAAAGAGGGGCATCACAGCTTGTAATTTATACCAACCAAACCACAAAACCCACCAATAACCTGTTTTGAAATAGTAGCATCAAATGAAACAAGTAACCACAGAACTGAGAAGAACGCATTGATGTTATGGCATGTTTTTAATTGCTTGCAAACAGAAACTCACAGCCACAAACACCACAGAAACCATTGTATACTGAACACAAAACCTGTTTCGAAAACATGTTTAAAAAACATAGAAATACACCACGAACCAAGGCTATATACTGAACCTAAAACCTGTTTTGAAACCCAAAAGCTGCTCGAAAGAAGCAACAAACGAGCCAAGCAACCTGTACAATCCAACAGAAACGAGGAGAAGAACCCAGCAATTGATAACCCACAACAACGTGGAACCCAACAACGTGGAGAAGAACCCAAACAAATCAGAAGCAAGTAGAAACCCTATTGTAAAAACTGTACGTAGGGAAAAAAGAAAAGGAAAAGCAAGCACTAGAAAGTAGATCGTGGTATCATAATCCAACCGGGATGTTGAATCAATCACATGGGATCAAGAATTAAGGAGGAACTCGATTATTATTATTATTATTATTATTATTATTATTATTATTATTATTATTATTATTATTATTATTATTATTATTATTATTATTATTATTATTATTATTATTATTAATATTATTATCATTATCATTATTATCATTATCATTATTATTATCATTATCATTACATTCCATTTATCGACTATACAACTACATAATACTTTAAGTATCAACTATACCATAACATATCTGTACATTCCATTTATCGACCTTTTCACCATCATTTGGTATAAGGCCTAAGAGACATCAGACTACATTTCAACACCAAAGCAAATACCATTCTGTAGACCCTCCCATCCTCACAAAAATGATATGAGGCTGCAACCAATATGGCATAATCTGATATCCCTTTAAGCCCTCCAGGCAACCAATAGACTTGATATCCCCAATTTCTCTGGCACAGAGAATTTTAAGAAAAGACAAACCACATTTCCTCCAATTGAATTTACTACAAATACCATTCTGCAGACCTGCAAACCTTATAGAAATGGATATTATGTAGTAACTTGATAATATCAAATAACTACATATTATTGTCATCATTTCCTATGTATTTAACTTGTTTTCTAATATTATTTATGAGAATTGATACTTAATCATTTACTTTTGTAATTCTCGGTTATAAATAAGCGTTTGGTGAAAGTTAGTGATTTCAAACGTAAAATGGAGCTAAATAGATCAAGTTGGAATAGTCTATTGAACTGAGGGGAAATGCGCCGCATCATTCTAGACAGATATGCCGTATGATCACACTTAGATGAATTCGAAGACCATTGCCTGACTTTGAAGAATGCGTCGCATGAAATTATCTCATGTCCCGCATATGAAACCTTGGTCAATGAAGAAGATCTGACTTATCTACTTCAGATACGCTGCATGACATTCCTAACATACGACGCATCAATTTCAAGACTTCACCAAAGATTATCCAAGATACAGAAGGACATGCGCCGCATTGAGATTCAAGATAGCCGCATCTGAAGACGGTGTACGAATATTCCAGAATATAATAATCTTGGACCAAACGCGAAGTTATCTAGATACGCCGCATCAACTTAGTTGATGCGCCGCATCATGCCCTCAGACAGAAAGTATAAATACCCCATTAGACAGCCAAATTTGGTATGACAAAAAGGTGCAACACAAACCCTAAGGAGAAGAATACAGACAAAAAAGCAACACAAGTCACACCCAATTAAAGATTTCAGAGCAGTAAGAAGGTCACGCTAGTATTTTAATTCATTAAGTAGTTTTGTTTTATTGTAATAGTAAGCTTTAATCCATCAGGATTGATGGGCTTGTGACCGCCATATTGTTCCCCTTAAAATTGTTTTCCCATCGATTAAAGTTTATATGATGTTTATTTGGTTCTTTTTATATGTGCATTTATAACCTCTGTGTCTAGCTGTGGAATGCTTGGGCTGCCATACCCCTTCCACGATTTCTTCACTAGCATTATAAGTTAGTGTAAGCCTTTAAAAAGGTTAAATAATATAGAAATAAGCAATCATTAAGAGTTTACTCGCCTATAATTTAGATACCAACGAGAGAGAAGAGTTTTTAGCACTCATCATTTAAAACTAGCAATAAAATAAGTGAAAAGCTACTTAATCATTCGTCAGGTCTCTTATCTGTATCTGTTATCTGTCTGTTTACATGTTCGCCATTCATTGTGTTCGAATCTATAGTTTTAATTACTTTATTATTCAACTCAAATCGTACCAGTCTCTCAAACTGAAAACCCCCTTGCGTTAGATTAGGCTTTAGAACTAACTTAGGAATTAAAATACTGATAGACATTCTAGATGTTAACGTTCCACTCTTAGTGATCGACACTCTACTTACGAACTAGCTACATTGATCGGGTACACTGTTCGTTAGTGTGTGTTACAGGTTAATTCTGCTAAATATAAATGTAAAACTTGATAAAGAATAATCTATATCTACAACGATAAACAAGCGCATCAAGTTTTTAGCACCGTTGACGGGGAGTGAATTGTTTAATATCTGTTTATCTGTTAGTATTTTAATTAGTTTTTTAGTTTATTAATTTTTTAATTTTTAGTTTTTAATTGCTAACTTTGTTGTGTATTAGTATAATTGCATTCATTATATTTTTCTGTATAATTAGTGTTTATTAGTTTATTTGTTTTCTGTAATTTTTATATGTGTTGTTTTCTTATTTTTTTTTTCTGAATTGTTTGTTGTCTGCTATATTTTGCTGATCTAAACGATACAACGCATCTATTTCACAGATACGGCATATTGCTTTTTAATTTTTCATACAATGTAATATTTTAATAATTTGAGTACGACGCATCTATCCCCTAGATACGGCGTATTCTGTTTTTAATCATTTTTTTTTTCAAAACCCTAAACGCCATACAGCGCATCTATTTACAGATACGTCGTATTATTAATTTATTAAAAACAGTTTCAAATTCATTAAATAAACAAGAAGCGGCGTATCGGTTTTTGTCGATACGGCGTATTAATATCAAAAAGCTTGTATTTAAAATGTAACGAATATACGACGTATTAGCTTTTGTGTATACGGCGTATTTATTTTTAAAAGTATAAGTAATTTTTGATAATTCATAAGATACGGCGTACTTATTTATTTTAATACGGCGTATCGATTTTCTAAAATAAAAGCCTGATTAATTTTTAACTTGTTAACATACAGCGTATCCTATTTATTGGATACGGCTTATCATCTGCAGATATCAGCAACTTTTATTTTTCGTATTCTATTTTCGTTATTAGTTTTTTGATATTTTACTTTATCAAACCTATCCTACTGATGCTTTTGTGTTGATTTCAGGACGTGCATGACCAGGAGTTCAACTAAGAACTTAATCAAACCTTTAGAAGATCATGAAAACGCTTTCCACTCACTTAAGAAGCTTTTCAATCAAACAAGCCTTGATTGTTCGAGTTCAGTAGAGCTCGACTACCTTTCTAATCAAGAATCTCAGAGTGAAGAGGAAAAAGTAACAGAAACAATGATGGATCCAACTATGGAGGAATACATGAACAAGACCTGAGATGACTATGGTTCAGGTGTTGCTAGGCCTAAGTTTGACAAAGTGTCAAACTTTAAATTGAAGGGTCAATTTCTCAAGGAGCTACGAGAGAATGCTTTCAGTGGATTGGAACCTGAAGATGTTAATGAACATGTCGAAAAGATCCTTGAAATTGCAGATTTGTTCACAATTGAGAAAGTTACTATTGACCAACTAATGCTTCATGTTTTCTCTACTCACTTACAGGGGCTGCTAATGGATGGCTAAAGAATGAACCAGCTGGTTCAATTAAAGAATGGGAAGATTTGAAGAAAATGTTTCTAAGGAGATATTGTCCACCTGCTAAAACCGCTAAAAAGATGGAGGCTATCAATAACTTCAAGCAAGAGCCCGATGAGACTCTTTATCAGGCTTGGGAGTGATTTAAAGATTTATTATTGAAATGTCCTCAACATTATTTGACTGATATGTTGAAGATAATATTGTTTTATGAGGGATTCGATGTGCCTACTTGACAGATCTTGGATTCTAAAGGAGCTGTACCTCAGATGAGTGCAGTAAATGCTAGGAAAGCCATCCAAGAAGCGGCTGATCATTCTTAGAAATGGCAGGATGGAACCTCTACTAGATCTAAGAGCAGCAATACTTTTGATGGATATGCTGCTATTCAAGCTTAATTGGTTTTGAAATATGCCAAGGACTTCACTACACCAAAGATTGTCCATCAAAGAATGAAGGCGAGACATTTGAATAAGCATATTACACCCAATTTGGCCAACCATTCCAACCTTCAGGAAGGTATAGAGCAGCTGCTACAGGATACTATTAAAGGGACAACGGAAATCCGTCATATCAAGAAAGGAGGCAAACTTTGGATGACACCTTGAAGCAGATTATGGTTGATGCTGCCAAAAGACATGAAGAAAACAGCGCTTTAATCAAAGAATCTGATCTTCAACCGATGCTTCAATCAGAAATCAAGGAGCTTCGATCATGGCATTGGAAAAACAAATCGGTTAGATAAGCAAGGTACTTCAAGAAAGGGGATATGGAATTACCAAGCTCAACTGAAACAAATCCAAGGGATCATTTCAAAGCAACCAACACTACTGAAGAAGTCTTGCCTAATATACCTTTTCTTGAATGACTATTAGATGCTACTGATGCTGTAAAGCCCATGTTTTTCTTTAACTCTTCAATCAGTTTAAGAAGATTGCTCAAGGAGAAGTCAAGTATTGAAGATGAGATAAAGGCTACAATGAAAGAAGAGTGCTCTGCAACAGATCACAAAGCCTTACTTCACAAAGAAAAAGACCCAGGGAGTTTTACATTGACTGGTTTTATTAATGATATATCTTTCATTAATGCCTTAGCTGACTTAGGAGCTAGTGTTAGTGTGATTGTAACAATTCGCATTTTCAGGTTAACTTTTATTCCCGAAAATTTTACTATTCACTTTTTACTATTCACTTTTACTATTCACATCCAAAATTTTTATTTCATATTCTCGTAAGTTAAACTATTTTAATGATAATCCGAGAATTTCACACTCGTCGGATCATTTCTGCAAAAATCACGAAGCCGTGTCCGAGATTTACTTTTAGGTTTAAACGTCATTCCAGCATCCCGATATGTCCATAAAACATTATAAACAATAGAAATATGATTTTCTCTCATTTTATGACAATTACAAAAGTTTTGGAATTTTACGTTTTCCAGTTCAGCGTTTTACGCGAATTACGCGTTTTAGACCCGCGTTTCCAGTTTTAGCAGCGTTTAAGCAACCCGATAGAACTTATCACTCATTAAATAGGCTAAGATAGGTTATATTAATAAGTTCTAGCATATTTACAAGTTTCATATTTTTAGGATACCCGATTTTAAGTTTCATGACTTAACGACTTACCGTTAGCGATTACCGGGACCAAAACTCACTCCGTAACTTAGATAAGACCATGACTACTCATCTAGTCACCCCTTATCCCATATGAACGTGTATCACAATCCTTGTTGGCTTGTGATAAGTCTTGAGGACTTTAGGTAGCAAACATGTGTAAAACTTCCTAAGTAAGCCTCCTAAATATCCTAAAAACTAACCTCCTTAAGGCACCTTCCTAGGCACCTTCCTTGCACCTCCTCTTCATGCTATAAATAGCCAACTAGAAACACTTTGATCTTCATCCTTTCATCACCAAAAATGCCACACAACAAATCCCTAGCACCATGATCCTTTGATCTTCAAACTATAAGTTACACATAAGAGTTCAAGGTCTTAGTATTCTCTACCTAGTTCTCAAGTTTGTTTGGTGATTCCATGGTTGATTTAGGAGCTACACAAGGTTACTAGGGCTGAAGTTAAATGATTTTCACAAGGGTTATATCAAGGCTAGCAAGGGTTACAAGAGTTATGGTGAAGGGTTTACAAGCTTAGGTTTAGTGTCCTAGTTTCATACTTGACTTCCTTTCTTTAGAAAGCCAAAAGTTGTAAGCAAACCCTAACATACTCCTTGATTAATTATCATTTTCATGCTCTTTGTGTTCCTTTCACGCTATATATGTTCTTGTTATTGTGTTCATGATGTTTAAAAATGGATAAAACAAGTATTGGTATACATATGTTAACTTATGACAAGTAAACAAGCAAACTAGTGATTTTTATGGAGAACCACGACCAAAGCATTATATAAATGATATTTGACACTTACTTACTGTTAAAGAGGACTTAACAAGTAAAACATAGCAATTTGAATCACCTAAAATGAGTACACGAGTCAAAAGTTATGGCCATAAGAAGTTAGCAACACCAAAACGCCGAAACTGCCTATACCCTACTGTTTTGCATTCTGCCAATTTGAAAGTCACCCTTCTGGTCCGATTCATCAAAAAGTTAAAACACGAAAGTTGTCCGGAACGACGTTTTCGTTCAGGACTAAAGAAGCTCGAGCCCTGAAAACGCTTTCCGAGTGATAATTTCTTCAAATTCTTAACAGCCCATTTTTAGACCAAAGTCACTATATAATAGTTATGATTTACTAAGACCAAGAGGTCTAATGACCTAAAGCCAAGACCACAACCATGGCTAAAGCCAAGGTTGAGTCTCAAGACCATGGTAACAATGACCAAGGTCATGGCAAAGCCACGGCTAAAGACCATATAACTTTTAAAGATCAAAACTTATATATATATATATATATATATATATATATATATATATATATATATATATATATATATATATATATATATATATATATATATATATATATATATATATGTTATCAAATACTACAATAGTAGGGAGCCTCATGTGAGGAGTTCATTAAGTAAGCCGTCGAGATGAGTTGTGGATTTACGAATTAAAGTGTCCTGGCTCCTCGAACGTTTACTCCATGACTTCTGAATTATGTCGGCCTGAACGGTAGTAAGAGATATACAACCTATACATGTTTCATAAGCCATTTATATTCAAAGAGTTACACTATATACTAAGTACTACATCATGAACATTATGCAAGACATATATTGGCAATTCTTCGTATTCTTAGACGTTACTCCAAACCTAAGTCGCAACGTTCTATTATAGGCTGCTCTTAGAGACTTTCGCGATTCGACTACCACTTTCATTTCTCATTACATAGACTTAAGGTGAGTCATAGCCCCTACTCTTTTTATACTTGTTTTTAACTCTTTGGGGGAGATACATGCTCAACTACTTGCTTACTTGTACAAATACTCTTAAACATTTATACTTGATTGTGTTATACTTGATTGGCATTATACTTGATTGCGTTATACATACTTATTACACTATACTTGCTTAATTTAAATACAAGATTCGTATTTACGTGCATACATAATACTCTATTCTGTCGGAGAGGTATTGGTAGTACTCATGGGAAGATGCCCCCTACCCTTGTGTCTATACTTGACCTTAGATGACGTAGTACTATTTGGGAAGATGCCCCCGCCCTTGTGTCTATTCTTGACCTTGGGTGAATATAATCCGGTGCATTATGTAAACTATCTTTTAGCAGTGGGTTGTGAACACACAGGTTACAAGTCTCTTATGGCGGGACTTGCAACTAAGTGGATTCTCAATGCCTTTGCTGTGTGAACATTCTTTAAGACTTTTTAACTGTTTTAAGACAAACTCTATGAACTCACCAACCATTGTGTTGACACTTTAGCATATTTATCTCAGGTTAGTAAGGCGATAGCTAGTGCGTAGAACTTAGAGTCAAGCTGCATATTCTGAAGACTTACGCTTTTATCATTTACCATTCAAAACATTTTGTATACATTTATGTATCATACTTTGGAATCTCATGTTTGTAACTTTGAATTCATTAATCGAATGGTAACTTTTCAAAACGTCTCATTTAGAGTTCGTTTTCTATAACTTGTACTTTGTATTATGAAGTAGCACCCCTGTGACACAGTCTTCCGCTGCGGTATTTTGGGGGTGTTACAGTGATGCCCTTTAAGATATTCACTACCTTATACTTAGGAAAGTTAGCTCTAACTAAGATACTTATTGAATTGGCAGATAAAACTGTAAAACGGCCAGAGGGTATAGCCGAAAACGTGCTTCTTAGGATCAAGAAGTTTGTGTTCCCAGTAGACTTTGTTATACTAGATATGCCTGAGGACATCAAGGTTCCCTTGATCCTTGGACGACCTTTCTTGTCTACTGCTCATGCTAAGATAGATGTTTTTAAAAGAAAAATCTCATTAAGAGTAGGGGATGACAAACTAGTCTACAAGTGTGAAAATCCTGTTAAGAGCATCATTAGAAGTGTTTATGTGGTAGGATTAAGAGAACAAATGGACGTCGACCTAGAAGCTAGGCTAATGGGTGAGACTTTAATCCAAAACAATTTGACTAACCCTGATTATGACGATTTCAAAGAGTTTATTGATCTTAATGTGCGAGTTGAACTAAGACATAATGTGATCAATGACTCTGACGAAGAACGGTATGATTGTGACCTTATTAACAAACGTGGGAAAGTTTTCAAGAAAACTAATGATAGCAATGAGATATTTGTTGAACTACCACCTCATTTAGAATATTTATGCCTGCGCAATAACATACATTTCCCGTCTATTATTTTGTCATCACTACCCGAAAGGGATAGAGTTTTACTCGTGCAGATCTTAAAGAGAAATGGCATGGAAATCAAAATGGGGCAGGATGTGCTAGATATTACTGGATTAAGAATGAGGGAGCACGATGCTTCTATCTCAGTTAATGATGCAAAATAGGATCTGAAGATGAGTCTAACTTGAAGACTCTGGAATAAAGAAAAGTGCTTACCGGGAGACAACCCGGATTTATCTTTTATTATTTTTGTTATCGAGTCTATCAGACCTGCACTTGATGCGACGCATCTCCTTCCAATGGATGCGGCGTATCAACAGTACAGGTCATATCTATCTTTTAATTTTCTGCATTTTATTTTTCTAAACTATAAACTTTTTGTCAGTATCTTTAATATGGTGTATCCCTGGTTAAGGGTACGTCGCATCTAATTTTTCTGACTCGTATTAATTCTAGGCTCGATACGGTGCCCCTTTCCATAGATACGGCGTATCAACTAACTTGACAAAATTTCCAGATTTTAATTTTTAATTTTTTAGGTTTTATTTTTCGCTAACTATTAATGAATTTTGCACTAGCTTTGATTTTCTTAATACATGTGTTTACAAAAATGGTGGTATTTATATAATTCTGTATTTTCTGTTGAGACATTATTCATGGAGAATTGAACGCCTTCTACTAACAGAAAATAAAAAGTTGCTCACAAATGCATAATGCAGGATCAGACCGAGCAAATCTCAGGGGAGTTTTCCGTTCTAATTATTTCTATTTCATGTTTTTAATTTCAAATTCAAACAACGATGACATTGTTTAACTTAAGTAGGGGGGATGGAGAATTAGAACATTGCTTGTGCTTAAATTTTCAAAAATATGCTTTAAGTTGTGATTAATATGCTAAAATTTAAAAAATTTCTAGCATGTTATTGTTAAATCTAAGTTGCATAGCCGCACGCATAACTACTATTTTAAAAATTGTGAGAATTGAGCGTATCCGTTTTCTAATATTTACCCCAAATTCCAAAAACATATAAGTGTGGCGGTGACTTGTAAACTTTAGAACCTGGCTTGTATACTATTCGAGACCACCATAATGAGTATTATTGCTATATTTGAAGTGACTTGTCTAACATGGTAAATTTCTAGGATTACACCCAAATAGCCTTTATATGTTATGTGTTATTAACAAACTACACTGGTTAGTTAATCCCCGTATAAACCCTTTGTTTACTCTCATTTTTAGAGTAAAATACCCCTAGAAAAACCCTCAGAGCCATTCCTTTCATTTCTTATACCAATATTAAAAATGTTTTGTTACACCTTTACACCTTAGCCTAGCCTGTAGATTAAAGTCCGTGGTTAGTTGCTTTTGGTAAAAGTGTGTTTCTCTACGTTTCCTGTGTTCTTGTGCTTATTTCATTATCTTTGGTTAGTTCAGGAAATTTCACAATGCAATTAGAGTGAAAGTAAATTTTGTATTCTTTTTATTTTCGTATGTTTACTACTTTCACTACTACCTTTATATCTAAAGTTATGAAAAGTATGGAAAAATTATTCAGATTTATTATGAAAGTAGTGAAATTTTACACCAGTAGTTAGTTTATTTGGTTCCTATATATATATATATATATATATATATATATATATATATATATATATATATATATATATATATATATACACACACACACACACACATACACACACACACACACACACACACACACACACACATATATATATATATATATATATATATATATATATATATATATATATATATATATATATATATATATATATATATATATATATATATATATATATATATATGAGAAAAGAAAAAGAAAGAAGAAGTTGGAAGTTTGAATTACCAACGATGTAAAGTTTTGTATTAGTGGAGATATCGCCACTATTTGTTGTACTATATTTATGGATTGCAAGGGAGTTGGCCGTTATGGGACTGCCAACTAAGGTTTATTCTTTGATTAAGATATTGTTGAGTCTAATTCGTGTCTACCCAAAAGCGTGAGTTAGTCAATGATATGAGTCTTATTCATGGGATGGTTGGGAAAGTAATTAACCACACATTAGGACTTAATCTATTTTTTTACACCAATTTACGTGTTTCCCAATTATTATCCATACCCTATACCGTATTATTGTATTCGTTGTTAGCTTTTGAGCATCCGGATATAATGATGGCTAAGTAAGAATGTCAAATATGTAGATAAGGTAGTGACCATCCGAGTATTAGATTAATTGAATAACGCGCCAGCGAGCTAGTGTGTAACTTGGTGACCATCCATTATGCAAATAACACACCAGCGATCCAAGAAGCATATTAGTGACCATCCGTTGTTTGAGGTGTCCAGGACTCGCGCTAGCAATCTACTAAGTTTATGCAGGAGATGTTTAAACGAAGTTAGGTTTAACCCTAAGCCTTATCAACCCTTTTTACCGCTTTAGACTTGTTACTCAGCTTTAGTGGTGGAGATGTGTATCCTTGCCAAGCTTATGATAGAATATTTGTCACGACCGAGAAATTGAGCGAATTAGATTAGTTGTGAGATTAAGAGATTGTATTTTATATCTAATTCATTAAGTATTGAGTTGTGCAATTATGATAAAATGAATAAGTGCTTAACTATAAAAATTCATCCTAATCTTTATTTAGGATATATTTCATAAGAGTCTAAGGTTTACTTGGAGACAAGTAAAGTTCAAGTGAGGGGATATTTGATGACATCAAATAAGCACATATTATAGTCATCATTCGTCCTATGTATTTAACTTGTTTTATAATATTATCTATGAGAATTGATACTTAATCGCTTACTTTTGTAATTCTCAGTTATAAACAAGCGTTTGGTGAAAGTTAGTGATTTGTACGTAAAATGGAGCTAAATGGATCAAGTTGGAATAGTCTACTGAACTAAAGGGAGATGCGCCGTATCATTCTAGACAGATACGCTGTATGATCATACTTAGATGAATTCGAAGACCATTGCCTGACTTTGAAGAATGCGCCACATGTAATTATTTCATGCGCCGCATATGAAACCTTGGTCAATGAAGAAGATCTGACTTATCTACTTCAGATATGCCGCATGACATTCCTAACATACAACGCATCAATCTCAAGACTTCACCAAAGATGATTCAAGATACAGAAGGACATGCGCCGCATCGAGATTCAAGTTACGTCGCATCTGAAGACGGTGTACGAATATTCCAGAATATAATAATCTTGGACCCCACGCAAAGTTATCTAGATATACCACATCAACCTAGTTGATGCGCCGCATCGTGTCCTCAGACAGAAAGTATAAATATCCCATTAGACAGCCGAATTTAGTGTGATAAAAAGGTGCAACATAAACCTTAAGGAGAAGAATACAGACAGAAAGGAAACACAAGACACACCCAATTGAAGATTTGAGAGTAGTAAGAAGGTCTTGCTAGTGTTTTAATTCATTAAGTAGTTTTGTTTTATTGTAATAGTAAGCTTTAATCCGTCAGGATTGATGGGCTTGTGACCGCCATATTGCTCCCCTTAAAATTGCTTTCCCATCAATTAAAGTTTATATAATGTTTATTTGGTTCTTTTTATATGTGCATTGATAACCTCTGTGTCTAGTTATGGAATGCTTGGGCTGCCATACCCCTCCCACGATTTCTTCACTAGCATTATAAGTTAGTGTAGGCCCTTAAAAAAGGATAAATAATATAGACATAAGTAATCATAAAGAGTTTACTCGCCTATAATTTAGATACCAATGTGAGAGAAGAGTTTTCAGTCACTCATCATATAAAACTAGGAATAAAACAAGTGACAAGCTACTTAATCATTCAGTAGGCCTTTTATCTGTATCTGTTATCTATTTGTGTACGTGTTCGCCATTCATTGTATTCGACTCTATAGTTTTAATTACTTTAATATTCAACTCAAATCATGCCAGTCTCTCAAACTGAAAACCCCCTTGCGTTAGATTACATTTTAGAACTAACTTAGGAATTTAAATACTTATAGACATTCTAGGTGTTAATGTTCCACTCTTAGTGATCGACACTATACTTACGAACTAGCTACATTGATCGGGTACACTGCTCGTTAGTGTGTGGTATAGGTTAAGTCGGCTAAATATAATTGTAAAACTTGATAAAGAATAATCTATACCTACAACGATAAACACGCGCATCGTATCTTCATAGATGCATCATCTGCCAGAAGACTCTCCAAGCATCCATTAATGTAGTCTACTACCTCTACCATTCTTCCCATTATTAATTTTGAATTTGACATTCCAAAGTTTAGATACTGCCTTCACTACCATTGTATTTTTTTTGTAGGGTATTTGTGGTCATCCGCTTGGCTTATGAAACATGCAACAGTGGAAAATAAACATGTAAAGGCCATGCAACCAAAACCCTTGATAGACAGATCTCTTAATTAGTGATATAACCTAACTAATACGTAAGAAGGTGTTTATAGAATTTCTTACTTGATCTTGTAATAGAGAAAGTTTCTCAACCTTCTTGAACTGCACAAAACGCCTTTTTCTTGTCTTTATGCTACACGAACACTTTAGGGTTTCTTGGGGAGAATCACCACTTAGACTGCTTCAAGTATCTACCATTACAACATAGGTAGAACTAGGGTTACAAACCTATGCATGGGGAGTACGAAATTCGGTAAAGCTAGTCGACTAGTAGAAGTCGACTAAAGTCGACTTATGTTTTGACTTAAAGGATGAACCAAACGGTTTCAGACCTTTTGTTTTTCACCAATCGCAAGAGAGGGGAGATGGAGGAGAAGGGAGGGGATTTTAGGGTTATGAGAAATAATGTGATTTCTAGTTAGGATGCCTTTGTATTTATAGGATTACAAAGGCTTTCCTAATTGCACTAGAAGTCTTTAGTTTTGGGATATACTCATATCATATTAAATAATTATAAGGCTAAAAATACATGAGCCTATGGGTTACACATATATATATACTAAGGTGTCATTAATAATAATATATTTAATTCATTTATAGTAAATATGTTATGTATTGCAGTAAATATTTCACGGTTAATTAACGGGCGTTAGTTAATCCGCTAGATGCATTATTTAACTAACGGGCCTTTATTTAATATGTAATGGACATGTTAAATAGACTATAGACCAAAAACTAGTATAGGGAGCCCATATTAGTTATAGGGCCCGTCCTAGAGGAGGAAAAACAAGAGGGAAAAGGTTTTGGTGGTTAAGTATAACTACCCATAAGTTATATTGAGATTAGGATTCATTCTAATCTCATAACTTGGAAAAAATGTACTCCTCTCCCTTTTCTCTCCCATATTCAGCTGATTTAAACATACCCTCTTAGGGTTTGGTTCGACTTTTACAAAGGCAAAACAAGAGTGTTTTGTTGCAAGAGAGGGTGGCTTAAAGGAACTAGCAATTGGATGATATATGAGGACGTGTTGTGTGGACAATCAATAGAGGTCATCTTCTTTGGTAACTAGAGGGTTTTCATGAATTCCAAGGGGAAACAAAAGGGTTCGTTTAGTGCTCTATTTAATCAACTGATCATGCAACAAAAGGTAATAACTTTAGTTATTTAGTTGATCATTATACATCATATGAATCAACGGATTGGTGACCTTTATTCCACTTTATTTATATGTTTATACAAGTATTTTCAGGCATCAGGAGCCATCATATGATGTTTTTAATCATTATTGTATGCGTAAAAGTGGCCAAAACACACGTTTCACGTGTTTTTTGTGTAACAATTTTTGACAGCCCTTAGGGCAATATTTTTTTAATTCGAACCTAAGAGGTCTTAAAAATCTGTGTTTGATCACCCTAGGCCACAGGTTAGCGTACACATTTCTAGGCGGTTTTACTTGCTTTAAATCTTATGATTCATTGGCTTATTTACATGTGTTTTGATAATATTTAGGACTGATGTACGTGGGAGTCGCACCAGGTTTTACCTCTCAAGGGAACTTGAGAAGCTTACAACCCCCACCAGGTAGTGTACCTGATCGTTGTAGTATAGTATAGTGACAAGTACCGGGGGATTGATCGTTCAGCTAGGAATAGTGTCGCTAAGATTAGAAAACCTAAATACTAGTTCTAAAGGTGATGGATGATTCTTTTTACGTTTTTATATTTTATGAAAAGCAATTAAAAATCTCGGGTTTGAAGGATTTGGGCGGAATTAGTTGCTAGTCAACTAACCCAATACTAAAGATGCAATCAAAATAAAATACTAGAAATGAAAATAAACTAAATTATACTAAAGTTGTGAGCAATAAGTGGAGAAAATGTGTTTACTTAGATTTCACTACTCTCTAGATATCTTTTACACGTTAATTACTTGTTATAGTTGCATGGATGACGGATTGTATTCCTTAATACCATTCATGGGGTGGCGCACTTAACTCCCCAATCCTATGAGCTCTTATCTCCTCCTATACCATGCCCAGCACAACCATAGGGATTATAAACAGTGGCTCATGCATTAAATACAACCAATAAAACCTAGTGCACATCAGTTCATGTTTCCTAAGACGTTCAAGCATGTTACCATTTGGAAGTCTGCCAGTTTTCTTAAGCCTAACATCGAATTCACCCATCCAATACAATTATAAACAAGTAATCAACACATAATTGACATCTAGGTTTCATTAGATCCAAGCAAACACAAGATAGATCTAGCCTAGCATGATGGAATTAAGACAAGAACAAGATATAGACAACCAATACATAGACATATTGACTGAATTAAAAGAATACTTATCTCAATTACACATGCAAGGTATCAAGGGCTTAGAACCCTTGAAAAACCTGTAAAATTCGCACCAAGTTCGTACTTAGGGTTTCTTCAAAACTTCTCTCTTTTTTAATGTGAAAATTAGAAAATTATATATAGGAAAAAGGGTCTGACGGCGTCAAGACCAATCTTGTGACGCCGTCACCTCGCTGCCAAAATAATTCTCGGACTGCCTTGATCTACTTTTGACGCCGTCATGTGTTATGCATTTCCAGGCCGTCATGACTTTTACTGTTGACGCCGTACTTCGTGACGCCGTCAAATCTGTACTGGGTCGTCATGGAAATTACTTTTGACGCCGTTAGAAGTTCCTTCTTGACGCCGTCACCTACTGTTCCCAGCAACGAAAATTAAGACTTTGGCGTTTTCTTCACTTTTATGCTCCAAAAATGTCCGAATTGCTTCCTTTTCCAGATTTCACACCCAAAGTACCTAAACTCACAAAAGGAACGATTTAGGGCAATATTTGATCAAATAAATTCGAATTCGGGCTTAAATGACCCCCTAAAAACGGATCATTTTTCACCTCATCATATACCCTTACACTTGAGATTTGCTTGTCCTCAAGCGAATGCGCTTTTATTCTACTCAAAATATAAGTTAGGGGTCATTTAACACTAATATAAAAGTAATTACAATAAATAATCGTTCCACTAAAGACCAATAGACAAGCACGGAGGTCATACACTAGCACCTCACAAATAGTGTTTAGATACTCACATCTCTCGGGTGTAATAAAGTATAAATTACAATATGGAAACGGAAGATATCTCTCACTACCTGTCATTGCAAAATAGATTACCATAGGCTTGGGAAAGGATCAAACCTCCACCACATGGCGTAAGCACCTAGGATAAACTATCAAAGAGGTCTTTTTAAAGGGTTGTAACGTTAGGTGTAGGGATATGAAATACACGGTTTTGTTGGATAAAGGAAGTTTTACTGGTGGCGAGTTAACAATCTTGGTTAATTACATGTACAATGTGGCGTTGCTAAGCCAAGACTAGACTCGACTTAAGCTAATAAATGAAAAATAACAAAAACATAAAAATGAACATAAAATAAAAAGGGATGGTAGTCCGTATGTTTTTTCTCTTTTTCTTTTTTCTATATTTTTTTTTCTTGATTTTTCGATTTTTTTTTTTTTTTTCTTTTTTTTTTTTTTTTTTTTTTTTTTTTTTTTTTTTTTTTTTTTTTTGCATACACTCTTACCCTACCATCCAAAATAATACATCTTAGGGAATGAACATTTCTCTTACACTTGAATTTTTACATACTTTACAATTAACTAATCTAATGACTCGAATTAAGAAAATCAAAACACTTGGAGTACTTTTAAGATTAACGTACATATGGGGGTAATAAATGATGTTCTTACCCATTACTCCATAAAATAAGTACTTACCCATGAGTCCCAATCGTCCAAAAACAATATGTGCAAGGATATGACTCGACTTAGCAACCATGTAATCAATTAGATAGTTAACTTAGGGTTTAACAAATAACAATAATGCACTAAAAATGAGCGCATATACGGAAGGCTAAGGCGATTTGGGTGTACATTTAAGTGGGGTGTAACAAATTCTTCCTTTAAGTAAAATGCTTAAAGTTAGAAATGAAAAGATAGGCTCGGAGGGGTGTACTAGGGGTTTCGTGTACTAAAAATGAGTACAACGCTAAGGGTGTGGGAAAAATTAATTGACTTAACTAGCCAAGTAATATGACTTAAATGGTCAAGTAATCATGATACGGGTTTAACACAAGGGTGATCCTAATGCCTCTTATCATGTAGTAAATCCTACTACACGAATGTAGTCTCACTAGCGGTTTCGGGATGCATCACTAACGCAAGTTCTAGAATCTAAATGCTACCGGTACACTCATAAGCACTAATAGTAAATGCTGTTCCTATAAAATCTAAAGGCGAGCCTCACATATTTGGGTGGAAAATTTTTCTGAATATACGGTTATGTGCTAGTCATACGATCTCCTATCCATGAGACGCTTGCTATGGCTAAAGTTTCACTGCTAAATGTTGTAAAAAATTTTAAATTTGGCGCTAAAATTGCACTAACAAGTATTTCTCATAGTTTTATTACACATCTACCATTAAATAAAACAAACTCAAGCGAAAGTGCATATGTAAGGTATCATCTTTTTACCCTCCCCTTACACTTAAGATGAACATTGTTCCCAATGTTCAAGTAAAGAATGTAAAAGTTAAAAAGTAAAAAGAATGAAATCAAATACTCCCCTGATTCACTCGGTATGGATAATAAGGTGGCCAGGTTAAATCTTCCTCCAAGAAAATGAACAATCAAAGCTTCCCTTCCAGAATATAAATCATCTTCTTGTCATACATAACCTGTAAAACCTGAGAAAATAGACAAAACAACCTCGCGTAAAATCGGCGGCATCCTATATAAGTTACTAAATCCTAGAAAACAAGATAAGATATAATGCTTGTGGAATGAAGTTTGCAGATTTCCTGGAGATTATAAAACTTAATCATTCACAAAAATCATAAGACTCCGTTAGAAAAACAAAACTGGTAAAATTTCCAGATTTTTACACTTGACGCCGTCAAGTGTTAACTCTTGACGCCGTCAGAAGTGACCTGCAGAAATTCTTATGTTAAGTTTCTGGAAAAACTTGGTCCTACTTCCTGGAAAATCCTGCAAAACTTCATTATGACTCAATACAAGCATTTGACTCTAACAAATACGAATACACATGCTCATTTAATATTGTGGAGAATCATGATCGGTTTGTTTCTTAAAAACATATTTGGGGTTTCCCCTTACACTTATCTTTTTCAAAAATACTTTTAGGTGGAGTTAAGACTAGGCCAAAACAACAAAGTAAAGTATTTCCACTATTTAGTTTAGAAACATGATCAACCAACAATAAAAATAAAGCATGCATACGGAAGCAAATAACAAACAAACAAAATAAAATCACACAAAGCATGGGTTGCCTCCCAAGAAGCGCTTGTTTTTGTTCGAGTCACGAGCCTGACTCTACCCTTACATAACGGAAATAGAGGAAGTTTTCCCTACACTTAGGATTAAGTGAGGGTGGAAGTAGCGATACACACCCTTAGGGTGGAAATATGCCTTGTGAGGAACGTGTGGTGGATGAATTATATGCTCAAAGGGGTGTGCTCCTATCATCATAACCTTACCAAATTCAATCGGGTTAATGGGTGGATTAAGATTTTCTCCTAGAAAGGGATCATTTTCTATCAACTTCAAGAGATTACTAGTTGGGGATCCATCTTGACCTAATAAACCCGGTTTAAACCCATAATGTTTCTTGTGGTCCATCATAAATGGGTGATGTAAGCATGTAAGGTCATTTTCCACTCCTATATTGGCTTCCTCTCTACAAGGCTTAGAGTCCACTACCTTTATCCCAAGACTACCCGGACTATATGGTTTGATGGGTGAATCGGGGCCTTTTTCAATACCTAAATTCACATCTAAAGATGGAAGAGTATGTAACGGCTTTGGTTGAGGCTCCGGTTCATCAAAACTAGGAACTTCCATAGAACTAAAAGAAAGGTTATGACTACAAGTATTCAAAACTATTTCTTCTAATTGCGTTTGGTCCAAGGGCTCTACCTCTATTGGGGTTCCTATTGTCTCCTCTACTTTTTCCGGGTAAGTCACGGGCGGTGTGTATGCCTCAAATGATGGTAGGACTTGTGGGGTACTTGATGGGCTTACGTTACTTACCTCATCCTCCATTTTATCTAGATTACCTATGTGTTTGTTTTGTACTATGGCATTACATGACAACCACTTAGGCATCTCAACACAAATATATTCATCCCCAAAACAAACTTGTTTCATGATCCTGGAAATTTATATTCAATTGACTTGTACTAACGTTTGTTGGGTTGTCTACCCTATAATAATATTGGGCACAATCTTCTATCGCATCCCATGCTTCTTCAGCACTTAATTCCCTAAAGTCCCCATTGGCAAAATCCTCAATGCGCATTTGGTCATATTGGCCAACACGATAGTAAAAGGTTCGGGTTAGGAATGCTAAAGCGAAACTATGATGAGGGAATTTTCGGAGTAAATTTCTAAAACGAGTCCATGCATCATATATGGGTTCATCTCGATATTGTTTGAAATTCGAGATGTCAATAGGGTAGAATGGCCTTTGTGGTTGGTGGTATGGTGGATTCGCGTACTCCATAATGGTGAACGAAAGAGTCAATGGAAATTACGAACAAACACACAAAGAAAAAGATAGACTAAAGAAATCCTAAAAAATAAAAATAAAATCTTACTAGAAAGGAATCTAGCAAGTAGACCTAATAAAAAGAGATTCTAACCTAGACAATAACTATTCCCCAGGCTGCGGCACCAAAAACTTGATGTACGTGGGAGTCGCACCAGGTTTTACCTCTCAAGGGATCTTGAGAAGCTTACAACCCCCACCAGGCAGTGTACCTGATCGTTGTAGTATAGTATAGTGACAAGTACCGGGGGATTGATCGTTCAGCTAGGAACAGTGTCGCTAGGATTAGAAAACCTAAATACTAGTTCTAAAGGTGAGGGATGATTCTTTTTACGTTTTTATATTTTATGAAAAGCAATTAAAAATCTCGGGTTTGAAGGATTTGGGCGGAATTAGTTGCTAGTCAACTAACCCAATACTAAAGATGCAATCAAAATAAAATACTAGAAATGAAAATAAACTAAATTATACTAAAGTTGTGAGCAATAAGTGGAGAAAATGTGTTTACTTAGATTTCACTACTCCCTAGATATCTTTTACACGTTAATTACTTGTTATAGTTGCATGGATGACGGATTGTATTCCTTAATACCATTCATGGGGTGGCGCACTTAACTCCCCAATCCTATGAGCTCTTATCTCCTCCTATACCATACCCAGCACAACCATAGGGATTATAAACAGTGGCTCATGCATTAAATACAACCAATAAAACCTAGTGCACATAAGTTCATGTTTCCTAAGACGTTCAAGCATGTTACCATTTGGAAGTCTGCCAGTTTTCTTAAGCCTAACATCGAATTCACCCATCCAATACAATTATAAACAAGTAATCAACACATAATTAACATCTAGGTTTCATTAGATCCAAGCAAACACAAGATAGATCTAGCCTAGCATGATGGAATTAAGACAAGAACAAGATATAGACAACCAACACATAGACAAATTGATTGAATTAAAAGAATACTTATCTCAATTACACATGCAAGGTATCAAGGGCTTAGAACCCTTGAAAAACCTGTAAAATTTGCACCAAGTTCGTACTGAGGGTTTCTCCAAAACTTCTCTCTTTTTTAATTTGAAAATTAGAAAACTATATATAGGAAAAAGGGTCTGACGGCGTCAAGACCAATCTTGTGACGCCGTCACCTCGCCGCCAAAATAATTCTCGGACTGCCTTGATCTACTTTTGACGCCGTCATGTGTTATGCATTTCCAGGCCGTCATGACTTTTACTCTTGACGCCCTACTTCGTGACGCCGTCAAATCTGTACTGGGTCGTCATGGAAATTACTCTTGACGCCGTCAGAAGTTCCTTCTTGACGCCGTCACCTACTGTTCCCAGCAAGGAAAATTAAGACTTTGGCGTTTTTTTCACTTTTATGCTCCAAAAACGTCCGAATTGCTTCCTTTTCCAGATTTCACTCCCAAAGTACCTAAAATCACAAAAGGAATGATTTAGGGCAATATTTGATCAAATAAATTCGAATTTGGGCTTAAATGACCCCCTAAAAATGGATCATTTTTCGCCTCATCAAGGACGTATAAAACCAATAAAAACCTAACCTATATACATGTGTTTGTTTGTTTGAATTCTTATTTGGGGTTTTTTCCATTGTTTCGGCATTCTTTCATACCCTTAATTTTATCGTAGCCATTATTTGGGTACTTTACAGTACGGTGTTAGGTCTTATGTTAGTCCCAGAAAAATATTAAAATTGTAACCGTTGCTCGATTTGGAATGGAATCGAAGTTAAAGGTGGATGTGCAAATTCAGACCTGTTGGAAGTACTTGTTAGTAAAAAATTAATTTCTGGAGATTTGTTGGGAGTTAGATATTGAAATTATTTGTGCAGATACAAGACTCAGAGGGCTAAAACTTTTTAGTTTTGACCTTTGATTGGGGAAGACTTCTTCCTTGAGTTTTTGGGCTCTCAAGTGGACAAGATTCTGCAAACAACATGATGATTATTTGGGCTTATATGGGTTTCACTTGTTTTGGAATAGGTCTGAAAGCAAGTGGGCGCCAAATTCAGGATTTTTATGGTTTGAACTTTAGTTGACCACTCGGTTTTCATGGTGACTCATGAAACCGAGCATAGGATTTCGTCGGTTGAGGTTTTGCATGCCAGTTGTGTTTATGTTTCATTTATTTTGCTTTTTGTATATGTTTTGACTTGTGTAAAATGCAAACGTTTTTTTTTAACTAAAAATGAAACTCAAATGTTTTCCAAGACTAAATCTTTATGATTTAGTTAATAAAGTTTAAATAAAATTTAAAACTTAATTTTCTCCCGTGCAAGACTCTAATTAAGTTTAAAATTTTATTTATATCCACTTAGGTTGCATATTAGAATAAATCGGGCATGTTGACACATAAATAATTAAAACAATGCGTAGACTTAAGTTAAGAAAACATTTTTTAACTTGCGCTATGAAAAATAAATTGTTAATACAAATATCGCCTAAAAACGTTATTTATATGTTACGATCTTTGCTAAGTTTTGTTAACGACAAAGTGTAAACTTTAGTTTTTAGTAAAACATGATTCTAGTTATAGTCTTGTATAAACTAGACTTTACATTTCATATTAAACATAAACATTGTTATATTTCTGATGAGACAAAAAGTGTACCGCTTTTGGGGGGTCATTTATGGCCAAAGTTGAGATTATTTGATCAAATATTGCCCTAAATCGTTCATTTTGTCATTTTAGGTACTTTTGAGAGAAAATTTACAAAAGGAAGCACTTTGGACGTTTTTGGAGCGAAAAAGTGAAAAAAACGACAAAGTCTCAAAATTATGCTGAAAATTGTACGTGACGGCGTCACAGGGTGCTAGTGATGGTGTCAAGCCTTGACAAAGAGGTGGATAAATCAAATACACGTGACGCGCCAGAGAGTTTTCCAAAGAAGTTAGTGATGGCGTTACCCTTAAGGGTCGCCAAGGCCGTCACATATATCACAAAGAGAGACGGCCCAGAGTATGTAAGGAGTTATGGCGTCAGAAGTGGATCTAGGCAATACAAGTATTATTTTGGCGGCGAGTTAACAACGTCAGACATTACTCTTGACGCCGTCAGAATGTAAAATCTATATATAGTTTTCTAGTTTTCATTCATTGTGTGCAACTTTGAAGGGAGTAAACCCTTGGCGAATTTTACTGATATTTTGAGGGTTTCAAACCCTTGTTTCATCCATGCTTAATTGAAGATAAGTCCTTCATCAAATCATTCAATATGTCATTGTGTTGTTTGATTATATCTTATGCTTGTCTTCTCTTTAACATGCTAGGCTAGGTTTTCTTTGTGTTTGCTTAGATGTAATGAAACTTAGATATTGATTATTGGTTGGTTGTTTGTTTATAATCGTTGTGGATGAATGAATTTGATGTTAGGCTTAAGAAAACTGGCAGACTTCCAATTGGTAACTTGCTTGAACGTCTTAAGAAACATGATCGGAGGTGTACTACGATATATTGGTTATATTTAATGCATAGGTAACTACTAATGAGGCCATGTTAGGAGCTAGTAGTTGGGTCGACATAGGAAGAGGTAGAAGCTTACAGAGTCAGGGAAGATCGTACACAACCCTACGAATGGTATTAAGGAATATAACCCATCATCCATGCAATTGTAAAAACTAATCAACCGGTAAAAGATAGCTAGGGAGTAATGAAATCTAAGTAAACACATTTTCTCTCATTATTGTTTTCGCCACAATTAGTTTAAGTTTTGTTTATTTTATTTTGATTGCATCTTTAGTTATTTGGGTTAGTTGATTAGCAACTAATTCCGCCCACTCCTTCAAAACCCGAGATTTTTACTTACTTTCCATAAAATATAAAAATACAAAAAGAATCATCCCTCATCTCTAGACATAGTTTAGTTGAGTTTTAACCCTAGCGAACACTATTCTTTGAGTTGAACGATCAATCCCCCGGTACTTGTCACTATACTATACTACAACAGTCAGGTACATTGCCTGGTGAGGATTGCAAGCTTCTCAAGATCCCTTGAGAGGTAAAACCTTTTGCGAGGGTGCAATTCACGCATCAAGTTTTTTGCGCCACTGGCGGGGAATAGTTATTGTCTAGGTTAAATTTTCTTTTTATTAGGTCTACTTGCTAGATTCCTTTCTAGTAAGATTTTTATTTTATTTTTATAGGTTTTCTTTAGTCTATCTTTTTCTTCATTCCTTTGTTCGTAAACTTTGCCATCCGCCATCATGGAAGGTGATAATCTCTTTGATCCCATCAATCCACCACAACAAAACCATCCACAAAACCCACCACAACCAAACCAACCTCCTAGACCCCGAACTTTAAGAGAGTACCCCCGTCCTAGCCACAAAGGCTATCGAAACACCATTGAGCTCACTCAAGGATCCAATGTGTCTCCCTTGCTAACCGACACCATCCGGTTGGTGCAAAGCGGATGTTCATTCTATGGACTTCGTTCCGAAGATCCTAATCAACATCTCAAGGATTTCCTCAAAATCGTAGATTCAATAGACCTTGATGTTGGAACTCGAGAGACGACCCGATTGCGTCTCTTCCAATTCTCTCTGCGTGACCAAGCTAGTCAATGGCTTGAGCGTTTACCCGCGGGATCCATCACCTCTTGTGATGATCTCACCACTCGTTTTCTTGCTCAATTTTTTCCACCGGGGAGAACTACTAAGCTTAGAAATGATATCTTGATGTTCCAACAACATCAAGGTGAAACTCTCTATGAAGCATGGACTCGTTTCAAGGACTTACTCCAAAAAGTCCCCATCATGGCATAGATCTTTGGCTCCAAGTCCAAATTTTCTCTGACCATATCGATCTCTGCACAAGGCGAACCATTGACCAATCGGCCGGTGGAAAGCTTCGTGATCTAAGTGCGGAAGAATCATGGGAACTCATAGAAGATCTTGCTCTCTATGACAACGAAAGTTTGAATGACCCCCATGATTTGAACAAAATGGTCAAGGGAATATCTTTACCTTCAAACAATTCAAGCACTCTCGACCGTAGGATCGTGGAACTTGAAGACCAAGTCAAGTTTCACATGAAATCCTATGAAGCTCCTTAACCTTCAAGCCAAGTGAACAAAATCACTTCTTCATGAAAATTTTGTAATGGTCCTCATGAAACTCATAATTGCATGGAACTTTCAAAACGTGCTTTTAAGGAATTCGCATCCTCACGTGCTGATAAAGCGGAGGATAGAGGGCCAACCACTAATCAAGGGCCTCAAAATTTTGGCGAGACCTATGAAGCATGGAAGGATAAGCGAAATTGTAGAGGGTACCAGACTCGGAGCGTATCCTTCAATGATTCTCCTCCACTCTCATGGTCCGAGCATTATCCACCACAGAACATCCCTAAGCAAAGCTATGAAGAAGCACTGCAAAAGTTCTTTCTCTCTCAAGAACTACAACATTCCACGCTCGAGACTCAGTTTAGACAACAGCAAGCCGATATGAATAACAAGGTTAGTAATCTATTGAGCGCTATCAATGAGCGCATTGCTAGTAAATCGACTCAGGCTGAAGAAGTCAAATCTGTCACCATCATTAATCAGCCACCCTCCCATGTAAAAATAAAGAGCCCTAGTAAACTCTTTAAACATATGTCGCCAAAGGTGAAGGAAGCTAGGGACCATGTTAACTCCTCGGGACCAATCCACTTCGTGAACACCATTATCACAATACTTGCTCCTACACCTGATCAGAGCCAACAACCAACTTGGGATGAGGGTCATGAAGTTGAAGGTGAGACCCCCAATAAAGACCACAATGTGGCTAAGAGCCCTGTAGACTTTCTTGAGAACTCCATCACACAAGGGTTGAGCGAGTGGAAGGAGTCGAAAGAAGAATCCGAGGGACATAAGGAAAATCCGGGAATTTTGGATGAATCTATTATGGAGAGACTCGAGAAAGACATGGTAGGGATTGCTATAGGGTGTAGAAATAGGATTGAGGAAGGCGACTCTAAAGTTTTTAAGATTTCTTGCACCACTAGAAAAAAACTTATAACCGATATTTACATAGATCCTGACCTCCCTATAAATGCGATCCCTCTCTCTTTACAACGAAGCTTTACCTGAACAAATTATGTATAAAGGACTCGATAACGTCAGAATAATGAAAAGGTTATCAGTTATGATTGGAGGATTCATCTATAACGTTGATCTAACCATGATCGATGACATAGACTCATTCATTAATCCAACATTAACTAACCTCGTCCTAAAAAAACCATTTGTAAAAGAAACAGGAGTGGCCCTTGATGAGAGCGATAGTAGTGCAGTATTCACCAATGGTGTCAGGGAAGTAATTTTTCGTAAGGGTAATGAGGAAGTGTATGAATACCAACCATCATTGGATTGTAATACAAATGGATTACAGGGTGGAAGGTCGGGAAAGATAAAGTGACGTGATCTGAATAACCTCAAAATCCCTTGTTTGATAGGTCACAAGTATTTTTATAATGTCTACATTGACATATGTCTACCCAAGAATGTTATGTCCTTGTTCCATTACAACAATATTTGTAGATGGGGATTGATTTATAAAAGATAAAATGTTGTCGGTAGAGATCATGAAGTTCAAGTATTCGTAGGAAATATGACATTTACAATGGACTTTACGATCGTAGACAACATTGAGGACTATATCGACCCGAGGTTATCGCAAGTTGTTTTCGGGGCGCCCTTTTGTGAAATCACTAACTTAATGGTCAACGACCGGAACGGAATCATGACTTTCACATATGGAATTAGGAGAATCTCATACCAAACGCCGTATAAAATGAAAGATTTCGAAGGAGTAGATTGTGACGGGCTTGATAAGCTGGGGTCCCAACTTATTTTATGTGATGATGATGTTCGGAGAGGATGTAAAAGCACCTTTGACTTATCATGTGGGTTCTTTAAGGGTGTCAGTAAGCTTGGTTCCAAATATCAGGAAGATGTCTTTGAATTTGAAGACCCAAAATACCTGCACTATGAAAGCGATCCCGATAGAGATTTGGAAGATGACCTAGGAATCGTGACTAATGACGAGGTCACGTAATAACCCATGAATTTGAGTCTAGCTACAAGACTCGTAAATAAAGAAAAGCGCTTCTTTGGAGGCAACCCATGTTTTACTAGTTTGTTTTGTTTGATTGTTTGTTTATTATTTGATTTTATTTGTTTCCATATGCATGCTTTATTTTTATTGTTTGTGGATCATGATTCATAATAAATTGTGAAAATGCTTTACCTTGTTGTTTGTCCTAAATTTATAAAAAGGTATTTTGCAAAAGCTAAGTGTAAGGGAAATCCAAATTTGTTTTTAAGAACGGAATTAGACATGAACCACAACAATTTTAAATAAACATGTATATTAGTATTTGTTTGAGTCAACTACTTGTATCGAGTCATAATGATGTTTTGAAGAAATTCCAGGAATTAAGGCGTAAGTTTTTCCAGAAATTTTCTGGAAACTTAACATGCGATTCCTGTAAGAACACTCTGATGACGTCAGGTGTAAAAATCTGAAAAATTTTGCGAGTTTTGTTTTTTTAACGGAGTCTTAAAGTTTTTGTTAATTCTTTAGTTTTATAAACTCCAGGAAATCTGCAAACATTCATTCCACAAGCATTATATCCTTATATATATAGATTGCCGCCGATTTTACCCGAGGTTTGCCATGATTGTTTTTCTCAGGTTTAACAGGTTATATTGGACAAGAAGATGATTTATATTTCTGGAGGGAAGCTTTCAACGTTCATTTTCTTGGAGGAAGATTTAACCATGTTATCCATTTATCAAGACCAAACGAATCAGGGGAGTATTTGTCACAACCCACAATTTCAGGTCATTTTTCCAAACTTTGCCATTCTACTATTCACAAATTACTATTCATCGATCACTATTCATCGTTTTACTATTCATCGTTTTTGAGGTCAATTTGACATTCCGAGACACCTTCAGAAATTTTACTATTCACTTGACACTATTCATTTCCGAGAGGAAACCACTATTCACGTGCATTATTCATGTCATCGTAAATTTAGTTTACGAGTGTTCAAATTCGCGTAACCGTATTGGTTCAGGAGCGAATTCATGCATTATTGTCAGGGACATTTCATACGGACTAGAAATATTCGACATATCATCATTAGGGCACTTGCATACTATTCCACTCGTAGGGTATTCAAATTATATTTTTAATATAATTAACGAATTACGTACGTTTATTTTAAATAAATACTAATACGTGAACTATAAATGTGACTAACACGTCCAACACTCCCGACTATGATCCCAATATATTTTTATATTCATTTTTATAATATAAAAATTATAATATTAATTTACCCGGTATTTTGGATATTTATTTTAATTATTAACTTAAGTTTACTAAAACTTCGACGGTTTTCGTGGAAATTAAACTATAATTATCTAAACACCCAATAATTTTACCCAACCTATTTTTATAATTTTTATAACTTTATTATGACCCGGTTAACTCTGTTAAAATTTATTTTTAGTTAACCCGGTACCCGGTACAATTTAAAACTACACAAAACAACTAATAATGCATTTTCTTACAACAAAAGTCTTCCACATTCCCCCCCCCCTTGACTTTGCCGCCCCCCACCCCCTTGCCACTTTTCTTACAAAAATACTTACATACACTTCTTCAATTAATATTCATACTAACTCTTTTATAATATAATAATTAAAATCAATAATACATATAAACTTTACCAAGATTTTATCTCATTTCTTTCACTCATCAAAAATCATATTCTCTCTTTTTCTTCACTCATACCCACGGCCACAAGAGGAGGAGCAAGGAAGAACCAAAAGTTTTTCAAAGATCAAAGCATAAATCTTGTGTTTATAGTGTCCTTGTTAGAGTTTTGAAATAAAAACTCAAGGATTATTAGGTTTTAATCATCTTAACTTCACTAATCTTACAAGTAAGTTTACTAAACTCATTTCATAATTTTTACAAAGTTCTTACTATGTTTATACATGTTTCTTGCAAGATCTCATACATGCATTAACTTATACCACTTTATTTTTGTAAACTTTTGATCATACAAGCCCTAGAAATGATTTGTGGTTAGATCCTTGTTAGATCTACTTGGTTTTGGAGATTAGGAACCCATGACACCCTAAGAAGGTGTATGGTAGGATTAGATTAGTTTTGTGGTGTTTGAAAGAGGTTTGATGAATGATGGAACTAGTTTGGAGACTTAGAAATGGTTTTTGAAACTTTTGAAATACCTACTGTCCCTATTTTAATTTCGTGGGAAAATCAGTGGGTGATGGTTAATTTTTGACCAAAGATTTAGAAAATACATTCAAAAACGAAACTTTGGGCGAAAGAACGGATTAAAACGAGTTTATAACGAAGGAGTTATGATTTTTGCAAATTTAACGACGAAAACTATTTTTGGTAGAAACTGCTTGTTGATTGGCAGAATACGACGGGTAAAAAGAGGCATTAAACGTAACCTAGAGGAGCCGAGTTATCTAAAATATACTAGTATACACAAAGACGAATCCGTGGACATAAAGAACAAGGAAAACGAGCCTAAAACGACCGAGTTATACCCGTTTTAACATTGTCAAAACTATATATATATATATATATATATATATATATATATATATATATATATATATATATATATATATATATATATATATATATATATATTCACAAATAAAAATAATAACGTACGTACTAAATGGTATATTTTCTAGCAACGTTACTAATGACGATTTTATTAACAAACGAATACGTACGACTCAAGGGAATGTTTATACGACTTGACGACGTCATTCTAAGGTTTTGATACTTGGAACATAACGCTAACTTATCGTACGAGTTAATATGACAAGTTATATACTTCTCTAAATGGAATTATTTTTCCTAAGTATGGAAACCATTTTTCTACGACGATAACTAGTATTTTCAAATTACGAGTGGTATGAGTATCATGTGCATGTGCATTCCTTTCATTTCGGCTTGATCTTAATTAGATCGCGATTATTCATTTAGGTTGCGGCTAGTACTCGCACCTCATTGTCCCGATTACTCTTACATCATTGTACCATCGTTGTATCATCCTTTTGAGGTGAGTTCTCATAGCCCCGTTTTTAGTACTTATTTGATTTTAAATCCCACGGGGGAGAATACATTGCACTATTATTTTTGTACATGCCCAAGTATTAAATTCCGTACATTGCTTAAGTTGCTAGTACTACCACTGCAAGTCCCCTTTATTATCATGAACCGTTAATTATATTGCCAAGCGAGAGTGAGTGGATAGATCTATCGAGGGTGACTCCTCCATTCGTGTTTGGGTTGCTCCATAAGGAAAACGAATGCATTTCATGTCTAATATAGTACGAGTGTCTGGTAAACACTCCTTTGGGGCATATTTTAGTATGTCTAGCTTCGGTGTCATGAGCTTAAGAGACAATGTAAACTTTTTGACAATATGTCACTTTACTATATACTGGTGGCTTATGTACTTACGAATTACTTATAAACCTATGATTATTCACCAACTTTATGTTGACCGTTTTTCGCAATGTATTTCTCAGGTAACCAAGGCATATCCTCATGGCATTGCATGGAGTCACTTTGTATATCAAGGATGACGCGTCACTTTTGGATTTCATGCACTTTGAACTATCGTTTGATTGTACTAAACTTGTTTCCTTAAACCTTTTCCAACTTTTGGGACCTATGTCTTTATAACTCTGAATATTTTGAATGAATCAAACGATGTATTTTATAAACGACACTTTAGGTCGTTCAATATTTCCTTGCTTGTGTGCTATGATCCGTTACACCCTCAGGTATTCCATTCCGCTACAATTCAGGTATTTTGGGGGTGTTACAGATTGGTACCAGAGCTAAGGTTATAGCGAACTAGGTTGCATCATAGACCCTAGACTATAACCACACCATCATAGCATATCATCATTTCATCATAAGTGCATATTTACTTATTTCGGGTGATGCCATTATTGCGAGTTATTTATTTCTATTTCACCTTGATTATCACAGAGACATGTCTTCGAATCCCAACACTGTTGTACTTTACTCCATATCCGACTCTGATGATGAGGGCTCTATGTCCTCTACTGCTGTTTCACCACTTGTTTCTCCTACACCTGAGTTGCCACTTTTGGCATCTGATGGTGACACCGAGCCTTTCGAGGAGGAGGAGACGGCTCCTACTCCCCATGTCCATCCTACTATACCTACTGACATACCATCATCTCCTACTACTACTATCCATTCAGAGCCGAGACTTATGTTTCCTAGGGAGAAGACTTACCAGACTGCTAGGAAGAGAGTTCGTTATGCTACATGTACTTATAGGAGTCTCCCTAGTCCTACTGTGCCTACACCACCACCAGCCATACCCACTACTACTCCTATACCTACCTCACTCTTGCCGCTCAGGAAGCGCGCAAGGCTTACCACTCCAGATTCACCTACCACTGAGACTGATGACTTTTCACCACCACCAGAGTACCACATAGGTGAGAGTTCTAGAGCGGCTGCAGCTAGGGATCCTACAGCCGTTACACTAGAGGATCAGTTGGATGCTCAGCAGGAGCAAGTTGATAGCTTGGGGTATAGAGTTGATGAGATTATCACCACTAGACTTGAGACTGTTGAGGAGCAGGTTGAGGATTTGATTCAGGGTAGGGTTAGTATTGATGTGTCTTACCATGGGCTCGAGGCACGACAGTTGAGGCACCAGGAGGAGATTGAGCTACTTAAGGATGAGTTACCTGAGATTCGAGATAGAGCTCAGGCGACACAGGAGACCCAGTGGGAGCAGGTAGACCAGTTGACATTGCTTCGAGAGAGGGTAGTTGTTTTGGAGCGTAGGGATGCTTCTTCTCAGTTACGACTTGAGCATCTTGAGGAGATCGTGGTGGCGATGGATCGTGAGATTCGCCGCTTGAGGGGAGAGCCTGGACCATCTAGAGCACCGAGAGGAGCCTAGACGTAGACTGGTATTATATTAGCTTGTATTATTTTCCTAGTCCCGGGATGTGGGACATAGTTCAAGAACTTGTAGTCTTTTGATTGTTGTACAAACAAATATTATCAAGTGCGACTCTACTATGTGGAAATGTTGTGCTATATATTATATCGGTCCATGTAGGCCGAAATTTTCATGTATTATATTCATGTGTTGTGATTATATTTATGATGTTTCGTGGTTGCTCTTTATTATTATCGCATTTATACAGGTTGTGGTTGTATATATACATGTCGTGGTTGTATTCGTACATGTTGTGCTTGTATCGACACAGGTTGTGGTTGTATATATACGTGACGTGGTTGTTGTGGTTGTATATATATACTTGTCGTTGTGATGTCTAGACAGATTGTGGTTGTACTCGTACATGTCGTGGTTGTATTTATATTTGTTGTGGTTGTATATTATATACGTGTTGTGGGTGTATATCTTTGGTACGATGACTATTTCTATTATGATTTTTCTCATGGTTATTTCCATTATGATTTATCAGAAATATGGCACCAAGGAAGAGTAAGACTGCACCGGAAACCCCCACTATGACTCAAGCCGCTATCCGCAAGTTGGTCAGGGATAGTATTGCAGAAGCTCTGGAGGTTGAGAGAGCTGAGGTTGCTGCAAGGGCTGCTGAAACTGCTTCTAATACAGGAACAGTTGAACCAACCGCTGCTAAGCGGGAATGTACATGGAAAGATTTCAAGATTAGTGATCCCATCAAGTTTAAGGGCACTGAAGGAGCGGTTGCTTTAATCCGCTGGTTTGAAAAGACTGAGAATGTATTTCTCATGTGCGGATGCCCGAATGTCAGCAAGGTGAAGTTTGCTACAGGTATGCTACTTGATGAAGCTATGTCTTGGTGGAATTCGTATGCTCAGCCGATTGGTATGGAAAATGCTCACAAGCTTACTTGGGAGGAATTCAAGAAATTGATGACAAAGAAGTTTTGCCCGCGTACTGAGATACAGAAATTGGAAACGGAATTTTATGAGCTTGTGACTAAAGGAGATGACATTGAGACCTACTTTAGGAGGTTTCAGGAGTTGGCCGCACTATGTCCAACTATGGTTCCCGATGATGAGAAAAAGATGGAAAACTTTGTTGGTGGATTGCCTGAAAGTGTCCGAGGAGATGTGATTTCTTTTGACCCTCAATCAATGGAAGAAGCTATTCGTATAACTCAGAAACTCATGGTCCAAGTAGTCAAAGGGAAATCTGCTGTCAACAACAATAACCAATCAAACAACACCAACTACAACAACACTCGAAACAACAACAACTATAACAACAATCGGAACCGCAACTATCCCAATAACCGAAACAACAATCCAAACAACAATAACAACAACAAGAGAAGGTTCGATTACAGCCAAGGTGGAAACGCTGTTCAGCCGCCACCTAAGAGGCAAGAAGTGGTAAAGGCCTATGCTGCAGGACCGACTGAAAGGAGGGGATATGAGGGTAATTTACCCAAGTGCGAAAGGTGTCAGAGGCATCATAACCCAGGACGTTGCCCAAATACATGTGGTAACTGCAAGAAGGTTGGTCATCACATCAAAGATTGCAAATTTCCAACCTTGGGTAACAATCAGAAGCCACCGGTAACATGTTTTGGCTGTGGAGAAATTGGACACTTTAGGGGTGAGTGCCCACAGAAGAAGAATCAAGGAACTGGAAATCAAGATGGAAGGGCTCGAGGAAGAGCTTATGTCATGGGAGGAGACGATGTCAAAGAAGACCCGAATGTTGTTGCGGGTACGTTCCTCGTTAATAATCGTTATGCATCCATTTTATTTGATTCAGGAGCGGATAGAAGTTTTGTTTCTATTGCATTTGCACCTTTACTTAACATAGAACCAACCCCATTAGACATTTCCTATATCGTTGAATTAGCCGATGGATCTTTAGTTAACACCAACACCATTGTCCGTGGTTGCACCATAAATTTCCTAAACCATCCATTCAATATAGACCTTATGCCCGTAGAACTTGGAAGTTTCGACGTTGTTATCGGCATGGATTGGTTATCTCGGCATCGAGCGAGAATTATTTGTGATGAGAAAGTTGTTCACCTTCCTTATAACGGTGAAACTTTGGTTGTTCGTGGAAAGCGAAGTGGAACTAGACTCAGTATTATATCGTGCATTAGAACCGAGAAGTACATAAAGAAGGGTTGTTATGCATTCTTGGCTCACATCACGGAGAAGAAGTCGGATGAGAAACGACTTGAAGATGTGCCAATTGTTAAGGAATTTCAAGAGGTTTTTCCGGAAGAATTGCCAGGACTTCCGCCTACACGCCAAGTTGAGTTTCAAATTGAATTAGTGCCAGGAGCTGCACCAATTGCACGAGCACCGTATAGACTTGCACCTTCGGAAAGGCAAGAATTGTCGAATCAATTACAAGAACTTTTGGACAAAGGATTCATTAGACCGAGTTCCTCTCCTTGGGGAGCGCCGGTTTTGTTTGTGAAGAAGAAGGACGGAACTTTCAGAATGTGCATCGACTATCGTGAGCTGAACAAGTTAACGATTAAGAACCGTTATCCACTCCCAAGAATTGACGACTTGTTCGACCAGTTACAAGGTTCTAGTTTTTATTCCAAGATTGATTTAAGATCCGGTTACCATCAACTTAAAGTTCGGGAAGAGGATATCCCGAAGACGGCATTTAGAACGCGCTATGGTCATTATGAGTTTCAAGTGATGCCTTTTGGATTAACCAACGCACCTGCAGTATTTATGGATCTCATGAATAGGGTGTGCAAACCGTATCTTGATAAGTTTGTGATCGTATTCATTGACGATATCTTGATTTATTCCAAGAGTAAGGAAGATCACGAAGAACACCTCAGAACAATCCTGGAACTACTCAAGAAGGAGCAGTTGTATGCCAAATTTTCTAAGTGTGATTTTTGGATACGAAGAGTTCAATTTCTTGGCCATGTTATTGATAGCCAAGGTTTACAAGTCGACCCAGCAAAGATCGAGGCAGTTAAGGATTGGGCTACGCCCAAGTCTCCTACGGAAATTTGTCAATTCCTAGGACTTGCCGGATATTACAGAAGGTTTATTGAAGGGTTTTCTAAGATAGCGAAGTCGTTGACAAAACTGACACAAAAGAATGAAAAGTACGAGTGGGGAGAAAAACAAGAGTCCGCATTTCAATTATTGAAACAAAAGCTTTGTAGCGCACCGATCTTGTCACTACCTGAAGGTATTGAGAACTTTGTGGTATATTGCGATGCTTCGCATCAAGGACTTGGAGCTGTGCTAATGCAAAACAAGAAGGTGATAGCTTATGCATCTAGACAGCTTAAGATACATGAGAAGAATTACACTACGCACGACTTGGAATTGGGTGCGGTAGTTTTTGCACTCAAGATTTGGAGACACTACCTTTATGGTACTAAGTGTGTAATTTTTACCGACCACAAGAGCTTACAGCATATACTCGATCAGAAGGAACTTAATATGAGACAACGTCGTTGGCTAGAATTGTTGAGTGATTACGATTGTGAAATCCGATATCACCCAGGAAAAGCGAATGTTGTAGCAGATGCACTTAGCCGAAAAGAACGACTCAAACCTTTGAGAGTTAGGTCATTGGGAATGACTATCATTTCGCCATTGCCATCGAAAATTCTAGAAGCTCAGATTGAGGCTCTCAAAGAAGAAAACCGACCACATGAGAAGCTTTATGGTATGCCAGAAAGCGAAAATGGCTTTGTAAAGAGATCAGATGGAGTGTTATGCTTCAAGGACCGAAGTTGGATACCACTCTATGGTGGAGTGCGAGAATTAATTATGCATGAATCACACAAGTCGAAGTACTCTATTCATCCAGGTTCTGATAAGATGTATCAGGATCTCAAAAAGCTTTATTGGTGGCCGAACATGAAAGCAGAAATTGCTACGTACGTCAGCAAATGTCTTACTTGTGCTAAAGTGAAAGCCGAATACCAGAAACCGTCAGGGTTACTTCAACAACCAGAAATTCCACAATGGAAGTGGGAACGTATTGCTATGGACTTTGTCACTAAACTTCCTAAGACGTCAGGAGGTTTCGATGCTATTTGGGTAATCATTGATCGTCTTACCAAATCAGCTCATTTCATACCCATTAGAGAGACTTATTCAATGGAACAACTTGCTAGACTTTATGTCAAGGAAATAGTCTCAAGACACGGTGCACCAGTTTCCATCATTTCTGACAGAGATAGTCGTTTTACTTCAAATTTTTGGCGGTCATTACAAGATTCTTTTGGATCCAAATTAGACATGAGCACTGCTTACCATCCTCAGACCGATGGTCAGAGCGAGAGGACTATTCAGACACTTGAAGACATGCTTAGGGCGTGTGTGATTGACTTTGGAAATGGTTGGGCTAACCATTTGCCGTTGATCGAATTTTCCTATAACAACAGTTACCATTCGAGCATTAAGGCTGCACCATTTGAGGCACTTTATGGTCGTAAGTGTCGATCTCCAGTTTGTTGGGCCGAAGTCGGTGAAGTACAATGTACTGGCCCGGAGATGGTACAAGAAACAACAGAAAAGATAATTCAGATTCGAGAGAGACTCGAAACTGCTAGAAGTCGACAGAAAAGCTACGCAGATGTTCGACGCAAACCATTGGAATTTCAGGTCGGAGACAAAGTTATGTTGAAAGTCTCGCCTTGGAAGGGCGTGATACGATTTGGAAAACGCGGGAAATTAAACCCGAGATACATTGGGCCATTCAAGATCCTGGAGAGGATTGGTCCGGTTGCTTACAAGCTTGAACTTCCGTCAGAACTTAGCAACGTACATAACACGTTTCATGTTTCGAACCTCAAGAAATGTCTTTCGGATGAGTCTGCTATTATACCATTAGAAGAAATACAACTCGATGACAAGCTTAACTTTGTGGAAGAACCAGTTGAAATAATGGATCGCGAGATCAAACAGTTGAAACAAAGTCGAATTCCGATCGTGAAGGTTCGCTGGAATTCTTGAAGAGGACCCGAGTTTACTTGGGAACGAGAAGACCAAATGCAATGCAAGTATCCACAACTTTTCACCGAGCCTAGTACCGAGACCAACACTAACTGAATTCAGGGACTGAATTCCTTTTTGGATGGGCGACTGTCACAACCCACAATTTCAGGTCATTTTTCCAAACTTTGCCATTCTACTATTCACAAATTACTATTCATCGATCACTATTCATCGTTTTACTATTCATCGTTTTTGAGGTCAATTTGACATTCCGAGACACCTTCAGAAATTTTACTATTCACTTGACACTATTCATTTCCGAGAGGAAACCACTATTCACGTGCATTATTCATGTCATCGTAAATTTAGTTTACGAGTGTTCAAATTCGCGTAACCGTATTGGTTCAGGAGCGAATTCATGCATTATTGTCAGGGACATTTCATACGGACTAGAAATAGTCGACATATCATCATTAGGGCACTTGCATACTATTCCACTCGTAGGGTATTCAAATTATATTTTTAATATAATTAACGAATTACGTACGCTTATTTTAAATAAATACTAATACGTGAACTATAAATGTGACTAACACGTCCAACACTCCCAACTATGATCCCAATATATTTTTATATTCATTTTTATAATATAAAAATTATAATATTAATTTACCCGGTATTTTGGATATTTATTTTAATTATTAACTTAAGTTTACTAAAACTTCGACGGTTTTCGTGGAAATTAAACTATAATTATCTAAACACCCAATAATTTTACCCAACCTATTTTTATAATTTTTATAACTTTATTATGACCCGGTTAACTCCGTTAAAATTTATTTTTAGTTAACCCGGTACCCGGTACAATTTAAAACTACACAAAACAACTAATAATGCATTTTCTTACAACAAAAGTCTTCCACATTCCCCCCCCTTGACTTTGCCGCCCCCCCCCCCCCCCCCCCCCCCCTTGCCACTTTTCTTACAAAACTACTTACATACACTTCTTCAATTAATATTCATACTAACTCTTTTATAATATAATAATTAAAATCAATAATACATATAAACTTTACCAAGATTTTATCTCATTTCTTTCACTCATCAAAAATCATATTCTCTCTTTTTCTTCACTCATACCCACGGCCACAAGAGGAGGAGCAAGGAAGAACCAAAAGTTTTTCAAAGATCAAAGCATAAATCTTGTGTTTATAGTGTCCTTGTTAGAGTTTTGAAATAAAAACTCAAGGATTATTAGGTTTTAATCATCTTAACTTCACTAATCTTACAAGTAAGTTTACTAAACTCATTTCATAATTTTTACAAAGTTCTTACTATGTTTATACATGTTTCTTGCAAGATCTCATACATGCATTAACTTATACCACTTTATTTTTGTAAACTTTTGATCATACAAGCCCTAGAAATGATTTGTGGTTAGATCCTTGTTAGATCTACTTGGTTTTGGAGATTAGGAACCCATGACACCCTAAGAAGGTGTATGGTAGGATTAGATTAGTTTTGTGGTGTTTGAAAGAGGTTTGATGAATGATGGAACTAGTTTGGAGACTTAGAAATGGTTTTTGAAACTTTTGAAATACCTACTGTCCCTATTTTAATTTCGTGGGAAAATCAGTGGGTGATGGTTAATTTTTGACCAAATATTTAGAAAATACATTCAAAAACGAAACTTTGGGCGAAAGAACGGATTAAAACGAGTTTATAACGAAGGAGTTATGATTTTTGCAAATTTAACGACGAAAACTATTTTTGGTAGAAACTGCTTGCTGATTGGCAGAATACGACGGGTAAAAAGAGGCATTAAACGTAACCTAGAGGAGCCGAGTTATCTAAAATATACTAGTATACACAAAGACGAATCCGTGGACATAAAGAACAAGGAAAACGAGCCTAAAACGACCGAGTTATACCCGTTTTAACATTGTCAAAACTATATATATATATATATATATATATATATATATATATATATATATATATATATATATATATATATATTCACAAATAAAAATAATAATGTACGTACTAAATGGTATATTTTCTAGCAACGTTACTAATGACGATTTTATTAACAAACGAATACGTACGACTCAAGGGAATGTTTATACGACTTGACGACGTCATTCTAAGGTTTTGATACTTGGAACATAACGCTAACTTATCGTACGAGTTAATATGACAAGTTATATACTTCTCTAAATGGAATTATTTTTCCTAAGTATGGAAACCATTTTTCTACGACGATAACTAGTATTTTCAAATTACGAGTGGTATGAGTATCATGTGCATGTGCATTCATTTCATTTCGGCTTGATCTTAATTAGATCGCGATTATTCATTTAGGTTGCGGCTAGTACTCGCACCTCATTGTCCCGATTACTCTTACATCATTGTACCATCGTTGTATCATCCTTTTGAGGTGAGTTCTCATAGCCCCGTTTTTAGTACTTATTTGATTTTAAATCCCACGGGGGAGAATACATTGCACTATTATTTTTGTACATGCCCAAGTATTAAATTCCGTACATTGCTTAAGTTGCTAGTACTACCACTGCAAGTCCCCTTTATTATCATGAACCGTTAATTATATTGCCAAGCGAGAGTGAGTGGATAGATCTATCGAGGGTGACTCCTCCATTCGTGTTTGGGTTGCTCCATAAGGAAAACGAATGCATTTCATGTCTAATATAGTACGAGTGTCTGGTAAACACTCCTTTGGGGCATATTTTAGTACGTCTAGCTTCGGTGTCATGAGCTTAAGAGACAATGTAAACTTTTTGACAATATGTCACTTTACTATATACTGGTGGCTTATGTACTTACGAATTACTTATAAACCTATGATTATTCACCAACTTTATGTTGACCGTTTTTCGCAATGTATTTCTCAGGTAACTAAGGCATATCCTCATGGCATTGCATGGAGTCACTTTGTATATCAAGGATGACGCGTCACTTTTGGATTTCATGCACTTTGAACTATCGTTTGATTGTACTAAACTTGTTTCCTTAAACCTTTTCCAACTTTTGGGACCTATGTCTTTATAACTCTGAATATTTTGAATGAATCAAACGATGTATTTTATAAACGACACTTTAGGTCGTTCAATATTTCCTTGCTTGTGTGCTATGATCCGTTACACCCTCAGGTATTCCATTCCGCTGCCATTCAGGTATTTTGGGGGTGTTACAGTATTTGTTTTCGTTCTTTTCCCTTATTTGCTTTTACATCCTTTAAATGAACATTGGGGACAATGTTCAGCCTAAGTGTAAGGGAGGGTAAATGATGATACCTTAGAGAATACAATTGCACTTGAGTTTGTTTGTTTAATAGTAGGTGTGTAATAAAACTAAGAGAAATACTTGTAAGGGAAATTTTAGCGCCAAATTTAAATTTTATTACAATATTTAGGGGTGAAGCTTTAGCCTTAATGAGCGTCTCATTGATAGGAGTTGTATGACTAGCACGAAAACCGTACCACTCAAAAAAAAATTCTACCCAAATATGTGAGGTTCGTCTTTAGATTTGTTAGGAAAAGCATTCATTATTAGTGCTTATGAGTGTACCGGTAGCACTTAAATTCTAGAACTTGCATTAGTGATGCATCCCGAGACCGCTGGTGAGACTACATTCGTGTAGTAGGATTTACTACATGATAAGAGGCATTAGGATCACCCTTGTGTTAAACCCGTATCATAATTACTTGACAATAAAGTTATAATTACTTGACTAATAAAGTAAATTAATTTTCCCACACCTTTGCGTTGTACTCATTTTTAGTACACGATACCCCTACTACACCCCTCCGAGCCTATCTTTTCATTTCTAACTTTAAGCATTTTACTTAAAAGAAGAATTTGTTTACAATCCACCCCAAATGTGCAACCAAATCGCCTTAGCCTTCCGTGTATGCACTCATCTTTAGTGCATTATTGTTACATGTTTAAACCCTTAGTTAATTGTCTAATTGATTACATGGTTGCTAAGTCGAGTCATATCTTGTACATATTGTTTTGGGACGATTGGGACTCATGGGTAAAGTACTATTGTTATAGAGTAATGGGGAAGAACATCATATATTACCCTCATATGTGCGTTAATCTTAAAAAGTACTCCAAGTGTTTTGATTATCTTGATTCGAGTCATTAGAATAGTTGATTGCAAAGTATGTAAAAGTTCAAGTGTAAGGGGAATGTAAATTCCCTATGATGTATTATGTTGGATGGTAGGGCAAGAGTGTACGAAAAAAAAAAAAAATAGAAACAGAAAAAGAGAAAAAACATACGGAATACCATCCGTTTCCTTTTATGTTTATTTTATGTTTTTGTTAGTTTTTGATTAGCTTAAGTCGAGTCGAGTCTTGGCTTAACAATGCCACATTGTACATGTAATTGACCAAGATGATTAACTCGCCACTAGTAAATATTGCCTTTATCCAACAAAATCCGTGTTTATCATATCCCTACACCTCACGTTATAACCCTTTAAAAAGACCTCTTTGATAGTTTATCCTAGGTGCTTACGCCAAGTGGTGGAGGTTTGATCCTTTCCCAAGCCTATGGTAATCTATTTGCTATGACAGGTAGTGAGAGATGTTTTCCATTTCCATATTGTGATATATACTTTATTACACCTGAGAGATGTGAGTATCTAAACACTATTTGTGAGGTGCTAGTGTATAATTTCCGTGCTTGTTTTTGGTTGAAGTGGAACGATTATTTGTTGCAATTAATTTTATATTAGTGTTAAATGACCCCTAACTTGTATTTTGATTAGAATAAAAGCGCATTTGCTTGAGGACAAGCAAATCTCAAGTGTAAGTGTATTTGATGAGACGAAAAGTGTACCGCTTTTGAGGGTCATTTAAGGCCAAAGTCGAGATTAGTTGATCAAATATTGTCCTAAATCGTCCCTTTTGTTATTTTAGGTACTTTTGAGAGGAAATTTACAAAAGGAAGCATTTTGAACGTTTTTGGAGCGAAAAAGTGAAGAAAACGTCAAAGTCTCAAAATCATGCTGAAAATTGTACATGACGGCGTCACAGGTTGCTAGTGACGGCGTCAAGACTTGACAAAGAGGTGGATAAATCAAATACATGTGACGCGCCAGAGAGTTTTCCAAAAGAAGTTCGTGACAGCGTCACCCTTTAGGGTCACCAAGGCCGTCACGTATATCACAAAGAGAGACGGCCCAGAGTATGTAAGGAGTGACGGCCTCAGAAGTGGATCTAGGCGATACAAGTATTATTTTGGCGGCGAGTTGATGGCATAAGACATTACTCTTGACGCCGTCAGAATGTAAAATCTATAAATGTAAAATCTATATATAGTTTTCTAGTTTTCATTCATTGTGTGCAACTTTGAAGGGAGTAAACCCTAGACAAATATTTTGAGGGTTTCAAACCCTTGTTTAATCCATGCTTAATTGAAGATAAGTCCTTCATCAAATCATTCAATATGTCAATGTGTTGTTTGATTATATCTTACGTTTGTCTTCTCTTTAACATGCTAGGCTAGGTTTTCTTTGTGTTTGCTTAGATGTAATGAAACCTAGATATTGATTATTGGTTGGTTGTTTGTTTATAATTGTTGTGGATGAATGAATTCGATGTTAGGCTTAAGAAAAATGGCAGACTTCCAATTGGTAACTTGCTTGAACGTCTTAAGAAACATGATAGGAGGTGTACTACGATATATTGGTTATATTTAATGCATAGGTAACTACTAATGAGGCCATGTTAGGAGCTAGTAGTCGGCTCGACATAGGAAGAGGTAGAAGCTTATAGAGTTAGGGAAGATCGTACACAGCCCTACGAATGGTATTAAGGAATATAACCCATCATCCATGCAATTGTAAAAAACTAACCAACCGGTAAAAGATAGCTAGGGAGTAATGAAATCTAAGTAAACACATTTTCTCTCATTATAGTTTTCGCCACAATTAGTTTAAGTTTAGTTTATTTAATTTTGATTGCATCTTTAGTTATTTGGGTTAGTTGATTAGCAACTAATTCCGCCCACTCCTTCAAAACCCGAGATTTTTACTTCCTTTCCATAAAATATAAAAATACAAAAAGAATCATCCCTCATCTCTAGATTTAGTTTAGTTGAGTTTTAACCCTAGCGAACACTATTCTTTGAGTTGAACGATGAATCCCCTGGTACAAGTCACTATACTATACTACAACGGTCAGGTACACTGCCTGGTTGGGATTGCAAGCTTCTCAAGATCCCTTGAGAGGTAAAACCTTTTGCGAGGGTGCAATTCCACGCATCAATTTCCTAATATAGAAAATGTAACATGACATCATTCCTTGCATCATAAACATTTATGGTACGGTTACTATTCTTGGATGTGACTCTCCATAAGGCTTCTTACACATTAGTGATGGTCTCTTACTCTATCTATTGTGTGTTGACTTAAAGAAGCTTGATGTGAGATTGCTAAATATGGAAAGATTTCTTGAAAGCTTTGACTGTCAGACACTGGCGGAACCCTTGGGTTACAAGGGCAGAACCCTTGTTTGGGTTCCCCCAGATCCGCCAGTGGTCTAGTTTGTTTGGCTATAAATACCAAGCCACTTGTAAGAAATCTCTCTTCACTTTTAGCTATAGAATACATGCATACTCTCTATATTCTTATCTAACCCAGTAGCAACTCACTTGTGTGATTCTCTTATGTAGAAAGGAAGTTCACAAGTTCATCCGAGAAGTTACAAGTATTCAACACGAAGTTGCAAGACTTTTTAGCTTTGCATTGTGTAAATAGTTTATACTTCATTTGTATCTTGTATTGAAGTGATCGGTTAGTATTTTAGGCCTTAAAATACATAGTGTGACGGGATGTACCCTTGTAAAAGAATTCGACATCTAGCTTAGTGTCGGAAATAGTGGATAGGTGACGTTAGGATGGTTCTAAGCGACCGATTGTAGAGGTTTCTCCACCCGTGAAAGGAGCTTGTTGACTAGTGCTTGAAACTCTCGAGTTGGAAACTCAAGGCGTGGAGTAGGGCAAGGAAAAAGAGTCCTTGTAGCCGAACCACAATAAACAATCGTGTTGTGGTTTGATCGTTTCTTTCTTTATACTTGCATATTATATATTGTCTTGTAGTTTAGATCATTGATTAAACGTAAAGTTTCAAAAGGTAATTAACTAAAAAGCGGTAAACTATTCAACCCCCCTTCTAGTTTGGCATCAAGAGCCACGTTACTCAAGATCTTTAAAATATATTGTATTTTAAAACTTGAATCGATCCATGGATTTTGAAAATCTTAAAGAAGGGAAATCTATTCAAAAGCCACCGCTATTTGAAAAAGAAATTTTCCTTGAATGGAAAAGTAAATTTGAAAACTATGTGAAATCAATTGATCAAGATCTTTGGCATATTATTTCCATTGGTGATTTTAAACCAACTAAAACAAGTTTTGAAAATCAAAATGATTATCCTAAAGTTGACAAAAACACTGATGCTAAGATAATGATTTATAAAGCTTTACCAAAGAGTGAATATGAAAGAGCGTATTTTTGCCAAACGGCTAATGACATTTGGAAACATATATTAAATTTTCATCAAGAAATATGTCAAGTCAAAGATGATCAGTTTGATCTTACATATGAAGTGTTAGTATTAGAAAAACTAATAGATAGACATTTAGTTGAAATAAATACATGTACTACGAGTTTAAATGTTTTAAATGAAGGTATAAGTGAAGATGAAAACTTGTGTCAAGCTCAAAGAGGACTTGCTTGTGAATCATGGAGTGACACGGATGAAGATGTAGACGATCATCCGGTTTGTAGTTATGAAGTTGATAAAACCACAAACAAGGTACAACTTGAAACCGAACACTTTTGCTTTGGCACTTTCATCTTAGAATTCTCAAAACTAGAAAATGAGTCTAAACATTTGTGTAGCATGAACCTAAAAACAATCTTTAACAATGAACCTTCAAAATCTCTCAAGAGCATTTTTGAAATGGAAATCATGTTGGAAGATAAAATGTCTAGGCTTAAGAGTAATGTTGAAATTGACTTAGAATGTAAAACATGTCAAGAGCACAAACATGAAATTAAAAGACAAAATGAAAAAGGAAAAATGTTAGTTAAATCTGAAGAAAGTTCAAAATCTCTTGAAAGATTGTTGAAAAGTCAAAAGTCAGTTAGAGATAAAACCGGATTAGGATTTAACTTGAATGCACCATCAACAAGTAAAACAAAGGAAGTGAAGTTTGTTAAGCCTAGAAGAAAAGTTTAGAAGTTGCTAAATCTTAAATAGAAGCTTATGTAAAAAGGACAAAGGTCATTTTGTTATATTCTTTTATATGTTTGACTAACCACCTTGGATTCCTGAGTACTTGAGTTACCAAGCTTTCCTACAAGGTAAGATGAAACGCATTGTGTTTATCCTTCTTGTTAGCATCTCTTTGGAGCTTAAAAGGTACGCTTTTCTTTAAACTTACCTAGTATTGTCTCGTTCTTTTTTCTTAGGACTTATCGTGTGTAATAGAAGTAAGTCTTACCTTAAGTTGTTCTTTCTTTAGTAAGTTATAGAGAGGATTAGATCCCCTGCGGTCAAAGGATTTCCACATAACAATAAACGGGAGACATAAGGTGTTGCATCTTACTTAACCCTCAGACATAGAAAGTTGGAACTCTTGAGTGAGTCTCACTTAATGCTTGTTTATAAGTGAGGTAACTAAGAATCACCTAAGTGATAAGTTGACCAACACTTTTATGATGCTTGCAAATTCAATAAGTAAAATGCTCAAAATTAGTTTATGAGATAATATCATCTAAACTCAAAGACTTGAATTGTCAATCATATTCTAAAAACTCTCGTTTAATAAATTTTCACATGAAGAATACAAAATGAAATAGAGTACATCAAAACATTTTTGGAGATAACATTGTACTCTAGAACACCAAGGTTTTTCACATAAAGATTCAACTCTAAGTTTTATGGAGACATACCTCTTGGATGGTTTTATAATATCAAAGGTTATATTATTTTAAATAAAGGAACCTAATGATTTGAGAAATTGTCAAACTTAACATTTAACTAACGATCATCTTTCTTTAAAACATCACTTTCGATAGAAGATACCTTAGTGAAAAATCGAATAATAGTAAGATAAAAGAGCTTAGGAAATGACAAGGAAGATGAACTATTAAATAGAGAATTTGCTTAAAGGTTTAAGAGCCGTTTAGTTGACTTGTGTCATTAGGAGCATCAATAAAAGGAACCATAAAAACATAACCTGAAACAAAAATTAACATATGCCTTCTCATAACAAACATTGGTTTAAAGAAAGCATCTTGGATCTAAATAAGCATAGTTGATTAAAATGAAGTTTTGACCTTAGCATCTAAATTGAAGAAGTAAAATCAAAATTGGATCTTACGGAATAAATAAAGATGTTGGAAAGAAAATAAACAAAGTCAAACATACTTTGAAAGACTTTTTGCAAGCTCTAAAAAGTAAGGAACAATCACTTAGAAGACATTCCTAGTTCCTCACATGTACACAATGAATTACGTGTTCTATGTCTCACCAAGGATGAGAAAATTGAATCCGTAGATAACATTAAATAAAGTAGTATGATTGAAAATCTACTTTACCTCACGGCTAGTAGACCCGAAGGTATGTTTAGTATTTGTCTAAGTGATCGTTTTCGAGAAGATCCTAATCAACCTAGAAGTCGTTTAACGAACTTTTACATTACTGCACATTTAGAGTTATGGTATCCCAAAGGAACGGGAGTAGACACCATGGTGCATGCCTACTTGGATTATGTCGGTGACTATGTCAATAAGAAAAAGCACAAATGGTATTTGTACTTTTGTTTTGACATTGTCTCACCTCATAGTTCTCTAAGTAACAAACAACTCATGATACCTCAACATACTAAAGCCACAATGGGCTGAAAAGCATGTCAACAAGTTCCTTAAAGATCAAGAAGACTCTCATCAACATCACATTCTTACTTGATGTCATCTTCGTCATTTAAGCGACAACAAAGGAAGCATCGACTTCAGTGATAATCCAATCTAATATGCTCTCACTAGACATAGTGGAATTCATCATCATCGCGTTGGTAAAAATGTTCATTGAGGGACATCACAACCAAGAAAGTTTCATACGAAAATCACATCGTCAACACTTTCACAAAACATCCTAAACAAGAACCATTCAACCTTCTTAGGCTTGTCTTAGGACTTATGGAACCTACATTATAGTTTGGAGAATTAGAATAAAATCACAAAAATCAAAACAAATCAAAACAATTTTTTACCTCTGCTGGTGTGGCGGAACCCTAAGACCAAATGGGCGGAACCCTCTTTTTGGTTCCGCCGGGTTCGCCAACTCTGCAGATCAAATAATTCTTAGGATCAAACCAAACACTCCCTAACCCATAACTATAACTCACAAACTACCACTATTCATTCATAAACATCATCACACACGAAAATTAGTGCTCTCTCTCAAGTATCCCTTTTTCAATCATCATTGTAAGTTTTCTTTGTCTTAAGTACATGTCTAATTCAAGCCTAGGATTTCCATTAATTTACAAAAACTAAAATCTTAAGGTTTATTCATAAACTTGTTGATTCATGAAAAACCTTGGTGGTGAACTAATCACTCTTTTCCTTAGTTAGGAATTGCATCTTTTTATTGTTATCATGATTTACCAAACACACCAAGTACATTTTTTTTAATTATTACTTCCCACAATTAGAACATAACCTTTCACCACATTGTTAAAACAAATGAAAAACATTATGAAAACATCATGTGCATAACCTCTCTTGAATGCTAAAGAGGACACATAACCAATATGTGTTTAATGGTACATTCAATTGAAGCTACACTAGATTAGGAGCGTTTGGGTTATCTTTTGTTTTATAACAAAAACTTGCATTATAAAATGTTTTGAGCATTAAAAAGAGTCAAGATAACCACATCTCCACATTGTTTGCATCTAAGAACACCTTAGAACATCTACATTGTAAAAGTCATTAATCTTAACTAAATTATAAAATCTCTTGTTTTTTATGAATCAACATGCCTCCCACAACATACTCCGATCACAAAGGCACCCTCAAGTATCTACCCAAACACCATATGACCAAAGGTCTTACTCCACACCGAGTCAATGTCTTTAAGGGGTTAGAAAAGCGTTATGTTCATGAGGGAAGAACCATTGATCCATCCTTCCTAGAAGGAAACTCAATTCGCCAAGACTTAGCTAGCATCAACTTTGATTATCTCCTAGATATTGATGAGCCAATTTGTCCTAGGTTCATTCTAGAATTCTATGCTACCGTAGATCTCTCGAGTAATGAAGATGGTGAGATATCCATGGAATTTTTCATCAATGAACACAAAACGGTTTTGTCTCTAGATAAATTTGCTAAAATCCTTGGTATTCCAAACAATGGCACTTGCCTCTACACGGACAAATGTCCAATCTCTACTCTAGACACCATTGAACAAGATCCCTTTTATGCCACTCCCCTTGTTACCAAAGAAGTGCTTCGTGACCATCTCTTCGTAAGAACCTCCATCACTAGGAAAAATAGGTCGGGAAGTGAAGTGAACAAAGACCCGTTTGGAATGGAACTCAATGAGCTTAAACCTCATTTTAGGAAATGGGAAGAGGTTCTTAGGGCTAATGTCATAAGTTCCATAGGAAATAGAGATCATGTGAACATATGTCTAAGTTATATGCTATTTAGTATCTCCACTAGACAACCCTTCAATTTGGCCTACTACATGGCTAAAAGAATGGCCGATATACCTCTTAACGGAAAAACCGCTCTCCCATATGGAATGCTCCTCACCCGTCTCTTTAGAGCGGTATCACCTATTCCACGAAATAGCCGGGGTGTTCGCCTTGATTATCTACTCATTCATCACACCTTTGTTCCTCTTAGTAATAAGAGAGTCTTTAAGACTCAAGGGAAACGCCTTCGTTCTCCTTCACCTTCATCTTTATCTTCATCAATGAGTGATGGTGATGGTCTTCCTAACTCTAAGCTAGCTCCTCTCAAATACCTTCAAATACTTCCCACCATCAAGAATAAGTCAGAAGAATTCAAACAAACAAAGGGAATATTCAAGTGCTTTGGAAGGTATCTTGGAAAGCTCAAGAAAAAGATTGATCGCATGTGAGAATCTTGTTTAAGGAGCGTTTGGCATAATGAAGTTGTTAGAACTTTGTAGTCATTAAACTATGTGTGTTATGTTGTTTTATGGTTTTATGTACTTCTATGCTCTACTATTATTGTTAGACATGTATTAGTTTAACTATTTATGAAGGTAGATGACATTTGAAATATTGTCAATTTTTCTAGTTTATGAAATTTTTACTAAGTATAGCGAAATTCGCTAGCCCACGGTCAAAGTCTAACGGTAAGAGTGTTTCTACATTCATCTTTTGCATTACCTAATCAGTTATTTCTTAGATTTTATGTTCCAAGAGTTTTCGGAAAATTTGGATTTCGTCTTAACCCCGAAAAACCAGGTCTGTCCAATTTTACAAGTCTGACGGATCTGGCGGAACCAAATATCGGGTTCCGCCAGTGTAAATTCTGGGTAAACTCAGTTTGGCCCAACGGATCAGACGAAACCTAAATAAGGGTTCCACCCTTGATGTTGTTGGGTTCCGCCGTGCACCTGCAGAAAATTTTTCATTTTCCTAAATTTCATAATTTGTAAAACACCAAATCCTTTTCTTTAGTGAGAAACATCTTCCCTAACTTCCAATAAACACATTAGGACCATCCTTACTCACTAGAACAATTAGGAAGCCATTTCCCACCAAAATTCAAATTCAAACAATATAAAACCAAGGAACCTTTCTTCATAAAGCAAGGAACCCTCCATAAGGTACCTTGTAATCCATGGAGCTTACTAACAAAACCACCTTCCATGATCACATAGCATTTAGTACAAAAGCTAGTCTTTCACTCCACCCAACTCCATTGGATTGACTTCCAATGACTTGACAAGTTCTTGGAACTCTTCCAAATGATTTGAAACCTCCAAACTTGTATGGAACAACATCAAATCCAAACACTCCTTTCCACAACATGTTCTTACTATAAATTGACCAACACTCATACTTCAACTTCACACCATCACCATCAATTCTCTTAATCTTATAATTCTAGCTAACCAAAGTCTTGAAATGACTAAATCCAACACCTCATCCGAATCATCAAGATCTATTAGGAAAACCACTAGGATTAGTGTAAAACCATGTTGCTTCAACAAAACCATCCAACCAAGCTCATCATCATCAAGTGATTCATCACTCGACATTTCCTCACCCATCCAAGATTCAAAATTCCTCAACCTTGCTACTCCAACACCATCTCCAAAACCGTGTAATACTAATGTAATCACTACTCCGCCACCAACTAAAACACCAAGTTATCCAACACCACATTCGGCACCAAATCAACAATCAAAAACTTCATCACCTCAATCACAAAAACTAACACCAATGGAACTTTTCCAAACACCACCAACATCACCACATTCATTTTTTGAAACCTTAGAAGACCTACCACCAAGATCATCAAACCGACCACCTTCGTCACTTTTTTACACGATTGCTCAAATGGAAACCCAACAACAACCAATAGAGCAATTTGATCATGAACCTCATCAACCATCATGGTAGAGCGTTTGGCTTACCGATATGCTAGACCCTCAATTTTTCTACAAGATCAAACTCATACACAACCACAATCATTGTTGTTCCACCCCACTTACAATGACATTCATGATCTTATTTACGGAGAACCAAGCTTCCGTCGTTATGCTCAACAACAAAAACCACCACATGAGCATTCCCAACACTTTGATTCCCTACAATTATCAACATTTGCTCCATTAACCATCAATGATTCACCAACAACAAATGAAATTCCCCTTCCACCTAACTTTCGCCGCCATAATTACGGACATTGTGAGAGAACCGCTCATATAAGTGAACGATGTCAAAAGGACATCCGTGAGCTAACATATGAAATCTAAACCACATCTTGGAGCGTCCAAATGACATTTCTCATCTACCTCAACACCCTTAGACCTTGTTTTAGAGGATGTTTCTCATTAAGGAATATGATGGTTTCCTTTTTATAGAAGTAGGACTTTATGTTCTTTGTTTCTTGTTTCTTTTTGTTTTACTTTTAAAAGTAGGATGTTATCCTCCTCATTTCGTGTATTTGACTTTCTAAAAAGTCAAATTTTACATGAATTAAATTTCATTCTACTATAAGGTGTGCATTGTTGGTTGACCATTTAGGTTTCATGATTGTACTATACCTTGTTATATCTTGTGTTTTAGATACTAACTTTCTTTTGTAGGTTCAAAATCCATGTTGATCCCAGTTGAGCTTAAACGATCTTGTATAGAAGTTAACTTGACTTAAACACTTAAGCTAATATGCGGAATGTAAAAGCTTAACTTAAGAAGAATAATGATTCACTTTCAACACTTCAATATTATTAATACGAGCACTCAACAATGCTAGGGTTTTACAACCTTGAAGTGAATAATAATACGTACATAAACTAACCCTAGGATCCTCCTTTTATAGGCTAAGGAATCCTACTAGGTTTACAATACCTTTCTCTACACGATAAGAATATTCTAGATAAATATAATATTTACACAATCTATTCTATATTTATCTAAACCGTATACATCCTTATCCCATCAGCAGTAAATTCTGTCAGCAGCATTTAACCTCAGCAGCACTTTGACATCAGCAGCAGAATCATTACCACTAGCAGCAGTTTCGTTCATAGCAGCAGTTTCACTCAGCAGCAGTTTCAGACCCAACAATCCTCCCCTAAACTTATTATTTATTTCTAAATAAATAAGTTTCTTCAAAGCACAATTAATCTCTAGGAGGATGCTTCCAAACACTTCAAACCTTGAGAATTCAGTTGATCAAATATCTTCTTATACTTTGACAGCAAATTGAATGCTTGATCATCAGAATCATAGTCTTTCTGCAACTTAAGTGATCTATCACCATTAACCATCTGATTGACAGTATTCCAGTATCTTACCACTGGGTAATCCTTTTCAGCTAACATATATAAGATAATTGGCCCAATAGTCAACATATGAATTCCAGAGTCTTGAAAAAGTCTCCATTGCTTTACCTTATATTGCACTATCTCTGCCCATTCAGAATCATCCATGGAAGGTTCATACATAAGTTTTAGATCTCTCCATAGCACATTATCAGTCTTAGTTATGATATGATCAATTTGATCTTTCTCATACTTTTCACCATCAAACTTCTTTGCTCCAAACTTTGCCTTGTATAACTTCCACAAGTCATCAACATCCTCCCTATCAAAGTAATATAGCATCTGTTGAAATCTAAGAAACCTGTGAGACTTACCATCAGATCTCTCAACATCATGAAATGCTCCAATATTAGTATCATATCCTGTAGTTACTTTGATAATAGGATATTTGACTCCTATTGGTTTGGCATCAACTACTTCAGGATCTTCCATCTTGCCAACCATAGTGTAAACTTTCAATTGTTCTTTTAGATGCTCAGGAGGAATATGATCACAATCATTCTTAAACTCATCTCCTTCTGGCTTAGAACTGCTTCCTTCCCCTGTTTTCCTTTTCTTCTTTGCAAATGATTTATGAACTACACCTTTTCTTTTACCACTTTGCACAGAAGAAGTAGTCTTTGCTGCATCATCAAGCTGCTTAACAACATCAGCTTCTTGAACATACTCTGCTTCAACTACCTGTTCAAGTACCAACTTCTTGTTCATCTGAGCAATTTGTTCCAAATCCTTAGCAGATCCCATAGAATAAAAAGTATCTGTTCTCCTCTTAGCTTGTTGATATAAGTCAAAAACTTCTTTATCAGAATAAGGTTTCAACTGTACCAATGTCCATCCAGCCATATTCTTTAGATACCTTTCATATTCTCTTCTTTGTTGTTTAACAGTTGGACCTTTAAGTATCTTTATCTTTCTTCTAGCAGTAGCATTTTCTTTTCACTTCTTTGTAGTAAACTTTCTTAACCAAGATTGCACATCAAAAGTTGGAACTTCATTTCCTTCAATCTTGATCAGCTTATTGAGTTCAATATCAGCTTCTATTATGATCTTCTCATTTATCCATTCATCATACCTCTTTAAGTCTTCAACCTCCTTCTCAGCTAACTGTTGATCTTCCATATCAATCAACTCTTGTGCTTTAAGTGCAGCAGCTGTACCATGTTCAACTTGTAATGCCTTAGGCCAAGACTCAAATGGTACATCAGTGAAATCAATCCCCTTATACATAATCCTTGGTTTTTCAACTTGCTTGCCCTTGCCTTTATCAGTAGAAGATGAAGAAATAACCTTCTTTTGTTGAGCAGCAGGTTCTTTAATAACAATCCCTTTTTCAGGTTTTCTAGGTGCTGATGATTTGATTTTTGTTATTTGTTGTTGTAGTGAAGAAGTTTATAATGGGGTAGTCTTCTTGCTCAACAATACCATAGCTTCAGCAGCAGCATTGTCACCAGACCCAACAACAGAGTCTTGTGCATCAGCAGATCTACTAGCAGCAGAGTTAGTAAGACCCTTAGCAATAGATTCTTGAGCTGCAGAGTCTTGAGCAGCAGAGTCAAGACTTGTGTTTTTCACCAAATCTCCCAACTTCATCAATGTATCACCTATCAACCCTGTTGCCTTCACTAATTGCTCAGGCTCCAAAGTTGTAAGTTGTTCTACCACCTTCTCTTGAGTAGCAATCACCTTTTCCATAACAACCTCATTCCCTGATTTATCAGTAACCACAAAATTTTCAGCATCCTGAGGACTTTCAACATCCATATCACCAATCACTGGAGCCTCCCCTGAAACCATTCCATCATTCAAACCCAGAGCACTATCAATCTTTTCCAAATTTGCCTCCCCTGAACCCATTGCCTCTTCATTCCTCCCCTGTTTGGAAGCATCCTCTTCCAAATGAATAGAGACATCAGGAGAACTAACAATCTGAGAAGTGCCCACTTTCTTCAATCTTTTCAAGGAGGTTGAAGATCTTGATTTCTGAAAGTTCTTAATCTGTTTTTGCAATTTGATGATAGTCTTGTCCTGATCAGCAACAACAGATGAGAGACTATGAACTTTGTCCTCCAATGTAGTACATTTCACCCCTAAGTTGGTACAAGTAACCGTCAATTCCTGAATAAGTTTCATAATAGTCTCATCACTTCGACCTGTGTTACCTGGTCCGAGAGGTGAATCATGAACATTGTCATCATGTACAAGATTTTCCGTCAATTCATTGGTCACTGGCCTGTCCTCATCACTTCGACCTGTGTAACCTGGTCCGAGAGGTGAATCTTGGGACATAAACTCAGTATCAAACCTAGTTTGATCATCTGAGCCCCCTGTATTTGCCATTTGGCTAGGGTTACCATCCTGAGAATTTGATTCAGAAGAATCATCATCTCTAGATGTTGCCTTGGTTTGGGTCTTAATGATGTTATCACTATCCTGCTCTGCTGCTAAGCTAGAAGCAGTAGTGACAGCCCTTGCCAACATGTCCTCTGCATCTCCTAGGACAGCCTCATCTGGTACAGCCATACTAATACTATCCTGAGGTAGATCAGTGTTCTTTTTAGTTTTCCTACGGGTATAAAGTATTTTAGGTTGTGTAGCAGATGCAGTGAAATTGGGTGTGTGATGGGAGTCAGTGGGATTTCCTGATCCTTCACCCTGATTGTTTTGCACAAGTTGCACCATGTGAGGTGTAAGATTTGTATGTGTGCCTGAAAAACCTTTTCCATGTTTAACCAAGAAAGTAAAGGTTTTAGAAACCAATTTTGGAGCATCATAGGTAGCAACATGGCCTCTAAACTTGGTAAGTTGATTTTGAACAAAGAGTTGTATAAACCTTGGATAAAGCAAATAGGAACCAGACTCTTTAATACTTTGAAACATCCCTTCCAATATCATTCTTGAAAAATTGAATGGTTGACCTTTGCTTAAGCATACCATTGCAGAAGCAATAGTAGTACTAAACTCATGCCATCCAGAAGTTTTAGGACTCAAACAATGAAGAATAAGATGTACCAAAAACTTGTATTGAGGACAGAGGAGAGATTTTTGAAATTTTAAATTTGTATGATTCCCCTCATATCCCAAATCTTTTAACCCAGCAAAAATAGCCGAATTGGCAAGACAAGTGGTTTCTGTTTCATCATTTAAGAGAAGAGTTTCTCTTATTAATGATTCAGTTACACGAACCTTTTGCCCATCTACTAAGGCACTAACATATTTTTCCCCATTTTTAGTTTTGATTTTAGCAGTAAGCCAAAACTGTTTGATGTGGGAAGCAAATATAGTAGGATTCACAGTGAGTGCATACCTAAGAGAAGTAGCATTCAAAAATTTTACCATGTCTGTGAAATCTTCATTAACTGATTCTGCATCAAGAACGACCACACTGTTGTGTTGCTTTGCCCAGGTACGAACGCACTCCATGAGTTAGGGTTTAGGGAAATTGGGAATTATTGACTTTGAGAGAGATGGAGTGTTAGGGTTTGTGATAACTTCAATTTGAAACATGAGAAAACCAATTAGGAAGATCAATTAGGTTTTAAACTGATTGAAGAAGTTACACATCCCACCTTCACACTTTCAACCGTAGCAGCACAATAACACTAGCAGCAGAGTTATATAACTAGCAGCAGAGTGAAATAATCCAGCAGCAGAGTTGACAAAATAAGCTTGGTCAAAAAGTCAAGAATCCTCAGCAATTAATGTGATGATATGCCGTAATCCCTATAAAAGCGGACTAAATATTTTCCCTAAATCAACACAATCAAACCCTAATCGCAATAAAACATCCAATTACCCAAATCCAATCAAATCATAATGAAATCAACACCCGAAATCATCAATATCTCATCCGATTCATCATCAGAAGATGAAACCCCGTATGAAACATATGTGCCTCCCTTCCGTCCTCCTCATAATGGTTGTAGAACCAAGGAGCAAGCTAAGAAGAGAAAGCATGATCTCCCTGTCTTCAAAGATCTCCTCAGTTTGAATCAAACCCCAAGCACATCTAGGGGTAAAGCTGTGATGTCCCCCAAATCTCTATCTACTTTAGAGTCATCAGAAGACACAGCTTGGATCCCTGTCAGGCAACCATCTCCAAGGGAGCTTGTTTCCCCTTTCATCTACACTTCATCAGATGAGGATGAGCCTCCAAATGAACCACCTTCCACTCCTGAGAGGCCTCAGTCATCAAGGCCACGACCAAAGAAATCCACCAAGGCAAAGAAGACAAGGAAGACAAACCCTCCTCTCTCTAAGGAAAGAAAGATTGTTCTTGGACTTCCATGCCCTAGGAAATAGTGCTTGTAGTCTTTATTGTCATCTTGATTTGTTGCACTCTTTTGTGGTTTCTGTAGTAGTCTGTGTAATTTCTCTTTTGATATATGAACCTCTGTTCTTGATAAATGATGAATGTCAGATGTTCTTCATTGTTATCTTAATATTGTTGTTGCAAATCATCATTTAGACTTATTCTTGTACAATATTAGACCAAACACCACAAAGCAAACAAACATATGTGCTAGCAGTAGAGTTAGAAATAGCAGCATAGTACATTCCATCACAAATAGATGCTTGAAGATAAGCAACAGAGTAATAAGCAGCACAATTCCTTTACATACTTGTACAAAAACAAAGAGATAAGTTTTTCAAAGATTTATCATACCAATGTTTGCAATTAAAAATTGAAACCTCCCCACATCAAAATGTTTAGTGAGAAGATCAGCAACATTGTTATCAGTATGAACTTTAACAATTTGGATCAACTTCTTTTCATAGCAATCCCTGATAAAGTGATGTCTTATCTCAATATGTTTTGTTTTAGAATGAAAAACAAGATTTTTAATTATGCAAAGTGTGCTGTTGTTATCAATATGAATTTTGGTATTCATGAAATTGTACCCATAATCCAATAATTGATTCTGCATCCATAGAACTTGTCCACAACAACTTGAAGCAGCCACATACTCAGCTTCAGTTGTAGAATTAGCCACCACTGTTTGCTTCTTGCATTGCCATGACACCAATCTGCTTCCTAGAAATTGACAACCCCCTGTTGTAGACTTTCTATCCAAAGAAGCTCCAGCATAGTCACTATCTGAATAGGAGACCAAATCAAATGGTGAATCCTTAGGATACCAAAGGCCCAATTTTGGTTGATGCCTTAGATATCTAAAAATTCTCTTCACTGCATTGAGATGTGATTCCTTGGGACACACTTGAAATCTTGCACAGGCACACACAGCAAACATGATATCAGGCCTTGATGCTGTGAGATACATCAATGAGCCAATTATAGACCTGTACAAGTGAATATCCACTTCCTTTCCATATTCATCTTTCAGCAATGGTTTGTTGGTTTCCATGGTAGTCTTGGCAGGTTTAGCATCTTCAAAGCCAAACTTCTTCAAAATATCATTGACATACTTATCCTGACTAATAAATATACCATTGTCTTTCTGTGTAACTTGCAGACCTAAGAAGAAGGTGAGTTCTCCCATAGAACTCATAGCAAACTTGTCCTTCATAAGTTTCTCAAAACTAACACACATAGCTTTGTTTGTAGACCCAAAGATGATGTCATCAACATAGATTTGAACCAGCAAAATATCATCCTTTTATCTTTTGAGAAACAGAGTTTTATCAATCTTTCCTCTACTAAACCCAGACTCTAACAAGTATGTAGACAATGTGTCATACCAGGCTCTAGGAGCTTGATGTAAGCCATACATTGCTCTATTTACCTTGTAAACTTTGTCAGGATGATCAGGGTCTTCAAAGCCTGGTGGTTGAGACACATAAACTTCTTCTGTAATGGTCCCATACAGAAAAGCACTCTTTACATCCATTTGATACACTACAAAATCTTTGTATGAAGCATAAGCCAAGAATAATCTAATTGCTTCTATTCTTGCCACTGGAGCAAATACTTCATCATAATCAAGACCTTCTTGTTGTGTGTATCCCTGTGCTACTAACCTTGCCTTATTCCTTATGACAATTCCTCTCTCATCTCTTTTGCATCTGAAAACCCATTTAGTGCCAATCACTCTTTTTCCATTTGGCAGATCAACCAAAGTCCAAACTTCTTGTAGCTTAAATTGTAGAAGCTCATCTTGCATTGCTTCCAACCAACTTGCTTCTTGTAGGGCTTTGTAAGTGTTTTTGGGTTCAATTTGAGAAAGAAAACATGCAAACAGGCAATTTTGAAGATCTTTATGACTATTTCTTTGATGCAGAGATCTGGCAAAGAAACTTTGATGTTGAAGATCTTTCAGTGCTTTAGTCATCTGCCTAGTTTAAATAGATGATTGTGGATCACTCAAAATTTGGTCTTTGGGATGATCCTTGTGTACTCTTGTGGTAGGTGTGGGACTAACAGGAATATTGAGTTCCAAATTAGTAATGTCTTCATCAGCTCCAAATAACTTACCATCAAGTGCATCATCATCTGTGTCATAATAAATATTCTCAAGAGCAGGCATATTTGGATCATCAGGATAGATAGAATCATCAATAGGTCTAACCTGAGTGTCCAAATGAGGAAACATTGAAGTAGCAGTTGAGTTAGTAGGCTTGGCAGCAGAATTTGGTGGAGCAGTAGTTGTATCTTTTGGCCTAGCAGTAGAGTCTTTTGAGTCAGCAGTAGAGTCTTCTGGCTGTGTAGGAGAGACATCAACAACTACTTTGGGAACCTCATTAGTTTCTTTTTCTGCTTCAATAGGTATTTCAATACCTTCTTCAACTTCCTTAGGTTTCTCTTGAGGAACATCATCTTCTGTAGGACTTAGATCAGTCTGAAAGGGTAGTAAAGTAGGACCAACCTTTAGTTTCTCAACCAAAACAAATTCTTCTTGTGATTGGTTAGTGTCAATACTGGCAATAACTGGTACATAATTCATTGTTTTGGTAAGCATATCAACATTAAACAACCATTCTGGTCCTCTCCCTTCAGGATTAGATGTATTCTCAGAAAACTTGATATGCAAATTCTCCTCGACATGTTTGGTTCTCTTATTGTATACCCTGAAAGCTTTACTAATCACAGAGTAACCAACCAAATTTCCTTCATCAGCTTTTTCATCAAATTTGCCTAGCTGATCCTTAGTGTTTAAAATTGTAACAGGACATCCAAATGGTTTGAGAAAATCAATCAGTGGCTTCTTTCCATGAAATAACTCATATGTAGTCTTATTGTGAGGCTTGACTACCTTACTTCTGTTCTGCACAAAGCATGCAATGTTCACAGCTTCAGCCCAAAAAGGTATAGGTAGTTTTGAATCAGATAACATTGTTCTTGCAGCCTCAATTAATGTCCTGTTTCTTATTTCTGCAACACCATTCTGTTGTGGAGTTCTTGCTACACTATACTGTCTAAGAATTCCTTTCCCCACACAGAATTGATTCATCACGCTGTTCTTGAACTCAGTACCATTGTCACATCTGATTATCTTCACCTTGTGATTGTGCAGATTTTCAACTCTTGTAATGAATGCCTTGAGTATTTCTGGGGTTTCATCTTTGGTGGCTAGAAAGAATACCCAAGTAAATCTGCTAAAGTCATCAGTGACAACAAGACAATATGACTTCTTGTTCAAGCTTTTTACAAATACAGGCCCAAATAAATCCATGTGTAGTAAGTGTAATGGCTCAGTATTTGTGTTCACAGTCTTCGACTTGAATGAAACTCTGTGTTGTTTTCCCTTTTGACGAGCAACACGAGTTTCACAATTTTCAAAAGTCTTTGTAGGCATCCCCCTGAAAAGATTTCCTTTTACCAATTTGTTCATAGTCTTGTAGTTCAAATGTCCCAACCTTCTATGCCATAATTTGGACTCATCAATAGTGGCCTTTGCAATTAGACAAGTCAAAGCCCTCTTAGGAACAATGTTCTTAATATGGTCACTGTATATATTCTCATTTCTAGGGACCTTCAAAAGCACAGATTTGTCATCTGGCAACTGATAGTCAGGAGAAAGAATCATACACTCAGTGTCTGTAAAAAGAACAAAGTTCTTTTTGTCACACATTTGTGAGACACTAAAAAGGTTAAACTTAAGTCCTTTCACAAGAAACACCTTCTCAAAGTCCAAATTTCCAGTTCTGAGAGTTCCTCTTCCAACAATCTTTCCACCTTTTGGATCATTCCCAAAAGCAACATAACCACCATCAAAAGCCTCAAAGTCTTCAAGTTGAGACTCATCTCCTGTCATGTGCCCAGAACATCCACTGTCAACAATAACCATATCCTTAAGCTCATCTAGTAGATTGACCTGCACATGAAAAGTAGAGACATTAGTTCCTCTTGACGACCCAAGCCATTACTGACTTGGATCTGCCCTGTGCATCAACATAATCAAATTTCTTTAAATCACTTGATGCACTGCTATTCTTGGAAATAGAATTTGAATCAATAGTTTTTGGTTTCCAAGTCCAGCAAGCTGAGGCCTTAACAGCATAAAAGTGATTACCAACAACTGTATTTGTTAAAACTTTTGGCCCAGAAGTAGAAAGTTTTGTACTAGCAGCAGGTTGCTTACTAGCAGCAGAGTGCATACTAGCAGCAGAATGCTTACTAGCAGTAGAGCCAGTAGAAGAACCAGTTGTGGTTTTGAAAACACCATTTGATTTAGCAGCATAAATAGATCTAGTTGCACCAGATCTCAATAAAACAGCTCTTGGAACCATATTTCTATTAGAATATGGGTGAGTTTGTTTAGTTACATATTTGTGATTCACCCTAGTGTATTGATTCCAAACAGGCTTTTGGTGTTCAGGACATCTAATAATCAAGTGGTCAAAGCTACCACACTTATAACAAGCCTTCTTTTGTAATTGAAACTGATTGCCTAATCTGTGTGAAACTAGGTTGTTAAAGTTTCTCTGGTTACCCCTAGGCTTATTATTGAACCTTTCCATCTATTCTCTAGGTACCTCATTGTACTCTACCATTTTCCTATAGAAGTTATTTCCTAACACAGGTTTGACAAACTTAACCTGTTCCATTTTAGGTTTAAACTTTGTAGGAATTTCTTCCTTTTTCACACTTTGTTCTGGTTTAACCTGTTCCTCATCACTATCACTATCAGAATACCAATCTTCTATAATAGGAGCTTCAGGAAATTTTCTAGCCTCAATCTTAGGTGTTTCATTAACACTTGTGCTACATTCACCTACTGGTTTTTCAATATTTAGCTCACTAATGAAGGATAGTTCTTTTCCTGGTGGAGCAGAAGCACTTTTGGCTGGAGGAGCCACTTCATTATACCCAATTCCACCACCTTTTCTCATCAAGTTATTCTCTATAGATTTATGAACCAAGTTAGAAGCATATTGTTGTTTTTGTACTCTTACTACATGTTTATCTTTTTCAACAAGAGCTTCCTCTTTTTCTTTTTCTGCTTCTTCTAACTTATTTTTAAGAACTTTTACTTCACTGTTTTTCTTAAAAATTTCTATATCTCTGAGATTAAGTTGATCTACATATTCCTTCTCAAACTTTTTGAGATATTCTAACCTTCTTTCAACATTTTGAATACCTACTTTGTAACCTAAGTTATCAAGTTTTAGGTGTTCAATTTCTCTATTTAAACTCTCATTCCTAGAATTAAGTTCTACTATAGTATCAGCACAAGATTTAAAAGAACACACAGATAAGTCTAAATCATTTGATACCTCAGAGTCAGAGCCTGATGATGAACCATAGGCTATAAGTGCAAAGTTCTGCACCTTGGGTTGAGCAACAGCTACCAAAGAGAAATTTGGTTCTTCTTCAGCCATATCACTCCAATCATAATCTCCCAGTCCATCACAAGATACCAGTGCGGTCTTTGATTCTTCAGCAACCTTCTTTGTAACATCAGCATTCTTCTTTGGAGCTCTACACTCCCTGGCAAAATGTCCCTTCCGGTTGCAATTGTAGCACTCTATCTTTGATTTTTCAAAGCCTGGACTGTCCTTAGCTTTATACTTGACTTCTTTTCCAGTCTTCTTCAAAAACTTTCTTGCCCTTAAGGTCAACATAGCCATTTGCCATTTAAGATCAATTTCTTCAAGATCATCAGGATCAATATAATCCAAGTCTTGATTAATGACATGTGACCGTATAGTAGTTGTGAGCTCAGCCAAGAATGCACAAAAAGCAATATCACTGGTAGAAATCTTATCATTTGAACTAGCATCAGATCCATCAGCAGCAGATACACCATAAGCAGTAGAATGAGCAGCAGAGTGAGATTCTTGAGATCCTTTTCCTTTAGAGGATACAAAGGCAAGATTTTGAGTACCAGAAGATGAGGTAGAAGAGGTAGATAGTTCTGATTCATACACTCTTAAGTTGTTGTAGAGACTCTCCAATTTCATAGTTTCAAAATCAGGCTTATTTCTCCACACAACTGTGTGCATACTCCATTCAGGTGCAAGACTTCTTAGAAACTTTAGGTTTACATCTTCTTGTGGAACCACATAGCCAACAAGCTTTAGATGACTAACAAGTTGGTTTAGCCTGTTGTATGTGCCAATTATCTTCTCTCCACTTTCAGAAGTAAAATTCTCAAACTGATGCTTCAGCATGTTTTTCCTAGATTTCTTAGTAGCATCATTCCCTCCAAACCTGAATTCAATAGCATCCATCAATTCTTTTCCAGATTCACAGTCATCAAAGTCCATTTGAAATTCATTAGGTATTCCCATTAAGAGAATACTATGTGCTTTGATTTCCATCTTCCTTTCTGTGTTGGCTTCAACAGACTTAATTGGTATCTCCTTACCATCAGCACTCTTCTCAGGTACAGAATCACCATTAACAATCACATTCCACATGTTGAAATCAATCATGCGAATGTACTGTCTGATTCTTCTCTTCCATAGCTCATACTCAGAAGGATTTAGCATGGGCACCCTTGAAGCAGTCACCATATGAGTTTCATCACCCATCTTAGCAATAGATTTGGAACAACAAACTTTTAAGAAACAAACTCTTCTTGATAATAACTTCTAGATCACAAGCTCTGATACCACTTGTTGATCCCAGTTGAGCTTAAACGATCTTGTATAGAAGTTAACTTGACTTAAACACTTAAGCTAATATGCGGAATGTAAAAGCTTAACTTAAGAAGAATAATGATTCACTTTCAACACTTCAATATTATTAATACGAGCACTCAACAATGCTAGGGTTTTACAACCTTGAAGTGAATAATAATACGTACATAAACTAACCCTAGGATCCTCCTTTTATAGACTAAGGAATCCTACTAGGTTTACAATACCTTTCTCTACACGATAAGAATATTCTAGATAAATATAATATTTACACAATCTATTCTGTATTTATCTAAACTGTATACATCCTTATCCCATCAGCAGTAAATTCAGTCAGCAGCATTTAACCTCAGCAGCACTTTGACGTCAGTAGCAGAATCATTACCACTAGCAGCAGTTTCGTTCATAGCAGCAGTTTCACTCAACAGCAGTTTCAGACCCAACAATCCATGTATCCTTACTTGGCTCTCCATTTAGCGGGAGTATTGTCCAAGGGGGGAGCACTTTCATTTTTCTACTTCGCAACGCTTCTTTTTGTTTCGAAAAAAAGGGGGAGAATTTATATTAAACTTTTTCTCATCCTTAACTTTTGGATATCATATCACATCATTCATGATATTGAGTATTAACAAGTTTAAAATTAAACTTTTAAAGACTTAACACTAGAATTAGTGATTTACTTAGAAATAAAGTTTATGTTTTGTCATCAACAAAAAGGGGAAGTGTTAATACAAATAACGCCTAAAAGCGTTATTTATATTTTACGATCTTTGCTAAGTTTTGTTAACGACAAAGTGTAAACTTTAGTTTTTAGTAAAACATGATTCTAGTTTTAGTCTTGTATAAACTACACTTTACATTTCTGTAGAGTGTCAATCAAGTCACAAACATGTATGGTTCTTGTGATTAGGATCGAATTATATGGAGTTTTAGAGAGAGAGAGAGTTTAGAAAGAGAAAGAAATGGGAGCCTTGAGAGAAAACTAGAAATGTATTAGCTTGTGAATGAAGGTACAACCCTCTCCACATGTGGAGAGGGGTATTTATACTTATCCTACAAAGAAACATAAAAACGCCCACACCCGGGCTGTGGATCAGGACAGTGGGTAAGACCCGTCCTTCTTCCACGATGTTGCTTAGACTAAACTAATACTAAACTAAATAATAGACTAACTACGAGTTAACGTAAATGCTATTACAATAATAAGGTGACCGAGTCTTCTATAGGAATAATTGTATTCCTAACAATCTCCCCCTAAGCGAGGTCATCTTTGAAATTAAGCTCTTTGGTCTTTAAGCATTCTTGCGTCTTTGTAGCTCGTAGGTTCTGATTCTTCACTTTTCCGCACACTTTGTACTTCAAGCAATGAACTTGTGATTTGAGTTCCTTTAAGTTGTGTGATCTTTGAGCTTCTTTGAGATCATCAGCCATAGTAAATCTCCAAGCTCATCCACAGTAGTATCGCCTTCATGTGATGTAGTGACATAAGGACCATCATGCTCATACCCTTATGTATCTGGAGACTTAACATTAGAGTTGTGGATCAGGAGACTTTTTCATCAGAGTAGCGGAAACGTTGTTGGTAGTCTCTTAACATTTGTTGTAGCAAGTCTCTCATCGTCATTAATAGTGAGTAGGATGTGTGAGCATGAGGTATGGATTGACCCGATTCAGCTGGAAATAGGAGGCCTCAATGCCATCTTTATATGTGTCCCTGAAATAAAACAGCTAGCAATAAAGATAGAGAACGAATATGGCTTTGTCATTCGTTCTGCGAGGACAGACTACCCTCCTGTTTTGTGGAAACCGACCTGTGATCAGGTAGAGTCTCTTTTGAAGAAGACTCTCCTTGACAGGAATTTCTAGCTTGTAGTAATGAATTTTCCAAAGAATCCACTTTGGAATCTTCATACTTAGCATGTTCTCATACCGGAACGTCTCAAAACAGACAACACGATAGAGTGAATCGGTGAATTGACATTCACGGATTGATGAGAAATTGATTTATAGAAATCACTCGCGTGTCATATAATAAACAATTTTGAGACACGACGAGAGTTTTAAGTTCTGAATCATATTTCCATCAAAAATACTTTTGTTTGAAAGAGTATACACAATCAATGTGCTCGAAAATTAGTAGGTGAGCACACTGAAAGGTTTTTGCAAAAGTATCCATCAATCCATATCCTGGAACAAGTTTGATTCAATGTTGAATCGCACCATTGTTGCTTTCCAGTTGTCACTTGATCATTGATCCACGATGGATCTCACATGTCACCTATCAAGAGCTTGAAAGATGTTTGCTCTAGAAGGATTTCCATCTTCATTGTGAATATTTTCATATCACTCGGATGTTCTGGCAATACCACAAGGATAATGCGTAGGACTCTAAATATTTTATCTTATTTTCCACATTTGTGTGAAACAATAAGCATATTTGGAAGTGTGTCCTAACGAGATTTACGGATGATCTCTTGGCTCTAGAATCAATAGTGCATTTTGAACCGCTCCTAGAGACTGGGGAGGCGTCTCCTGTTTTAGGTATCAACATAGCTCACAACGAGCGGTTGATACATGGGTTCCCCGTGAGAATGATACAAGCTCTTTTAAGAGAACTTGAGTGGTTGGGAAGTTTAGTGCAGTGCGTCACTGGGTCCATGACATCTTGTCTTCAATACCGGTGTTATCTTAGTAACCGCCAGTAAATTATGAATTGAACCCGGTTTCTGCCCTAAGGTTGAATATTTGGAGGGCTATTTCTTTTCACCCTTTCTCATTTCAATTCTTTTTAATTCTTCAACCCCTTCAGTGCTTACCGAGACTTCACCACTAGAACCTTGTTGGGTTTGTTCCAGTCCTAGCTCTATCTCAGTCCGCACTCTTCCCTTTCTCACTTTACTCCTTTTTTCAATCATTCCTAAGGACTTCTAATCTATCTAGAGGATTGTCCCTGGGAAGATCCTTCCGGTTCTGGTGGAACATGGGAACACATACCTAACCTTAACCATCCTTATAACTCCATGCATAAAGATAAATGGTATGTCTTTGGTATTACTTCCACAAACGCCTTTTGCTCCCCCTCAATATGTGCATCGATATTCAAAAGTGTTTAGCACATATGTGGGAGCCTATTTATTGAGTCCGAAAGATCACTTTTGATTATCAGATTTCATATTTAAATCACATTCTCTACCCCGATCAAAAATTTCAAATCTTTTGATATTTTGGATCCCAATGGATTTAAATAAGTTAGAAAATGTTTGGGAGAGAAATGCGGTCAGTTTTAATATTGTCTGATAAAAGGAACTTTTTCCTGCTCCCCCTTAATCTGTGAGGGAGGTTGTTATGTGTCAGATTCGATGAGTTTCCAAAAGATTTGAAGTTTTGTTAGGTCACCATTTAGTAAACACAAGTATAATGATAAGAGAAATGAGATGAGAATGAGAGTGGGATGATTATGAGAAGTATGTGAAAGTGAAATGCAAGAGTTTCCTTAATGTTTTCAAATAACCAACCAAGTTTACAAGAGGCCTAAGACTAGTATTTATAGGAAAGAAGCTAGGGCAACATCCTACTCCTTCCCTCCTTACAATTCGTATGGGCTTTGAGGCCCATGGATCACATTTTAAGGCCTAGTAAACTTAATACAAAATATAAATAATAACTAAGCAACCTAGCATTATTACAAATGACCGAGACTTGATAAAATAGTAAAACTATGGTTCCAACAATCTCCCCCTAAGGGTCGGTCATCAAGGTTGCTTGACGTCTTTGTCTTAATCTTTGACTTTCATAGCTTTAGACGTCTTCAGAAATGATAAGAATAATGTTGGATATACTTTGCTCTTTGTCTTTGTTCTTTGATGATGTTGTAGTGATTGTGTTACGAAGTACTCTGCCATTCGTCACTCCTGCGTCTGTGGTGGTTGTCCGCCATTCCAACATGCTCATACATCTTTGAGTTCTGACTTATACATGCACGTAGTCCCTTTCTTTCACATAAGATCTTTGGTCTTTAAACTTTGTAGATTCTTCTTTTTGGCGTAGAATCTTACTTTGAACTTTGTGTTGCTTTGATCTTTGAGGGAGCTTTTGATGATAGCAAGATGCATGTATGAGCATGTGGAATCCGTCATCATGGAAGTGAGGCACCTGCGAGTAGACAGTTAGCAATAAATCACCGGTACTTACGGATAAGGAATTAGAGCTCATCCACAGCATATTGTGAAGACTCCTTCTAATCCTTATCCAGGCCGTTCCCATATCAGATACTCCCGAAGGAGCTTACGAGACCTACTAGGTAGCTCAATGACTGGGTGAGTCGCTGGGGATCACTCCACGACTGTAGACCGTAATGGAACCACCGCAAACACTAAGCGTAACCCTTGTGGGATTACCGAAGTGACCTGCTGTCAGGGCTGTTTGATGTTGACCCTGGCAGGATTTCCGTTCAATCATTGAGAAAAACTTACGTAATCCTCTCATAAACGTTCTCGGCAGATTGCTAAGATCTGCGAAGGACTCGATAGTTTACAACTGATGCCCATTGATGTAGAACATCGGTTGTAGAAATACTAAGTGTTCCTAAGAGATCTTTGATGTATCTCATGGCTCTAGACTCTATAAGTGCACACCTAGGTTTCCTATGCGGAGACTGGGGATGTCCTGATTCAATATCAACCGTCTCTAAGAGATGGGTCGATAGGTAACGTGGGTTCCCCGTGAGAATGAAACAAGTCCTTTTAAGAGAACTTGAGTGGTTAAGAAGGTTTAGTGCATTGCGTCACTGGGTCCATGACGACTTTGTCTTCAATACCGGTGTTGTCTTGTGCAACAACCAGTAGCATACGTATTGAACCCGGTGTCTGCCCTAAGGTTGAATCATATGGAGGGCTATTTCTTTTCACCCTTTACATTGCTTTTCTTTTTAATTCTTCAACTCCTTCTTTCCCATTCATTCTTTTCTCCTTTTTTTTTTTTTTTTTTTTTTTTTTTTTTTTTTTTTTTTTTTTTTTTCGTATCATACCTAAGGACTTCTACTTCTAACTAATGGTGATGTCCTTGGGTAGATCCCTCCGGCTTAGGCGGATCATAGGACGAATATTCCTATCTTAATCACCTTATAACTCCACCTGTAGCCAAGAAACCTTTGATCGAAAATCTCTCAAAGTGTTTGTGATAATCAAACGTTTTGGTTAACACTTTGAGAGTTTTTGTGTACATTTTTGAAGGGCTCCCCCTGCACATGTGCTCATAAGTGTTAAGTAAATTTGCACATGCGGGAGGAGCAAGCACTTTTGAATTGATCCACTTTCCGTGAACAAGACCGATTCGAGACACGCTTACATCACTAGTTAGACTAGTTTGAAGTTATTACCCGGCCTGGTCAAGTCCTCAGAAAGTTTCTCGAGATGGTACATTTCTACTAAGACTAATCCTTTTCGAGACATGCTTACGTGGTTAGTTAAAGAGATACATTGTCAGCTTTTAGGTGACAACTAGCTCTAGTAACTAACTTGAAGTTATTACCCGTCGAGGATAAGTCCTTTCGATGTTACTAACTTGTATTATCTCGTCAATTCCTGGGTCAATACTGAGTCTAACTCGCACATGATACAACTTAAAGCTTTGACTTCGTATATTTTAATCACTTTTACGTTTTCTCCCCCTCAAAAATGGCATATAAGATGGTGTTTTTGACAAACTTTTAGATTAAAATATGCCTTTTGAGTCTTATGGGGAGATACATCAAGAACTTTTGATTTTGAGCAAAGTATTTTGTTTTGACAAGTGCTCCCCCTCAACAAGTGATTAGGTCTTATTGAGGTGAAATACTTGTCCTTTTGAGCAGAATTATGAAAAATCATAAATGTTTGATTAATTCTACTCAAAAATAAGAAGCCTTCGCTCCTTATGTTTAGGATTGAGGCACTGAAGCGTACCTCAGGGTCCTTTAAATACAAGCACGGGTTGTACACTGTTATGTGTGCACAAACCATAATGGAAAAATGATTCAATCAATGAAACAATTGATAATGAAAAAATATGACCAAATGTACCAAGTTATTCTTCGTCTGGAAGTGGAGCATTGAAGTTAGTGAACTGAGGTTCTGGTCTTTCGAAGTTTCTGACAGGAAACGATGGTCTGGCACCGATGTAGCTTTCCAGTCGTCTGATCTGTTCCCGTCGAAATAATCGTTCTTCAATCTTTAAGACAAAGTTACGAACTTGTCTTCTGGAGCTGGATTTCCATCTAGGTTGTTCCCCCTTAGCTATCTTACGACGATCATCATTCAACCTTTTGACAAGCCCATCACGAACAAACGTGAGTGTAACATCACAGAATTTATGTACCTCATCGAACCTCATGAAGCTTTGTAGCTTTTTGCTGTTGATGTAGGTGAAACCAAACGGTTCTTGGATGAGAGTAAACTGTGGTGTTTCATAAAGACCATCAAAGTAGAATTGTGGCTTTGTCAAATTGATCTTCTGTTGGTAACTTTCCACTCCAAGCTGAAGATCTTCCACTCTTTCTTGAACAATCAGTCGTCGGATGTAAAGAAGTAGCGATGCCATGAAGTTGTACTGAACGTCTCTATCGAATCCGCGCATTCTACTCTGAACCTTTTCAAGATACATATCTTCAATGTCATTGAGATTAAGGTTGGGAAAGTCGGCTTCGGAGAACTTGTACTTCTTTTCATCTTGTCGTTTCACAACAATTTCACGCATGAAAATGTAGTTAAACCGTTTTGACTGCTGAATCTCCAAGATAGCGATGATCTTTGATTTCTGCTTCACATTTTCCAATGATGTCTCTCCTAATCTGCTTGTATAACCGAGACGACGACGATCAGGCCAATGTTGAATTCCGTGTAGAGCATCTCTGTCGTAAGCTACGATGGAGTTGCTGAAAATACGAGTGGTTTCTTCAATGGCTGGAATTTCGTATCTAGCGGCTGGTACTGAGATTGTGAGTGAGGAAGCATATTTCTTCTTGGATATCTCTTGTGTGAGCTGGATGTTACGAAGATCTTTGTTGAAGAAGAAGCTGTAAGGTATCTTCGGTTTGTCAGGAAATCCTTTCAATGGTAATGGTTTGGTCCAGTCGGTGAAGTAAGGTTTTTCATGATTCTTGGAACTTAGATCGATATTCACTTCAGGATTTAACCAGTCAAAGTCGGCAGACATTGCACTAGCTATATTCTGCATGTGATATTCGTATTCGACTTTGTTCCAGATCTTTTCTTGAGGAATTCTTGTGCATCCCTATTGATTCTCCTAAGCTCTGCCTTTGTGAGTTTGTTGATGTGAAGATCCTTCATAATGACTTGGGTGAACTGAAGAGTGTTACCAGGAAGAGGTTCTTCTTCTTCCAGAGGAGGTTGAGCTTGGACCATTTCTGTCAGCCAATCATTCTGAGGATTGTCATCATTGTCGAGCCATGAATGACGTGTTTTCTTCTTGGATTTCTTAGACTTGGATGTAACATCTTTGTCTTTGGCTTTGGACAGTGATGATGGACCAGCATGAGAATCATGAGTTGGTGGAGCACGGTAATCGGTGTCAAGTTGATCTTGGAAGTCATCAGTTTGTTCCATGAACATTTCTTCATCTTCGGTTTGACCTTCACCAGTAGCTGAGGGTTGTTGTTGAGTTCCAGGAGGAGTGGAGTCCTTTTGTGGTTGTAGAGAGGATGAGGGACCTGTTCCAGACTTAGGTTTCTTGCCTTTGGAGTTTGGGTCAGGATCGTCATCTTTTCTTGTCCGTTTTCGGGTTCCAGCAGCATCTTTGCATGACTCCTTAGATATGTAAGCCGCCATAGCCTCATGAAGTGCTTTTTCTTCAGCAGTTTGTGTGGTTTTGGAGGCAACATTGTCGAAGATTTTGGCAAGCATTTCGTTGAAGGACAGTTCAGGGACAGGTGGAGTCACAGTAGAAGGTTTAGCGGTGTGAAGCGTGAATGGTGTAGTAGACAACATTTTCTTCGTAACACTCCTGATTCTGTGATCCAAGTTGTCATTGATTGGTTTGAGAAGGTCTGCAATGGTAGGAGTGATCATCTCAACCAGATTTTCAGTGAGAAAATCATGTGTTGCAGTTCTGATAAAGCCTTCGTAATCAGATTTCAAGAACTTGTCGATCAGCTGCGTAGAATCCTGGAATTCCTCAACTTGTTTAGTAAGTTTGGTAACCATGTTGGTGAGTTTGTTCACTTGCTCCTGAAGATCAACTTGTTGTTTTGGTTCATTGATCGAATGCTGTTTAGATGCGGTTTCAGATGGTGTGGGTGATGAGTGCTCTGGTGATGATTCGGACGACGACTCGTTGTGAGAGTCTGAAGAAGAAGCAGGAGGAGTTGGATCCTTTGGCGGAGAGTCTTGAGGAGGTGGAGGTTGTGCTGAGGAAGTCTGCTGAGAAGATGACTTAAGAAACATGTTGGTGTCGAACGCGTTCTTCTCTTCGTTTTCCTTTCGACGACGTTCCTCTGCTTCCTCTGCTTCTCGTGCAAGAAACTCTGGAGTAATAAGATATTCATGTTCCTGATCCGTAGCTAAGTTCTCTTGACCGCCAACATTCTCCTCTAAAGTAGCAGTCTCAGTCATGTGGACATCTTCAGTCTTGTCTGTATCCTTAACGTTGTCATCAGGTTGTGGAGCTGATTCTGACGTTGTTGGAGGAACCATACTGCTTGTAGCCCCTACATGTTCTGACTGATCGATAGGTGGTGGTGTTGGAGGGTGTGATAGAAGTCGGCTTTCAAGACTTGCTTTCCTCTGTTCTTTCCTAAGCTGCTTTTCTTCAGCTCTAGTGTCGACAACTATACTCTTCAGTTTGCGTTTATCGACTAATGGTTCAACGATTGGTTCATCTTCATCATCATTTGGCTCATTGATAGTGACTCCTTTTCTTTTCCTTGTCTCTTCTTCATAAGTTACAAGACTTTGTTGAACGGCAATCTCTGTTGCAGGAAATCCTTCATCAGGTGCTCTGTATCTCAGTTCATAGTCTGGTTCTTCTTCGTCAGATTCTGTATCGAACTCAGACTCGGTGTCAGAAGGTGGAGGAGTAGGTTCATCCCGAATAAAGTACTCAGGAGTTGCCTTCTTCTTTGGTTTGGTAGCAGGTTTAGGTTTGGATGTAGGTTTAGGTGTGGTAGTAGTCTTGGGTTTTGCCATTGTAGCAGACTTAGATCTTGTATGCGGTGATCCAGTGGTGCTCGTGGTACTCCCAGACTTTACACTTCCTTTGCTACGAGTCTTTATAGTTGCTTCTTCCAGTTCCCCTTTGTAAGCCAGATCATACAACTTGAAGTTTGCCCTATTCTTAATGTTGTCATTCAGAAGGTATTCGGGAATCCTCATACCTTTGATCTTGGTAGAGGAAGTGGTCGATTTGATGAATAAGGTGGTGAAGTCGTCCTCGAAGAGGTGCTTCGGCTCATTAGGATCAGCCATCCTCTTAATGAATTCTGGAGAACTGTTGCAGAGATGTTCAATGATAAGCTTGGTGAATCTGGTGAATGGTATCATAGTCTTCACACGGTCGGTCTGAATACTGTAGATGATATCATTCATGATAGGAACTGCAAAGTCAATCGGTGTCAGAGTCACCATTCCCCAGAATGTTTGCAGGTGTTCGAGCCTTGGATGTTCATGACCACTTTTCCTTCCAGATATAGATCTAACAACCAACAAACAGAATGTTCTCCAAGGCTGAGGGATATACTTGACATTGAATTTGGAAAGCTTGATTAGAGGTTCATCATCATCAACCTCATATCCTAATTCAATGAAGAAGTCAAGAAGTTCCAGGTCAGGTAGTATCGGAGCAAATTCGTTGTCAGTTTGTGGCATGAGAAGGGCTGTTCGAAGAACGTCATGATCTACAGAGTAATCTTGGCCATCTAAGGTAACAGTGAAAGACTCATTATCCAAGTTGGTCTGAGCAGTAAGCCAGAACTGATGAAGATAGAACAGTGGAACTGAAGTAGAGCAGGTGAGAAGTGGTTTGCATGGATGTGCCAGTAGGATATCTTTCACAATCTTGCATGATTTCTCTGTGATATTCAACTTGTTGAAATCGACTCTGGGATTGTTGTTGCCAATTGTGACATTGTAGTTCTCGGGAGTGATGTCATCCAAGGTGAGTAATGGAAGAGTTTGTACAGCAACGTTCTCATTGTGTTCAGCCATGTTTATCTGAAAAGTATCTCCATAAACCAAACATCCAAATTTGTTATGTGTTAGCACAGTTTAAAGTTTGGATACAGATATCTACTTGAAACAATTAAGCACAAATGCGTCATTTAGTAATGAGTCAAAGAATGCATATGGCAAATAAGCACAACATGACATGCACAGTTCACAACTACATCACATTACACAACAATAATGAATCACACCAATGAAACTTTATTGAGAAAGTGACTTTCTCGAAAAAATTCCACATAACTGCCATTTATCGAGATTTCTTACTTTTCGAAAAATTGATGTTATCGAAAAAAATGCTTTAAACAATTTATCGAGAAACTGGTGAACCATTATCGAGAAAGTTTAATTAATTGAATGATTTCGATAAATGACACATTATCGAGAAAGTGTCATCTCGTGAAACATTATAGAGAAAACATTGATATTTATCGAAAAATCATTATCGAGAAATTTTATCGAGAAAAATTAATATTTATCGAAAAACATTATCGAGAAATTGAAGATTTCGATAAATGAAAATTTATCGAGAACTTGAGTTTCTCGATAATAATTTTCCGAAAGATTTCGATATTACACAGATTTTTCGAAAAACATTCTTATACAAGAATATAATCGAATTATCATGAGATTACACGTCCATATCTTTCACAAATAATGTTTCCACAGATATTGGCCTGTCACAGATATTTTTATACAAGAGACACGTATTGCACGATGTTTTTCACGAACGAGGCAAGTAAGTACATCGAGAAACATGTAGGAATAGTGAGAAACATCCAAGCAAGATTGATAAGGCACATAAGAGACCAAATAAGCAAATCCCACCACTAACATCAACCAAATAATCACAGAAGCTAAAATATCCACTTCGACCCATTCTTTTTGAAATCGAGAACCAAGCAAACATGATAGAATGAGATAAAAACTGATGATAAAGTATTAGAAACAAGTAAAGTGACTAAACCCCATCAAGAATTAACCATCACAACAAGTTACTCGCATTTTCGAAATCCTAACCCTAGTTCTCGATATCACGAATACAAGAGATCTAACCATTGAAAAATCAATTTACCAAGATCCTATGTTTGAAATACCCTAGTGAATCCATAGGAACTTACAATTAAAAGATCAAAGTCGTGGTTTGCTCGATTGATTATGAACCGTGGGTTTTAGAAGAGGGTTTTGGTGGTTTTGAAATTTGTAGGGTTTAAGTGGTACGGTTTGTATGTTTAAGTAATTTTAAAACTTTGATTTTTGTCACTTTTAGTCCTTGGACTTTAATAACAAACAAACTAGTGTTCAAAAGTTTTAGAATCTTGAAAAAAATTTGACAACAAGGGTCCCTTAACTAAGAAGTACTTTAACTAGAACCCTAAAGTAACTAGCAAGTCTATTGACATTTGAGATGTGACTTCGTTAAGTTAACTTATGAAGACTTAAGCCAAATGAGACAGAGTGTAGTGAAATAAAAAACACCCGCACACACTCCGAACCGTAACACACGAGAAATATGCAAGTATACCAATTGATGGTAAAAGATTCAAGCGTGACTCCCCCTCAACACTTGTAAAGTAAGAACAAGGTGTTGAATGGAAGCGATATACTTGCATTTTTTTTTTTTTTTTTTTTTTTTTTTTTTTTTTTTTATGAAATAATTTGTAGTAAAGAAAGAAAAAAACAAAATATTATACAAAGATAGTTGTGATGTTTGACGATCAGTGGTATTTTAAAAACTTTTCCAGATCCTCTGGTGTCAAACATCTCATACCAATTTGGTGGACTAGACTAGCAAACCTGGATGGTGCCAGAGATTTGGTAAGTAAGTCTGCCAATTGGTACTCAGTTCCAACAAAATAAAGTTCAACTGTACCCCTTTCCACATGCTCTTTGATGAAATGATAACGGAGATCGATGTGTTTGGATTTGCAATGATGCACAGTGTTGCAGGAGATAGCAATCGCACTCTTTGAATCACAGTAGATAGGAATCTTGTTGAATAGGTAGCCATAGTCTTTGAGTTGTGATCTCATCCAGATGACTTGAGCACAGCAAGCCGACATGGCTACGTATTCAGATTCTGTAGATGACAAAGACGTGCAGTCCTGCTTCTTAGATTGCCATGACACAAGTTTGTCTCCAAGAAACTGTAATCCACCAGATGTACTTTTGCGTGTGTCTAAGCATCCTGCATGATCAGCATCTGAAAAAGCAATTAGTTCAATGCCAGAATCCTTCGGATACCAGATCCCCAAGTTAATGGTTCCCTTTATGTATCGAAGGATTCTCTTGACCTCACTGAGGTGTTTTTCAGTTGGTCTGGACTGATAGCGAGAGCACATGTAGACAGCAAAAACTATATCAGGTCTACTAGCTGTGAGATACATGAGGGACCCAATCATACTTCGGTATTTGGTAGGGTCAACGGGAGTCCCATGTAAATCAGCATCTAGTTTTGTGGTATAGCCCATTGGCGTATTATAAGTATCACAAGTTATCATTCCATGTTTCTTTAATATTTCAAGAGCATATTTGGACTGATTTATAAAAATTCCACGGGGTGATTGATGAACTTGTAATCCTAGAAAGAACGTAAGTTCACCCATCATGGACATTTCAAAATTATCTTTCATTAATTTTGCAAAATCATTAGAGTAACTTCGTTTTGTTGAGGCAAAAATGATGTCATCGACATATATTTGAACAACAAGTAAGTCCTCCCCGTAGGTTTTTGTAAACAGTGTTGGATCCACCGATCCTTTAAAAAATTTATTGGCCAGTAAGAAAGTGGACAGTTTGTCATACCACGCCCGTGGGGCTTGCTTGAGTCCGTAGAGAGCCTTTTTGAGTCGGTAGACGTGATTAGGACGCTCAGGATCAACGAAGCCTTCAGGTTGGCTGCCATAAACTTCTTCACGGAGTTCTCCATTCAGAAATGCAGTTTTCACATCCATTTGGTAAACCACCATATTCCTATGAGCAGCATAGGCCAAAAAGATCCGAACAGCTTCATGTCGTGCCACTGGAGCAAAAGATTCAGCAAAGTCAAGACCTTCAAGTTGAGAGTATCCTTTCGCTACCAGACGTGATTTGTTGCGGATGACTGTCCCTTCTGCATCAAGTTTATTCTTCCAGATCCATTTTAACCCGATGACAAAGACTCTGTCAGGTCTTTCAACTAATTCCCAGACTTCTAATCTTATGAATTGCTGAAATTCCTCTTGCATAGATTCAATCCAGTTGTCATAAGTCATTGCATCTTTAATGTTCTTGGGTTCTTCATGACAAACTGTGAGTGCGTAGATGCAAGTTTCTCCATCGGTGTGAAGTCGTTGTCTTGTCATAACAGGTGCATCTGGATGGCCAATAATATGAACTAGTGGATGGTCACGAGTCCATTTGTGTGTTGACGGGTGTAGTTGATACGTATCTCGCATGTTGGCAGGATCCAAGTTGCGTGTTGATGACTCAGCTATATCAGGAACTGTAGTATCTGGTGCAAACGGATTAATGAACGCATCAGGATCATGCTCTGCGGGTTGTGGAACTGATTGTGGTGTTGGATCTTCAGCTGGATGGCAGGGAGTAGAACCAGTTTGTTCTGCTGTAGAGGATGATACAATTGAAGGACCGTCTCTCTCAACACTTGTTGAAGTTTGTTGAGGTGAGTCTGGTACTGGAATGTGATCAGGTTGAGCAGCGGAATTTGGTGAGACCTCAGTAGGACGATATTCAATCGTGTCATCAAATAGTGGAGCAAACAAGGTTTCTAATTCTTTGCGGTTAAGTGGTAAAGGTTCAGCTGAAGATGCCGGAGAGTTGAGACGGTTGAATTCGGGTCCTAAGTTGTGTTGCTCAGAAGCCATTTGGGTGAGTTCATCGAAATTAGCGTGATTGGTTTCTTGAATTTCTCTTGTACGACGATTCCATATCCGAAAACCTTTGGAATTTTCACAATATCCAACGAACACTCCGATGTCAGCCTTAGCTTTGAGTTTACCTAAATCCTCACGATCATTTTTCGGATAGCAAAGTGCTCCAAATACATGAAAGTAATCGATGTTCGGTTTCCTTTTGTGAACAATTTGATATGGTGTTTTGCGATGGCGTTTTGTGATCATGCAACGGTTTTGAGTATAACATGCGGTTGAAACAGCTTCTGCCCATAAGTAATCTGGTAATTGAGCATTAATCAACATAGTTCTAGCAGCTTCCACTAACGTCCTGTTGCGTCTTTCAACCACACCATTCTGTTCTGGGCTTCTAGGTATAGACGTTTGATGTTCAATTCCCACTTTCTCATAGTAAGACCGAAGTGTCTGATTCTTGAATTCAGTTCCATTGTCAGTTCTGACGATTCGTACTGTGTTTCGAAGCTGAACTTGAATTTTGGTGAGAAAGGTGATGATCATCGAAGGAGCTTGATCTTTATTTCGTAGAAAATAAACCCAAGTCCATCTGGAGAAGTCATCCACAATTACGAGTATGTACCGTTTACCGTTGATACTTTGAACACGCATCGGTCCACACAAATCCATATGAAGCAGTTGTAAAACATGATTCGTACTTTGCTCAGGTTTAGACGGAAAATGAGCACGAGTACTTTTTCCTTGTTCACAGGCTGGACATAAGTGATCTTTGGTGAAACGGAATCTTGGAAATCCATCGACAAGTTTATAACGAGCAAGGTCAGTCATGGTTCTGAAATTCAAGTGCGAAAGACGTGTGTGCCATAACCAAGATTTAGTTGACTCTGCTTTGGAGAGAAGACATATCGGAGATGTTGCAATCATATCTGACATTGATATTGTATAAAGATTGGAGCCGCGTGAGCCAGACATTAGATCGTTTCCTTGTAAGTCGCGAACAAAGCAAGTTTTCTCACGAAATGCAACTTCTAGATCCCCATCACAGAATTGACCAACAGAGAAAAGGTTGTGTCCAAGGCCTTCCACATAGTAAACACGACTAATTTCAATGTTACCGCTGATGTAGTCACCATATCCCATTATAAGAGCGTAATGATCATTCCCGAATCTGTCAGTTCCTATAAACTTTGAGACAAAGTTGTGTAGCAGTTTGAGATTGCCTGTCATATGTCGGGTGCATCTGCTATCAACAATCCAGAGAACAATCTGTACCACCTGCATCACCAGAAGAAGACACGGGTGGAACAGAAGTAAGGGTGGAACCCAAAGATAATGCGGGTTCCTGTTGGTTAGTAACACATATATTCAACAATTTAGGAATCCATTTAAAGTCTGGTTTGTGTTGTAACCAACGTTGCCAATTCCAACTAGTTTTTGCTTTCTTAATGTTAAATGCACTAGTAGTTGACTCAGTCCTAGATTTGTTCTCGGCACCTATGGGGGTAACTGAGACATCATTAGAAACCGTAGAAGACGGCTTTCCTAAGTTAGACTTAGAGGCATTAGTGGGCCTAAAAGGAATGCGTGTCCTACGTTTCTTATGACGATTGAGAAGAGAATTAGCTAAACATTTTGTATGATCACCAGATGATACGCTTTTACGACAAAATACACAAGATGCATTAATATTCAAAACATTCAAAGGTTCATCATTCGTTACATTTAGATTTTGATTACAATTTGCCAGATTAGAATCTAAATCTGATGCAACATGAGTTTTATTCAAAGTCCTAAGTTGGTCTTCTACTTCCTGAGCTTCTAGGTGTCCTCTCTTACGTTGCAAGATCCTATTCTTCTTTTTACTTTTTCGCTTGGGTCTGCTAACGCTAGAAGTAGAGACTAGTCCTGTAGAAGTGGAGTTATCAACATTAGTGTTTTGAACAACCTTTCCTTTATCAGTTTTGTTTATTTGATACATTCCTGGTGCTATCACCGTGGTGTCAACCATTTTCCCTTTTTGAAGTAGTTTAATTTTCTCTTTCAAATCAATGATGATGTGATTTTTGTCCTGAATTTCAGACTCAAGTAAACCATTGCAATATTTGATGTCGTCGCGGTTTTGTTGCCATTCGGCGTTTTCAATTTTTAAATCCGCAATTTCTTTCTCGTATTTGAAACATCGACCTTTTAAAGACTCGTTGTTTTTGCAAATCTGACAAGAGTTTGAAACATTTTGACTTTGAAACTTCAATTCCCTTTCAAGACTTTTAGCTTGACACCATTCAAGCCTTTGATTGAGTTGACAAATTTCTTTTGAAAATTGTTTTGTCACATCATCATTTTTAATTCTCAACTTTTCATTTTCCAGTTTAAGTGTCTCAATTTCCTCATTCAACAAGATATTATCAACACAATGATCATGCTTAAGCATAGAAGTACCAGAATTATAAAGATCATTCATGATAACAGACAAAATATCAGCACAGAGAACTTGTTCCAAGAGTCGATCAGCATCATTTTTGAAAACTTTAGTTTGTAGCTTTTGGACCAAAATCTCATTTTCAGCAGTATCAAAAACGTTTATCATATTTTTGACCTCCTTTTGAAGTTCCTGATCCCAACGTGTAGCACATAGACGAAGGTGTTGAACAATTGGTTTCATTTGTTTTTGAAAAATATCTCTTTTTTCTCGCTCGTAAGCGGATTGAAACGTTTCAATTGTTATTTCAGAATTGCGTTCAATTGTTTCCTCCAAAATATCGATGTCTTCCATAAAGGTTTTGAAATAATTTAAGACACGACATTTTGGTAAACGTGTAAGTTCACCGGATGATGGTAAAGGACCATTTATTTGTGCTACATGTGGGACAGGAGCCACATTGTGAGATGAAACATATGACTCTTCGATAAACCATGATTTCTCAGGTAATTCCTTTTGAGTGACAAAAGATTTTGAAAGTGGAGGAGCTTTTGAATAGTCATATGGTGTCCAATATTGAACTTGACTCATTTTAGATCGACTCTCGTCTTCAAGTTCTTCTTCCTCCTCAGTATCAAAAACAACAGCACGCACAACCGTATTATCAAGAAAATAATCCATACTGTAAATTTTTGGAATTTCTTTGAATGCCGTGTGTAGAAACATTGAATTGTAATCACCAAGTGCATATCCGCAATTGGGTTTCGGTTTTAAAGTAAATTTCTGAATTGTTGTGACAGAGTTCCCGTGTTTGTAAATAATGTGACGAAATTCTTTGAGTTGTTTTTCAAGATCAACAATATCACCGAGTAAGTTGTCTATGTACTTCCTTTTCCGTATTTTATGTTCATGAAAATCTTTTTGACAACTTGACAATTTTGTTTCTGTTTTTGAAAGTTCAGTTTGAAGACATTCAACTTGTTTTTTCAATTCACCCTTCTCACTTTCAAGTTTCGAAATCAACTTTCCGTGTGACTCAATTAAATCTTGTATTTTGCGTTGAAGATCTTGTTCTTTGTTATAAGAATCTTGAAAAGCTTTTTCAAAACTTTTAGTGTGTTTTATCTTTTCTTCTTGATTTGAAAGCTGAATTTTATAACACTCAATGTCTCTTGCAAATGACGCATTTTGTTCTTTTAAAACTTTGTTTTTCTCGTTGCATTTGAGTATTTGCAATTGTTGAGCATCCAGTTGTTTAGATAACAATATGAGGTCAGGGTCTGGATCAAATGATGGTTCATGTTGTTCTAAATTATCATGTTTATCATTCTCAATTGGATCATCAAATGAAACAACTGTGTCATCATCAAATATGACAACAGTGCTTATTTGTTCATCTTTTTGAGAGGATGAAGATGATGTAGATGGAACAACTTGCGCCATATCTGATTCATAAGCAGAAGGTGAGACTATTTCATTAATAAAGCATGCATTGAGGTCATGTACCTGGGACAAGCCGTCAGTGTCATACACTGGACCTGAATCATTGAGCTTAAGTTCCTGCATGTTGGCCATAAGCATCATAGCAGCATTGGCTTCCAGATCTTCCATGTCATCATCGTTGTTCACATTTGCCATGAAGTTGTTGTCCTGTTCAGGGAAATGTCCATCTTTTTCATCTTGAAGAGCCATTAGTAATGCCTGCTTGTGAAACTTACTTCCCCGAGTTCTGGGTTTGGGACATGCTGTAGCTATATGACCTTGTTCATTGCAATTGTAGCACCAAACTGCATTCCCTGAGCTGGAGTTTCTTGTAGCAACTGAGTCAGACTTTTGTTGAGGAGATGCTGAGTTGTTTCTGAACCCGGTATTGTTACTAAACCTCTGACCATTCCCATAGTTTCCTGAAGAGCTTCCTGAACCAGATCGACCATAGCTACGATTCTGAATTTCCACTCTTCCATCATTAACAACAGCTTGATTTCTTGTGTTTGAAGATGAACGTTGACGTTTGTTTGTTTTGTTGGAGAATTTGCTGAATGCACGAGCAATAAGAGCAAGTCCCTGATTCAACGTATTAAAGTCATCATCGTCATCATCATTGGAGTTGGAGTAGTACACAGCATCATTGTTGTTTGATGAAACAAGTAGAGTAGAAGAATCTTGTGGAGATGAATCATAAGGGACCATTTGGTTCGAGGTGGAAGATTGTGGATAACTGAAGTAGTTCTGCTCTTGAACATATGCATGATTAGACATTGGTGGTGGAGCATAGGGAGATTGAGCTACGAGAGCCAATGAATTTGGTGTTGTTGTTGGTGTGTATCCTCCTCGTAGAGCTCTATCTTTTTCTACTTCAGGTTCATGGTGTTTCAGAAAATCATACAACAACCCATATGGAGCATCATGAAGATTCTTCGTTTGACGAACAAATGTCACATATTTATGCCAATCAGGGCCAAGACTACCAACAAATTTGGAGTTCACAGCGATCCTTGGTACTGTGATTTTGTGACGTTCCAGATCATTGACCACATTTGTGAAACGATGATAGTAGGATTCAAGTGACTCTCCAGGTTCAATTGTGATGTCAGTGTATTCCATGTAAAGCTTGGATTCCATGTCATCTTTGTTCAATTGAGTTCCTTCCATTAGGAGATGAACGTGTTCCCACATAGCTTTGGCTGTTTTCTGAGCATCGACACTGCGATAGATCGGATTGGGTATACCTTGAAGTATATAAGCCATTGCATACTGATCAGCTTCACGATGTAGTTTCTGTTCTTCAGTGAGTGCAGTTTCTGGAAGGGGTCTATCACCAGGAGGACGTGGAGGATCAGCATTAGGATCACCAGCTTCAAATCTTGTTGGCCACTCAAATGGTCCTTCAAGTATCACTTGCTTTAAGAAGTGCCCATGAGGTTTCTTAAGTTCAAGAAAGCGTAAGAATCGACTTGACCATTGCACATAGTTACCAGGTGTTAGCATTGGAGGTGTCTCAAGTGATCCTGCCTCATGTCGGGATTGTTGAGTTGTGATAACTTCACACATTCTGTCAAACCAGTGAGGTTGTTTGGAGGAAAACTGAGTGTTTTGTAGTGGCACTTGATATGGTTGTTGTTGAGAAATGAGCTGTTGTTGCATCATTAGGTATTGTTGTTGTGGATTGTATTTAGGAGGTTGTTGATTCATTGTGTGCGGAAGGTAATGTTGTTGCTGATACTGCTGAGGTTGTTGTTGCTGAGATGTTTGTTGTTGAACATGAGGAAAGTAGTGATTCGGTGGCTGAGACATCTTCGAACACTTGTGTAGAAATGGATCTTGTAGAAAGTGTAGAATTAACCAATTATCGAGAAACTTAGCACAACTTCAAAGAAGATTTCGATAATATGTTTTTCGAAAAAAATTTGGCAGAGTTTCGAGAAACTAGGCAAAATTATCGAGAAACTTGGCAAAATTATCGAGAAAAGATTTCGAAATTTGTCAGTTTTATCGAGAAGTAAGATTTCGATATTTAAACAGATTTCGATAACTTAAGATTTTTCTCGATAATTTTCGAAAAATTGCGAAACTTAGTTTTCGAAATTATACAATTTCGAAAACTTTCCCAAAAGTCGAAGTACTTAACTTTCTTATACAAGAAAGAAAATACCGAGTCCACACAAACGAAGACGAGGTAGTGCACTTTGAGAAGATCTCGAAATAGGCAATTAGGAAGATCTCGATAACATGTAGGGTTTGTTTTTCAAAGAAAGCAATCCTTAAATTCGTTTTTCTTTCAAGATACTTGTACTTTTGTGTATAAAATGTGTAAATCTTAAGGAAAGTAGAAAACTTTATGAAAAATTTCACACTTGTAAAGATCTCGAAAAAAGTACAAATATCTAAAAAAATCGAATATTTAGTAAAAGTTTGGAACTTTTTGGTTTGTTTTGATTTTAAACACAAGTTTGTAAGCAAAGATGTGAGAAAAACCAAGAAACTAACAAAACAATAAACTTTTACAAACAATTCGATACTAAAAACGATTTTAAAAGAAAGAAATCAATGAAAAAACAATAACTACACCTTCCTCTAGCGAATGATACCACTTGTTAGGTCACCATTTAGTAAACACAAGTATAATGATAAGAGAAATGAGATGAGAATGAGAGTGGGATGATTATGAGAAGTATGTGAAAGTGAAATGCAAGAGTTTCCTTAATGTTTTCAAATAACCAACCAAGTTTACAAGAGGCCTAAGACTAGTATTTATAGGAAAGAAGCTAGGGCAACATCCTACTCCTTCCCTCCTTACAATTCGTATGGGCTTTGAGGCCCATGGATCACATTTTAAGGCCTAGTAAACTTAATACAAAATATAAATAATAACTAAGCAACCTAGCATTATTACAAATGACCGAGACTTGATAAAATAGTAAAACTATGGTTCCAACAAGTTTTAATGAAAAATCTTTGAAAATGTACTCATTCTGACACATAACCATCACAAATCGTTTTGTTGCTTTTGTTTTGTACAAAGTGTGGGGAGTTTTGATGATACAAAATTTTTTGAGAAATCACTCTCCCCCTCAATCAATGACGGATGTTAAAACATAAATAAATGATGTCATTGATTGAGTGAAAAATTTTGTCAAAATTTTGAGTTCAATTTGATTTTCAATCAAAATCTCATGGTACCACCAAGTTTTGCACAAATATTTTCCGAAAAAATCATAGAAGGGAAAATATTTGGCAATAAAAAGAAGATTTCTCTTCTTTATCAAGAAATAATGCACTGAAATGTACATTAGATCGAAGAGACATGGATATAAAGTAATCCATGCCCAGGTGAACTTCACCCGGTACAAGGAACAACCGTCTTTTTGGCGACGTGTTTTCCCCATTTTGAAAAACGGGTTGCTATCTGAATTAATAGCAAGCCATAAATTTGAAGTCCAGGTTGCAGCCTGAAATGACTAAAAGCCATGGTTTTGAAGAATGTTTTGAGAAACGACATGTTTTAGAAAAAAACTTTATTTGAAACCGAAAAACTCTTGCTCAAGCATATGTATGATTCCGTGTCATTATTAAATAACATTTCTAGAAACGTACATAATATTGATTACACAAGAGACATGTCGTGAGAAGTTTTTTTTTTTTTTTTTTTTTTTTTTGGATTTTTCTTGTTTTCTAATTTTTATGGGTTTTTGTTGTTTTTTACTTTTCTATTTTCTTTTTGTTTTAAGCTATGTACAAAGGATATGTGAAATAAATCCATTACACCTCATTTACTTCCTGAAGACATTTGAGTGACACTGGCGAATGACTCTTCATTCCAAATCACGGGAGAATGAATTGAAGCCGTTCTCTCAGAAGTACTTTTTGTGAAGAAATCCACCAGCTGAGATTCTGTCCTCACGAAGTAAAAGTTCCACTACCCCTTTCTCAACTTAATTCACCACACCTCTGAAGAATCCATTTACCAGGAGAAACTTTGAAAGTGTATCTGATGCGTGGGAATCGCACCTTGCTTTACCTCTCGAGGGATCTCGCGAGGCTTACAACCCCCACCAGGCAGTGTACCTGATCGTTGTAGTATAGTATAGTGACAAGTACCGGGGGATTGATCGTTCAGCTTAGGAATAGTGTCGCTAGGATTAGAAAACCTAATTAATAGTTCTAGAGGTGAAAGATGATTATTTTTGTATTTTTATATTTTATGAAAGCAACTAAAATCTCTGGTTTTGAAGGAGTGGGCGGAATTAGTTGCTATTCAACTAACCCAAAGCTAAGATATAATTAAAATAAAATAATGAAAACGAAATTAAACTAATGTTGTGAGCAGTGGTTGGAGAAATTGTGTTTACTTAGACTTCATTACTCCCTAAATATCTTTTACATGTTAATTACTTGTTACACTTGTATGAATGACGGGTTGTATTCCTTAATATCATTCGTGGGGTGGCATACATAACTCCCCAACTCTATGAGCTCTTATCTCCTCCTACACCATGACCCATCACAACTATAGGGATTGTAAACAGTGGCTCATGCATTAAATACAACCAATAAAGACCTAGTACGCCTCGGTTCATGTTTCTTAAGACGTTCAAGCATGTTACCATTTGGAGATCTGCCAGTTTTCTTAAGCCTAACATATAAATCATTCATTCAAAACAAGAATAGACAAGTAATCAACACATAATCAACATCTAGGTTTCATTAGATCTAAGCAAACACAAGAGAGATCTAGCCTAGCATAGTAGAATTGAGATAAGAACAAGAGATAAACAACCAACACATAGACATATTGATTGAATTGAAAGTACACTTATCTCAATTACAATGCAAGGTCTCAAGGGTTTGGAACCCTTGAAAAACCTGTGAAAGAGGCACCAAAATCGTCTTTAGGGTTTCACCAAAACTTCTCCCTTTTTAATGAAAAAACTAGAAAACTATATATAGGAAAATCGTTCTGACGGCGTCAAGAGTTAATTCTGACGCCGTCACCTTGCCGCCATAAACTTCCTCGGACGCCCTAGATCCACTTGTGACGGCCTATGTGACGCCGTCACCACCTTCGGTATTTTATTCTTGGCCACTTTGACGCCGTCACCTCTACATCTGACGCCGTCACCACCTTCGATATTTAATTCTTCATGTCTGACGCCGTCAAGCTTTTGGTCTTGACGCCGTCACCTTGTATCTTCAGCTTGGATTTTTGGTACTTTGTCGTTTTCTTCACTTTATGCTCCAAAAACGTCCAAAATAGCCTCTTTTCCAGAATTCACTCTCCAAACACCTAAAATCACAAAAGGAACGATTTAGGGCAATATTTGATCAAATAAAGTCGGATTCGGGCTTAAATGACCCCCTAAAAACGGATCATTTTTCGCCTCATCATATACCCTTACACTTGAGATTTGCTTGTCCTCAAGCAAATGGGCTTTTATTCTACTCAAGAGACAAGTTAGGGGTCATTTAACACTAATATAAAAGTAATTACAACAAATAATCGTTCCACTAAAGACCAATAGACAAGCACGGAGGTCATACACAAGCACCTCACAAATAGTGTTTAGATACTCACATCTCACGGGTGTAATAAAGTAATATAACATTATGGAAATGGAAGATATCTCTCACTACCTGTCATAGCAAAATAGATTACCATAGGCTTGGGAAAGGATCAAACCTCCACCACATGGCGTAAGCACCTAGGATAAACTATCAAATAGGTCTTTTAAAGGGTTATAACGTTAGGTGTAGGGATATGAATTACACGGTTTTGTTGGATAAAGGGAGTTTTACTGGTGGCGAGTTAACAATCTTAGTTAATTACATGTACAAGATGGCGTTGCTAAGCCAAGACTAGACTCGACTTAAGCTAATAAATGAAAAATAACAAAAACATAAAATAAACATAAAATAAAAACGGGATGGTAGTCCGGATGTTTTTTCTCTTTTTTTTTTTTTTTTTTTTTTTTTTTTTTTTTTTTTTTTGCATACACTCTTACCCTACCATCCAAAATAATACATCATAGGGGTTTGAGCAATCCCCTTACACTTGAATCTTTACATAGTTTACATTAAACTAATCTAATGACTCGAATTAAGAAAATTAAAACACTTGGAGCACTTTTAAGATTAACGCACATATGGGGGTAATAAGTGATGTTCTTCCCCATTACTCCATAAAATAAGTACTTACCCATGAGTCCCAATAGTCCCAAAACAATATGTACAAGGATATGACTCGACTTAGCAACCATGTAATCAATTAGAAAGTTAACTTAGGGTTTAACAAATAACAATAATGCACTAAAAATGAGCGCATACGCGGAAGGCTAAGGCGATTTGGTTGTACATTTAAGTGGGGTGTAACAAATTCTTCCTTTAAGTAAAATGCTTAAAGTTAGAAACGAAAAGATAGGCTCGGAGGGGTGTACTAGGGGTATCGTGTACTAAAAATGAGTACAACGCTAAAGGTGTGGGAAAAATTAGTTGACTTAACTAGCCAAGCAATATGACTTAAATGGTCAAGTAATTATGATACGGGTTTAACACAAGGGTGATCCTAATGCCTCTTATCATGTAGTAAATCCTACTACACGAATGTAGTCTCACTAGCGGTCTCGGGATGCATCACTAACGCAAGTTCTAGAATCTAAATGCTACCGGTACACTCATAAGCACTAATAATGAATGCTTTTCCTATCAAATCTAAAGGCGAACCTCACATTTTTTTGGTGGAAAATTTTTCTGAATATACGGTTATGTGCTAGTCATACAACCTCCTATCCATGAGACGCTTGCTATGGCTAAAGTTTCACTCCTAAATGTTGTAAAAAATTTTAAATTTGGCGCTAAAATTACACTAACAAGTATTTCTCGTAGTTTTATTACTCATCTACTATCAAACAAAACAAACTCAAGCGAAAGTGCATATGTAAGGTATCATCCTTTTTACCCTCCCCTTACACTTAAGATGAACATTGTCCCCAATGTTCAAGTAAAGAATGTAAAAGTTAAAAAGTAAAAAGAATTAAATCAAATACTCCCCTGATTCGCTCGGTATGGATTTTAGTTGACCAGGTTAAATCTTCTTCCAAGAAAACGAACAATCAAAGCTTCCCTTCCAGAATATAAATCATCTTCTTGTCACAAATAACCTGTAAATCCTGACAAAAGTAGACAAGGCAACCTCGCGTAAAATCGGCGGCATCCTATATAAGTTACTAAATCCTAGAAAACAAAGTAAGATATAATGCTTGTGGAATGAAGTTTGCAGATTTCCTGGAGATTATAAAACTTAATAATTCACAAAAACCATAAGACTCCGTTAGAAAAACAAAATCGGTAAAATTTCCAGATTTTTTACTCCTGACGCCATCAAGAGCAATTCCCTGACGCCGTCAGAATGAACCTGCAGAAATCCTTATGTTAAGTTTCCGGAAAATTTCTGGAAAAACTTTGTCCTACTTCCTGGAAAATCCTGCAAAACTTCATTATGACTCGATACAAGCATTTGACTCTAACAAATACGAATATACATGTTCATTAAATATTGTGGAGAATCATGATCGGTTTGTTTCTTAAAAACATATTTGGGGTTTCCCTTTACACTTATCTTTTGCAAAAATACCTTTAGGTTGTAGTTAAGACTAGGCTAAACAACATAATAAAGTATTTCACATTTTTTTAGTAGAGAAACATGATCAACCAACAATAAAAATAAAACATGCATACGGAAGCAAATAATAATCAAACAAATAAAAATCACACAAAACATGGGTTGCCTCCCAAGAAGCGCTTTTCTTTATTTACGAGTCTTGTAGCTAGACTCAAAGTCGTGGGTTACTACGTGATTTCATCATTGGTTCCACTCTCCAGGTCGTCTTCTAAACCAGTTTTGTATTCCGGACCTAGTTGCAAGCATTCTTTGTAGAAACCAAGCATCCTATTTCTAACATACTCTACTCCTCTACGTCTATCCTCATCATTCCTATAATAAGCCGCTTGCTTACGTTCCTTCTCGAAATTAGAGAGAAGGCGGTATTGCTCAATCTTGTAGGGCATTTGATAAGCAACCTCATCATTCTCTTCCTTGAATCTAACTATCCCTAACGTCGGATCATAACTCATCCTAGTGGCCTCAACAAATGGTTTCCCAAATATTATTTGACTTAGGCAAGCATCTATCACCGGACGCGTGTCTTCTACTATCATAAAATCAATCTCATAGGTGAGATTCCCTATAATCACATGTACTCCCTTAACTCTTCCTGCAAAATTACTTATCCAACTTTTACCGGGCATTATCCTAAAATTGAGTTGCTTCTTCATCACCCAATTGTAATAAGTCCTAGACATGATATTCACGGGGGATCTAGGGTCTATGTAAGCTTTCCATACATGCATGTGCCCGATATTGCATGGGATGTTAATGTTAGAGGGGTCTCCCATTTTGATCAGGGGATCGCCAAAGATATATGTTGTCTCGGGACTATCGAATAAATACTTATGGTATTCCCGTTCTTCCTTGGTTGGCAACTTATCAAAATATTCCTCTATGGGTTCTACCTCCTCTAATTCCTTATCCTTATTAACCTCAACTTCCCTACTCTTATCCTCACTATTGGCTCCTACTCTAACTTCATCTTTGTCACTCTCCTCTATCTCCCTATCTATCGGCTTAATGGTGACAACATTGACAAAGTGGACATGTTTGGATGATGAGGGGTCCTTAGCTTGGATTCCACTATTGGTGTCCCTAGTCTCCTTCCTAGGTGTGGCTAATGTTTGGTTGTTGAGGGCTTTCAACAAGTTGTCGATCTTGTTGGTCATCTCCGTTTGTTGTTGGTTGAATTCGGTTTCAAACCTAGCTATGCGAGCTTCTTGAGATGCCATAAATTTCGACATCAATCCTTCAAGATTGTTGGTACTACCATAGTTGTTAGAAGGATTGTTGTTGAAGGTACGGTTGGATGGTGGACCGTTTGATTGGTAACGATTAGGTGGGTTGGATGAATTGGGTTGATTTTGTTTCCACCTAAGGTTTGGGTGATTTTTCCATGAGGGGTTATATGAATCACCGTATGTGTTTGGCTCGGGCTTGAAAGTGTACCACTTATCTCCCGCTTCGTCGGTACGCGTGGATGCGTAGTCCGCAAAAGCTGTTCCGGGGAGTTCCACACAATCACGAGTGTCATGGGGACCACTACATAATTCGCATGAAGAAGTGATTTTGTTCACTTGGCTTGAATGCTTCGGAGCTTCGTAAGATTTCATGAGAAACTTGACTTGGTCCTCAAGTTCCATGATCCTACGGTCGGGAGTGCTTGAATTATTCGAAGGCAAAGATATTGCCTTGACCGTTTTGTTCAAATCACGGGGATCATTCCAACTTTCGTTGTCATAGAGAGCAAGATCTTCTATGAGTTCCCATGATTGTTCCGCACTAAGATCACGTAGCTTACCACCGGCCGATTGGTCAATGGTTCGCCTCGTGGTGATGTCGATATGGTCATAGAAGATTTGGACTTGGAGCCAAAGATCTATGCCATGATGAGGGACTTTTTGGAGTAAGTCCTTGAAACGAGTCCATGCTTCATAAAGAGATTCATTTTGACGTTGTTGAAACATCAAGATGTCATTCCTAAGTTTAGTAGTTCTCCCCGGTGGGAAAAATTGAGCAAGGAAACGAGTGGTGAGATCATCCCATGTGGTGATGGATCCCGCGGGTAAACGCTCAAGCCATTGACTAGCTTGATCCCGTAGAGAGAATTGGAATAGGCGTAAACGGGTAGTCTCTCTAGTTTCAACACCTAGGTCTATGGAATCTACGATTTTGAGGAAGTCCTTAAGGTGTTGGTTTGGATCTTCGGAACGAAGTCCATGGAATGCACATCCGCTTTGCACCAACCGGATGGTGTCGGATCGCAAGGGGGTCACATTGGCTCCGGTGAGCTCAATGGTGTTTCGGTAGCCTTGGTGGCTAGGTCGGGAATACTCTCCTAAGGTTCGGGGCCTAAGGGGTTCTAATGGTGGGTTTTGTTGTGGTGGGATGATGGGTTCAAAGATGTTACCACCTTCCATGATGTCGGATGGTAAAGAGTTACGAACAAAGGCACGAAGAAATAAGATAGACTAAAGAAGACCTAAAAATAAAAATAAAAATCTTACTAGAAAGGAATCTAGCAAGTAGACCTAATAAAAAGAAATTCTAACCTAGACAATAACTATTCCCCAGGCTGCGGCGCCAAAAACTTGATGCGTGGGAATCGCACCTTGCTTTACCTCTCGAGGGATCTCGCGAGGCTTACAACCCCTACCAGGCAGTGTACCTGATCGTTGTAGTATAGTATAGTGACAAGTACCGGGGGATTGATCGTTCAGCTTAGGAATAGTGTCGCTAGGATTAGAAAACCTAATTAATAGTTCTAGAGGTGAAAGATGATTATTTTTGTATTTTTATATTTTATGAAAGCAATTAAAATCTCTGGTTTTGAAGGAGTGGGCGGAATTAGTTGCTATTCAACTAACCCAAAGCTAAGATATAATTAAAATAAAATAATGAAAATGAAATTAAACTAATGTTGTGAGCAGTGGTTGGAGAAATTGTGTTTACTTAGACTTCATTACTCCCTAGATATCTTTTACATGTTAATTACTTGTTACACTTGTATGAATGACGGGTTGTATTCCTTAATATCATTCGTGGGGTGGCATACATAACTCCCCAACTCTATGAGCTCTTATCTCCTCCTACACCATGACCCAGCACAACTATAGGGATTGTAAACAGTGGCTCATGCATTAAATACAACCAATAAAGACCTAGTACGCCTCGGTTCATGTTTCTTAAGACGTTCAAGCATGTTACCATTTGGAGATCTGCCAGTTTTCTTAAGCCTAACATATAAATCATTCATTCAAAACAAGAATAGACAAGTAATCAACACATAATCAACATCTAGGTTTCATTAGATCTAAGCAAACACAAGAGAGATCTAGCCTAGCATAGTAGAATTGAGATAAGAACAAGAGATAAACAACCAACACATAGACATATTGATTGAATTGAAAGTACACTTATCTCAATTACAATGCAAGGTCTCAAGGGTTTGGAACCCTTGAAAAACCTGTGAAAGAGGCACCAAAATCGTCTTTAGGGTTTCACCAAAACTTCTCCCTTTTTAATGAAAAAACTAGAAAACTATATATAGGAAAATCGTTCTGACGGCGTCAAGAGTTAATTCTGATGCCGTCACCTCGCCGCCATAAACTTCCTCGGACGCCCTAGATCCACTTGTGACGGCCTATGTGACGCCGTCACCACCTTCGGTATTTTATTCTTGGCCACTTTGACACCGTCACCTCTACATCTGACGCCGTCACCACCTTCGATATTTAATTCTTCATGTCTGACGCCGTCAAGCTTTTGGTCTTGATGCCGTCACCTTGTATCTTCAGCTTGGATTTTTGGTACTTTGTCGTTTTCTTCACTTTATGCTCCAAAAACGTCCAAAATAGCCTCTTTTCCAGAATTCACTCTCCAAACACCTAAAATCACAAAAGGAACGATTTAGGGCAATATTTGATCAAATAAAGTCGGATTCGGGCTTAAATGACCCCCTAAAAACGGATCATTTTTCGCCTCATCAGTATCATACCATGCCCTAGGCGCCTGCTTTAGGCCATAGAGAGCCCTTTTTCAGATGATAGACATGGGTAGGACGATTAAGATCCACAAATTCTTCAGGTAGACTGATATAAACGACGATATTCAGCTTGCCATTTAAAATGCAATTTTTCACATCCAGTTGCTAGACTGTCATCCTCTCACTTGCTGCATTGGCGAGAAATATTTTGATAGCTTCAATGTGAGCAACTGGAGCAAAAGATTCTTCAAAATCAATGCTTTCCTTTAGATGATATCCCTTAGCAACAAGCCTTGCCTTGTTTTTATGACAACATCATGCTCATCAAGTTTCACTTTGAAGATCCACTTAGAGCAATAATCATTGCACAGTCTGGAGATAGTACCAATTCCCATACTTCCAGTTGATCGAACTTGCGAACTTCTTCTTAAATCGCATTAACCCAACAGTCTTTAGAGATAGCAGTCTTGACATCTTTGGGTTCGACTTTGGATAGTACGGAATTATACAAACACCACAAGGCAAAGGTGGTAAGTTGCCTTCGTGTGAACACCGGTCGAGTAAGATTCCCAATAACTTTCTCAATCGGATGACAATTGATCCATTATCAGAGATACTCATGTGGTTGAGGATAGGGAACTGATGTAGCCATGTTAAGATCTCCTAAAGAAAATGCCTTTGATGAAGATTCAGGAGCAAGTATATTATCGAAAGAAGCCACATCAAGAGGAGCAAATGAATTCACTTCAAAAGAATTGTAGTCTGCAGTGCCTTGATGTACTGAAGGAGATTGAAGATTTGACGATGATGGTGAATAACTTGCAGATGGAGCATCTTGATCAATTCAAGTAGATACTGATGGACCATTTAAGTTGTACAGAACCAGAGCAGCGGCAGCTGGTGGTGTCAGTGTATCATCAGTAGGTGTCTCAAAGTAATCAACAATCATTGGGTCAAACAAGATCTTCAAGATCTCATTTGTAGTTAGTACATAAGGTACTGCAGGACTGGGATGCTGTACAAGACCTGAACTGATTGGCTCAGGAGGCAAAAGTTTAAACGCGGGTCCTGCACTGATGTGTACAGAAGCCATATGCTTTGTCAGCTCATCAAACGTGACATGAATTGTTTCCATGATTTGTCGGGTTCTTTTGTTGTAAATTCGGTACCATTTTCGATCTGCTGCATAGCTGACGAATACCCTAATATCAACTTTAGCTTTGAGCTTCCCTAAGTCTTCACTGTCATTAGTTGGGTAGCACACGGCACCAAATACACGAAGAAAAGAGACATCAGGCTTTTTGAGATGCACCAACTCATACGGTGTCTTGTTGTGGAGAGGATGAATTAGTGATCGGTTTTGAGTGTAACAAGCAGTAGCAATGGCTTCTGCCCATAGAAACATTGGGGTTTTTGAGAATATCAGCATAGTGTGAGCCGCTTCAACTAGTGTGCGATTCCTTCTTTCAACGACTCCATTTTGTTGAGGAGTTTGAGGAATGCTCTTCTGATGACTAATGCCGACACTTTCGTAGAATTTGGTGAGATGTTGGTTAACAAACTCAGTTCCATTGTCTGTGCGGATGACTCTAACAGTTTTGTTGAGCCTTACTTGTAACTGCTTGATGATCTTGATGATTATATCTGGAGTTTCATCCTTGGATCTTAAAAATTTCACCCATGTGAATCTTGAATAGTCATCCACAATAACAAGAATATATCTTTTCCCATTGAAGCTTTGCACTCTCATGGGTCCACACAGATCCATGTGAAGGGTATGGAGTACTTCGGTGTTGGAGTTGGTGGGTTTTGGTTTATGAGTTTGTTTCTTGCTTTTACCTAATTGACATGATGAGCAAAGATGATCCTTTTCATACTTTAGTCTGGGCATGCCTCGAACAAGATCTTTGCGAGAGAGCTCGTTTATGGTGCCAAAGTTCAAGTGATTCAAACGTCGATGCCATAAACATGATTTGCTTTTTGAAGCCTTAGAAAGTAAGCAAATGGGAGAGGACCGCATCATGTCTTCAATAGAGATGGTTTACAGATTTGTACCACGACTTCCTTTAAGGAGATCAACTTCATCCAGTTCTCTAACGAAACATGTGTGTTTTCTGAAGGCCACTTCGAGATCAGTGTAACACCCCCAAAATCACCATGTCAGCGGAAGAATTAAAATGTCAGCGGAAGACTTTTTGGGTGTTACTTCGAGGATCTTTATCACAATCATAGAAAACGACACAAAAGTGACGCTTTAAAATTTAATTCATTCAAAATACCAAATATTCGGGACATCAAGATGTTTCATAGTTTAAACAACAAGTTTATTTGAAATGTGTCAAAACGTTTATTTAAGCCCATGCCGGGTTGCAAGCCCACTCCGTGCCTTCAAGTTCCTTCTTGTATAGTTACCTGAGATAAACACATGCTAAAAGTGTCAACACAAACGTTGGTGAGTTCATAGAGTTTATAGTTTCGAATAACGATTTCCAAAATCAAAGAGTTTATGAGTCCAAAGTAGTTATAATAACCGTTGATTATCAACTTAAAGTGTGAGTAAATCCATAATATTCATGGCTTAAATCATTGATTTATCAAAATCAGAAAGTGAGTGATTTCCTTATTAATTCAAAAATAGTCCGTTGGTTTGCCCTTCACCGGGTCAACACCCAAAATAGTAGTTGGTTTATAAATCCATTTAACACAAGTTTCGAGATTTGGGCCAAGTTGTTGCGCCCATAACATAAACAGTTTACGGGGAACCGTATTTAAACAGTTGAAACTGTATCCGAACAGTTTGTAGAGAACCGTATTTAAACAGTTGAAACCGTATCCGAACGGTTTGTAGAGAACCGTATTTAAACAGTTGAAACCGTGTCCAAACAGTTTTGTGGAGAACCGTATTTAAACAGTTGAAACCATATTTAAACAGTTTGTTCCATAATTCCAAATATCGATAGTAAAATCATTAGAAAAGTTGTTACACATGTATCTCTCCTAAGGAGTTTATAAAATAGTTAAACGATAGAAAGTGGAGCTATGAACTTATAGTAATATGTAAATAGTTAACAAGTAAAAGTATAAAACAATAGTTAAGCATGTATCTCCCCCAAAAACGTGTATAAATCATTGTAATACAAATAAGAGTAGGGGCTATGACTCACCTGAGGATTATGATAGGCATAGATAATGTAATGTCAGAGGTAGAATGGAAATAACTTCAAAGATAACCTGAATGATATGGAAGTCCGAGATAAGTTTGACTTATCAAGAATCGTGATTCGAATAGTGTTTGATGACAAAATGACTTGTGGCAGAGGTGGCTTGCGTGGCAAAACGCTTAAAGTTCAAGCAACAAAATTATATACTATATAACTTGTCCTTTTGTATAAGTATCATTTATTATTTATATTTCTCGTCATGAATTACTGATATGTATCAAAAGTTGGTGAATGATAAATTGTAGTAAATGTCAATTATCCTTAATAAATGAATTGATGAGTTTTGAGAAATAATCATTTCCTGACGTGTATTCAAGTTATTGATAATAACGTTAAGTTATATATATTTTATAATTCAAGTTATTCAGAAATATTATTTGATTATAGTCTCAAAATGTAGATCTCGGTATATGTTATTACGATATAGTTGTAAAATATATAATTTATCAAAACGAAGTCAAGTTTCTGTATAAACCTTTAGGTTATACAAAAGTTGCTCCTTTAACCCCAATAGTTAGATGTTTTACATATTCAATTCAGAATAATTATATTTACAAACTCATAAAAGTTTTAGGGTTACAAGTATTAAAGTATCAAACTTAGAAGGGTGGAAGTTGTATAGATTCTTATATTTTTCAAAACTTACAAAAGTTTATAAGGAGATGTTATATAGTTAAATTTGGAGGTTTAAAATGTAAAAGTTTATATGAGTTATTTTATAAAAGTCTTTTTAATAAGTAGTGAAAAGCCGAGGGGCTGAAATCGTCAATATGCAAAAGTTGCAAAAATAACTAAACAAAATAAAAAGTGAGGTGGATGGTTCGAACCCCTGACCTTGCGCTTATCAGCCCAATGATCCAACCATTGCACCAGCCTTATTGTTGTTTTATATTACTAAACGATTTGCTTATAAAGTCTTATGATTCTGTGCTATATCTTGTTATATCTTTCTCAGTTTCCTGCATGCGTTGATGCATATATATGTGTTTCGAATTGGGTTTTGTGTTTTCTCTTCTCTAAACCTTTAAATAGCAGTTATTTACTTGAAGATCAAAATAAGACTAGTCTTATTCGCGACTCAAATTCCAAACGACGTACACCAAAAATCCTTAGAACTATTTAATGTAAGGTTTCCATAAGCTTGTTTTTAAGTCAATGGGTTATAAAAAGAAGCTTTTTATATACTTAGCCTGTTAATAAGGCTCAACATATATGGGTAGGTCGACTTGAAATCTAGTCAGTGCTTACTTATACCCTTCTTGAGTTTAACAGCGTTCAGTTTGTTTTAAGTAATTGCCCCGCAAGTTTTAAATGTAAAGCCAACATAAGCGTGTATATAAGTGGATGTATGCTAAGGGTGTATGTGTGGTAATGTCGTGAGAGAGGTAAATAACGAGACATGAAAATAGAGTAGTACGTATGAGAAGGATATGTGAACGACTTACTACACCACAGTGGTGGGAAGGAAGCTAACGAAACAGATTGGAAGATGGGATGAGTGTGCAACGATAACGCCAATGGTTTGTACTGTCACGTAGCTACCCAAAATGTCTTAGAAACTTGTAAGGATGATCATTAACAAGTTCTTGTTCTCCCTTGTTCATTCATGCTCGACAGTAACCCAAAGAGAGAAATATATGTGTTGTGATAGTGAGATGTGAAAAGGTGTCGGTGTAAGGCTCAGTTAAGGGCTCAACCAAGATCAGTTCCTAGTTCCCTCCCTTCTTTCCTTCTCTTCTACCTTGGCTCGACAGAAACTCCAAGTATGTATGATTGTATGTGATATGAGTGTGTACGTGTAGTGTGAGTACATGAAGGTATACAAGGTTAGTTAGGTACCCCAGTTGTGTGATATGCATGAAGTCTATAAGTACTAATCTGGAATGCGACAGGTGGCAATTGGAGCAGGAAGGTGATATAGGAGTTGCACCTAGTTTCCCCTAGGTTATACCTGAGGTAATAACAAGCGAGGGAGGGTGAAGATGTGAGCTGCCATATACATGTGACCTCCATCAATGACCAGTCGAGATGTTACAAGCGTATATGGACAAAGAGAAGTGTGAAATAGTTTCTGACAGCTTTTGACAAATGCCATAACGTTCAGTATTGGGTTGTGATGATTGGGGAGTAAAGGAGGTCCATAGGGAAGTTGTGACACGTTTTATCATTTTAACACCAAGTGATCTTTCATGGTTTGTTTGGGTCGTTTCTGGGGCAGCAAACGTGTAGGGGAGGTCATAAGGTTTATCATTCTTGATTCTATGCTAGGTGATTAATTAGTAAATACAAGGTTATATATAGGTCGTGTGTCGAAATCAAGGAGTATGGGGGTGGTTTGTGAGCCTAGTCGTGGCTGGAAATAGAAGGATAAAAATATACTTAGGGTGCACTTGGTCTCGACTGGAACAGAAAGAATAGGAAAAGGTATAAGGGTCATTTGGACCTGTGATCAGTTATATGAATTTTACTCAAGGTGTGTTGGGGTCTTCAATAAGGCACTAGTTCATACAGTAAACGAGCGAGATGTTCGACGACCCTTGTCATTTTTGATTGTCGGCTAGGAGGGCAACGGAGCGGTAACATAAAATAGCCATGTTGTGTGTCAAAATTTTAAGAATAACGGGCAAACTAAACTGTACTAGCGACTAAAATTTAGAAAAGGTAATACAAATGAACTAAGGGTTATGTTGGGATGTAGCCTAGTGGACTTCGTTGGTTTGCACTCAGACCCAAAGTAAAGAAAAGAAAATAACAAGGGTCCGGTTTGGTTTGTAACATATTAAAGTTCCTAGTTGGCTTAAATTTATGATATTCAAAAGTGTTTCAAAGCCACGTTTTGAGAGTTTGTTCGAAGGGCGTCAAGTTGTTTGAGTGAGTGTGATTGTAGATAAATGTCAAGTAGTTAGAGGTGATAGATCGATTATGATTTATAGGCATGGGTTCGGTTGGTGTTGCTAGTCTGCTCGTGTAATACTCATAAGGAAACAATTTAGTTTTGTAGTATATTGGAAATGTGTTATGTACATGGGATATCTAGGAGTTTAGGTAATATTCTTGGACACCAATGGTCATATGAAATGTGTGATAGCCAAGGGAATGAAGTTAGTAGCTTACTTGGGAACTTAAGAGCTCGGTGATGATAGGATTTGGTTGACGTTGTAACATATCAAATGGTAACTAAGATTTATATATGTGAGAGGTACGAGGGGAAATAAACTGAGCATGGTAAAAATACAATGAGTATAGTTGTTAACTTATACGAAGTAATTCACTTGGCAAAGATATATTCTTAGGTTGTTTGGACGAAATGTATATATAAACGTTTTTAGTTATTCGTGATATTTAGATTTTTAAATATAAATGTAAGTACCGTTTCAAAGTAATTGGTAAGTATGTTGTGATTGTCAAGTATATAAAAAAAATTGTCATGGGTAAAAATGGTTATTTTTATGTTAATCGTAGGAGAATTTTACGGGATGTTATAATCAGAATCACAGAATTGACCAACAGAGAATAAGTTGTGCCCAAGTCCTTCCACATAGTAAACTCTTGAAATTACGCTATCACTAAACACATAATCACCATACCCCATAATAGCTCCAAAGTGGTCGTTACCGAATCTAATTGTCCCGATAAACTTTTTCACGAAATTTCTAAGCCAAGAACGGTCCCCAGTCATATGTTTTGAGCAGCCTGAGTCCAAATACCACAGGACGATTTGTACGACCTGCATTTGAAACCAGGCAGATATGGATAACTGAAAAACATGGATCCCCAAGTGTGATTGGGATCCAATAGGTTAGCACATGCATACTTAAGAGATTCATCATCAGTATTTTCATTGGTTCTTATAGATGAACTGATATCAGTGGAAGCTGTTGTCTTACTATCAAGGCATTGGGTCACTAAAGGGAATTTTCTACTAGTAGCCTTCCATTTTTTAACCTTTAAAGACTTAAGGTCGGGCATGTAAGTCAATGGGCACTGATTTCCTAGAGTGAATATTCTTCCCGTAGGTTTCCACTGATATCCTACACTGTTAAAAACTTTTCCTGTAGCTCTCCAAGTATTGTTATCCTTAGCAGATTTAACAGGGGATTTATAAGATGATTGCAAAAATGACACAACACATTCATCATGATTACCAGAAATTAAACATTCATTACAAGTCTTACAAACCGCATTAGAATTCGAATTAATTACAGTACGCTTAACGTACATACTAGAATCAACACGATTCTATTCATTCAAATTAATCTTATTGTTCCTAAGGTGGTCTTCTACTTTCTTCCCTTGATCATTCTTAGCAGGCGAAGTCCTATCATTCCTTGTATTGCCTTTAGGCTTTGACCCGCTAGCTTTAGTGACATTAATTACTCCTGTAGAATTTACGATGGGAACATTAGATTGTTGCAAAGTTGTTTGGTTTCCATGTGATGATGTGCTATGTACAGAACTAGCCAAGGGTTTATCAAAAGTAACATGCTTCTTCAAATTCCTATATGAGGATGTGCCAATTTTATCACGCCTGTTGGGAATCTTGGGACATGTACCTATGGCGTATTCTAACAACTCTTGTGATCGCTTGGTAAGAAAGTAAATATCCGATAGGGTGTTATCAGATGGTCTTACCGATCTATCTTCTTCTATGGTTTCACGGGTCATGTCAAGGCAGTTCTTAAGATGTCTAAGATAATCGCTATGGACTAGCTCATTGTTCTTAAGGGGAAGAGGAATAAACACAGCCTCACATGCATATTTTTTACAGTTACAAACCACAGAATTTATATTGTCACTTTCATTCAACGACATTTTCCCTTTTACTTTTGTCTTTAGATTCTCAATTTCATTAAGCAAAGAAGTTAATTTTTCATTTGTTTTCTCACGAGTGATCTTGATAGAATCATATAACTCTTTGTAATGTTGTTTAACTTTAGAATTTTCAGCTTGAAAACAATCATTTTCATGTTTAAGTGAGTTGATTGTGTTTTGAAGTTGAAAACTATGAGAATCTGCAGACATTGGTTTATGGGAGTTTGTAACAATACACATTTTCAGGTTAACTTCTATTCCCGAAAATTTCACTATTCACTTTAACTATTCATTTTCCTGAAATTTGATTTTTATTTCATATTCTCGTGTGATAAATCATTTCCATGGCAAATTAAAAGTTTGACACTCATCAGATCATTTTCGCGAAAGTTATTAAGGAATTACATGTTTTAGGGTAAAACGTCATTCAAAAATCCTACGCACAACGAAACTCGACCGCGTTAATTTTCCCCGTATCAGAAAAATGTTTGATACACTCATGATTTATTTGAGAATAACTCATGACTGAGAAAAACGTGACCAAATAAACCTCGGCCGTGAAAAACAGGAATTTTCATTTTTAAGCGTTTTTACTCAGCTGTAACCTTAGCCTATACCTGCACCGCGTTTCTAAGACGATTTGAGTTTTCACATTTTTGGAAAAAGTCAACATATTTTTCCCTCCTCCTTTGACCAAAAATCATTCCTTGATTTTATAAATCATTCCTTGATTTTTAGGCTTACGGTTCTACGTTTAAAAGACATTAATTACCAACCGACACTAGACTGAGCCCAGTCTAGACATTATAAGTCATTTTAAATCATTATTATCGTATTAGAAAAGTAACATTTTACTTTTCTCAATTTTACACAATATTCGTACGTTTTACGTATTACGCGTTTTAGACCCGTGTTTCCAGTTTGAGCAGGGTTTTAGCACCCCAAAGGAACCTACCACTCATTTTATATTTTATTATGGAGTATATTGACATGTTTAACCATACTTTCAAGTTCCACATTTTTACGATACCCAGTTTTACGTTTTGAGGCTTAATCATTTACGGTTAGCATTTCCCGGAGTCAAAACTAACTACATAAGTTGGATAATATCATCAAAGACCAAGTCATCCCTCCTTATCACATGCAAACCGCCATAGGGGGGGGGAGTCATCACCATGTGGCTTGATCTCATGCTAAGTACTCTTAGATGTTAACAAGTGTTGAACTTGTTCACCAAGTATTGACTAAGTCTTCCATGTAACCTCCTCAAGCTACTATATAAGCCCTCCCCTCCTCTTCTTTATACGCCACACATCACACACACAAACACCATAACCTTAGCTCATTTACTTCCAATTTCATGCAAGTATCAAGTGCTACAACAACATAGAAACTCTAGTTTGGTTTTGATTCATCAAACTACATCCAAACCCTAGAAACTTTGGTGATTTTCTCTTTAGTTTGAATCTACTCAAGTCACCTCAACTTTCATCATTTCTTTTTCAAGAATACAAGTGTAGAAAGATTGCTTGAAGTGAAGTAGGGTGAAGCTTAAGTCTATCAAAGTCCTTACCTTACATGTTAACTTCCTTTCTTAATTGAAATCCAAAAGTTGTAAGCAAAACCCTAACATACTTCTTGTTAAATATCATATTCTTGTTATTTACATATCATTCATGCTATATTTTTTCTTGTGATCATGTCCATGATGTATAAAAATGGGTAAAACAAGTTATTGTAAATGATTGTTAAGTTAAGTTATTTTAACAAGTAAACTAGTGACTTTCTTGGTGAAATCTAATCAAAATGGTAAAATTATGATATTGGACCATTACATATTGTAGTAGAGGACCTAACAAGGAAACCATAGCAATTTGAACCACCTAAAACGAGTACACGAGTCAAAAGTTATGACCATTTGAAGTTACCAAAACTTTACGGCAAAACTGCCAAAATACCTTCTGTGACAGAACATAAAACACGCAAAAAGAGGCCCTTCTGGTCCGTTTCATGAAAAAGTTAAAGCACGAAAGTTGTCCGGAATCATGTTTTCTTCAAAAATTCAGGTGCACGTCTCCAGAAAACCAATAACGAATGAGATTTTATTCAGTTTCTTAACAGCTATTTTATATATATAAGTCACTATATAATTGTTATTGTTTGAAAAGAACAAGAGGTCTAATGACCTAGATTCAAGACCACAACCATGGCTAGAGCCAAGGTTGAGTCTCAAGATCATGGAACAATGACCAAAGGTCATGGCAAGGCCATGACTAAATGACCATATAAACTTACTTAGGCGAAAACATGAGCTAAAGAGTTGTCGATAACTTAAACATATAATTTGGATCTACTTTATCTAAAGAACCATGAGATCTTACAAGTAATTGTCATACAAGATTTAAGAAACTCATCCTAATAACAATCTTCATGTAAAAATAAACTTTCCTAAGTTTATTCAAATATTGGACATGTAATTTTTCGGATCAAAACTTATATATATATATTTTTTATCAACTACTACAATAGTAGGGAGCCTCATGTGAGGAGTTCATTAAGTAAGCCGTCGAGATGAGTTGTGGATTTACGAATTAAAGTGTCCTGGCTCCTCGAACGTTTACTACATGACTTCTGAATTATGTCGGCCCAAACGGTAGTAAACGATATATAAACTATACATGTTTCATGAACCATTTCTTTTCAAAGACTTACACTACACTTTGTACCATATCATGGACTAAATGCAAGACATATATAGGCAATTCTTCATATTCTTAGACATTATTCTAAACCTAAGTTGCAACAATTATTCTAGGTTGCTCCTAGAAGTTCTCACGGCATATCCATCATTCTCATTATACATCATCCAACTCACGGTGAGTTCATAGCCCCACTTTCCATTACTTAATTGTTTTACAAACCCTTGGGGGGAATACATGCTATTTTAAACCGAACACAATGCTTTACAATTGTATGCTTGCCTGATTGTTTTATTATCACTAAGTACTATCCTTGCTAAAACCAATATCCCTTATTATGAACCATTTAATCACTAGTAATAGTGAGCGCGAATATTGTGAATAGGCCTATTGGGATTGACGAATCCTATTTGTATTGACTAAGTTCAAACAAATGCACTAATATTTGAGATTTAGATATGTTAGCAAAGTACCCACCGGGATAACTCCGCCGATTGATATTGGTACCCGTTAACGTTTTGGTGTCATAAGCTTAGTGTATAATACATTTTATGGGCGTATAATAACGTAGCCTACCTGTTTTGTTTTCCAACCATGAGTATGAGTCTAATTAACTCATACTACCAACATATTGTGTTCAACCATTAAACAAACTCTATGAATATCACTCAACCTTTGTGTTGACCTCTTAAGCATGTATTTCAGGTCCATGATGATCAAGGATGGCACGGAAGGGCACGGATATTCAAAAGGGCTATAAATTTTATTATCATTCAAAAACTCATTTAATGTAAATTGTAAACATGGAACCATATGGGACCTCATTTTGTAATCTCTGATAGTTATAAAATTTGAATGATAAATCTTTTAAAACGACTCAATTAGAGTTCGTTTTCTATCATTGTGACTATTGTGCCGTCGAGTAACACCCAGTTTGTATTCCGCAGCATCCATGAATTAGGGGTGTTACAGATTGGTACCAGAGCCATGGTTATAGAGAAACGGGTCTAATTGAGACCTAAACTATAACCACAATTACAAGGAAAAGCATTTTATAGCCTTCCGTTCTCCGTTTCTTCCATCCTCCAGACGATTATGGACTTATTAAGCATTTTATACTACAAAAACATGTTAGGATATGAATATATGTACCCCTAGCATAATTAAGCATTTACCCGTAAGCATTTTATACTACATGAACATATTAGTATATTGATATATACACACTTGTCACATTTTGAGCACTTCCCATAAACATTTGAATTGTTTTAACATAGTAATTCTTCTAATAGAAATCATGTGCGTACCCACTTCTCCCAATCATGTTCCTACTCCAACATTTTATGTCCAAGATATTGTAACGAATTACAATGGTCTTCCCTATTTCCCGGACATTGTATGATACAATGGTCTTAATCATTTCTCAAATGTTTTGAGTCACACAATGGTCTAATCTACTTCCGAGACATTGTGATTTGCGCAATGGTCTCTGGAATTATTCCATCACCTCACCAGTATCATTTCATATGATATCAAAAATCCATCACAATCTATCGATTTCCAAATAGAAATACGATATTTCTAAAGGATAAACTAATCCATCATCTACAAAAGCTGAAGTTTCTCTACATTCATCAAAGTTTTCTTCTGAAACCTTCATTGTTAAAAGTTCATGATCCTGGCCAAGTATGTTCTGTTTTAGAACTACTTAAAACTTCCTTTCCACACATATCTACCCATACTATCTTCTATGCAATGGAATGTGAAAACATAGGTTACAAGTCTTGTATGGGCGGGACTTGTAACTGAATGGTTTGACATCGCCTTTGTTTATTGGACAGTTTCTCAAAAGCAACGGACATATCACAAGTATACCTAATTTAGGTATTTGAAAATTTTATCGAACCTTGGCTAAATATAGATTAGTCACCTATATTTAACGTAGGGACAGTGGGACATACTCTGACTAACTATGTTCGACTTAAAATTTTCGAATACTGAGAATAGTTGTACTAGGGTTATGTTCAGATTAATTTCCTACATGAACTCGATAAACCACCAAAATTCTTTAAAACGATCTAGAGACACGATAGTGTCTTACCACTCAGCAAGATCTTAACACCTTATTTGTACTACCTAATTTCATTCTTGAAAGTTTTCATTTATGAGATAATCCGAACTACTATCTTGGGATATTTATCAATTCTTCTCTTCATCCCGTAGAAGTACTATCCTGTTTAGGTCCTAAGGATACCATTCCGTCATAAACCTTTAAAATCTCTTAAAATTTTAAAGCAAACTTGACATCTCTACCAATATTAATGTTAAGCATACACTACACACTTTTGTTTATCAACATATCACATCATTATCTTCACAACCGTTGCAACCACAAGCTCATTAACAGATCTTGATGCACTTTTAAAGCTCAAATCATCCTTAATTACACCACAAGCACCCTCATCAGCTTTACAAGATTGAATATTCATTTTGTACTTTTGGAACACCAGTATCATCTCGTAATACACTACCTTGTAACTCACCGGCTAAGTATGAATGTTGTGTTGGGAATTCTTAAGTAGGATGATTTATAATGTCCTTATTTGAATGGATTGGGATGCCTTTTTATTTAAATAAAGAAATTGTAAATCACCGAACCATAAGTTTATATTCCTTTATTTACATTGTTTGGGATGCCTCTCTATGTAAATAAAGAATTATAAACAAGTGGGCTTATTAGTATCCGAAATAACATAAGTATAAAGTCAATAAACACTAGGTACAACAACAGATTACCTACTAGGCTATGATTGCAACTACTATCCCAATTTCCATTTATATTCGACTACTATATCAAATTCCATTTATTCGATTCCTATGTCAATTGCTATTGTTGTTCAACTACTATATCAATTGCTATTGATACTTAACAACTATATCAATTTCTATTTGATATTCAACTACATCGATTTCTGTACAACTACTATATCAATTTCTATTAATATTCGACTGCTATATCAATTTTCTTTGATATTCGACTATTATATGGATCTCTACTGATATTCAACTATGTTATCAATTTCTATTGACACACCGTATTCTGAGACAAATCAAACTACATCACTGGTAATCCCAGACTCTAGTCATCATAAGTAACCACACCTCTTCATCGACACCACTCCAACATATAACACACATAGAACTTCGGGACGAAGTTCCCCGTAAGGGGTAGAGACTGTAACAATTCACATTTTCAGGTTAACTTCTATTCCTGAAATTTTCACTATTCACTTTTACTATTCACTTTAACTATTCATTTTCCTGAAATTTGATTTTTATTTCATATTCTCGTGTGATAAATCATTTTCATGGCAAATTAAAAGTTTGACACTCATCAGATCATTTTCGCGAAAGTTATTAAGGAATTACACGTTTTAGGGTAAAACGTCATTCAAAAATCCTACGCACAACGAAACTCAACCGCGTTAATTTTCCCCGTATCAGAAAAATGTTTGACACACTCATGATTTATTTGAGAATAAATCATGACTGAGAAAAACGTGACCAAATAAACCTCGGCCGTGAAAAACAGGAATTTTCATTTTTAAGCGTTTTTACTCAGCCGTAACCTTAGCCTATACCTGCACCGCGTTTCTAAGACGATTTGTGTTTTCACATTTTTGGAAAAAGTCAACATATTTTTCCCTCCTCCTTTGACCAAAAATCATTCCTTGATTTTATAAATCATTCCTTGATTTTTAGGCTTACGGTTCTACGTTTAAAAGACATTAATTACCAACCGACACTAGACTGAGCCCAGTCTAGACATTATAAGTCATTTTAAATCATTATTATCGTATTAGAAAAGTAACATTTTACTTTTCTCAATTTTACACAATATTCGTACGTTTTACGTATTACGCGTTTTAGACCCATGTTTCCAGTTTGAGCAGGGTTTTAGCACCCCAATGGAACCTACCACTCATTTTATATTTTATTATGGAGTATATTGACATGTTTAACCATACTTTCAAGTTCCACATTTTTACGATACCCGGTTTTACGTTTTGAGGCTTAATCATTTACGGTTAGCATTTCCCGGAGTCAAAACTAACTACATAAGTTGGATAATATCATCAAAGACCAAGTCATCCCTCCTTATCACATGCAAACCGACATAGGGGGGGGAGTCATCACCATGTGGCTTGATCTCATGCTAAGTACTCTTAGATGTTAACAAGTGTTGAACTTGTTCACTAAGTATTGACTAAGTCTTCCATGTAACCTCCTCAAGCTACTATATAAGCCCTCCCCTCCTCTTCTTTATACGCCACACATCACACACACAAACACCATAACCTTAGCTCATTTACTTCCAATTTCATGCAAGTATCAAGTGCTACAACAACATAGAAACTCTAGTTTGGTTTTGATTCATCAAACTACTTCCAAACCCTAGAAACTTTGGTGATTTTCTCTTTAGTTGGAATCTACTCAAGTCACCTCAACTTTCATCATCTCTCTTTCAAGAATACAAGTGTAGAAAGATTGCTTGAAGTGAAGTAGGGTGAAGCTTAAGTCTATCAAAGTCCTTACCTTACATGTTAACTTCCTTTCTTAATTGAAAACCAAGTTGTAAGCAAAACCCTAACATACTTCTTGTTAAATATCATATTCATTTTATTTACATATCATTCATGCTATATTTTGTCTTGTGATCATGTCCATGATGTATAAAAATGGGTAAAACAAGTTATTGTAAATGATTGTTAAGTTAAGTTATTTAAACAAGTAAACTAGTGACTTTCTTGGTGAAATCTGATCAAAATGGTAAAATTATGATATTGGACCATTACATATTGTAGTAGAGGACCTAACAAGAAAACCATAGCAATTTGAACCACCTAAAACGAGTACACGAGTCAAAAGTTATGACCATTTAAAGTTACCAAAACTTTATGGCAAAACTGCCAAAATACCTTCTGTGACAGAACATAAAACACGCAAACAGAGGCCCTTCTGGTCCGTTTCATGAAAAAGTTAAAGCACGAAAGTTGTCCGGAATCACGTTTTCTTCAAAAACTCTGGAGCACGTCTCCAGAAAACCAATAACGAATGAGATTTTATTCAGTTTCTTAACAGCTATTTTATATATATATATATATATATATATATATATATATATATATATATATATATATATATATATATATATATATAATTGTTATTGTTTAAAAAGAACAAGAGGTCTAATGACCTAGATTCAAGACCACAACCATGGCTAGAGCCAAGGTTGAGTCTTAAGACCATGGAACAATGACCAAAGGTCATGGCAAGGGCATGACTAAATGACCATACAAACTTACTTAGGCGAAAACATGAGCTAAAGAGTTGGCGATAACTTAAACATACAATTTGGATCTACTTCATCTAAAGAACCATGAGATCTTACAAGTAATTGTCATACAAGATTTAGAAACTCATCCTAATAACAATCTTCATGTAAAAATAAACTTTCCTAAGTTTATTCAAATATTGGACATGTAACTTTTCGGATCAAAACTTATATATATATATATATATATATATATATATATATATATATATATATATATATATATATATATATATATATATATATATATATTATCAACTACTACAATAGTAGGGAGCCTCATGTGAGGAGTTCATTAAGTAAGCCGTCGAGATGAGTTGTGGATTTACGAATTAAAGTGTCCTGCCTCCTCGAATGTTTACTACATGACTTCTGAATTATGTCGGCCCGAACGGTAGTAAACGATATATAAACTATACATGTTTCATGAACCTTTTCTTTTCAAAGACTTACACTACACTTTGTACCACATCATGGACTAAATGCAAGACATATATAGGCAATTCTTCATATTCTTAGACATTATTCCAAACCTAAGTTGCAACAATTATTCTAGGTTGCTCCTAGAAGTTCTCACGGCATATCCATCATTCTCATTATACATCATCCAACTCATGGTGAGTTCATAGCCCCACTTTCCATTACTTAATTGTTTTACAAACCCTTGGGGGGAATACATGCTATTTTAAACCGAACACAATGCTTTTCAATTGTATGCTTGCCTGATTGTTTTATTATCACTAAGTACTATCCTTGCTAAAACCAATATCCCTTATTATGAACCATTTAATCACTAGTAATAGTGAGCGCGAATATTGTGAATAGGCCTATTGGGATTGACGAATCCTATTTGTATTGACTAAGTTCAAACAAATGCACTAATATTTGAGATTTAGGTATGTTAGCAAAGTACCTGCCGGGATAACTCCGCCGATTGATATTGGTACCCGTTAACGTTTTGGTGTCACAAGCTTAGTGTATAATACATTTTATGGGCGTATAATAACGTAGCCTACCTGTTTGTTTTCCAACCATGAGTATGAGTCTAATTAACTCATACTACCAACATATTGTGTTCAACCATTAAACAAATTCTATGAATATCACTCAACCTTTGTGTTGACCTCTTAAGCATGTATTTCAGGTCCATGATGATCAAGGATGGCACGGAAGGGCATGGATATTCAAAAGGGCTATAAATTTTATTATCGTTCAAAAACTCATTTACTCTAAATTGTAAACATGGAACCATATGGGACCTCATTTTGTAATCTCTGATATTTATACAATTTGAATGATAAATCTTTTAAAACGACTCAATTAGAGTTCGTTTTCTATCATTGTGACTATTGTGCCGTCGAGTAACACCCAGTTTGAATTCCGTTGCATCCATGAATTGGGGGTGTTACAGAGTTGATCACAGCATTCATGGGAGACTTCAATTGGGCAATTTGAGCCCTCAATAATCTAACCGTGTTCGTGTGAGCTTGAATTTTTTCATCCCTTTTTGCTAATTCAAAATATGCATCAAATTCCGGAGCATCAAAAGATGTCTTGGCCTTTGAAATTTTTATTTTTTCTTCTAAATGTTGATATTTTAATTGTAAATTAAGATTCTCAACTTCTAGATTAGAAAGATGCTTGACCATGTTGTCATGATCATCATTTTGAATTTTTTCAAGCAATTTCAAATTCTCCCCCTCAAGCTCAACAACATGATTGTGAAGGTTTTTCAATGCAATAGACATTTCATGAAATTGACAAGCATTAAGAGAAGACTCTGTAGCAGTGTAAAACACATCTTGTGTAATACATTTAGCAATCAAGTTATCATTCATGATAAGAATATTTTTTCTGACAATTTCACTGTGCTGAAGATCTATAGCTTTTTGTTTACACTCGTTTTCCACATATTTAAACACTTCTTTCATTTCTTTAAGCTCAACATCAAGGGTTTGTCGTAAACCCTCAAAATGTTCTTTGATTTGTTTAAAAATAGAATGACTTCAGTTAAGTAACACTCTTTGGTTAACTCAAATCCCCTTTCACCCTCAGTAATTCTCGTTGTCGTGATTCTCTTTTTTCATGTTTTCTCAAAATCAGTAAACATTTGACACAGGACATAAATGCTAATAAGAGATTTACATTGCTTGGGAAGGGACAACTGAACTAAGTGCATCGGTGTATTGGAGGGATACACCGTTGAGGCAGCTAACTTTAGGGATGTTTTGGCCTTAATTTCCTCAGCTTTTATTTTCTCGATATCTAAGGGCCAAAATACCTGTTCTGGTGTTAAGTTAGTTTGAGGTGCAAAAATAGTCACTCGGTTTTGTTCAAAATAATCATGGGGTTTAACAATGACTCTGTGTTTGATGCACTTTGGATCCTTCATTTTTTTTATCAAATCTCTCTCTATTGACAGAATCAAGTTCATCCAATTCTTTATCGGACGAACTATTTGGGGGATCATGATTGGGAGTAAGCATAACCTTAGCATCATAGAGGGCAGGTTGAGAGTCTCTAACGCTCTTAAGGAAGTTTGTTTTAGGCAACCCTAAATCTTTATCACTATGCTTATCCCGCAGTTTCGTATGCTTTTCCACCATTTGAGCTGTTTGAGGTGTTTGGCCAAGAACATACAACTTGTTTTTAAGTTTGTTTTTCAACTGCTTAAGGTTGGAAAATTCGTTTAACAGTTTAGTTTCCTTTTTTGAAATTCAATTTTTAGGAGATTTACACTATCCTGAATTTCCTGTTTTTCCTTAAAAACACGTTCAAGTTGATTTTGGAAAGATTTAATCTCTTGTTTCAAGGCCATTTCCTTCAAATTTTGTTCAGTGATGTAGGCATGCATTTGCAATTCCATTTTTTGTTCACGTTCTGTAAGCTCAAATTTAGCACGTTGTTCATATAACCTTACTTGATCCCTAAGAGTATTTATCCTAGTGGTTAGGGTGTCATCTAGTGCAACTACAGTATACTCATCTAAATCACACATTTCATCATCAGCAGAGGATATATCACTTGGTACAACAGACTCGACGTTGTGCTTCACATATTGTTCATATGGGACAATATTGCTATTTCCCAAATTTGCAGTATCTATTTCAACAACGTTTGTTTGTTTTACCTTGTTACATATCGTTTGCTCATGCATCACATTGATATCATACACAACAGAAGATTTTCCACAAGATACGTTAGAATTACTGTCGTGATCAGAATGTTGCTCAGTTGGGAACACTTTGATGGTTTCCAAGTCAGCCTCATTCGATTCACACACATTATTTCATTGTATATCATAGAAGGTCTTTTGTTCATCGTTAACAGTTCATTTATCATATAGTTTTAGTACCTCAGATATGATGGATGATTTGGATCGATCAGATTGTTGTGTGGGAGAGACAACAGATGATAAGTTAGCCATGAAGATTGTCTGAGCAGTGGGTTCATCATCAACATCTGAGTCGAAAGCATCACAATCTTCAGCTTGGAAGATGTTTGGATCATTAAGAGCTAAATCTTGAATTGGCTGTTCATCCACTTCATCATCAAATGTTTTTCCATTATCCCCAGCAAGAAATGCCAATTCATCCTCATTAAGTACCACTCCATTCTCTTGAGCTTGCATGAGCAACATTTTGTCCTTAAAGTAATCTGAGTTTTGAGGACGTTTTGGTTGAGTGCAGTTTCTGGCAAGGTGACCTAAACCCCCACAGTTGTAACATTTTGGTTGCCTTCCTTGTCCTTGATTCACATTAGCACCTCTATTCTGAAAGTTACCCCGCACAGCATTTCTTTGATTCACATTCTGTCTTCCCTGAACGTTTTGCACCATTACTTTTCTGTCTTCCACAATGGCTTGATTACGTGGATTGGAGGAAGTTCTGAGTTGATTGTTGGAAGATGGGAGTGCAGCCCTGAAATGTTGAACCAGTAGAGATACTTGATTGGAGAGATTATCAATCATCTTGTCTGTATGAGAGTATCCTGAGTCGAGATGAGAGTTCATGGTGGCTGATGACTGTAGCGATGAGTGTTCCATTGAAGACACCGGTTGATTTGCTAGCACTATGCTACTCATGAAAGCAAGTGAGTCACTGGTGACTGTAGGATTGAGTTTCTCTCTTAGTTGACGATCATAAGCAGCATGCTTCTCATGTTGTTGCAAATAAGCGAACAGTTGCTCATAGTTCGTATTTCTCAATCCTTTGTTGAGCTTGACAGCAGTGACAAACCGATCCCACTCAGGTGACATGTTGTTCACAAACTTAGAGTTGAGTTGAATGTTAGGCACTGTCATTCTGATCATTCTCATATCGTTAACCAGCTTATGAAATCTGACATAGTAATCGGTAATGTTTTCACCAGGATTCATTTTGAAATGCTCAAACTCATCATATAATTGAGATTCATGGTCTTCTTTGGTCAGTTCTGAGCCAGACAGAAGCATTTTGACATTATCCCACACCGCTTTGGCTTCAGTGTTGAAGTTGATTAGCTTGTACACATCTTTGGGTAACCCTTGTATTACTATGTTGGAGGCACGAATGTCAGCATCATAGCGCTTCTTTTCAGCATCAGTGAGATCATTGTAAGTGCATGGTCTATCAATTCCCTGAACAACAGAGCCATCCTCAGCAGTGGAGATAACATCTCTGGTTGTACCCATCTGCATAGGACCTTCATCGATAGATCGTAGAATTTTCTCACCATTTTCTTTGCCCAAACAGTACAATCTGATCCTTTGCGCCCATGATTCATAATCAGTCCTGTCTAGCATTGGAGGTCGGGTGTCGGACCCAGCAGCTTGAATGTCATAAGATACAGTCGACATCTCAAAATCTTCAAACGGGATTTTACAGCTTTAGTGACTTAAACCGAGAAATGATTCTTTCTAGGGATTTTACTAAAGTCAACAAAAGAAACCGGAAGATATATTCAGCAGATTGAACTAATAGAGAGATACCAGATGAGTCACAGTCTGCATCAAGTGTTAAGTTGTGACAAGTCCAGTTGCAATTTAACCAATTGAGATTAGTCAAGTCGTAAGGATTATCTCACAACGTCAGATCACAATTAGATCAATTGAGACGACTAAGGTTACAACAATACACGAATTGCAAATTGAATACCCAATCACATGAATCTCATCACTTAGTGAATAGCTAAATAATGTGAGATAGTCGCAACCGTATGCACTAATTGCAGTAGGAGATAAACACAAGGTGAGCAAATCGCAGTGGAAGGTAACCGCAACATAGGTAACCACAGAAACAGGTAATCACAAGGTGAGTTAACCGCAGGGAGGAGCTAACCACAGTAAGTAGCAAACCGCAGAAACTAAACGCAATCTACTAAACAGCAGAAGCTAAACGTAGTCAGATAGTCTCAGATACCAATCGCAGATCATCTAACTGCAGGAGCTAGTCGCAGTGACAATAGTCCAAAAATGTCACTTTCATTGCGATTTGTTTGTATTCCCAGAATAGTAATCGCAGACAAACTAACCACAGAGATCAGGAGCTAATCGCAGTGAAGCAATGGAACAGTGGAGCTAATCGCAACAATGAAAAATGACCAAAACTCAATCTAAACTTCAAATAAGCTTATGAAATATTAAAACCAACTGAACCACAATGTTGTGCTAACACCAAGGATCATAAAAGTACATCTCTAACACATCTAATAACACAAGAAAGATCAAACTAAGATGTTGTGAATAAAACTCTTCTAATTCACAAAAACCACACCAAAACCGAATATCCAAGGCCCTAAGATGTAACCATGGCTCTTGATACCAATTGTAGAGTGTCAATCAAGTCACAAACATGTATGGTTCTTGTGATTAGGATCGAATTATATGGAGTTTTAGAGAGAGAGTTTAGAGAGAGAAAGAAATGGGAGCCTTGAGAGAAAACTAGAAATGTATTAGCTTGTGAATGAAGGTCCAACCCTCTCCACATGTGGAGAGGGGTATTTATACTTATCCTACAAAGAAACATAAAAACGCCCACACCCGGGCTGTGGATCAGGCATACAGTGGGTAAGACCCGTCCTTCTTCCGCGATGTTGCTTAGACTAAACTAATACTAAACTAAATAATAGACTAACTACGAGCTAACATAAATGCTATTACAATAATAAGGTGACTGAGTCTTCTATAGGAATAATTGTATTCCTAACAATTTCATATTAAACATAAACATTATTATATTTCCTAATATAGAAAAGGTAACATGACATCATGGCTTGCATCATAAACATTTATGGTAAGGTTACAATTTTTGGATGTGACTCTCCATAAGGCTTGTTACACATTATAGATAGTCTCTTACTCAATCTATTGTGTGTTGACTTGAAGAAGCTTGATGTGACATTGCTAGATGTGGAAAGATTTCTTGAAAGCTTTGACTGTCAAACATTGGCGGAACCCTGGGGTTACAAGGGTGGAACCCTTGTTTGGGTTCCGCCGGATCCGCCAGTGGTCTGATTTGTTTGGCTATAAATACCAAGCCACTTGCAAGAAATCTCTCATCACTTTTAGCTATAGAATACATGCATACTCTCTATATTCTTATCTAACTAAGTAGCAACTCACTTGTGTGATTCTCTTATGTAGAAAGGAAGTTCACAAGTTCATCTGAGAAGTTACAAGTATTCAACACGAAGTTGCAAGACTTGTTAGCTTTGCATTGTGTAAACTCTTATAGTTTATACTTCATTTGTATCTTGTATTGAAGTGATCGGTTAGTATTTTAGGCCTTAAAATACATAGTGTTACGGGAGTGGTTGTACCCTTGTAATAGAACTCGACATCTAGCTTAGTGTCGGAAATAGTGGATAGGCGACGTTAGGTTGGTTCTACCTTGAACTAGGACCCGGTAATTAGCTTTGTACTGGATAAAGTGTAAGCGACGATTGTAGAGGTTTCTCCACCCGTGAAAGGAGCTTGTTGACTAGTGCTTGAAACTCTCGAGTTGGAAACTCGAGGCGTGGAGTAGGGCAACAAAAAAGAGTCCTTGTAGCCGAACCACGATAAATAATTGTGTTGTGGTTTGATCATTTCTGTATGATCTACCCTTGATAGATCTTGAGCCAATGGATCGATAGCTTACTAATGTAATCACTAGCAAAACTATATGGACAATCTCTATGAGCTTGTATCTATTGCGGAATATAAATACAAACAGTATACTAAATACTTTGATCCTCTATGGATCGTTTTATTATTCACTAATAATGTTTTTGACACGTACATAATACAATGACCTTGGGTTCCTTTTATACTATAAGAAACCCTAACCTCTGTTACAAGAAATGTATATTCATAAAACTCTAGAAGATATTCTACATATCTTATCCTAAAATAACTAACTCTTATCTACGGATTAACTATATCCGCAGAAACTAATGCATCAGTAGAATCCAGATCATCAGTAGAATCAATCTAAGCTTCAGCTGAATCCTGTCAGTAGTATCTATCAGTAGTATCTATATGCTGAGTTCAATAATTCCTTACAGTTTCTTTCTTTATACTTGCATATTATGTATTGTCTTGTAGTTTAGATCTTTGATTAAACATAAAGTTTCAAAAGGTAATTAACTAAAAAGCGGTAAACTATTCAAACCCCCTTCTAGTTTTCCACATAAATGCATGCTTATTCCTACACATTTTTTTATTAAACATGCTTTATCAAATATATACCCAAATTTTTAAGTCACTGTCGTCCAATTGCTTGAGATCACTTGCAATTGCCTTTTGCTCTACATGAGACGTAGGTAAGTTGCAACCCCAGGTGATTATACTATATGCGTGAGACTTAGAGCCATTTTTGCATGTTCTCAAATTGGATGACTTAATCGAGTTATGAAGGTGAGATCCTCAAGCCCGAGGCAAAAGATGTGACTAAACATGCTTACATGATACTAGTTGCTTGTTCATTAGATGCCATGTAATGCAATTGGTGATCGTCACCTACCAATTGAATCTACTATTGCTTGCAGATCAACTGATGTAATAGTAGAAACTCAATATGGATCTTAGCCTTTTCATAAATTAATTTGTTAGCCCGTATTGTATTGTTGTAACGGGCTCAAGCCCGAGTCTAGAATCTTCTATATCTTGCTATATATTTGTACATTATAATCGGTATTCAATCAAGGAAATCAATACAAATCATATATAATCAAATCATAATCACTTACATGGTATCATGCCATATCCCTTCCTAACTTACACCCCAAAAATCACCGATCTCCCATTACAACCTTAAAACATCATTGGTTGTCCCTGTTTGATTCTTGTTTGCGTGTTGTAGAATGTGCATGGTCATATATCCGTACGCCTTTATCATTGTATTCGTGTTAGTGATTGTGCAAATGTCACTAATCCACACGTTGGCATAAGTTATTCATGCATAGGTCATGAATCAGTTCCCTTGTTTTGTGTATCTACACACTGTACGTACCAACTAAACCCCAAACCATCTCGTCATCATGACGGGTAACAATATCAGGGAAGTTATGTTACAATTATTAGGGAAGTTGGGGTTAATCAGATATGTTGAAAATATTGTTGGGCGAAACCCTACACCTACTATTGCAACCAAAGAAAATAATAACACAGAAGATTTGTTAGTCGAATTATCGGGTCATTTGGGTTTGGGAAATAACATCGAGACACTTACTGGTTCCCCTAATACCACGACTACTACATCATTAAACCCACAGCCTACTATACTTCAACCAACCCAAGCCCACTTAACACATTTGGCCTAACACAACCTACAACCCACTATCAGTGCTCACCCACACCCATCGGAGCCCCACCCGATTTTGGGTACTATGCTGCACAAGCAAAACCTCACTACCATACCCAGTAGCTTTGTACAACCCAACTCAAACACAAGCTGCTAGCCCACTTTACTTTATGACTATAACACCACCACTTTGGTATGCTACTATTCATTAAGCCCCACCACCTGGGTATGCTATTGTTCATCAGGCCCCACAAGCCCAATCTGGGTCAATGCCTACTGCTCTCGGGTTAATAGCATCCACAGGTACATCTAGCAGGAAACCATTTTGCCTCATGCTTTCACTACTAGGACACTTCATGATCCCTCAACGGGTGCCTGGAACATGGACACAGGTGCGAGCTCACATCTTAATGCTTTAGTTAATAGTCTTAGTCATGTTTTTAATACGTGCATGTATCCGTTTGTCTCGGTTGGTGATGGGCATTCTATTCCTGTCACCAATACGAGTCATAGTATTTTGCCAACTCCCTTTTGACCTCTTCACCTAAATACAGTATGTTCTTATTACCCCCATATTTTCAAAAATTTAATATATGTTCGTCAAATATGTTAATGAAAATAACTACACTGTTGAATTTGATCCTTTTGGATTTTTTGTTAAAGATTTCATGACACGTCGGGTGCTTCTCCGATGTGATATCACGGGGACCTTTATCCTGTCACACCTCCATCTCCCATTCCTCAAGCTCTCCTAGTCAGTCAACATACGTGGCATCAGCTTCTTGCACATCCAGAAGCAAAGTGTTACATTGTCTCATTTCAAATGATTTCATTTCATGTAATAAAGAGAAGCCTTCCGTGCTTTGTCATGCCTGCCAGCTTGGTGAATACGTTAGACTTCCATTTGCTAGTTCCAATATTGTCATTAATGTTTGTATTGACATCATTCACTCAGATGTATAGATTTTACCAATTCTGAGTCTTTCGGGTTTCAAATATTATGTATTGTTCTTGGATCATTATTCGAATTTTGTTTGGGTTTACCCTTTAATCAATAAATCTGATGCTTTGTATAAATTTTTAATATTTCGTAATTATGTTCACACTCAATCTAAGTGTGAAATACGATCGTTTCAGTGTGATTATGGTGGTGAATTTGACAACCGTAAACTACATATACATTTTTCCGACAATGGCATTCAGTTTCGTTTTTCATGCCCCAAAATATCACAACAAAATGGCAAGTCTGAACTGATGGTTCGCACCATCAATAATATCATTCGGGCCTTGATTTTTCAAGCCAAACCTTCCACCAACATTTTGGGTTGAAGCTTTCAATATCGCTTTTCACTTACTCAATATCTTGCCCTCAACTGCCATTGCTAACGAAATCCCTTATACCCGATTGCTTGGCCAAAACCCGGATTATAGCCTTATACGCACATTTGGCAGCTTATGTTACCCCCACTTATATCCTAATCACAAACTTGAACCACGCGCCACACCCTACATCTATTTGGGTCAAGCTTCAAGTCATCATGGGTATCATTGCTTCGAATTAAACATCAATAAAATCATCATTTCTCGCCATGTAACCTTCGATGAAATGGTTTTTCCACATGGCACTTCTAAACCAACATCGGTGATGCGTGGATTGTAGTCTACACAAAAGTTTTACTTCTCAAGGGATCTTGAGAAGCTTACAATCCCCACCAGGCAGTGTACATGACCGATGTAGTATAGTGAAGTGGCAAGTACCGGGGGATTGATTGTTCTCCACAGGGAATAGTGTTCGCTAGGATTGAAATTAATCTAACTAGGTCTAGAGGGAGGGATGATTCTTTTTGTATTTTTATATTTTATGAAAAGCAAGTAAAAATCTTGATTTTGGAAGAGTGGGCGGAATTAGTTGCTAATCAACTAACCCAAATAACTACTTAAACAAATAAAATAAAATAAACAGAAAATAAGATGTGAGAGACTTCTAATATGGAGAAAAGCGTGTTTACTTAGATTTCACTACTCCCTAGTTATCTTTTATTGATTAATTGGTTTGTCACAATTGCATAGGTGAAGGGTTGCATTCCTTAATACCATTCGTGGGGCCGTGTACGATCTTCCCCAACTCTATAAGCTTCTATCTCTTCCTATGATGATATGTTAGTATCCTATCATGGCCTCATTAATAGTTACTTATGCATTAAATACAACCAATAAAACCATAGTACACATCCGATTACGTTTCTTAAGACGTTCAAGCAAGTTACCGTATAGGAGATTAGCCAGTTTTCTTAAGCCTAACGCTAAAATCAATCACCCACAACAATCAATGACAAACACTCAACCAATAATCCCTAACTAGGTTTCATTAGATCTAAGCAAACACAAACAAACTTAAGCTAACATGTTAAAGAAAAGAAAAGCATACGATATAATCAAACAACACATAGACATATTGAATGATTAAAGGATAACTTATCTTCAATTGAACATGGAAGAAAAGAGGGTTTGAAACCCCAAAATTGCTGCAAAAGTCGACTAGGGTTCGTACCCTAAAGTTCCCTACCAAAAGTCCTCTTTTATGAATGAAAAATTGAAAACTATATATAGATTTACATGGGTGACGGCGTCACCTTTTGATGGCTGACGCCGTCATCTCGCCGCGGCTAGGGTTTCTTGTTGTCCAATCAAACTTCTTGACGCCGTCTCTCTATATGTCTTCTGGGCCGTCACGCTTTAGCATGATATGTGACGGCCTACTCCTGGTAGAACGTGACGCCGTCAGGTGTTAAGTCTTGATTTCTCTTCTGGTGTGTCAAGTGTAAATGTAGTTTCCACCTCTTGTCACATAAGTTGACGTCATCTCCTTGAACATCATGATGCCGTCAAGTGCAAATTCCAGCATGGATTCATGACTTCGTCGTTTTCTTCACTTTATGCTCCAAAAATGTCCAAAATGCTTCCTTTCCCAGAATTCTCTTCAAAAGTACCTAAATTGACAAAAGAAATGATTTAAGGTAATAATCGATCATATTATCACGACTTAGGGCTTAAATGATCCCTTAAAAGCGTAACAAATTTCTCCTTATCAATCGGCACCCAAATACAATTTCTTAGATGACTCACCTGATATAAATCCTCCTTTCATTCCATTCGTCCTGTTGTACAACCCACTGTGCCTAAACCCACAAACGAGCCAACAACACAAATTCCCACCAGTCTCAATACAGCCCAACATGATGTAGCCCATGACCCATCAAAAGATGTCTTGGCCTTTGAAATTTTTATTTTTTCTTCTAAATGTTGATATTTTAATTGTAAATTAAGATTCTCAACTTCTAGATTAGAAAGATGCTTGACCATGTTGTCATGATCATCATTTTGAATTTTTTCAAGCAATTTCAAATTCTCCCCCTCAAGCTCAACAACATGATTGTGAAGGTTTTTCAATGCAATAGACATTTCATGAAATTGACAAGCATTAAGAGAAGACTCTGTAGCAGTGTAAAACACATCTTGTGTAATACATTTAGCAATCAAGTTATCATTCATGATAAGAATATTTTTTCTGACAATTTCACTGTGCTGAAGATCTATAGCTTTTTGTTTACACTCGTTTTCCACATATTTAAACACTTCTTTCATTTCTTTAAGCTCAACATCAAGGGTTTGTCGTAAACCCTCAAAATGTTCTTTGATTTGTTTAAAAATAGAATGACTTCAGTTAAGTAACACTCTTTGGTTAACTCAAATCCCCTTTCACCCTCAGTAATTCTCGTTGTCGTGATTCTCTTTTTTCATGTTTTCTCAAAATCAGTAAACATTTGACACAGGACATAAATGCTAATAAGAGATTTACATTGCTTGGGAAGGGACAACTGAACTAAGTGCATCGGTGTATTGGAGGGATACACCGTTGAGGCAGCTAACTTTAGGGATGTTTTGGCCTTAATTTCCTCAGCTTTTATTTTCTCGATATCTAAGGGCCAAAATACCTGTTCTGGTGTTAAGTTAGTTTGAGGTGCAAAAATAGTCACTCGGTTTTGTTCAAAATAATCATGGGGTTTAACAATGACTCTGTGTTTGATGCACTTTGGATCCTTCATTTTTTTTATCAAATCTCTCTCTATTGACAGAATCAAGTTCATCCAATTCTTTATCGGACGAACTATTTGGGGGATCATGATTGGGAGTAAGCATAACCTTAGCATCATAGAGGGCAGGTTGAGAGTCTCTAACGCTCTTAAGGAAGTTTGTTTTAGGCAACCCTAAATCTTTATCACTATGCTTATCCCGCAGTTTCGTATGCTTTTCCACCATTTGAGCTGTTTGAGGTGTTTGGCCAAGAACATACAACTTGTTTTTAAGTTTGTTTTTCAACTGCTTAAGGTTGGAAAATTCGTTTAACAGTTTAGTTTCCTTTTTTGAAATTCAATTTTTAGGAGATTTACACTATCCTGAATTTCCTGTTTTTCCTTAAAAACACGTTCAAGTTGATTTTGGAAAGATTTAATCTCTTGTTTCAAGGCCATTTCCTTCAAATTTTGTTCAGTGATGTAGGCATGCATTTGCAATTCCATTTTTTGTTCACGTTCTGTAAGCTCAAATTTAGCACGTTGTTCATATAACCTTACTTGATCCCTAAGAGTATTTATCCTAGTGGTTAGGGTGTCATCTAGTGCAACTACAGTATACTCATCTAAATCACACATTTCATCATCAGCAGAGGATATATCACTTGGTACAACAGACTCGACGTTGTGCTTCACATATTGTTCATATGGGACAATATTGCTATTTCCCAAATTTGCAGTATCTATTTCAACAACGTTTGTTTGTTTTACCTTGTTACATATCGTTTGCTCATGCATCACATTGATATCATACACAACAGAAGATTTTCCACAAGATACGTTAGAATTACTGTCGTGATCAGAATGTTGCTCAGTTGGGAACACTTTGATGGTTTCCAAGTCAGCCTCATTCGATTCACACACATTATTTCATTGTATATCATAGAAGGTCTTTTGTTCATCGTTAACAGTTCATTTATCATATAGTTTTAGTACCTCAGATATGATGGATGATTTGGATCGATCAGATTGTTGTGTGGGAGAGACAACAGATGATAAGTTAGCCATGAAGATTGTCTGAGCAGTGGGTTCATCATCAACATCTGAGTCGAAAGCATCACAATCTTCAGCTTGGAAGATGTTTGGATCATTAAGAGCTAAATCTTGAATTGGCTGTTCATCCACTTCATCATCAAATGTTTTTCCATTATCCCCAGCAAGAAATGCCAATTCATCCTCATTAAGTACCACTCCATTCTCTTGAGCTTGCATGAGCAACATTTTGTCCTTAAAGTAATCTGAGTTTTGAGGACGTTTTGGTTGAGTGCAGTTTCTGGCAAGGTGACCTAAACCCCCACAGTTGTAACATTTTGGTTGCCTTCCTTGTCCTTGATTCACATTAGCACCTCTATTCTGAAAGTTACCCCGCACAGCATTTCTTTGATTCACATTCTGTCTTCCCTGAACGTTTTGCACCATTACTTTTCTGTCTTCCACAATGGCTTGATTACGTGGATTGGAGGAAGTTCTGAGTTGATTGTTGGAAGATGGGAGTGCAGCCCTGAAATGTTGAACCAGTAGAGATACTTGATTGGAGAGATTATCAATCATCTTGTCTGTATGAGAGTATCCTGAGTCGAGATGAGAGTTCATGGTGGCTGATGACTGTAGCGATGAGTGTTCCATTGAAGACACCGGTTGATTTGCTAGCACTATGCTACTCATGAAAGCAAGTGAGTCACTGGTGACTGTAGGATTGAGTTTCTCTCTTAGTTGACGATCATAAGCAGCATGCTTCTCATGTTGTTGCAAATAAGCGAACAGTTGCTCATAGTTCGTATTTCTCAATCCTTTGTTGAGCTTGACAGCAGTGACAAACCGATCCCACTCAGGTGACATGTTGTTCACAAACTTAGAGTTGAGTTGAATGTTAGGCACTGTCATTCTGATCATTCTCATATCGTTAACCAGCTTATGAAATCTGACATAGTAATCGGTAATGTTTTCACCAGGATTCATTTTGAAATGCTCAAACTCATCATATAATTGAGATTCATGGTCTTCTTTGGTCAGTTCTGAGCCAGACAGAAGCATTTTGACATTATCCCACACCGCTTTGGCTTCAGTGTTGAAGTTGATTAGCTTGTACACATCTTTGGGTAACCCTTGTATTACTATGTTGGAGGCACGAATGTCAGCATCATAGCGCTTCTTTTCAGCATCAGTGAGATCATTGTAAGTGCATGGTCTATCAATTCCCTGAACAACAGAGCCATCCTCAGCAGTGGAGATAACATCTCTGGTTGTACCCATCTGCATAGGACCTTCATCGATAGATCGTAGAATTTTCTCACCATTTTCTTTGCCCAAACAGTACAATCTGATCCTTTGCGCCCATGATTCATAATCAGTCCTGTCTAGCATTGGAGGTCGGGTGTCGGACCCAGCAGCTTGAATGTCATAAGATACAGTCGACATCTCAAAATCTTCAAACGGGATTTTACAGCTTTAGTGACTTAAACCGAGAAATGATTCTTTCTAGGGATTTTACTAAAGTCAACAAAAGAAACCGGAAGATATATTCAGCAGATTGAACTAATAGAGAGATACCAGATGAGTCACAGTCTGCATCAAGTGTTAAGTTGTGACAAGTCCAGTTGCAATTTAACCAATTGAGATTAGTCAAGTCGTAAGGATTATCTCACAACGTCAGATCACAATTAGATCAATTGAGACGACTAAGGTTACAACAATACACGAATTGCAAATTGAATACCCAATCACATGAATCTCATCACTTAGTGAATAGCTAAATAATGTGAGATAGTCGCAACCGTATGCACTAATTGCAGTAGGAGATAAACACAAGGTGAGCAAATCGCAGTGGAAGGTAACCGCAACATAGGTAACCACAGAAACAGGTAATCACAAGGTGAGTTAACCGCAGGGAGGAGCTAACCACAGTAAGTAGCAAACCGCAGAAACTAAACGCAATCTACTAAACAGCAGAAGCTAAACGTAGTCAGATAGTCTCAGATACCAATCGCAGATCATCTAACTGCAGGAGCTAGTCGCAGTGACAATAGTCCAAAAATGTCACTTTCATTGCGATTTGTTTGTATTCCCAGAATAGTAATCGCAGACAAACTAACCACAGAGATCAGGAGCTAATCGCAGTGAAGCAATGGAACAGTGGAGCTAATCGCAACAATGAAAAATGACCAAAACTCAATCTAAACTTCAAATAAGCTTATGAAATATTAAAACCAACTGAACCACAATGTTGTGCTAACACCAAGGATCATAAAAGTACATCTCTAACACATCTAATAACACAAGAAAGATCAAACTAAGATGTTGTGAATAAAACTCTTCTAATTCACAAAAACCACACCAAAACCGAATATCCAAGGCCCTAAGATGTAACCATGGCTCTTGATACCAATTGTAGAGTGTCAATCAAGTCACAAACATGTATGGTTCTTGTGATTAGGATCGAATTATATGGAGTTTTAGAGAGAGAGTTTAGAGAGAGAAAGAAATGGGAGCCTTGAGAGAAAACTAGAAATGTATTAGCTTGTGAATGAAGGTCCAACCCTCTCCACATGTGGAGAGGGGTATTTATACTTATCCTACAAAGAAACATAAAAACGCCCACACCCGGGCTGTGGATCAGGCATACAGTGGGTAAGACCCGTCCTTCTTCCGCGATGTTGCTTAGACTAAACTAATACTAAACTAAATAATAGACTAACTACGAGCTAACATAAATGCTATTACAATAATAAGGTGACTGAGTCTTCTATAGGAATAATTGTATTCCTAACAATTTCATATTAAACATAAACATTATTATATTTCCTAATATAGAAAAGGTAACATGACATCATGGCTTGCATCATAAACATTTATGGTAAGGTTACAATTTTTGGATGTGACTCTCCATAAGGCTTGTTACACATTATAGATAGTCTCTTACTCAATCTATTGTGTGTTGACTTGAAGAAGCTTGATGTGACATTGCTAGATGTGGAAAGATTTCTTGAAAGCTTTGACTGTCAAACATTGGCGGAACCCTGGGGTTACAAGGGTGGAACCCTTGTTTGGGTTCCGCCGGATCCGCCAGTGGTCTGATTTGTTTGGCTATAAATACCAAGCCACTTGCAAGAAATCTCTCATCACTTTTAGCTATAGAATACATGCATACTCTCTATATTCTTATCTAACTAAGTAGCAACTCACTTGTGTGATTCTCTTATGTAGAAAGGAAGTTCACAAGTTCATCTGAGAAGTTACAAGTATTCAACACGAAGTTGCAAGACTTGTTAGCTTTGCATTGTGTAAACTCTTATAGTTTATACTTCATTTGTATCTTGTATTGAAGTGATCGGTTAGTATTTTAGGCCTTAAAATACATAGTGTTACGGGAGTGGTTGTACCCTTGTAATAGAACTCGACATCTAGCTTAGTGTCGGAAATAGTGGATAGGCGACGTTAGGTTGGTTCTACCTTGAACTAGGACCCGGTAATTAGCTTTGTACTGGATAAAGTGTAAGCGACGATTGTAGAGGTTTCTCCACCCGTGAAAGGAGCTTGTTGACTAGTGCTTGAAACTCTCGAGTTGGAAACTCGAGGCGTGGAGTAGGGCAACAAAAAAGAGTCCTTGTAGCCGAACCACGATAAATAATTGTGTTGTGGTTTGATCATTTCTGTATGATCTACCCTTGATAGATCTTGAGCCAATGGATCGATAGCTTACTAATGTAATCACTAGCAAAACTATATGGACAATCTCTATGAGCTTGTATCTATTGCGGAATATAAATACAAACAGTATACTAAATACTTTGATCCTCTATGGATCGTTTTATTATTCACTAATAATGTTTTTGACACGTACATAATACAATGACCTTGGGTTCCTTTTATACTATAAGAAACCCTAACCTCTGTTACAAGAAATGTATATTCATAAAACTCTAGAAGATATTCTACATATCTTATCCTAAAATAACTAACTCTTATCTACGGATTAACTATATCCGCAGAAACTAATGCATCAGTAGAATCCAGATCATCAGTAGAATCAATCTAAGCTTCAGCTGAATCCTGTCAGTAGTATCTATCAGTAGTATCTATATGCTGAGTTCAATAATTCCTTACAGTTTCTTTCTTTATACTTGCATATTATGTATTGTCTTGTAGTTTAGATCTTTGATTAAACATAAAGTTTCAAAAGGTAATTAACTAAAAAGCGGTAAACTATTCAAACCCCCTTCTAGTTTTCCACATAAATGCATGCTTATTCCTACACATTTTTTTATTAAACATGCTTTATCAAATATATACCCAAATTTTTAAGTCACTGTCGTCCAATTGCTTGAGATCACTTGCAATTGCCTTTTGCTCTACATGAGACGTAGGTAAGTTGCAACCCCAGGTGATTATACTATATGCGTGAGACTTAGAGCCATTTTTGCATGTTCTCAAATTGGATGACTTAATCGAGTTATGAAGGTGAGATCCTCAAGCCCGAGGCAAAAGATGTGACTAAACATGCTTACATGATACTAGTTGCTTGTTCATTAGATGCCATGTAATGCAATTGGTGATCGTCACCTACCAATTGAATCTACTATTGCTTGCAGATCAACTGATGTAATAGTAGAAACTCAATATGGATCTTAGCCTTTTCATAAATTAATTTGTTAGCCCGTATTGTATTGTTGTAACGGGCTCAAGCCCGAGTCTAGAATCTTCTATATCTTGCTATATATTTGTACATTATAATCGGTATTCAATCAAGGAAATCAATACAAATCATATATAATCAAATCATAATCACTTACATGGTATCATGCCATATCCCTTCCTAACTTACACCCCAAAAATCACCGATCTCCCATTACAACCTTAAAACATCATTGGTTGTCCCTGTTTGATTCTTGTTTGCGTGTTGTAGAATGTGCATGGTCATATATCCGTACGCCTTTATCATTGTATTCGTGTTAGTGATTGTGCAAATGTCACTAATCCACACGTTGGCATAAGTTATTCATGCATAGGTCATGAATCAGTTCCCTTGTTTTGTGTATCTACACACTGTACGTACCAACTAAACCCCAAACCATCTCGTCATCATGACGGGTAACAATATCAGGGAAGTTATGTTACAATTATTAGGGAAGTTGGGGTTAATCAGATATGTTGAAAATATTGTTGGGCGAAACCCTACACCTACTATTGCAACCAAAGAAAATAATAACACAGAAGATTTGTTAGTCGAATTATCGGGTCATTTGGGTTTGGGAAATAACATCGAGACACTTACTGGTTCCCCTAATACCACGACTACTACATCATTAAACCCACAGCCTACTATACTTCAACCAACCCAAGCCCACTTAACACATTTGGCCTAACACAACCTACAACCCACTATCAGTGCTCACCCACACCCATCGGAGCCCCACCCGATTTTGGGTACTATGCTGCACAAGCAAAACCTCACTACCATACCCAGTAGCTTTGTACAACCCAACTCAAACACAAGCTGCTAGCCCACTTTACTTTATGACTATAACACCACCACTTTGGTATGCTACTATTCATTAAGCCCCACCACCTGGGTATGCTATTGTTCATCAGGCCCCACAAGCCCAATCTGGGTCAATGCCTACTGCTCTCGGGTTAATAGCATCCACAGGTACATCTAGCAGGAAACCATTTTGCCTCATGCTTTCACTACTAGGACACTTCATGATCCCTCAACGGGTGCCTGGAACATGGACACAGGTGCGAGCTCACATCTTAATGCTTTAGTTAATAGTCTTAGTCATGTTTTTAATACGTGCATGTATCCGTTTGTCTCGGTTGGTGATGGGCATTCTATTCCTGTCACCAATACGAGTCATAGTATTTTGCCAACTCCCTTTTGACCTCTTCACCTAAATACAGTATGTTCTTATTACCCCCATATTTTCAAAAATTTAATATATGTTCGTCAAATATGTTAATGAAAATAACTACACTGTTGAATTTGATCCTTTTGGATTTTTTGTTAAAGATTTCATGACACGTCGGGTGCTTCTCCGATGTGATATCACGGGGACCTTTATCCTGTCACACCTCCATCTCCCATTCCTCAAGCTCTCCTAGTCAGTCAACATACGTGGCATCAGCTTCTTGCACATCCAGAAGCAAAGTGTTACATTGTCTCATTTCAAATGATTTCATTTCATGTAATAAAGAGAAGCCTTCCGTGCTTTGTCATGCCTGCCAGCTTGGTGAATACGTTAGACTTCCATTTGCTAGTTCCAATATTGTCATTAATGTTTGTATTGACATCATTCACTCAGATGTATAGATTTTACCAATTCTGAGTCTTTCGGGTTTCAAATATTATGTATTGTTCTTGGATCATTATTCGAATTTTGTTTGGGTTTACCCTTTAATCAATAAATCTGATGCTTTGTATAAATTTTTAATATTTCGTAATTATGTTCACACTCAATCTAAGTGTGAAATACGATCGTTTCAGTGTGATTATGGTGGTGAATTTGACAACCGTAAACTACATATACATTTTTCCGACAATGGCATTCAGTTTCGTTTTTCATGCCCCAAAATATCACAACAAAATGGCAAGTCTGAACTGATGGTTCGCACCATCAATAATATCATTCGGGCCTTGATTTTTCAAGCCAAACCTTCCACCAACATTTTGGGTTGAAGCTTTCAATATCGCTTTTCACTTACTCAATATCTTGCCCTCAACTGCCATTGCTAACGAAATCCCTTATACCCGATTGCTTGGCCAAAACCCGGATTATAGCCTTATACGCACATTTGGCAGCTTATGTTACCCCCACTTATATCCTAATCACAAACTTGAACCACGCGCCACACCCTACATCTATTTGGGTCAAGCTTCAAGTCATCATGGGTATCATTGCTTCGAATTAAACATCAATAAAATCATCATTTCTCGCCATGTAACCTTCGATGAAATGGTTTTTCCACATGGCACTTCTAAACCAACATCGGTGATGCGTGGATTGTAGTCTACACAAAAGTTTTACTTCTCAAGGGATCTTGAGAAGCTTACAATCCCCACCAGGCAGTGTACATGACCGATGTAGTATAGTGAAGTGGCAAGTACCGGGGGATTGATCGTTCTCCACAGGGAATAGTGTTCGCTAGGATTGAAATTAATCTAACTAGGTCTAGAGGGAGGGATGATTCTTTTTGTATTTTTATATTTTATGAAAAGCAAGTAAAAATCTTGATTTTGGAAGAGTGGGCGGAATTAGTTGCTAATCAACTAACCCAAATAACTACTTAAACAAATAAAATAAAATAAACAGAAAATAAGATGTGAGAGACTTCTAATATGGAGAAAAGCGTGTTTACTTAGATTTCACTACTCCCTAGTTATCTTTTATTGATTAATTGGTTTGTCACAATTGCATAGGTGAAGGGTTGCATTCCTTAATACCATTCGTGGGGCCGTGTACGATCTTCCCCAACTCTATAAGCTTCTATCTCTTCCTATGATGATATGTTAGTATCCTATCATGGCCTCATTAATAGTTACTTATGCATTAAATACAACCAATAAAACCATAGTACACATCCGATTACGTTTCTTAAGACGTTCAAGCAAGTTACCGTATAGGAGATTAGCCAGTTTTCTTAAGCCTAACGCTAAAATCAATCACCCACAACAATCAATGACAAACACTCAACCAATAATCCCTAACTAGGTTTCATTAGATCTAAGCAAACACAAACAAACTTAAGCTAACATGTTAAAGAAAAGAAAAGCATACGATATAATCAAACAACACATAGACATATTGAATGATTAAAGGATAACTTATCTTCAATTGAACATGGAAGAAAAGAGGGTTTGAAACCCCAAAATTGCTGCAAAAGTCGACTAGGGTTCGTACCCTAAAGTTCCCTACCAAAAGTCCTCTTTTATGAATGAAAAATTGAAAACTATATATAGATTTACATGGGTGACGGCGTCACCTTTTGATGGCTGACGCCGTCATCTCGCCGCGGCTAGGGTTTCTTGTTGTCCAATCCAACTTCTTGACGCCGTCTCTCTATATGTCTTCTGGGCCGTCACGCTTTAGCATGATATGTGACGGCCTACTCCTGGTAGAACGTGACGCCGTCACGTGTTAAGTCTTGATTTCTCTTCTGGTGTGTCAAGTGTAAATGTAGTTTCCACCTCTTGTCACATAAGTTGACGTCATCTCCTTGAACATCATGATGCCGTCAAGTGCAAATTCCAGCATGGATTCATGACTTCGTCGTTTTCTTCACTTTATGCTCCAAAAATGTCCAAAATGCTTCCTTTCCCAGAATTCTCTTCAAAAGTACCTAAATTGACAAAAGAAATGATTTAAGGTAATAATCGATCATATTATCACGACTTAGGGCTTAAATGATCCCTTAAAAGCGTAACAAATTTCTCCTTATCAATCGGCACCCAAATACAATTTCTTAGATGACTCACCTGATATAAATCCTCCTTTCATTCCATTCGTCCTGTTGTACAACCCACTGTGCCTAAACCCACAAACGAGCCAACAACACAAATTCCCACCAGTCTCAATACAGCCCAACATGATGTAGCCCATGACCCATCACCATCCCAATCACCACTTGCCGCCCAACAACATACACCACATCCATCACCACTCGCGAAGCAACACCAACACTTCCAGATCCTCCTCACAACCCAAACCCTGTCTCAATTCATCCCATGGTCACACGATATCGTGTTGGGAACAATCGTCCTACGGAGCATCTCAACATGCATGTGTCTTCAGTTTCACCATTACCAAAATCTTATCGTGATGCGTTTAATGATCCAAATTGGCAAAATACTATGCGTGATGAATACACTGTACTTATGAAGAACGGAACTTAGACCCTTGTGCCCCAATCCACGGATACCAAAATTATTCGTTGTATGTGGCTTGTTCGCCACAAGTATTTGGCTGATGGCACTCTTAGTTGCTACAAGGCTTGTCTTGTGGCAAATGGTAGTAATCAATTAGAGGGGTTGATGTGGATGAGACCTTTAGTCCGGTGGTTAAACCAGGTACTATTTGGACTGTTATGAGTTTAGCTACTTCTCGACATTGGGCGATTCATCACTTGATGTCAATAATGCTTTCTTACATGGTGATTTATCTGCGACAGTTTATATGTATCAGCCTATGGGGTTTCGAGACTCTGTGCATTTAGATTATGTATGTTTATTGCAGCGGTCTCTGTATAGGCGCAAGTAAGCCCCTAGAGCTTGGTTTCAGTGATTTGCATCTTATATCACTTGGGTTCAGTTTTCTCATAGTCGCTGTAACTCATCATTATTTATATACAGACAGGGGATGGATACTGCTTACTTGTTATTATATGTTGATGATATTGTTCTCACGGCTTATTATGAGAGTTTATTGCAGTGGATTATTGGATCCTTACATCAGGAGTATGCTATGACATATATGGGTCCACCTAATTATTTTCTGGGTATCTCTGTTACACATGATTCTTCAGGGTTGTTTTTATCTCAAAAGAAATAAGCTATTGAGGTTTTGGAGAGAGCATATATGGTTAATTGTAATCCCAGTCGGACTCCTGTTGACACTGAGTCCAAACTGGGGATGATGGTGATTAGATATATCTTATGCAGTTCAACAGGTTTTCTTTCACATGCATGACCCTCGAGAGCCTCATTTCTAGACTTTCAAACAGATTTTGCAGTATGTTAGGGGTACCTTAGACTATAGGTTATAGTTGTTTGCTTCTTCTACTTCATCATTGGTTGCCTATTCTGATGCGGATTGGGCTAGTTGCCCTACTACTAGGAGATCGACTTAAGGCTACTTTGTCTTTCTTGGCAACAACCTTATATCTTGGTCCTCTAAGCTTCAACCGACTCTCTCTCGTTCTAGTGCAGAAGCAGAGTACCGTGGGGTAGCCAATGCAGTTGCCGAGACTTGTTGGTTACGGAATTTACTTCGTTAGCTACACACACCTTTATCTTCTGCTACGCTTGTCTACTGTGATAATGTTAGTGCAGTCTACTTATCTTGCAATCCGGTTCAGCGTCAACGTACGAAGCTAATAGATATTAACTTTGTTCGAGACTTGGTTGCCACTGGTCAGGTTCGGGTTCTCCATGTTCCTTCACGTTATCGGTATGCAGATATTTTCAAGAAATGATTACCATCCGCTCTATTTGAGGAATTTCGCACCAGTCTAAGTGTTCGGTGTCCTCCCGCTCCGACTGCTGGGAGTGTTAGCCCGTATTGTATTGTTGTAATGGGCCTAAGCCTGAGTCTAAAATCTTCTATATCTTGCTATATATTTGTACATTGTAATCGATATTTAATCAAGGAAATCAATACAAATCATATCCAATCAAATCATAATCACTTACATAATTGTTTAATTATAAAGCTTGGGTAGTTAATTTATAAAAGGATCATGATCGAAAATGCTACAAGAACTTTGTAAATTCTATTAATAGTATTAATGCAACATAAACCTTAAACAAGAGTTTGTTCTTTTCTTGAAAAAGACAAACCAAACCTCCTTTCCTTGTAAGAAAGAGAGATAGTCATTCCTATCATTTTTCATTGTTCGAGAAAGCTATAATAAGAACACTTAAATTGTTCCAATTCTAATCAAACTCAAAGCCAACTTACTTGTGAAATCGTTATGTTTTGCAAAATTCTAATGGTTAAGTATGGTTGCATATCTTATTCTTTCAATTCGGCTTCATTACCCTTATTCGGTTTTGAAATCTTTGAAACATATAAGACATTTAGATAACTAGAGAACACGTTTCTATATCTACCAAAAGATAAATATCATCAAGACACTTTATTAGTTTTAATAAGAAAACGGGGAATATCACTGCAAAGTGGTGAAGGCAGTAACTAGCATGTCTACCTAGTTGTTTGCTCAAACCCAATAAAGGTGCTACACCTATATGGCAAGGTAAGCCAAGTAATAAGGAATTGCATGCCAATTTTCAGTTAAAGTAAATCATGCCAAATAAGCATTCATAAGTATAAAAAACAAAAATACAAAATAAGTAAAATTTACAAGTTTAGCCGATAGCAAGTTACCAAATTAGTGATAATATAAGGTATTCAAAAGTTATAATGACAAGTATATATGCAATAGGGCCGGGCACGATCCAAAAACCGGACTGGACTGAAAAACAATTTGGTCCAAAACACTAGACAGAATTGTTCGGTCCATGTCCGGGTCGGTTCATCGGTTCCGTCCGGTCCAAAAAAGCATATTGGCCGATTTTGCGTAAGACCAAATCGGATCGGAACGGACCAAAAACCAAAAGTAAAGAAAGACGGACCGAATAATTGACCAAAATATGTTCAATCCAGTAATCTCAGTAGATCCATATATTAATACTAGAACGGTACCCGCATAATGCGGCGGCGGGTACCTATGACTATATTTTGTATTATTCGGTTATTTGGATACACATTTAGTTGTTTTTATGCTTTATAAGTAGAGATGGTAGATATGGTTAAGCCAAAGAATTTTAGTTTGAATAACCAACCTACTTCCTAACAAACTTGCTAACCAACTTGCTTCCTAACAACCTGCTTCATAACTAATTGATTTTGAAATCCTTCCATAATAAGCAAGTAAAAGTCTGAATTTTAAGCCCTTCTAATTATATAATAGTACCAAATACATTATTATATAGTAGTATATATCTATCTATACACTAAATCAAGATAATTTCACAATATGTGGCACAATTTTAGACAAAAGACATACAAAAACAATGCACGTTTTCATATGGGAGTAAATTTCGGTCTTGAATTTTGAAAGCAAAGATGTCTAATTACAATTTTGTCCTTTACACAATAATTACTTATAAGGTTATTTAACATATGAATTAACACTATTTGATAGTTTTTTCTTAACTACGATCTTATATTGCGATAACTTTTCTTAATTCTTTCGTCAATGTAAACGATTTTTTTTTATCTTCGAAATGAGCCTAATATTGATATGGTTTTGAAATGATTTGCAAAATATATTTTTTTCATTTCCTACACGTTTTGGTGAAAGAGTATATGAATACAACATTTCATTTTTTTTTAAAACCATATCAATATTAGGCTTATTTCAAAGATAAAAAAAATATTGTTTACATTAGTCTCAAAAAGAAAAAATTTCATTGTAACCAAAGAAAAGTATCATACAGTGTAGTTTATATGTTACAAAATAATGCTCTAAACACTATGACAATAGACTTTATCAAAAGGTATAGATAAGAAAAACTACATTGTCACGAGAGTAGTTCATGGTTTTGAAATGATTTACAAGTTTTATTTTTTAGTTCGTTACAAATTTTGGTGAAAGAGCATATAAATAAAAAATTGTAAATCGTTTCAAAACCATACGAATATTAGGCTCATTTCAAAGATAAAAAAAATATATCCTTTATACTGTCGAAAAAATTAAAACTTTTAGTCGCAATATGAGATCTCAGTTAAGCAAATAACTACCACGTGGTGTTATTAGTTATGTAAAAAAAACATCACCTAAAACTTACCAATTGGTATATCTACCTAAAATTTACCAATTGTGTATCTACTTAAACAAGGGAAAAAAGACAAAATAAGTTATGATAAAAAGATCAAAAGTATACTCTATGTATAACATCCACCGACCAGTACCCACTCCAAACCTCAAACCCACCAAAAAAAGAATCTTTACAAAAGTTGTTTGTTAAGCCATGGTGGTGGCACAAAATCTTGATCTTCTGGTGCAATTATATTTTTCATGCTTTATTTCAGACTTTATTATTTTCCAGGTTATACGAATCATTCTTTGTCTACATATTGAATGTTTTTTATTTTAGGGTTCTTAATAGTTAGTAACTAATTGGGTTGGAAATTTTGTAGTTTTGTTAGTATATAACATGAATAAAATTATAAGAGTATAACAAGAATTAATTTAACTATCTTATAATATGAAGCTTAAATTTTTAAAATTTATGAACCATGAAATCCGAAACAATTATTTGAGTATTATTTAAAGTTTATTCAAAACTGATAGAAACGGTCAATAACTGCTAATCATGATCTCCTAAAAAATTGGTAAAATGTAGTAGTTAATCAATCACACGATCCTATACCGACAGTGGATCAATAAATAGTTGATGGAAGGCAATTGTTATCAACAGATTCTCCTCTCAAACAAACTCACAATCTAATCAAAATGGTTAATGCAGTGAAAGATATTTTCTCAATCAAGGCAAAGGTTGTTCGTTTGTGGCAACAATATTATTATGGTAGTGACACTTTGGCTAGCCTAGACATGATCCTGATGGATGAAGAGGTCTTTGTTGTTTGTATTTTTTTTATAGCTTTTGTTTGTAACATCTTCTGTTCTTGACTATTGCATATTTATGTTTGTGTTTATCAGGGTTCAAGGATAAGTGCCACAATTGGTAACAAGATATTTCCTGAGTTTGAATCTCTTTTAAAGGAGGGAGGAAGCGTGGATTTGAGCAGCTTTTTTGTTGCCCAAAATAATGGTCCTTACAAAGTCACCGATCAATATCCTTTTAAGATCAACTTTCATAGGAAAACAAAAGTTAAGACTGGTCAGTCGTTTTTTGCATCAAAGTATGGGTTCGCTTTTATGCCTTTTACTGATATTGTTGAAGACATTGTTAAAGGAAGATCAAGTTCTAGGTGAGTTTTGACAATCTTTTTTTTACACTAACTATATATCTGAATTTAAGTTAAGTCAATCACAACCCGTAAATTATTTTTATGTTGTATTTTCATATGTGGTCGGACATGTTGCTGCTATTGGTGATGTTATTCATTGAGAAAGGAAATGGAAGCCGAATAGAAGAATAGTTATTGAGTTGGAAGATTTAGAGTGAGTTATATTCCTATTTAAATTTTCAAATAATGTACTAAAATTGTAAACATGTTACCATTGTCTTTTTAGTTACAAATTTTTTTGTTGATGTAGGGGGACAAATAAAATGCACATTGTGGGATGCTTTTATCGATGACTTCAAGACAAGAATGTAATCTCCAGCAGATCACATTAAAGTGTGCGTCTTTCAGTTTTTCAGTGTCCGTAAGTACAAAGGTAGGTATGTCAAATGATAAAACTTTACTATATAATGCATTTGAGACTATTCTATAATTAGAAAGGCTTAAAATTCAGACTTTTACTTGCTTAATATAAAAGGATTTCAAAATTAATTAGTTAGGAAGCAGGTTGGTTAGGAAGCAAATTGGTTAAGAAGTTTGTTAAAAAGTAGGTTGGTTGTTCAAACTAAAATTATTTGGATTAACATCTCTACTTATTAAGTATAAAGGTGTAACCCAATAACTCAAAATATTGCACGGGTGGCGAGCAAGATACGAAACACACGTAATTGAAAATACCGTTTGATTTAACCCAGCGGTAACAACAACCCCTCTGTCCAAACAAACACAAATCCAATCGATTCAATTCAGTTCAATTTAATTCATCATTTACAATAAACACACAAATCAAGTCCTAACAAATGGAAGGTGGATCATCATCATCAATAAACGGGGGAATGCTATACCACGAGGTACAAGAATCAAAACTATGCGCAGTTCATTGCGTAAACACGGTGTTACAAGGCCCTTTCTTTTCCGAGATTGATTTGGCTGCACTCGCTTCTGATCTTGATCGAACCGAACATCAGATGTTGAATACTCAACACCAGGAGTCTCATAATGTCTCCATGGATGGTGATTTTAGTATTCAGGTTACTTACTACTTTTAATTCATATCATTATATATAAGATTATGATAATTCTTGTTTGATATTGATTTGTGGATAATTAAATTATTATAAAAGTTGTTTGATATAAATGAAGGAGAGATATCTAGCGCCTAAATTAAAAGTTAACTATGTTCTAAAATTTGAATAACCTTACCAGTGGATTAATCGCTCAACTAGATTATTGTTTTCGAAACGCTTAGAGTTTGCTTGGGATTAATCAGGTCTGGAAATTGTGCTTGAATGCGGTATGACCTGAAAAAGGAATACTCTGTAATTTATTAGCAAGTGTCACACAAATCCATTTTATTTTGGGTTTTAGGGTTCATATGAGTGTAAAAGAGTAATTTTAGTTGTATAATTATATATGTTATAGAGGGTTTAGGTTATTAGGTATGAGGGTAAACACGTGATTTAGTTTCATTTTAGATGAGCTCTTGGGAGTCTCGCATGGGCCAGGCAGGTAAATTAGGCAGGAGCCTCAACTTTTTGGATAGGTTTATTGGGATAAGCATTCTTCAAATTGCTTATGCTACCCCAAAATAAACATACAAGTAGAAGCAGTTTGTTGCATCCAAACAAACTAATCTGCTTATCGGCTTAGAAAATAGCAGAAAGGCATAAATATGAGCAATCCCAATTGCCCTGTTAGTTGCAAAATTTATGTTAATTTGGACTGATAAGATTCTAACATGTTTTTCCTCACTTCTTCCCTTATTCACGTTTAGATTTGTTGACTGGAAATTTAAATATGGGGATATGTTCAACCTAGTACTCTAGGAGTGAGAATTGTTTCTTCTTTCAGTACCCGATACATTTGTCGAAATTTGGAGTCTGTTATGTTCTTTACAAATGAATTGATGACTCAAGACAGCAAGACTGCTTAAGAGTTAGACTTGTTCCTAAAATCCTATGTTTGTGAAGGGGGGGGGGGGGGGGGGGGGGGACCAAATTTTTGAAATAAGATATTAAAGCTTGCTCACATTTCACGAAAAAATGTTTTTGGTAGTCTAAACAATTTGTTATATCTCAAAGTGTATAATTTATTAATGAATAATAGATGTTTAAACTTTAAAGGTTGCTAATAGGCGATAGCGGTTTGTTGCACGAATTGTTGTCCAAAATGTAGATACCCAGGGTTTTTGTACATTGAGCAGTAATAGTCTTTAGGTGGTGATAAACAGTTGAATATATTTTTTGAGTGTGATGTCTACATCGACGCAACAATAGATGCTCACTTAAATGGTTACTATTTCTGGGATCCGTTTATTATAAACAAATTCTCTCTTCAGAAACTATGTATATAGCTTGATTACTCTTGTTCATGTTTATGAAATTAATTTGTTTATTTGCAAGTTGTTTTTGAAGGCTTAGTTCTCAATATTAAGTTAATTTTGTATTTATTCATGTGTAGAATTGATTTGTGGAAAACTAAATATTGTACCAAGATTGAATGGGAAATAGGCATTATTTTTTTGTAAGGCATTGGAATTGCTTTGTGGAAAATATGATAATGGTACAATTAAGTTCACTATGCTCTCTACAGTGAAATAAAACCTGCAGAAGTGGTTTAGTGTCTTAAGAGTGCATGCTATCGGCTAGTTGCTAGGATCCTATATTTGTAAACGGTGACAGCCAACAAATTACCAAAGTTTTGAACTTTTGATTAGCTATTTAATCTTTTCTACGAAGGAAATAGTTAGTTCTTTCTTGAAGAGATCTATGAAACTATGTATGGGTACATGGAAACACTATGCCTTGAAGTGTAGGTATGGAGGATGCTTGATTAAGTAATAAACCAGGGGATGAGAGCACACATGTTGTATTAATGCAACAGGTGCTTTAGCGAAATTTCAAATAACTTAGCGTTGAAGCAAGCACTTACGTAATTTTAACTTATTGATTGCATTGGGAAGAGAGTCAATTGAGTTTCTTCAAAGAAGATATTATCAATTTTAAGTGAATTTGTTCAGTGAAATCACCATACAGTATGGCAAAGTTTGAAAACATAGGCGGTTAGTTAGTGTAGGGGGGATGTGATTAGCTAAGGTTCTTCAATTTGTGTGCTTGGTTTACTCGATAGGGTATATGATATATGTGCTAGACTGCTAGGTTGTGTAGTATGTGTAGGCTATTTATTTGCGATATTAGATAGTTACCTTTATAAAACTTCTCTTAATATCTGTCTCATATAAGAATTGGGGAAACTAGAAGTCAATAATGTACTTGCCAGATTTCCTATGTGCCAAGTCAAAATGAGGAACACATGCAATGAGATTAGGTGGTGAGTGGACACTTATGTGGCCTTTCTAAGGTGATCATAGGATGCTACTTATTGTATGTACAGTTTGTATGTATTGATAAGGTCTTTAGACTTCTTATATAAAAAAATCTTGTATACCTGCTTATGAATGAGTGTTACTTAGTTCTGTACAAGTATTAAATAAACACAGGGGTTTATATGCAACTTCCAGAGGCTAGAACCAAATACTAATTGTTTAGCATGTTCTGCAATTTAGAGGTTTGAATTGTGATACTTGCTAAAATATAAAAGCATTTTAGCATTTAATTTGATAGAATTAATGGCCATTGAGAAGGTCATTCTCTATGAGTTAGATAGGCAGAGCGAACGTTATAGGTATGCTCGGGATGTTTTAGGTGACGTTGTACTGTTGGACAGGACTTCAGAGGGATACTATAGGACCTTTTAGAAACATAAAATCGAAAGGAGAAAAATGCACAATATATGAGATAAGTGGTAGAAATTGCTATGAAACAAGGATCATGAAGATTTGGGGTTTATATTTTTAACATTAATTGAAGGGCACATCATCTGCTAAATAGGTATATAAGGTATGACATTATTGAGATGCAGAAATTTCTACACCAAATGTTTGGAGGTTGCACAACCTAAAAGGAGATGACCCATATGTGTTCTTAAGCAAAAGCCCACCAAGTTCACTGCGTAGAATGAAGAATAAACCTTAGTGTCAGTTATAAAATTTAAACAAGAAAACAATGTGGCAAACTTAATCAAATGATATGAAATTCAGTTTCCTTAGAGTGAAATCCAGTTTCCTTATAGAATGAAAAACAACTAGCTTGTAAATCTTAAATCTTTCACATTACTACTGGATAGTACTGTATGAGGCACATCTACAGATCTACTTCCAAGGTGCATGGTTGGGACCTTGCTTAGGTTGGATTGAAGCAAGTTGAGTGAGGTGAAGGCCTTCAGCTTGAGGTATGCGGTCAGGTGATGGGCTATTTACACGTGCCTCTTGAGCTTTAAAATATATACAGAAAAGGTTGTCTATGTAAACACATTGATATTTTCTTTTGATTGTTGGTTCTTGTGATTATATGGTGTTCCAAATCTCTGGCCTTATGATTTTTTCTCTACTGTAAAGCATGAGTTTTATTTTAATATGGAATTGCTGCACTTCCTTTACAGCTGTATAATTTCCGCGCTGCTAATACAGCTTCAGTGACTAGTGTAATAATCTGTATTTCATAGTTGTTGCTAATTTTCTTTTTGGGTAACCATGGTTTCCGACCTTTTGGCCGACTATACTAGCCGTGTGCATACATGAGATTTTTCTTTCTTAGTGTTTTTACGAGTCACTACTGTTCGACGTGCTGTACGACACTACAAAACTGAAAACCCTGGTTTCTTAACGGTAGAGAAAAGTTTGAGGGCAGAGAAGGGATTAGATGAAAACATAAATGAGGGCTGGTTTAGAGAAGAATTAATGTGTTGGCTTCTTCTTGTGCTTACTTGTTGCATCCAATATCGTATCATGATTGGTATTTGAGATCTGGCGAAAAGCTCGCCACATAACCATGGGCTCCCAGCTCAGCCCAGGCCCCATTGAAAGAACATTACTGACCACTACAGGCTCGCCTTTTGACCAATGACTCCTGAAATGCTTTACACCACCGGATTTAATATCTGTTGCCCTAACCATTGACGGATTGACCTTTGGTACTCTCCAAACTGTTCTTAGATATTCAAGCTGTTGAGTATATTGTTTAGTCTAATGCTAGGATAATCTATTGCTGCATTCACTTTACCCTATATACTATTGATAGTGTACATTCTATATATCTTTGTGGATTAGTTCATTTAATTAACATTGGACTATTTTTATTTTGTTTGAATGATTTCTTCTTTGCAAAGTTTTACATACATATTCATCTTATATATGAAGCTATATGTATATGCAAACACACACAATATCTATCACTTATTCACTTATATGTATGCATACGTGTGTGTATCTTTATATATGTATGTTTGTGAAGAAAAAAAACGATCGCCAGCTCAACGCTGAGGCGGGGACGCGGGGTTATGTAAGAAGATAAGATGTTGGGTAACGAAAAAGACAAATAGCTGGCTTTCTACTATGATAGGAAATGGGTCTTATTAGCAATATTGCTAACCAAGATATCTATATCTATATCTTCTATATCTATACTACATATAAAAGAAAAACTGTCAAACATTGAAAAGTGAAATGTTGAAAGTCAAAGGTGAGAGAAATGTATAGTGTAATTAATACTCTTATTAAAACACCCATTACTTAAAAGTACAATAATTTATTCACATGGTACAACCAATTAAAAGCATATTTACCAAATTAAAAACAACCAATTAAAACACCTCTTAATAAAAAGTACAATAAAAATTTCACGATGTACAATTTAAACAAGCTACAACATAATCCAAAATATATAATTAAACTCACTAATTAATGTTATTTTTAAAACACCCTAAAATGAAAAGTACATGTTATTATACACATTATACAAATTAATAAAACACACAAAGCTTCATACTCCGTACAAGCTAAAAAGTTGATGGTACATATGGTTTTGAATATGTTCAACTTTGGTTTCAAAACATTATGTTTAATCCCCAAATCTTCAAACTTTTATTATCTTTTGTTTATAACCCATAAAGGTTTTTTTAACACAAAACGATATGTCACTATAAAATCCCGTTGCTATGCACGGGTACTCGTCTAGTATAAGAAAACATACACATATCCATAATTTCACCTGCTATGTATACAGTAGGGATAATTGTAGTGTAGTTATCTTTATATTCCTGAACTGACTTTGCTAGTTTAGTTAGACTTTCATCTCACAGTCAAACATTTGCTCACAATCTTTGGTAGTTGACAATCCTCGTAATATAGATCTAGAAGAAGCTACTCCTTTGACAGATTTTTTACACACTATTCTGATTTGTAATTATTTATTCAGCATAGAATGTTATTGTTAAAACAATGGTAACTGTCAGCAAGAAAGGTATGGTTATCTGAATTCTGAAGTCATTCGCTTGGTCTGTATTATTGCATGATTTCGTGGTGGACTAGGTACTTGTTAATCGTGATTGTATGTGTACTCTTACGTATAGGAGGTTACTGGTTTTGCTGAGTGGATATCAGATTCATCTTTGAAGCCGTTACCTTGATATTCAGTGATGAGTTTTAAAGGCTTATAGGTACTTGGAATAGATTTACTGTTAGATCACTAGATGTATGCTAAGGTTTTTCAAATTTGTGTGCTCAGTTTACTTGGTAGCATATATGAGATATGTGCTAGAGTGCTAGGTTGTGTGTGCAGGTAATATATTTGTGTGAATAACAATTTTCATTTAACGTGTATTTTTGGTGTCCGAATAGTTATAGGAAGGCATAAATGGAAATCATATTAGATAGTTCTAGTTATAGGAAGGCATAAATGGAAATCATATTAGATAGTTCTCCTTAATAGACTTTGTAATACCTGTTTCATATCAAGTACTAGGGAAACAAGGAGGATAGCGTACTTGCAAGTGATCCAATGTGTCAAGGAAAAGTGAAGCGAACACGGACAATCAGATTAGGTGGTGACAGGACACATACGCAGGCTTTCATGAGGTGAACATGATATGCTTGCATATTATATGGGTGCACTTTGTATGTAGTGATATCAGATATGGTCTTTGGACTGCTTATGAGAAAAGTCAAATATATACCAGTGGGTGTTACTTAGTTTTAAACGGGCAGAAAATAATTATCTAGGGGTCTATGTTATTCTCGAGAGTCTAGAACCAAAAACTAAATTATATAGCATATTCTGAAATTGAAAGGTTAAATGGTTTTGTGGATGGTGATACTTGCTATAGATTTATGAGGTCCTTGTAGCTATTCATTGGTTCTGCATGTATGCAATGCTTTTTTTTTTATCCTTCCACACTTGACCAAAGACATTAACCAACTTTGCTAGTGTATTCAGTAGCTGGTATATATTCTTTTAAATTCTTAGTACTTTTGCAATGGACTGATTTGAGCTAGCTGTGTTCAATGCCTTGAAATTCAGTTTGGCTGCTAAATTTCTTCTTGTCTCCACAAAGACATGGAAAAAGTATGAGAGGCTCTCTATAAACTATTGTTATGGGTGTTCTGGCATTTTGTGTTTAATTGCTTTCTTTGCTATCAAAATCACTTATATATGAACACAAGTCTTCCAAAATTCTTTACATTCATAAGCCTCTCAGATAAATTAGAAGGATGCCCGCACGATGTGGCGGCAACAAAGAAACGATGGTTAGTTACATAGGATCTGGACCTTGGTTTTAAATTGCGTGCGGCGATCCGTTGCGCTCGAGGTCCAAAAGACCGATGCGTGATGCGCGATGCGGTTGCGAGCGCATCACGGACGCGCTGCGATAGGTAATAAATAAAAAATGTATAATATTTCTACTTAAATTACTCTACAAGTAAATGATTAAATATGGAATACTTACGTGCATAATGATATTACTGACTGTTATAACATGAAATATGTCAACTTAATGGTTTGACTAGAAATAAAAGGTCAACTTAAACTATAAAAGTCAAAATTAAAACTGTTGCGAAGTGATGCGTCCATTGCGTCCGATGCGAGCAATACACCGTTGCGATGTGATGCGTTCGCATTAGGCCGCATCCAAGAACAACCTCGCATCAGGTTTCGCGTTGCGTTTTTTCAAACGCATCACTTTGATGCGCGATGCGAGCGCAACGATGCGCGCAATTTTAAACCAAGATCTGGACATTGTAGTGGTTGGAGTAGCAAGTATGTTGTAGGCACTGTGTTAAATTTAACTATTATACATATGTGTTTTATGTATATGTGTTTTATTAAGCATTTACTATTTGAAATCCGATTAAGCAGTTTGTACAATTCTGTTTGAACATTTGTACTTCCTAGAAATGTAATTAATGCATCTCTCAAATTTATTTAGAGTCTAAAATTCATTATATTGTATATATTGTATATAGATATAGATGATGTTTGATACTTTGATTAGCTTCTGTATGGCTAACTATAAAGCTTTTGCAATGGGATCATGTGGCATAAGTAGCTGTAAATTTCAATCATCAACTATTGGTCCTTCGCTTCACTGTTGTTCAAGTGATTGCAGCCCTTCTACTTGTCATATGTATTTCATCAATAATGGAGTTGTCCATTGGCATCATAATCCAAAAGGTCCTTGCTACGTCATTCATCAGACTTGTATCCTACGACTAATATTTAAGCTGTTTCATTATCCTTCACTCTGACATAGCTTTTCGTTTTGATCTATTGGAATGAAGCTAAGGTGATCAAAATCCTCACTGAAATCTCATGACAGCACTGAAGGGTTTACTTACCATTTTCACAGTTACTTAACTAGAATACCTCATTAGGCATGTTAATGTGTCGGGTCTCATCTAAGTTTGCTCCATTGAAGCATAAAAAATGTTGATCCATTAATCAGATGGGTCAACTAGCTTAGGTGGGCTATCAATTCTGTTGACGTATATATATTTGACTATTTATACTAGTAATATGACAAAACTGGAGTTTTAAAGTTCAAATGTATTACAGTAAATTCTTACCCCATTTTCACTTTTCTCACGTTATGCACCCTTCGTATCACCACTTCCTCCACCCCCCTTTATGATTCATCTCTCCCCTATGTTTCTCACTTTCCTAACTTTTTACGTTCTTTCTATATAAAGTTTTATTATGCTTACCTATATACTAGCAGGGTACCTGCGCGTTGCGGCGGCGGGTACCCTGAAATAAACTTTTCCGGTGAATCATGTATTTTAGTTTATTATGTTCTTTTTGACAATAAATTTACGGATATCAACTTTTTTAGCTACCTCGGCTATGTCTAGAGTTTCTGAACATCATTACAACATCCATTTGAGCCGGGAGAAGCGAATAAAGACGTCTTTTCATGTGATATGTTTGCTCATTTTTTCCAATTCTTTAAGGCTTTCTAAACACTAAGTACCAATTCTTTTACCAAAATAGAAAATTATCGGTATTAACTATTTAATTGGGTATATTGTACAAATTATATGGTACATCGAACCAGAGCTATCTGAAATGAGCCTGGCCACCTCGTACCAAATTTGAAGGACCTTGCGAAGCGCGATCCCGTACCGGAGCGATACGCCTTCCATATTTACTATGGATTATATAAATGTCATAGCTGATGCCTTCTCTTTGCAAAAGTTGCAGCACCAAAACCCATCTGAAGCATAAAAGGGTATTCACATTGCATATTATATTGTACATCGAACTGCACCTCGTACCCAAGTTTAGGGACTTAGCGAACCGCTTTCCCGTACCGATGCGATCCCCGTTCTATGTTAATATGGATTATAGTTGGTGGCTTCTCTTTGCAAAAGTTGCAGCAGCAAAACTCATCTGATGCATAAAAGGGTGATCACATGACTGTATAGGACATCCATTTATCGTTCTTGCTTTGCTTCATACTGTTGGTGTTTTATCTATGTAACATCTGGCATGTTGGCAATTGGATGTTCCTTTTTTTGTTGGTTCATAACATGGCTTTGGGGTTAGGTCTAGAGTCAGGCGATGATTAAGAAATCAATTTTTGGGCCAATAAACACTTTTGTTTTTTTTAAGGATTACAATAATGAGGAGTGCATTTGTCGCTACTTATGTTGGCTTTACCATTTTCACTTTGACTCTTTTTTGATTGTATGGTGACAATTCCTTTTTATTGATTATCAATTGTGGCAGATCAGCTGTCTTAAGTTTTAGTTATTGGTTTTATTTTTTTTGTAAATGCATTTCCCTTGTCTTGTTGCTGGCACCATGCTTACCTTAAACGATTGCTATGCACTACCTTCTCCACTGCTTTCTTTTTAGCGTAACTTGCATTCTCTATAACATAATATGGACCTTTTTACGTATTTAGGTTTATCTTCTTGACCACCTTGTTTGGTAGTTTATGTCAGGCCTAATATGGATGTTTGCCTCTGAATCTGTGCTTTGCCAACCCACAATTTTGATGTTTCTTAACAACATTGTGACATTTTAGCTCTCCAAAAAGTATTGTAGTTTAGAGTTTTTCAATACTATTAAAGCGTACTAGTCAGAGTCACATTGTTGCTGGACTTCATACAATCTTCAACTCTTCAAGTTGTATTTTAACTTCTAAGTACACAATTTGAGCTTTTCTTTCACACGGTATTGCGTCAAAAGCTCTGTTAAGTGTAAACACTTTTATAAATGACTTATCATCAACACTTATTCCTTGAACTACTTTATCTGTCAGAAACTGCTTTTTTCTTTAAAGTCTACTTGTGGTCGTTCTTAAGCATTACCACCTCCGTATACATCGTTAAGTGGTGGGATTCTATAGTTAGCTTGTTCCTTAACTAGATCACTCTTAAGACTTGCATATAATCTAATATAGATCTTGTTCCTACTACTTTTCACCAAATTCAATTATTAGAGTATTATTTATTTTCTAATTTTTATTATTATTATGCTAGATTTCATGAACGCGTGTTGTGTTCCCTTGTTTTTAATCACGAACATTCCCTAAAGCTTTCATGTTAAGATTCCTGTTTCCGAACCACGCCGTGGTATACTGCTCTTTGTTAACTTCTCCCATTCCATACTTCCATTCATTAAAGCATGAGCAGGACAGCTCACATGCCTCCTCTTTTGTCTTGGCTTTGGAATAGGCTTTCTATGGAGTAGAAATCTATGAGATACATCGTGTGGATGGTACGCTATGAATATAATAACCTTCATCTTACTCTTTGTGCCCATCCCTATCAAAACATCAAGTCTTCAAATATATGGTTACGTTATACAATAGTATGTTACATTTTGACCATTTAAAAATGGTGCATGTGCCTGGATAGATAGAACAAATGGGCATATAGCTACACAAGATGTAGATGTTGTGGCATTATTTAATAGTTAGAATGATACCAATAAATCACAGATTAATACCATTACCATGTTTGCAATAAATAATTCTATAATCCTAGGTGTTCTGTTACAATTGTGGAAGTGTTGGAAACTAAGACTGTTTATCATGTTTGCAGGTGCTACAGAAGGCATTAGAGGTGTGGGATCTACAAGTAATTCCCCTACACAGTCCTGTAGCGGAGCCTGCTCAGGTCGATCCAGAACTTGAAAACGCATTTATATGCCATTTACAAGACCATTGGTTCTGCATCAGGAAAGTCAACGGTGAATGGTACAACTTTGACAGCTTATACGCAGCTCCTGAACATCTTTCAAGATTCTATCTTTCAGCCTATCTCGACACATTAAAAGGTTTTGGGTGGAGTATCTTCATAGTGCGTGGTAACTTCCCAAAAGAGTGCCCTATGACATCTGCTGAAGCTACCAATGGTTATGGTCAGTGGCTGTTGCCGGAAGACGCTGAACGTATTATTAAATCCAGCAGTTCAGGACAACGGCAGCAACACCGCCAGCAGCCGCCTAGAACTCCACCAACGGAAGATGATGATTTGAATGCTGCAATAGCCGCTAGTTTGAGGGAGAACGGTGGTGAAGTCGGAACCTCTATGAATAGTCTTGATGATGATCTGGCAGCTGCCATAGCCGCCAGCTTGAAGGAGTCTTCACCGGCAGTAGTCAGTGTGGTCAACAAAGATATAAACGCTGCAAATACACCACCAGCAGTAGCAACCTTGTCTGATACTACACCACCGGTGACCCCTGCCACTGGTGGTCAAGAAGGTACCTCGGAAACTGAAAGTAATAAGAGTACCTTACAAGATAAGTGACAAAAGTTGTTTGATGTGTGCAATATCTACACTTGTTTGACATTTGTTACCTTACCCTGTGCTGTATTGTAAAGACTTGACCATTTGTTTTACTTCTATTTCATGAATTTGTAAAGACTGTTAAAAAAATAAGACAACTTTTTTTTTCCCAGAAGCCTTATTTTATGGCTCTTTAATTCAAGAACCGATATTTCTGGTAGTGACGATGTTTTGTAATACTTGTGGTCGTTTTGTCATTGGCTGCATTGAATCAAGAGGAAAGTATATTGCAGAAATTGTGCGTCAGCAAACAGATTATGATCGTTACATAAGTTGAAAAGAAAATGAAAAACTACCGGGAATCAATGTCTATGGCTTTTTCACTCGTTTCATGATTTGATTAGCTATGGCGTTCTTTTTCTTTTCATTTTATCTTGTACTTATTCTAACAACTCGTTACACTTCATTGTTTTGATCTTGATAGGATGCGTTTTAACTTAATGCTTACGTAACGAGTTTCAACTACTAAAACTTTATTCCATTTTAAAGGAGATTAAACTGAAAACACGATACAAATACCACTTGATGGGTTACTTCTTATTGGCATCGGAAGCACCACACGTTCACGAAAATAATCATTTGGTCATTGAATTTCTTGTACATAGTTGTTCAAAATGGTTACACATGTTATAGGACTCGGCGTCTGAGCATCAAACTTTGGTTTAGATGTATATGTCTTGTTATTCTATACTATCTATAATGAAAAAATAGTCAAAAGTGAAATGTTGAGTTTTCAAGTGAAATGTTGAGTTTTCAACAATGGTCAAATGAGAGAGAAAGTGAAATGTAATTAATACTCTTATCAAAACACCCCAATACTTAGAAGTACAATTATTTATTCACATTGTACAACCAAATTAAAGCATATCTACCAAATTAAATACAACCAATCAAACACAAATCGGGTTGACCCGGGACGCATCAAACCCGGCGGGTTGACCCAGTTTAATTTGACCCGTTTTCGACTCACCCTAACAAGTTGACCCGGTTTAACTCGACCCATTTTTCGACCGGAACGGTTCAACCGGTTGAACCAACCAGGTCGAACCGGGTTTCAAAACATTGTCCATTACTTAAAAGTACAATGATTTACTCACATTGTACAACCAATTAAAACATATCTACCAAACTAAATACAACCAATTAAAACACAAACTGGGTTGACCCGGGACGCTTCAAACCCGGCGGGTTGACCCAGTTTAATTTGACCCGTTTTCAACCCAACTTAGCAAGTTGACCCGGTTTAAATCGACCAATTTTTCGACCGGAATGGTTCAACCGGTTGAACCACCCTGGTCGAATCGGGTTTCAAAACATTATATTTAATTCCCAAATCTTCAAACTTTTATTATTTTTCGTTTATAACCTATAAACTTTTTTTTATCAATAAACTATTTGTCGCTATAAAATCCCGTTGCTATGCACGGGTACTCGTCTAGTATCTATATATATTAAAACGCATTGTCGGCGTTAATATAATAAAACGTCCCGCTCATATTTTAGCATTATCGGCGCGAATGTTTTAATATTCCCATTGGGCCTGAAAGTTGATTCACCCGGAGCCCAACTTCTTTTTCTTAGTCCACACTACCTATACTAAAATACACCCACATTGGAAACTAATACATATTCTGCAATAACTCCCTGTTTTGAACACTATTGAACACTATTAACCAAAGACGAGATTTTTAGCAAAACTAAAAAAATACACACATTAGTACAAACCAATATATATTCTGTAGGAACTCCATTGACTACCTCGTTATAATTAAAATGTGATGTATTAAATAACTAGTTTTAACACCCATGTCTTTTGACATAAAAATTTCAAATTTAGTTAACTTATTGTTATCCGTCCAATTATTTAAAAAAGCTGTATGTCAATGTATATATGTGAAGTGATATCCTTTTTAAGCATTTCTATTTTATCCTCTAATTATCAAGTTTGTCGGGGCTGATACTCAACATACGTGACCTTGTAATAATCTAATAATCGGAAGCATAATCTATATATTAAAAACTAATTATGAGAACTTTAAGTCACTGTAAAACCCTAAAATCTAAAACTTGTGAAGTGACTATTTTACCCCTCTAATTTTTTTTACTTATAAAATATGCATCATATTCCAAGTTCATTAAATGCATCTAACCTAAGTTATAAAATAGTTATTATACAACAACAACAACAACAACATACCCAATCCCGCGGAGGCGAGGTATGGGGGAGGTAGAAATGTAGACAGGTCCTACCCCTACCCCAGGTAAAACCTAGGAGTAGAGAGACTGCTTCCAGTGAGACCTCCCGCACGTGCACCAGTGCGATATAAAATAGTTATTATAACACCCTAAATTCTACATTGTCACCAAATATTTGATCTCGAACATAATAAATAATAGAACTTCAAAATTTGGAAAGCAACAAGTATTAAACGTCTAACTTATATGAGATATATAAATCGACACACCGATATATTATAATCATCCTACGTTACTAAGTGGAATTAGCCGAATTCAATTATGTATGTACAGATTATCTAAAGTCTAATATATAATTGTTTGAATATTAGCATCACACGTTACATATGTCACCAAATGGACCAAATATAAATTAAACATGTGTACACAATCACTACAAGAAAAATGGCCTTTAGTGACAACACGATTATGGTCACTAATCATATATATTTGGTCACTAAGCTGATTTAGTGACCATATCAAGGTGGTCACTCGTCGTCACTAAAAGTCGGTCACAAAAGGTACTAGTGATGACTTATGAATATGGTCACTAAATAGTGACAAAAAATTTGTTGTCACTTTCATTTGTGACGACTAATTCTTAGTCACTAAATGTAAAAGTCGTCACTGAATTTGGTCACTAAATGTAAAAGTGGTCACTATGTTTTATAAAGTGACCAATAATGTGGTCACTTGTTATCTACTACTCGGGAAAAGTGGTCACTTTTCTTTGAATTTTATGACCTAACAGTGGTCACTAATTGAAAAAATATGGCAAAAAAAAATCTACTTGTAATCACTAATACGGTTATTAATATTCAAAATTAATCACATCTAAATAATCTATATTTCTTTATACAAAACTAAACTTCTAGGAAATTAACAAGGAATCAACAATTACAAAAATCCATTATGTTGGTGGTGGAACCGGAAAGGGAAATCGGAAGACCATGGATGAAGAAAAAAAAGTGTACCACTCTTTTCGCATAATCTTGTGCGATTTCACCAGCCAAATTTCTACAAAGATTACACAATCAGTAATGGGATAACTAATCGAATATAAGCACTTTCTAAAATATATGTAACACTAAGTAGTGGACACACAACTTCTGGTTTTAATGTGAAACATACTATATGATATATAAAAAAGACCAATAGTATACATAAAATTAAAACTAAGGAAACAACTTTATATGCCGCTTAACCACACTTAAGACATCATCCTGCAGCACAGCCTCGCAAAAGCCATATAACTCATGCACGATATGTACACCTTTGAAAAGATTGAACTATATACAAGTTACTGCAACATAAAACCTGTTGCCTATACTACTTAACATGTTTCTGATAGTGTGAGCCCACAGTTTTCATCTGTATCTCTCTACTACTGTCGAGCAAGCAATGGGACAAACATTTTCTCGCTATGGATGAACCTTCTGATTATTTTTAGAAGGTCGTAATTAACATAGTGATCATTAAAAATAAAAAACAAAGCTGCATAGAACGATTACCTAACATACTCATGACCCCAGGAACCAATATCACCTTTAGAACCCAACATTCGGTACTTCAAACTCTCCTGAAATATGCAAATTATGAAAGACATCAACACGAAAAGAGGAACAATCACCATCTACCCATAAACAACGAGTCGACAATATAACTATATGCATAAGAATGTAAATAAACATGTGCATGTTTCTTTCTTACCGGTTCACCGTCAGCAGACATTGTCAAAGCCAAAACAGAAAGGATATCTGCAAGCAATTTCTTCATCAAAAGATAAAAGCCAATCAGAAAACGGAAACATAAAATAGAAACGCCCGCTTTTACAAAAACGATATAAATACCTTTAAATCCGACTCTGGCAACGACTCATAGAAAGATTTCAAAGTAACATAATGTGGGCGCAAAAACTTCAGAGGCTTCGGTACTGAAGTTATAGAACTCGTCGAAGTCCTGATTTCTTGCCTATAAATTAAAAGTAAACATTCTTAGCATCATAGCCTAAATTTCCTTAATACTCAACGTAGGCATAAAGATGCGGAAAAGAGCCAAATTAACAACATGCAATTAATTATTCATCTTATCATAACACTGATCAAGCAAACAACCAGTTCACATTCAAAAGCCAAAAACATTTCTTATAAGTTCCGAGCACATACCCACAACATTTTCATCCATTCCACTACGTAGCTGTTGTAATTATAAAAAGAAAAGTAATCAAAAAACGAACAGAGAAAAAGTTATGAACTTATATTAAAAGAAGTAAAGCGCAACAACCAGAAGTCACGAGCAGTAGCCAATGTTGTGGGGGCATAAAGCTACAACATAACTGCATTGAGAATCAAAATATACAGATTTCCGAGTTACAAAAGTTCAATGGTTCAGAAATTTCGTCGAACACCTGGTGTAAGCATATAATCTACAACATCTTTACCAAAACAAAATACTCAACTCTGTCAGACATTTCAACGAACACTTGGATTACATACAATTCACAACGCTTTAAATAAAAACACAAAAACAAACACAAAACTGCTTAGAACATTTCGTCGAACACCTGGTGTACGCGTATTTCCTTGAGGCAAACACGTTATCTAGTAATGGAAACTTAATATCATTCAATTGCGAGTCTTTACTAAGCATTTCATCGAACACCTTTTGAGCAGCACTTTTAAAAGCGATTAATCAACTATGACATTTGATACCCTTAATCGCATCACTTAATTAGACTAGCACAATTACATAAAAAGTATATAGACAGATTCTAGCACAATTACATAAGCACCAATGAATTAGACTAAAGGATAAGCTTATTTAAACACATATGAACATAATCGATTAACACAATTAAGTTTCAAATCGCATCGAAATCGACATAAACACATCATCAAAACACGAATTATGTGGAGAATAATTACCGATATTTTAACAGCTAATAATACCTCACAATGAAGATTTTAAGTCTATTATGTAGAGAATGAGCTATGTGGAAGTAGAACCCTAGGAAGTTGATGTGTTTGTTTGTGTTTTGGGGGAAAAATGGATCTGAATATGTATTTTATACTTTATTCATTAGTTATTAATTACGCAGTACTAATTAATAATATATTGTAATGACATTATAATTAGTATTTTTTTTTATTATTTTTATAATGACCATTACCTTTTTTTTTTAGTGGGGAAACCATTCTTCGTAGCATGTGTTTGGTAAAAGTATTAGTAGCGGTAAGAGTGGATGTAGTAGTAGTTGTAAGCCGTAATGGTGAGTCTTAGTAGTTTTTTTATATAAAAATGTTTGATAGCGTAAACGTATATGTAATCACAATATGTAAAGCGTCTCATACATTCTCAAGAAATTTACACTACTACTTCTTGGGTTGGGGGCGTTTGCCCACCGTGGCTCCGCCTTTGGACACAACCCGTAGCGTTAGCAATACATTTTACACAGTTATCAACATTTACTAATTTAGGGGACGAATTACATGGTCACATTTATATACCAAAAAATATCCCATATGCATTTAGTGACGAAATTAGTGACCACTTTTGAGCTTGGTCACTAACTGTTTACAAATGACCAAATATTAATGTCCATGTAGTATGCGGTCATTATTTTGGCTAAATAGTGACCAAAAAATAAGTTGGCACTAAAATTTGGTCACTATATGCACTTTTTCTTGTAGTGAATATATGTAACTTAGAGAAGAGGATAAATATACTTTTGGATTTGAAAATTCTCCTGGTCTTTGGGCCTTCCTGGTTACTCGGCAAACACACCCAACTTATTCCCCTCTATCTCCCGTACTTCTTCTTTTCATTTTCCAACTATTCACAACACACATTAAACCCTACAATAAAATACAAAAACGGCAGCTTTGTTTTTGTTTTGGTTCGAGCTTGCGAGGGGTACGAATAGGAGCAAAAAGAGTGGTGATTCGACGGTGATACTTCTGTTTCGAAAAGGGTGTTTTGGTCGATGCTTTCTGGTACAAAAAGGGAGTGGTAACTGGTTGTAATATTTTCTGGTTCGAGGGTGTTGCTGTAGTCGTGTACTATTTCTGATTCGAGGGTGTTTTTAGATTGCTTTGGTTCGACTCTAGTCTTGGTCCGTTGGTTATTCTTGTTCTCTTCCTTTCGATCACGCAACAAGGGTATTGTATCACCTAAATCTTGTTCTTTTCTTCGTTTTGAATCTGTTGAACACATACGTTATGATCTATAAAAATCACCGCATGAAATAACGACAACCGAAACTAATTTATTTGATCCATAGTTATTCGATTGACTCATGTGGTGCTGTTGGATCTGTTTTGCTGTCGACTCTACATATAAAACTTATATCATTAACGAGCTACATAATAAAAAGGATTGCATGCATGATTTTTCCCTTTATTTCAAATCAGAAAAATATAGAAAGTTTTATAAAGGGGTGCGATTCGATTTCGGCAAAGTTTCTGTTATAAGGTTATACTCGTACTAAGAAAGAGTATATTGCATGTATGGTATATTCATATATATTAACTGTATTTCGTCTCGAGAGTTTTGTTACGGGTTGTGATGGAACAAAAAGGGAAGTGTAATATGTATTTATGTAGTTTACATTTTAGACCCTAAATATTGCTATATTAACATTTAGACCTTAAACTATCATAAATTGTCATAATTAACCCAAATTTAATAATAATATCCATTTCGAGTAATATAACTTAATTAATTATAAATTGTAATCTTAAATGGTTAATCTTGTTAATTCGAGGAATTTACTAAAACGAGAAACTTACTTAAAAGGGAAAAACTTACTGTTTTTGGAAAGTTACTATAATTGACAGATTACTAAAAATAGAAAGTTACAAAAATTGGAAAGTATTCTAAAATAAGTAACCTAATTCTAATGGACTTAAAATAATACTTGTTTATTGATTCATATAGGTTTTGTGAAGCGGGAGCGATCCTGTGTTTTGTGATCCATCTATCTTTGTTTGCTTTTGCTGTTGAATAAGGTATAGATATTCCAACCTTTTTACAGGTTTCTCATGAACTCTAGCTTATCTAAACCTTTGATTTATGAACCTTTGCTATGTTCCCTCCTATTTGTGAACCTTTGATATGATCCATTTGAATTGAGCCTTTGCTATGAACCTTTGATTTGAACTCTGATTATGAACCCTGCCATTTGTGAACCTTTGACCTGAACCTTTGCTATGCACCTTGGATTATGATACTTTGATTTGACTTAGACTTTGCTATTTGATTTGCCTTTGACCCTTTAGTATTATACCCGAGCATTTTCCTAGCCATGAAGGTAACATGGCCATGGCATTGATGCACCAATGTCATGACTCCAGTGTGGTCGAGTGATGTTCCACACCGTCCCTTTGTTTGATCTGCAATTGGTTTGGGTAGGGGCGTATGGATGCATCCTAGATTTGCTTTGTTTTGCTACTACATTTGGTTTGGTGTCTGGTACTGTGTGCAATACATGCCTTTCACATTATTTGGGAGTTGATCACTCCATGGTTACTATGATGAAGACTTTGTTTTGTTTGGCTCGTGGTAGAATGCTGATATAACCTAACCTTTATCTTATTCTTATCATCCTTATTACACCTTTGTTATCCCCAATGCATATACTTCGTTTCCATTTTCTGTTTCATTTACTTTGTTGATATATTTGTTCACTGAGCTTTTGAAGCTCAGCCGCATTTTCTTTCCTGCGGCAGGTATTTAGCTAGGAGCTTTGGGATGGCTTCTTTTGGGATGAGAGCTAGATTGTGTGTGGACCGACCTTAGTCTTCCTAGTTGATATGAACATTTGGATTTGGATTTTGTTTTGTACTTCATTTAATTTTGCCTTGGGAACTTATGTACTTGTTTAAGTCATTGTTTGACTTAACTTCCATTTGGTTATTTATGTTAAGACTTCCGCTTGCATTTATATCTGTTTGTATCTGATTTGTCACCATAATGTAGCATTTCTACCCTTGTCGGGTTGGGGTGTTACAGTCATAATAACCCGATAGTAAGATTAAAAAATTCATATCCGAACACCCAAGATTATCCGAACACCTGTATCTGCAAACGTAGTTTTTAAAAGAATTGGCTTTGCAATTCAAAAGGGGCTAGTGGCGCAGCTTGTTGCTCGTTTGCCTTGCACCTCTACGTAAATCGAAAGAATTAATATACATATATTTACAGCTTTTACCTGGATCCAGGTGATCACTTTAGACGCCCAAGCTCCCAGTGTCGAATACATATGTATCTTTGCCAAGAACTTCTAAAGACTTATGGGAAAAAGAGAAAATGGTTTTGACAGAGAATAGTTAAGGACTTGTTTTAAACGTTTATGCTTCAAATTTAGTGAGTATTTTTGTTTACATATGTGTTTAGTTTTTGTTATAATCATCATTTGTTTTAACCATTTTTTTATGTTTTGGATGAAAACAATTTAGGGTGTGTTTTTAGTTGGTGAAAAATCCTTCATTTTTTCAAGAAATTATTTAATGTAAACTGAAAAAACAAAAATCCTTTGTCATACATTTTTAATTTGAAAATTTTACTAAAAAATGAAAATCTAATTTTCCAAATTATAATTAGAATTTAGGAAAGAGCTCTTTAATCTTTCCTATTTTTTTCCTTCTATTCTTTTACCTCCGTTTAATTTTTTCAATTTTCTGAAAAATATCGTCTAAAAACATTCTCTAATTTTATAGCACGTTTCTATGGAGAAAAACTCTTCTCTATCTTTAATGAAATTGAAATAAAAAATTAAAGAATTTTTTTTACAACTAAACGTACTCTTAGCTTTTCCAGCCAACTTATTTAACTATTAACCATCAACATTTGTTATCTCTGTAACTAGAATATGCAGAATACTTGAAATTGACATATTGTGTTTTGTTGATTCATAATAGACAAATGCAAATACTAGTTCCTACATTGCGTTTTTTATACTTCTATAAGTTGATTATTACAGAGTACTTTTTTAATTAAAACATAAATGAGTAAATTACTTAAATGAACCCTTTATACAACTAGTTTACGGATATAAACATTGCACATAAAATTATCCAAAATGAACTTTTTAGATATTATCCGCTAGATGTATCACTAAATTAGTTTTTAATCGTTAGATCTAATAGACGTGTATAAAAGGAATACAGGGCAAAAGATAGGCGAGGCCTATGTGATTCAGAAAGATGGGCGAGGAGTAGGCGAATGCTGGGCGAGGTGAGGGTTTAGGGCGAGGCCTAGGCAAGGTGTAGGTGAGGTGAGGGGCCAGTCAAAATTGTATTGGGTGAGGATCTGGGCGAGAGGGGTTAATTCGAGTAGTATCAGGGCGAGGTGGAGTTCTGGGGCGAGGATGTGAGCTAAGTCAAAAGAATAAAAAGAAAATATGGTACGAGCTAAAAACAAAATAACAAAGTCAACAACCACCAACTCTTTTATATCATATCCCACATCAAACAATAGCCAACAAACTACACTCCTTCATAATTGTCCCCATCTCTTGAATCAAAACTGAAAATATATAAATGATCTTAGATTTCTTTTTTGTGTTACATTAGTATTTTACTGAAAAAAATATTCACTCTATATGCAACTTTACTTTGGGCTAATCTTATTGATTTGGGCGAACGGAAACCACCATCAGCCACTACCACCATCAGCCACAACCACCACCACCAGCCACCACCACCAGTAGCAACCACCACCACCACCACAACCAGCCACCACCACCACCATCAACCACTACCACCACCAGCCACAACCACCACCACCACACCAAACACCATCACAACCACAATTAGCCACCACCAGTAGCAACCACACTACCACCAACACAACCAGCCACCACCACCACCACCACCACCAGCCACCACCACCACCACCAGCCACCCACACCACCACCAGCATCACCAACACCACTACCACCACCACCACTAGCATCACCAACCACCACCACCACCACCACAACCACCAGCCACCACCACCAGCAGCAACCACCACCAGCCACCACTAACACCATCAGCCACCACCCCTGCCAGCCACAACCACCACCACCACTACAACCACAACCAGGCTCCACCACCACCAGCCACCACCACTAGCAGCAACCACCACCAGCCACCAACAGCCACCACCACCACCATCTGCCACCACCACCACCACCATCAGCCACTACCACCACCAGCCACCACCACCACCACCACTACCACCACCAGCCATCACCACCATCACCACCACCACCACCACCACCACCAGCAACCACCACTACCACCACCAGCCACCACCACCACCACCAGCCACCACCACCACCACCACCACGACCAGCAACCACCACCATCAGCACCCAACACCACCATCTTTTTTTTAGTCATCTTTATCATAAGTATTAAATGTAGTGATCATTTAAAATATAGTTATTCATATATCATAATCTTTTTAACATGTTATATATATTTTGAATTTGTATGTTGTATCAAATAAAGCACAAATTACCTTTAATTACTAGAGTGTCATAATTTGGAGTAAATTATACATTAATTAACACTTACATATTAAAAACTTAAATAGTGATTTGATTGATTTGCATGAGAACATGAACAGACTGCATGGGAAGACTCAATACTTTGAATTAGTACTCTGTAATTACTTTTTGCAATGATTTAGTTTACACAGCCACATATGTTTGGAGAGTAGATTATTAATTAATTACTGTATCTAGTTTCATCACTAGCCACATAAATCATCATCAAAAAACACAATTTCTTACTCAACCATTATCAAATCATCATCTAAAAACATGTCTGGATCTCCTAATCTCGATGAACTAAAAGATTTGTGTGGGTCTGATAAACTTCACAAATGTCTCAAGTTCCTCTTCAGTCAAGAAATTCCTCTAAATGAGGTAATGATCCAGTGTTTGGGTGAGAAGCGTGATGAGCTGCGGATAAGTGTTGATAAGTGCACCAAGAGAATGGCTGAGGTTTTAGATCTTAACTTTGATGAAGAAGAAGCTGTTAATGATGGTTATGAGTCCCTTCTGGAGGTTCAAGTGATGGAGCGCTGTTTGCTGGAGTCCCTTTCGGCCATTTTGGTTGACCTTCGGGCTCTGGTATCTAAGAAGAAGGAAGCCATTGCCGATATGGATTATTATGATCAGAGCTCCAGTTGAATGGTTGTTTAAGTAGGGTCTTTTTGGTTGGGTTTGGTGGTTCCTTAGCTTGTTATGTTTTTGGTTGTTGTTTTGAAGGAACTGGTATATTTAATCACCCTCCTTAATCTTTAATAGTAATAAATATGATTTAGGTTTTTAATTATGTCATAATCTTGTGTTTTTATTTTAAATATACTTTATTTATAAGCAGTTGAGTTACCTTATATCTCACACTCTGAAATATTACACATATAAGAAACACATATTGGTGAAGTAGGTATCTTCAGCGAATTTAGGGGTTTCAAAATGAAGTAACAAAAATGAAATCAAGTAATAAATAATCAAAATAAATGCTCTATATAAGAGCTTGCTTGCTTTATCATCAATACAGGCATCCATTTGGGTGTTTATCAAGTCATTCATGTATTAGTTTTTTAATTGTATGCTAATAAGATTTTTAAGTTGATTAGGTTATGATTTTTTGTGTGGTTCGGATGGATTATTAAGGGTTGCTTGATTCTTATTGTCTGCTATAGATGTTATAGAGTGTTTGGGATGGATTATTAAGGGTTCGGATGGATTATTAAGGGTTGCTTGAAATTGATGTATAGATATGTTTGCAAGTTAATGAGATTATTTGTGTTTAAGTAGCTTGTTTAGTTAGTACTCAGGTTGTGATAACATTGCACAACTGTACTACAAAATTTTGTAGATTTCTTCAGGTCAATCATGTTCCGTTGTGGCTAGTCTTCGTTGGCAACTAATGTATTTATAGTTCTGTCAACAATTATAATCATTCGTCCTTGGAAAATGCTCGTCCCAATGGATCATGATTGGCCAGAAGATGTTGCGAAGGTTCAAGCCAATCTGCATCAAAGAAGAAGTCAGCAAAAAGTGACAAAAAAGTTACACTATGTTCTCAAGTTGAGTAAAAAGAGGGAAAGAAAATGAAAGTAGTTTTTGTTGTGTTCTCAAGTTTTATTTAGGAAGTAAAGTGAAATCAAAGTTGAAGAAATGGCTAAGGTGGTTTTTGTTGCGAAGGTTCAAGCCAGTCTGCATATAAAACTTTCACCCCACTTTTGGGAGAAACTGATATTACTAGTAATGTTGAAGAAATGGCTAAGGTGATACAACAAGATCAAGTTTCTACTACTGAAGTTTCTACTGCTGTAGAGGTTTGGATTGTATGTTATTCTTTGTATCTGATCTTGGGAATGCCCATATCAGCAATTGTTAATGTTGTAAAAAAACTTTTGGTAAGTAATATAATTCACCTTTTGTGAGATTACAACTGCGGTAGAGGTTTGGATTGTATGTTCTTCTTTGTATCTGATCTTGGGAATGCCCATATCAGTTTCTACACTTTTTTTTCCTTCCTGAAATAGTGAATTTTATTAATTAAGGAACCAGCAACTTACAAAGATTATACAAGCAGTCAAATTGAACACACTCATTTGACTGATACAATGTAACAGATACATTCTACACAATCATTCACGAATCACGAAACTAGTTGATTCAATATCCACCATTCTTCTAGACTTAGCAACTACATGCTAACATCTAGGCAACCATGGAGAAATATCCCTTATTGGCTACATTTCCACTAAACAAACACCCTTCCCAATTCCATCCTAGTTAGTTTCTATAGTTTAGTTGTTTAGATTTTGTAACAAATTGAAAAAATAGTCTATAAGAGGAATATAAAAATAGTCTATAAGAGGAATATAAAATACTTGTGGCTCCCTTTTTTGGTATGTCCTCCCCAAAATTTTTGAAAAGCCCACTATATTTTTTTCACCAAATTTCGAATTCTCCCTCCACCCATTTCCATCTCCACCCACATTTCTCACCAATCACCACTCACAGACACCAATCACCAATCACCAGTCACATCACAGCCACCATTTACCAGTCACCATCCATCATATCACTTGTCGGTCCGGCCATCAACAATGGAGGGAGGTTCATTTAGATATAAATTAGGTACTTTTTTGAATTAGGAATTCATTATGTTGGAATTTTAACTTATTATTCATTTTCATTGTATATTTTATTTGTTATGGATTTGTTGGTTTCTTGTTTCTTTGGTAATGTTAACTTATCGTGTTTTTGGCCGAATCATTTAATTAACCAACAACACAGTAAAGATAACATGTTGTAATTTACACATTTTTCTTAATACACGTTTTCATATTTGACATTTGAAGCTTAATTAGATTGATGCCCAATACATTCATTCCATTGTGTTGTTGCAATTCTTATTGTAAACCTAGCTTATTAATTAGCTAGACACTTGTGACTTGACATTGGAACTTCATCAATCTAAATCTTCATATATGCTTATATTGGTTTAACTTGTAACTTGTAGGATATATATGTTATCATTTGACCTCAACAATAATAGCATGGATAAGTCTTGGATGACAACTTGTAGGACCAACAAACAATATATTGATGGAGTAGCAGCGTTTATTAAGTATGCACTACACAACTTTCAGAATATGAAGAACATCGACCCACGAGTTAATATACGACAACTTAAGATGCCATGTCCGTGTACCACATGTTTAAACAAAATAGAGCAAACAGTGGATGACGTGGAGTACCATTTATTCTCTAACGGGATTAATCTTAGATACAGAAAATGGGATAAACATGGAGAAAAGGATGAGCAAGCAACAACAGCCCAAATACCTGATAATGCAGAAATAGAGTTTGTTGACGACACGGATTTTGACATGGAGTCACATTCAGAAATTCCAACAGATGGCCCAGCAATAGTAGAAATGGTTAATGCTACGAAAGAAAATTTTGATGAGGATGACCTTGCCAAGTTTCAAAAACTATTATTAGACGCGGAGAAGCCACTTTATAAAGGATGTCCTGACTTCACAAAGTTGTCCGCAATAGTTCAACTACTCAACTTGAAGGGTAAGTATGGAGCTTCTGATAAGTTCTTTACTGAATTACTAAGATTGATAAAAAAAAAATGCTACTTGCTGGTAACGAAATGGTTGAAAAAACTTATCAGGTCAAAAAACTAATGAGAATGATGGGATCAGGATACAAAAAGATACATGTATGTAGCAACAATTGCATTCTTTACTGGAAGACTAACAAGGAGTTGACTGTTTGTCCAACTTGTGGGATATCAAGATGGAAAGGTGGATAATAAGACACGTAAAGTATATGAAAACATTCCGGTAAAGGTCATGTGGTACTTTCCAATTATACCAAGACTGCAACGACTCTTTAAGTTAGAGAGTATTTAAGAAGATCTAAGATGGCACGCCACAAGGAGGGTAACAGATGGTGTTTTACGTCACCCTGCAGATTCACGGGCATGGCATACCATAGATGAACAATTCCCCCACTTTGCTGAAGATCCGAGAAATCTACGGCTAGGAATATCGGCTGATGGGGTTGACGTCAACTCAGGAACTAGGCATCACAGTGTATGGCCAGTTTTATCTGTCATATACAACCTTCCTCCATGGTTGTGTATGAAAAGAAAGTTTATCATGCTTTCGGTATTGATATCGGGATACCCGGGAAATGATATAGATATATTTTTAGAACCGTTGGTTAATGATCTGCATACCTTATTCGAGGATGGGGTTGATACATATGATGCTTGTACAAAAGAAATGTTTAAACTGCGTGCCGCTGTGTTATAGATGATAAATGATTACCCTGCACTTGGTACATTATGCGGCTACCCATACAGTGGATTCAAAGGTTGTGTAGTATGTAGGAAAGATACACACTGTGTTAGACTTTCCGCCTTATCCAAGCAAAGTTATGCTGGACACAGACGATATCTACCATACAACCATGTGTTCAGAAAGCAAACGACGGCGTTTAATAGAAAAGAAGATTTTCAGCGTGCTCTAACTCCATTGACTGGGGAACAAATATACAACGAGGTACAACTAATTGAAAATAAGTGGGGAAAAGGAAATCGAACAAACAATAACACCTCGAATAACCAAGAAGATATGAGAGGCAGTGGTGGGAAGATTACAACCAGAAAAGGAAAACAACAGAAGCAGAGGGTAGTGCAAGCCAAGTAAATGAACCATATTGAAAAAAATTCAACATTTGGTATCGAAAGCTAAAGTATTGGAGGCATAATGCTGTTCCACATTGTATTGACTTCATGCAAGTAGAAAAGAATGTTGCTGAGAGTCTAGTCGGAACTTTGCTGAATGTTCCTAGAAAGATAAAAGATGGAATGAATGCTCGATTGGATCTGGAAGAGTTGGGGATAAAAAAGAGTTGTTTGCTAGGAAAGAAGCAAACAAAACTACACTACCTCCAGCAGGTTACACATTAACGAATGCTGAAAAAGACATCTTTTGTGAAACGTTAAGCAATATCAGGGTACCACAAGGCTATTGTTCCAAATTCTCTAGTTTGGTCAGCCAAAATGATAAGAAGCTCATTGGCCTTAAATCGCATGACTATCACATGCTAATGCAAGAGTTGTTGCCCATTGCTATACGTTCAATCATGCACCCACCCACACGATTTGCTATTATCAGGTTTTGCCTTTTCTTTAAAGCTATATGTAGGAAAGAAATCATCTTGCAAGAACTAGATAAGATGCAACAAGAACTTCTTGTGACACTATGTCTTCTCGAGAAGTTCTTTCCTCCCTTATTTTTTGATATTATGATACACTTGACAGTGCACCTAACTAGGGAGGTAAAATTATGTGGTCCCGTATGCTTTCGGTGGATGTATCCCTTCGAAAGATGTATGAAAGTTATTAAAGGACATGTGCGAAACAGAAATAGACCAGAGGGATGCATTGCTGAGGAGACTATCGCAGAAGAAACAATAGAGGTTTTAGCAAGTATCAAAAAACCATGAAAACTATTGGTATCCCACCTGATAAACATGTAACCAATGAAAATGAGGATGGAAAGCCATTGTCGGCCGGCAATTAAATGTACTTACCAGAGATGTCTTTCAGAAAGCACATTTGTATGTAACACAGAATACAGATGAAATTGTGCCGTATATCGAGTAAGTATTACTAACACATGTCTATTTCGTTGCTTAAAATGTTGTATCAAATATAATAATCAAATACATTATTTTGTTTCAGCCGACACAAGCGATTTTTGAAAACAAAATACCCGGGTAGAAAAATGGCATTGCTGGAGAATGAGCACACTATATCTTTTGCTAAGTGGTTACACGAAGAGGTAATTACTCGTATGTTGTTTATACTACTTGTTTGTTTGTTGATAAATATAAGTGAGTTGTTCCTGCAATTTAAAGGTAATATATACTTGTAATGAAATTCAGGTTGAGAGAGAGTTAGCGATATCCAAAGATAGTGTATCAGAAATTGTGAGGTGGATATCATTTGGACCACGTGCCAACGTAGTGAAATACGAGGCATATAACATCAATGGGTATACATTTCGTACGAAAAGTAATGATGGCATAGTTTACCAGAACAGTGGGGTTAGTGTTGAGGCAGCAGATCTTCACACATCCAAAGAAGTTGCAACCACAAGAAAAGCATTTTATTATGGGATTTTACAAGAGATATGGGTACTAGATTACCGTTTCAGGCAAATTCCTCTTTTCAAATGTGATTGGGTTAATTCAAAACATGGTGGGGTCAAACGCGATACTCTTGGTTACACATTGGTAGACCTGAATAATTTAGGCCACAAGAATGATCCGTTCATATTAGCCTCACAAGCACGCCAAGTGTTTTATGTGAAAGACTGGGCAGATAAAAAATTGTCTATTGTCTTTAAAACACCTACCAAGAATTACAAAGATACGTATGACGATGTCGATGAGGAATTTAGTACAGTCATTCACGAGCAAAATGATAACATATTGCCGCGAATAAATCCACAAGCAAAAGATGCCTACTATCGAACCGACTGTGAAGGTATTGTTATACGAAAATCAAAGTGAAGCACGTGTCATTCTCAAGGTGTAACACTCTGTTTAGAGATTTATTTTTGTCTGCAGAACCTATTTAAGCTTTTGTTTTGCTGCAAATAGTCTTTTAAAGGATTTATGTTGTTGTTGTTGTTGTGTTAATTGTTTAGTTCGTACTTGTGAATACTCTTTTAAAGGATTCCAGATTATACAAAACTATAACTTCTGGTAGCATAAACTGTGTACTAGCAGTATTAACTATGTACTAGCAGTAGTAAACACCCTGCATATTTTGGTTACAGTTGTCTTGTATAAGCAGTTTTCATGTATGTGGTTATGCCTTTATATACTGCAGAGTTGAAAAAAACAGTGTTTGGTATGAAAGATTCTCAATTTCAGGCACTTTGTTGAAAAAACAGTGGTTGAAAAAGCAGTCATATTACATAAGTTATCAGAAATGTGTGACCATATTTATCGAATTGTGATTACGCTTAAGTAATGTGTGACAAAATATGACTATGATTTAGTCACACAAAAACTCAATGTGACTAATATCAAGGTTAATGATAACTCATAACTTCAAACTTTGCTATAAATAATAGTCACATGAATATTTTACAATGTGACTATTTTGAATGTATTGGTCACACATAATACCCTTATAATGTGGCCATAAACATAATTTAGATACACATTTGTGATATGATGTGACTATTGTAAAGCCTATAGTCACATGATCGTGCTTCAATTAAGTGTGACTATACACATTAGGATTTGGCAAGCAAACATACACTAAACTTTAGACACACATATTAACTTACGTGACCATATGTATCGAATTCTAGTTACACTTAATCATGTTTCTATGGTTTAGTGTGAACATATATGACATTTGGTCACACTCGTCAAGTGTGTGACATATATTTGTCACTATTAAATGCATATCGTGACTAACGCTTCAAACTTACTTTTCCGTTGTCACACATTTCAAACGCTATGTGGCTAAATATTCAGCAAAGAATAGCAGTCACGTTTAAATAATGTGTGACAAACTTGACTATATAATTTAGCCGCATACACAATTACCTCATGTGACCATATATCTATTTTGGTCACACTTTTCAATTGTGTGACATATATTTGTCACATACGTATATCTATAGTGTGATTAATGTTTCGATTTGATTTGTATCTGTCACACGTCCCGAATTAAAAGTGACTAAAATGTCGAAAAATATTTACCAGTTACCCTCTGGTCACATATATACACAAATATGTGACATATATTTTACGAAATGGTCACACAAGTCGGATCAAGTGTGGCTGTTTATTTAAGGCTGGTACATTTAGTCACGTAAATATGTTGCTGTGTGACCATTCGAAATACACTATGTGTGACGAAAGGCCAAATATGTACTAGTGTTAGTGTTGTAAGCCTAGTGTCTATATCATATACAACCTCCTAATAAAATAGAACTCAAAATATCCATCATAAATTGCAGCTTAGATCCAAATAATACAACTACGTGAAGATACTCAACCAACTTTATAAAAATGTATACATCTATTTTCTTCAAATTGATTTAACCCTGTACATGGTTAATACAAAACATATTTCCTTTTATTCTTGTGACATGTTTCAACTACTGAAATACCTAACATGCCCACGGCCGCATTTATACTATATCAAACATTCATATTTATTCAGAAGGCCTTATTCATACATATTCATTTGTATGTATACTTATTAACGAACTACATGGTATATGTATTTTATATCAAAACGTAAGCAAATCCATATCTTCTTGAAAGCTTCATGAAGGTTTGAGCACTAGACATTTTTTAGCGATGTTAATGTATGTGTACATTGGAAACACTCTTTGCTGGTGCCAAATTCCTAATTAATTTGTTGTTCCACGTTGGTTTCATCGACTATATTCGCAATCAGCTTTGCATTGGGTGTCCTGTTAAACATCAAACAAAAAAACAGTTAGTTGTAAAAAAAATATTAGGCTCGCCAAAGATGAGAAATGCACAAACTAAAAATCATGCAATCACTGCAGTATATAAAACATCCATATAGTTTTTTTTCCAAACTCATATAAGCTCCTAAGCCGGCTAAATACGCTAAACCAAACATCCCATAATTACGAACAATTCTAACTGTTATGACAAATTTGGTGCAAAAAAATTTAATGAAGCCTTTTTAGATAATTGGTAGCTGCTAATTGGTTATTTTGCTTATTTTAACCACTCTTACAGAAGTGAATTGGCATGTGGTTGTAAGGTAAATGTAACACCCGATAAAACAAACTGTCCTTTTTAGTAATATATTTATACACAAATAGCGTAAAATGAAGTCGTCACAAAACACTACAAACCAAACATAAACTCGCATGCCAAATGGTTGTTGCACTAACCCGCAAGACCATCAACCTATCCAGACCTCTGAATAGTATCGCCGTAGACATTCATGGTAAAATGCAACATTCATGGCATGTCATTCATGTCTAGATTACTCGAATCAGACATCTCAGAGCTTTGTGGGTATGCTTGAAGCTTTGTGCATACATGGGAGTGCTTGGTTTAGGCTTAAATCATTTTGAAGCAGAGTCATTTTGTTGGACTGCTTGGTGTGGGCTTAAATCCTTTTGGTGCAGAGTTATTTGTCCTTCGGCTCTACTCCTTATATTGCTTCCTTCATGAGAAGTCTACAACATACACAGTTAAGGAAAAGATTTATAGGTCGTCACATATAAAGAATTACCTGTTTTGATCCGTTACCAGTTTGCCCATTTTTCAGTCACTAATAGAGTAACGCATCCTTAATATTTGATTAATGAGAGAAATCACGAAACTAACCCCACAGGACACTTCTTTTTTGACTCTGGCATCATAGAAACATGGTTGTACTCTCCTACTTGCTTCTACAACTTTGATTGCCACTATGTAAATGCTAGACGAATCGGACACAGAAGTTCCAGCTGGACACTTCTTTCTTGTCACCATAATCTCTAAATATGGTGGAAGTGCAAAATAGATAAATAAATAATTGTTTTTCAACTTCAAAAGGAGGATCACTTTAGCTTCTTTAAACTTTTAGAAGTATCATTTCAAGAACTAACCTTATCAAATCAGCAAGCCTCAAGTACGGCTATAGGTGGACCATTTTATTTCAGTGATCAAGTTGCTTGAATACAAAGCACGGGCTTTCAATGCACTGGTAGCCGTTTTTTGAGTTGACGAATCAGTAATTTTGAGACAGTTGTGTAAACTTTCTAGAAGTGGCTGTAAGCGTTGTTGAGAAATTGCACCAGCCTGTGACATGACATCAACTAATTACTTGAACATATACCAAATCAATTACATATCAGGATACAAAGGAGAGCTGACAGAAGTGTCCTGATTAACAGGTCCACTATCTATTTGCATACCATGAAATGGTTCATGTCAACAACTAAGGGGTGTTTGAATGTGCGTATGAAATGTACTAATGTGGTATTAAAAATAGGTTGCTATAAAACGGGTTGTAGAAGATAGTGGCCGAACATGTATGTGCTGCTAGTCGTTGTAATAATCAAATACTCAGTTGGCTGAACGGTTTACAAATATTGAAAATAAGTTGACGTATAGATAAAAAGTTTTCAGACCAATGCACATGTTTTAGTCCCATTCAGTATTCAAACGGCCTGATTTCAGCTCCCAAACCCACCCATATGAGCCCCCAAATCCACACCCATATGAGCCCCCAAACCCAGTCATTTCAAGCCTTAAACCTGACCCATTTCAGTCCCCATTTTAGTACCCCAAATGCACCAATTTCAGCTTCTGTTTTAGCACCCAAACCCATCTACGTCAGCCCCCCAAACACATCCATTTCACACCCTACTTCAGCCCCAAATGCATAGTGGTAAGTATCATAGACATACTCTTATACCTGCTATATCCGTATTCCGTAATTGCGTTTCGATCTTTTCTCCTTTATTTAGCGCCCACCGGTCTTTTTCCTACGATAAAAATGTTTTCTTTAATTCAAGTATTTATCATCACAAAGTTTTCAAGCTAAATAAAAAGATGATGGAAACTTCACCTTTCTTCTTGATCTTTACACCTTTATCAAGCTCGTCAATAAATTGTTCTATCATAAAAATGCAACCGCATTTTATTGTTGCTTGCTTTTCCGTTTCTAAATCACCCTTCCTCTGAATCTTGCTTATGACTTAAGACCTTGACGAAGCATCTTCATCGCAAACTCATCATTGATTTTCTTCTTAATCACCCTTCCTCTGAATCTTGCTTATGACTTGAGACCTTCGTATTAGACCTAAAACCTTTATCAGCACTGCAATTTCAAAGAACAACCCATAAATTCGAAAGTAACCTTATTTATTCATCCTATATAGAATCTACACTACAAACCAAAAAAATAAAATAGAAACCTTAATCTATAGAAGTGCTTCACCACTCCTTAAAACCATCACTCGTCAAGATTAAGTATGCGACGTAGCATCTTCATCGCAGACTGACCATTGCTACCCCAACCAAACATATCCTTAGGAACTATGCTCCCTAGTACGCGAATCAGGAGTAGTTTTCCCAAACATACCCAACAAATCAATATCACCACCCGTAACTGAAAACAACTCTAATGAAACAATCCTTTATTTTTGTATGCATATGTTATTAAAAAGATCCATTTCCTTTTCTCAGTAAAAAGTAAGCAATCACTAAAATGTCATGACAAATAAGTGGCTCAGATCTGTACTTAGGATTCAAGTAAAAAAATCATCGTTATTCCGTAATGACTGCAAACAAACACGGTTGCATAGTAGGTATTTAAACTATGCCATCCGGTTGCCCCGCCAGGTTACATTTATCATCCAAGACACAGTTTATGTGTGTCAGATTACAGAGATCATCATAGCCTTATGGAAAACATTATAAAGGAGACGGGGCGAAACCGGACAAAAGGGTATGCGAACCTGCCATGGCTGCAAACACGAACCTGGTCGTGATGCCCCGCCAAGACACATTCCGCTTTCACCCATCATGTTCCAGCTGCACATAAGCCATGTAATCTTACAATCCTGATCGCCTACAAACTATGGCCATCACGAAGTAAACAGAAGGGTGAACCCGCCATGGCTACAAATCTAATGACTTGGCCAACCAAGAAGCAGATTAACTCAGCTGTACGATTGCATACCAATGCCTCGACTATGGTTGCAAACACAAATCCAGAATGTGTTGCCATCCCATTATGCAAAGGGATACCTGAAACACGAATTCGAAGAAGCATGTTACAAATGAAACCATCAATCCAATGCAACCTTTAACCAAAGTACACATAATTGATAATCTAAAAACCACTTTATAAAATAGACGCAAGTGACAAACGAAACAACCAATAGCACACATAAATTAGAACCAAAACGATTTAATATCATTGAATGAACTCAACACTTTCTTCTATCAAGTAATAATTAATCCTCAAACAATAACCCATGATAGTAGATGTTGCAACAGAAAAAACCATATCACAGCTGCAATAAATAAGCTTATAAGCTCGGAAAATCAGGTAATCCAGACACCCCCAAACAAAACAATAGAACCCAAAATAAAACTATGAATCGTCATAAAAACATAAAAAGATTATAATCCACCTAACACTATAAAAAGATAATAATCCATTTCAGCAAAGTAAAAACCCATATCAAATTAATAACTATTTTCATAAAAAAATATTCAAAACAAATATCTTAAAAAGAACATACCTCGTGTACCATGTTTGAAATACATTATTCAATCTGAATATATATATATATATATATATATATATATATATATATATATATATATATATATATATATATATATATATATATATATATATATATAAGAAATTTGACTGGCATTTAAAAAAAAAAAAAAAAAAAAAACCTAGATTTGGCTCACCATAATTTAGTATGTCTGTGTGTGCTTATGAAGAATCCAGAACCACCTTCATCTATCTCAACCAAAGGATGTGGCTAAAAAACCCAATTACTGTGTTTGTAACATATGGCTCAACGACAACCACAAAATGAATAAAAAATCAATTCACTATTCATAACCCTGTTCATCCCCTCACAGACAACTGTAGATTTTACAAAACCCGGTGGATCGAATCAAATGCGTTGGTGGTTAGATTATCGGATAGATATAAAAAAAACCCAATTACTGTGTTTGTAACATATGGCTCAACGACACCAATCGGATCTCAAGCAAAGAGAAGATGTGTGAGTTAATGTGAACAGGGCATGTCGGGTAAGTAAACACCAAATTCATATATGGGCTTCGATGGGTCGGGTTGCAAGAAAGTTCGGACTATTTTAGCCCATTGAATGTTATGTATATATAATGTAGTTTGACACTAGCTAAATAGCATTTTAAGTATTTGCATTTTCCCCTAGGGAAGTGGTTGCTCCAAAGCTTAAGATGTGTTTATCTATATCTATACAACATTATAATGCATTTTGGACTATTCTATAACTAGAAAGGCTTAAAATTCAGACTTTTTTCTTGCTTATTATGGAAAGATTTCAAAATTAATTTGTTTGGAAGCAAGTTGGTTAGGAGGTTTGTTAGGAAGCAAGTTGGTTAGAAAGTTTGTTAGGAAGCGGTTGGTTGTTCAAACTAAAATTATTTGGCTTAACTATCTCTAATATCTCTACTTATAAAGCATAAAGACAACTAAACGTGTAACCAAATAACACAAAATATAATCACACTGTACCCGCTGCCGTATTGCGTGGGTACCGTTCTTGTTACATTATAATGCATTTGGGACTATTCTATAATTAGAAAGGCTTAAAATTCAGACTTTTTTCTTGCTTATTATGAAAAGATTTCAAAATTAATTTGTTAGGAAGTTGGTTAGGAAACAGTTGGTTGTTCAAACTAAAATTGTTTGGCTTGACTATCTCTAATATCTCTACTTATAAAGCATGAATACAAATAAACATGTAACCAAATAATGCAAAATATAATCACACGGTACCCGCTGTTGCATTGCTCAGGTACCGTTCTAGTATTGAATTATAGTCGTATTGGGTTGTACGGAAGTTGCAGTTAAGCCAAACATTGAGTCGTTCATTGCTTTGATGTTTAAATCCACTGGATTCTTGGAGGTGTATCGTATGGCTTCTATGAAACAATTTATGTTAACCCAATTACGAGAATAAACCTTATAGTGAGTGGTTTTACGAGAATGAACATTTTTTACATGGTTGACCAAAGTGACCAATATATGTCACACCCTTAACGATAAGGGACCGTCTGGCATTTAAGGGACCGTCGCCTCTCTCCTGACGCCTATAAATACATAACTGTTTTCTTTCAGAAACCTTTACCTCTTATGCACTAAAACCTTCTATATTCCAAAATCCATTCCAAAACATATTCTTTGATCACATTATCAAGTTCTAGTTGTTTACAAGTGATCACGCACATCATTCCTCTAAGTGCAAGAGAAGAACATTCGTTGTAATCAAGAAACGAAGTGTTGAAGAAGAGTTTTGCTCATCTCATCCCATTGTTGCGGATCTATCCTTATTTTCATTCATTGTTTCGTATGTGTAATAGGACTTGAGTGCAAGTATTATATCGTGTATTGTGTTGTATCGTGCCATCATGTTGATATAGTGTTTGTGAAACTCTCGAGTGTGAGAATCGAGGAGTGGAGTAGGGACGAAGGAGTGAGCTTCGTGGCCGAACCACTATAAATCTCCGTGTGCCGGTTTGATCTTTCGTTTACTTACCTTTACCTACTTACTTGTTATTGCTCATATATATTGTTGTATTGATTTCATGTAAACATCGAATCGAATCATTTTCTCAAACGCAATTTGTAAAGTAAATTTTCTAAAAACATAAATAATAACGGTGAAACTATTCAACCCCCCCCCCTTCTAGTTTCTACAATTGGTATCAGAACTTCGTTGCTCAAGATTTTTTTAAAATATACTGTATTTTAAAACTTGAAACGATCAATGGAATTTGAAAAATATCAAGAAGGGCAGTCTATGCAAAGACCACCACTCTTTGAGACTGATAGTTTTTGTAACAACCGTGGTTTTGGCAGGTCAGTTTGACTGATAGTCTTGACTCGGTTGACGTTTGTTTGTTGTGTCTTAGGTGTTCGACGTGATATAAGTGTGATATAGGTGAGTTTTAGCACTAAATCCCTTTGTGTAAATGGTTTTTATTGTGATTTAGAAAGTTTGGAATTTGGAAAAGTTCATTTTGATCACCTTTGTGGTGAAGAAATGACTTGTGAAGTTTTGGTATTTTTGTGTTTTGCGTAACGAGTTTTCGTTCATGTATTTGAGCGTTAGCAAGTTACGAGGAGTTTGTTTTGATGTGTTATGCTTATATAAGAGTGTGAAAATCTATTTTTTGAAACTTTATTTTGAAAATGATTATTTCTCGGTTTGTCGTAAAATTAAGGTTTATTGCGAAAGACGTTAGGATTCGTTATGGGAGCACATAAGATATGAAGAGTAAGAGGTTTTGATTGTAATAAATAAATTTAATAATATATATATATATATATATATATATATATATATATATATATATATATATATATATATATATATATATATATATATATATATATATATATATGTGTGTGTGTGTGTGTGTGTGTGTGTGTGTGTGTGTGTGTGTGTGTGTGTGTGTGTGTGTGTGTGTGTGTGTGTGTGTGTGTGTTATAAAAATCGGCTAGATGGTTTTTAGGGGAAAAAGGAAACCAAATTTGAGTCCAAATATGACTCTTAGGCCCAAGGAATCCTAGTTCAACCCAAACAAGCCCAACCCCTACCCATATAAGCCAAACCAACGACCCATAACTCTATTTTCCTGCAAATTATGATCAACCAAAGCAAGAAGGGAAGAAGAAAAATTAGGGTTTTTATTATTGAAGCTAAAATCAAGAATCAAGGAAAAATCTTTAAACCCTATGTTCAATTAGTTGGTTAATTAATCTAATTCATGTAATATTAAGTATGATGGATCTAGGGTTTGTAAACTTCTGTAAATTAATGTTATTAAACATGTTGGGATCAATAATTAGTAATATTATGATGATTGGTGAAGAGAATTGAGCGTAAAACATACTAGTTATTGAGTTAGGGTTTGGACAGAAAACTATGGCTGTAAAGATGTGAGTGTAAATAACAGATGGTGAAGAGTTAAGTCACGAATTTTTGGTCTAAATTGAAGTTTAATGAAACAGCTTTCCAAAAAGTCCAGCCAAGATTGATTTCAAGGTCGGGAAGTTGGTCTTTTGATTTTTCTTTGTTAAGGTGTCAAAGGTGTCAAACCAGGACAAAATTTGGGTAAAAGTTTGAGGGTGAGTTGTGGTTGTAAAAGTGGTATTTTGACTAGCCCTTCTGGAATAGTTAAGTATTAGGTTATAATAGACTACCACGAAAAGGATTCGCGATAAAAACTTGTGGAAGTATTTTATGTTAATTAAAACTTTTTGGTGTGCGTTTAGATCCGAATTTGAGTAGTTGACAAGTTTGATTTTCTTTTGAGTACTTGTGTGTGTTATTGGTCCCTGGCCTTCTGGGATTAGCTTGTATGCTTATGAGAGACCATGGTAAATTTTTGGTGTGAGTTGTGGAGCTTTAATTGTCATGATTTTATGTGGGCGAATGTACCCAAAAATTCTGCGTTTTCTGATTTTATAAGTCCAAGGGATTTTGTGAGTGTTACGTTATGGTAGTGGTTAGTATGGCGTCTAGGAGATCCATGGTAGGTCATATGAGTCTTAGACATCCATCATATGAGTATTACATGGGTTGTAGCTCTTAGCTTGACCTTGTGTAACGTGGACTTATTTGTGTTGTTTAGATTTGTGATTTGTGTTGGGGAAGCTGCAAGGTTTGAGGTGAGTTCATAGTCCCATATTTTTACTTTGTTTTAAACTTAGGATGGGAATGATGCTTGTCTTAAATGGTTTAAGTTACTGTGATTATGTGTGTGTGTGTCAAAGAGTTTGGTCTTATAATGTTATTGTATGTATGCAATATGTGAATGATATGTTATGTGATGTTATTGTGTGGTCTAATTGGGGGGGGGGGAGTATCCAATTGGAGAGTAATACTCCTACTCGTACCAGATTATGTGGATTGGATAATGTGATGATAATGCTGTGTGGTCCAATTGGGGGGGAGTATCCAATTGGAGAGTAAGACTCCTACTTGTTACGAGTCTGTGTGGTTCAATTGGGAGGGTGCTTACCCTGTTGCTCGTGCATACGACCTAATTGGAGAGTAGTACTCCTACTCACTTTTATTCTGTGTGGTCCGATCAGAGGGTATTAATTTACCCATTATTTTTTGGAGCGGGGGTCACATTCCGACCCGGTATGTTGTGAATTTGGATCGGTGGGCACGTTCCGCCCGATGGTTGCCTTATGTGTGATGTTGCCTTGTGAATGCATGTAGCTTATATGATAACAGTAATTATTTGTCCAGCTATATTTTATAATCACAGTGATTTTGGTTGCCTAGTGTGTTTGAGTCTTAAACCTATGAATCTCACCAACATTATGTTGACGTTTTAAGCATCATTTTCAGGTGAGCATTCTAAGGCTATGATAGAAGGAAGTGATTAGATGAGACCTTAGTTGCATTGGAAGTGGTTTATCTATGCGTTTGGAGTTTATCATGTTGTTTTCCTTTTGGGTATTGTTATGACACTTTGTGTCTATACTTTGCCATTTTTATTGCATGTAGTTATTCTCTATATATACACCATGTGTTGTGATGATATCCATGAAGTTACACCCGCGCGTTTCCGCCGTGGCGGGGTGTGACAGATTAGTATCAGAGCCTTGGTTATAGAGAATTAGGTGGTTGAACCTAGACTATAACTTAGGAGTCCCAAATATAGTTGCATTTAGGATCTATATGTAAGTATAGTATTTTATATGTCTATTTTCCTATATTTATGAGACGTTTTATTGAGTTTTGGACGTCTATTCTATCCTCTATACGTAGTATTGTATCTATTGACTTTATTATATCGACTTCCGCGCGTAAGATGCTTCGTTGGACAACCGTTGTCGCTATCGGATGCGAGAGAAGTGGTAGGATGAAGCGGACTAACCGCAGAATCCGAGTTCTTGATAGCATGTATCCATGTTCGGACAAGGAGAGGACGTCTATGGGAAACGTTGGTGGAGAAAAAGTGGATAGGTTTGGAACCACGATGACTTCTGGAGATGGAGCCATTACCAAATACCCTTGGTAGTATCCTCACTTCACATGGGAAGGAGAGGTGGTTTAGTCTAAACCTCATGAGTTGTATGCACTTGTGGATCATGTGGAATTGGAAGAAAAGAAATAGAGATGGTTTTGCATGTTGTCGACTACCTCAACATGTAGGAAACAGGAATGGGTGGTTGAGTAAAGAAGAAGGGGAGTTAGGATGGAATGGTGTGGATTCGGATCTAGAGTCCACAGCAAATAGAAATTTGAATTGATCTGAGTGGGGAGATAAGTGCGAGAGTGGAGTTAAGCCATTATGCGACGTCTTCTGTTTTGTGTTATGTTTAGGAATTCGTATATTGACTGTTTTTCGTCTGGAGCCATGTTGGAGTGTGATTACTCTTGGATATTGGATCGACCCTATCCAAGTGATTTTGATTTTAGAGTTTACGTTATCGTTGGAATTGTTCCATGTGAGATGATTGTTGCGACGTCTTTTGTTTTTGTTTACGTGATGGTTTGCATGATGTGTTGTCATAGGAGGGAATACATTTGTGAAAGGGGGCATAGATAACTATGGTGGCCAACATAATTATACATGCGTCACAACACAAGTGGACTTGCAAGTATGATAGCAAGGGTTGCATAGTGTATTAGGTGCTATGTGGTATATGTGCATTATCATTGAGATGTGTGGTTTTGGAAGTAAGTATGCGTGTGGAATAGGCTTATAACTATGGTCGCGAACATAATTATAAGGTTATCACACACGTGGACTTATGACCATTATTGCATTGATTGATGTTTGTTGTTATATGTTGTGGTAGATGGTATGTGATATCATGTTGGTGATGGCTATATGGATAGATAAGTATTCTCTTAACCGTTCGGGCAGTCCTTATACGTTGGGGTATGTAGGTGGTAAGATTCCATCCTACCTATCATATGTTGATACCTCAATTATCGGTAGGTACTTATGCTGTGGTATTTAAGTTGATTCGTTTTCTAGACGCTCCGTTTGTATACCTAGTTCTTTGGTTGGTATTTCTATTCATACCATGATGGTACAGATGCCATATTCTTTCTATTTGACGTCGTGATAGGTGTTGGGTAATCGAATACGTTTCTGTTGGATACTGGTTCGTTTCTTTCGTTATTCCATACATTCATTCCTCAGATGAATGTTATACTGTTCTTCGAGTATTGCTGGTTCGTGACGAGTTGGTGTGGATATTTGATCCCTCATTTTTGTGACATGTTTTGTGAACTGTTAGTATTGGTGTTTTCTATGATTTTGGTTTGATCATTTTACGAATGAGTCTGTAAGTTCATCGTTTGGTTTGCAATGTATTTGTGTGAGTGTTCCCTGGTATGAGATTCGTTTGGTGGTTATTTTGATTATGTGATTCTTCTATGTTTTTCGCATCCAATAAAGGAGTTGTGTTAAAGTCCTTATGGTATTTTAAAAATTCATTTTGAGTATTTTAAGGTCATTTGTTGGAAACTATTATTTTTATGGTGAAAAGGAGGTGTGGGAAAAAAAATTGTTATGTTGATGTCTTACATAAAATGGTTTATATATATTTTATGAAAAAAAAGGGTATAAGTTTAAGATATGTCTTGTGAAAAAAACGGTGTTCATTTGTTTTTGGGAAGGTCGAGTAAGGGAATAAGAACTGTCTATGGTTCTCATTTACCAAACTTGTTACATATTTGGTTCATCGAGTGTTTCTTTCGTTGAGGTACGCTTGTGGATGTTTTATAGGTACGTGTTTATATTTTCTTTGTATGGGTTTTCAAGAACATTTTATCCGTGTCTACTTTTATTGGGGGAAAATTTCTCATTGTGTTTTTCTAGCTTTGATTTTGGATGTTCGTTACTTCACTAGTCGGTAATTCGTACCCCTTTTGAGTTTTTTGATATACGTTTTTGTTCGACCGGTTTCATGGTTCGCGTCGTTTACTTAGGATAGATTGTCGTTTTGAATATCAATTTGTTCGTTGAAGAGGAAGAGGATGTTTGCCGTTGTTCAAGTGAGAGGTTTAGCTTCAAGATGTACGTTCTTCGGATTGCGGGGGCATCGCGGAGGTAGAAGATCCATAAGAGGAACTATGTGATGCATGATTTGGAGTTTGGGAGTAGAACTTGGAGACGATATTTGTATGGAGCAGAAAGTGTTATCTACAAAGATCATAAGAATCTTTAGTATATATTTGACAAGAGGCTAATATATGTCGGAGAGAAGTTGGGTGTGGAATTTCTCAGCGACTATGATTGTCTGATTTGCCGCCGTCAAGGAAGGGCGGACATCGTGGTAAGAGCGCTGAGCGGGAGTGAATGAGTGAAACTTAGATGTTTGTGAGCAATGATTATGATAATTCAGTTCGGAGTTAAGAGGAGGATACCGATAGCCTAGAGAGAGGTTCAAGGATGAGAACAGGTAAGATGAATGATTACTTGGTTTAGACCGGTAAATGGAAAGGAACGAAGATGGAGGAATGTATTTTGTGGACCAGTTATTGGTTTCATTGAGTGGAAACGTAAGGACATCAATCATGCAAGGTATTTGATACATCCGAGAATGGATAAGACGTATTATTACCTTAGCAAGAGATGTATGGAGGAGTGGGTATGAAGGAGAATACCGATATTTTAGCAAGTGTTTGAAATGCTTGAAGGTAAAGGTTGTAGTCAACGTTTATTAGGATGTTGCAACAGCCAGAGGTACCTAGAGATTTTATTAAGGAGGAGTTGGTGAGACTTTTCGCTCTGTAAGTTGGTAAAGAGGCATAGATGTGTTTGATTTTGGAGAAAGCCGGGGTATACCTTTACCCTTAGCTGAGTTCTCCTATATCATCAACTATCATTCTAGTATTGAGCATGTGTCGTGTGAAAAGTTGTATGGAAGGTAATGTAGGTCGCTTGTTCTGTGGGCAAAGGTTGGAACAAGCCAACTAATTGGTCCTGAACTAGAACGAGAGACTACGAATAAGGTTTTCTGACTAAGGAAAAGACTTAAGGCAACAAGAGATTGCCAAAAGAGTTATGCGGATTATTGCTGTAAGCCTTAGAGTTTGGTGTTGGTGATATTGTGAGGTTAAAAGTATCTTCTTGAAAGGGTGTTGTACGTTTCGGTAAGAAAGGCAAGCTAGCACCGAGATACATAATACCATTTGAGATTTACGGAAAGGATTGGATTTAAGACATATCGGTTGAATTTGCCTGAGGAGTGAAGTAGAGTGCATGATACGTTTCACGTATCTAATTGAAAGAAGTGTTTGGCGGATACTAGTCTGCATGTGCCATTAGATGAGATTAATGTTGACAAGACTCTCCGTTTTTTCGAGGAACCTGTTGAGATTATGGATCAAGTTGTTGAGGGTTTGAAGTGTGGTGAGATAGCATTAGTAAAGGTACGGTGGGATTCTAAGCGTGGTCCTGAGTTTACTTGGGAATGTGAGGATCAGATGTAATTAATGTTTGTTTTGTGTGTATCCATTATATGCGGTGTTTCCTGTGGTTACCATTTGGATTTTCTTTTGGTTCGAGGGTATCGTACCTACCTGTGAGAAGTCGTGTTGATCGTTGGTGTTATTGATCGAGGAGTGTATCTATATGCGTGTATCGTTGGAGTGACGGAATGTTTTCTATCGTGTGAATTTGAGTACTTAGTCGGTTCACATTTTTGCAATTCTTTCTCTGTGATTTTATGGTGTGGTATTTATCCGCTTAAAAATCCATAAATTTCCTTTTGCTGTTGTGAGTGGTGACTGATTGGCTCCAAACGGTCAACTTATTTTGACCAAGGAATGGTCAACAAAGTCAAACAGCTTAGTGTCAATGCTCCGCGGAATATAGTGGTTTCCCCGGGTCGTTATGTCCCGACGAGGTGTGAATTGTTATCAAACGGGCTTGTGATCGGGTGAATTTCGATAGGAAAGGGGTTTGGTGTGGCAGTTGGGGTATTAATGAGGAGGGGGAAATTGGTGAGAGGTATTAATGTGGGAGGAGTGTTGGAGGTGAAGTTGGTGAAAAGGAGAGGAGGGGGGGGGGGGGAGGTCAAGGTTGCCCTGGTTTCATGAGATCTTGTTGGGAGGGAAGGAGGTCAAGGGGTGGTTTGACTGGGGTAATAATATCAAATGGGGGTGGGCTTTGGTTGGGCTTGGGGTGGATCAGGCCAAGGGTGTTTCTGTATCAGGCTTTTTGGATTGGGTAAATAACAAAAGGGTCCCTTTGGTTTATTCACTTCACAAGGACCATAAGTGTAAGTATCCGAAATGTTGGGACCTAATCTGCCAACTACTCCAATATTATTCCAAGGGTGATTTTTTCCATATTTCAATTATCCAAGGACCCATGATATCATTTCTTCACAATTAAATACCCAAGGATCATTTTTGCAAATTTCCAAACTCGAGGGACTAAAATTGCCAAAATTTGAAACTCCAGGGACTAAACTTGTAAATTCTCAAAACTTTTCCAATTTTTCACCAAAGGACAAAATACGACAACTTATGATTTCAAAAGGATCTTTGGTGACTTTTTCCATATTTTGAATGACCAGGGACTAGATTTGACATTTTGTGAAAGTTAGGGGACTGAAACTGCCAATTTTGCAAACTTTCTACATTTTTCATCTGTTTTTACTCTTTTTGCATCTAAAATATATAAAACACAATTTTGAAATATTTTTAGTAATTTGATGCATATTTGAGTGTTTTTGTATGTTTTGCAGTTCAGATTTGACCAAAAATGATGAGTGTTTGAGCACTCATCAATCTCCCACACTAAACTATTGCTAGTCCCTAGCAATAAACTGTTTTGAAAATTTAATGGATTTTAATCTCTTTACCAAAAGCCATTACTTCTGGAGTAGCCAAATGTTTCAGTTCAAGTAAGAACTATGGTCCACCAGATAACCATGTGATTTTGAGCAAACCACCAGCTGTCAACGGATTTGATTTGTTTTTACCAGAAGCCGTTTGCTTCTGGACTAGCCAACTCTTGATGGACATAGTCAACATCTTGGTGAGCTGATTACCAATTATGGTTTTACACTGCCTTTACCACAAGCCATAATCATGCGGGCTAGCCAACTCTTTCACTTTTCAGGATATGGCGAGTTGAGATACCATACAATTTTGGGCAAATTGTAAGCCGTCAACGGATTTGATATATCTTTACCAAGAGCCGTTTGCTCCTGGATTAGTCAATCCTTTTGTCGTTTAGACATGGTGGACTGATAACCACAAAAATTTTGAAGCACAAGTGATTTTTTTTTTAAATTTTTGGCAAAAACGGGGGTACTAGATAGTAAAATGTGATAAAATTCGCTAGAATACCCCCCACACTTAGAATGAATGTTGTCCCCAATATTCAAAGTCCCGGCTATTATGCCGATTCTTTGAACGTAAAAGGGCAACATTACAAGCTAAATGTGGAAACACCTTTTTTTGTTTTTTCACTTTGTTTTATTTATTTATATATATACATAGTAACACAGCAGGGGCACTCCCCCACACTTAGGGTGAAAACCCTAAGTACATGCTACTGTTTTTGTTTACCGAGTCGCTAGCTTGACTCGACCCCGAATTCATTGGTTCTTGGGGAAACATGATGTGGAAGAAACAATCTCAATCGGACTTTCATTCAAGATGTTTGGATAAACATTTGAAGCACATGAAAGTTCCACAATGATGAGATATAATCCCGGCTCAAGATAATGGTAAATGAAAATGCCGGGATCAAAGATGGTATCTTCATTCCCGAATGAGTGAAGAACAGAGGAAGTCACTGAGATTGTCATGAGAACAATCATGAGAAGATGCTCATCCTCAAGATCAGGTTTAGTTTCCTGAATTTGGATTTTGTCGGATAAGCTCTTAGGGTTAGAAAACATCCTGGGAGGGAGGGTGGGATATTTTGTCATAGAAATACAAATTCTCATGATTGAGAATCTTTCCCCCCGATCATGATGTTTCTTGCCATCATACTCCGGAGGAGTCATGATAAGGTGATCAATGATGGGCTCAGAAGGTATTTCATCAATAGTACTGATGTCTCCATAAGATAAAGAATTTTCATCAATGTGTGAATCACTAAGCCCGGTGTTGAGATAGGAATTGAGTGATGGATCATCATTCAATAAGCTTTCAAGGAAAAGAATATCCCCCTCAGAATCAAGATAGTTATCATCAACTTCATACGAAGTTGAACTATCTAGGGCAAGGAATGCTTCGACTTCTTCCAGATCATCTTTGAAATCAAAGAGACCATCATCACATCCCGATGGAAGTGGATTGGTGTGAGTGAGTTCATCGGCGAACTCCTCGAGAAGAAAGTCAACATTAGAGTGGGGAAGGGATGCATCAACATACTCAATGTCTCCATAAGATAAACAATCATCACTGGAATCAGAGACAGTCTTGATCATTTAGATTATCATGGGGGGAAGGAATATCACACACTTGATCAAAAGTTCCCTGTAACTCTCTTAGGATTGGGACAAGGCTCTCAACACTAGACTTTATTAATTCGTCCGATTCCTTATTAGGAACAGTGCTAAGATGCTCATCCCCCATGTTTAGAGAGTGAGCGTGAACTTCGGGTGCGATAACAACAGACTGAGGGAGATGAGAGGAGTAAGCATTCATGGATTGTACGAGTTCCATTTGATCTTCTGCTAGTAATTTCTCCGTCTCATTATTTTCTCCCTGATTTTCAATGGGAGGAATCACAAATGATGAATCTGACGAACCCTTATAAAATTGAAGGATATCAAGGGTGTCTTCATTATCACTATCATCATCACAGTCTAGAAGAGCAGCTTTATGAAATTTGGCATGTGTTATAGCTGCTTGTTCTTCGACAAGTAATTCCTCCATACTCTTTTTGTTTCTAGCCTCTCGTTCTTTAGCAAGTAATTCTACCATAGATTTCTCACGAGAGTCTTGAAACGATGTAGTAACCAACTCCTCCTTAAGTTCTTTCAATATCTCAAGAGCCTTTAGTAAAAGGTCTTGCTCAGTATCATGAGGAGTTGCTTGGATCATTTGGTACTGTGGAGGTGGGTCTGAAAACGAATAGTCGTAATTGTTACAAGGAAATGGATTCCTTGTTTGACAATCCGAGCTAGAGTGTGGACCTCCACAGTACTCACAACAATATGATTGTTGTGACTGGTTTGGTGAATAACATGGATATTGGTCATTTCCAAAATTCTGAGTGTTATCAGGAAACTGTTCATTGACAAACGTGTTTCCGGATTGAGACTCAAATCCTTGGTGAGGACCTCCACAATACTCACACGAATATGTCAGTATCTTATGGTGTAGTGGCTGGTGGAATAAATCAGTCGTGACATGATGAGAATAGGGATCCTGGTTATAGACAGACCCGTATCCTGACTCTATCATGCCACAGCTTGGGCAATTACCACCGTTATGAGGGCCACCACACCATTGGCAACCCAAATGGGGTGGATATGACATAGGAAAGAATCAAAGGTACATAGAGGGGTAGGGATGAAGAATCAAATATATGAGAGGGTAAAGGTGGATATTTTTGTGATTTTTGAAAAACATTTTATAAGAAAGAAAAATCTTTTTGTGTTTTTTTGTGTTCGTTGAAAACTGATTTAAAATATTTTTGGGAACAATTTTGTTTTTATAAGATAAGAAATTATGAACAAGGATGGTAAATATACAAAGGATTGAATTCCAAAAGCACTAATCAGCAAACCGTTTTAGAAAAATGCTCACAACCTCCCCGGCAGCGGCGCCAAATTTTGATTGGCTCCAAATGGTCAACTTATATTGACCAAGGAATGGTCAACAAAGTCAAACAGCTTAGAGTCAATGCTCCGCGGAATATAGTGGTTTCCCCGGGTCGTTATGTCCCGACGAGGTGTGAATTGTTATCAAACGGGCTTGTGATCGGGTGAATTTGGACAGGAAAGGGGTTTGGTGTGGCAGTTGGGGTATTAATGAGGAGGGGGAAATTGGTGAGAGGTATTAATGAGGGAGGAGTGTTGGAGGTGAGGTTGGTGAAAAGGAGAGGAGGGGGGAGGTCAAGGTTGCCCTGGTTTCATGGGATCTTGTTGGGAGGGAAGGAGGTCAAGGGGTGGTTTGACCGGGGTAATAATATCAAATGGGGGTGGGCTTTGGTTGGGCTTGGGGTGGATCAGGCCAAGGGTGTTTCTGGATTAGGCTTTTTGGATTGGGTAAATAACAAAAGGGTCCCTTTGGTTTATTCACTTCACAAGGACCATAAGTGTAATTATCCGAAATGTTGGGACCAAATCTACCAACTACTCCAATATTATTCCAAGGGTGATTTTTTCCATATTTCAATTATCCAAGGACCCATGATGTCATTTCTTCACGATTAAATACCCAAGGATCATTTTTGCAAATTTCCAAACTCGAGGGACTAAAATTGCCAAAATTTGAAACTCCAGGGACTAAACTTGTAAATTCTCAAAACTTTTCCAATTTTTCACCAAAGGACAAAATACGACAACTTATGATTTCAAAAGGACCGTTGGTGACTTTTTTCGTATTTTGAATGACCAGGGACTAGATTTGACATTTTATGAAAGTTGGGGGACTGAAACTGCCAATTTTGTAAACTTTGTACGTTTTTCATCTGTTTTTACTCTTTTTGCATCTAAAACATATAAAATACAATTTTGAAATATTTTTAGTAATTTGATGCATATTTGAGTATTTTTGTATCTTTTGCAGTTCAGATTTGACCAAAAATGATGAGTGTTTGAGCACTCATTAGTGACTATAGTAGTTGAAATCTCGGGACGCGATTTCCCTAAGTAGGGGATGATGTAACAACCGTGGTTTTGGTAGGTCAGTTTGACTGATAGTCTTGACTCGGTTGACGTTTGTTTGTTGTGTCTTAGGTGTTCGAAGTGATATAAGTGTGATATAGGTGAGTTTTAGCATTAAATCCCTTTGTGTAAATGGTTTTCATTGTGATTTGGAAAGTTTGGAATTTGGGAAAGTTCATTTTGATCACCTTTGTGGTTTAGAAATGACTTGTGAAGTTTTGGTATTTTTGTGTTTTGCGTAACGAGTTTTCGTTCATGTATTTGAGCGTTAGCAAGTTACGAGGAGTTTGTTTTGATGTGTTATGCATATATAAGAGTGTGAAAATCTATTTTTGGAAACTTTATTTGGAAAATGATTATTTCCCGGTTTGTCGTAAAATTAAGGTTTATCACGAAAGACGTTAGGATTCGTTATGGGAGCACATAAGATATAAAGAGTATCAGGTTTTGATTGTAATAAATAAATTTAATAATATATACATATGTACGTGTTATAAAAATCGGCTAGAGGGTTTTTAGGGGAAAAAGGAAACCCAATTTGAGTCCAAATATGACTCTTAGGCCCAAGGAATCCTAGTTCAACCCAAACAAGCCCAACCCCTACCCATATAAGCCAAACCAACGACCCATAACTCTATTTTCCTGCAAATTATGATCAACCAAAGCAAGAGGGGAAGAAGAAAAATTAGGGTTTTTATTATTGAAGCTAAAATCAAGAATCAAGGTAAAATCTTTAAACCTTATGTTCAATTAATTGGTTAATTAATCAAATTCATGTAATATTAAGTATGATGGATCTAGGGTTTGTAAACTTCTGTAAATTAATGTTATTAAACATGTTGGGATCAATAATTAGTAATATTATGATTATTGGTGAAGAGAATTGAGCATAAAACAGGCTAGTTATTGAGTTAGGGTTTGGACAGAAAACTATGGCTATAAAGATGTGAGTGTAAATAACAGATGGTGAAGAGTTAAGTCACGAATTTTTTGTCTAAATTGAAGTTTAATGAAAGAGTTTTCCAAAAAGTCCAGCCACGATTGATTTCAAGGTCAGGAAGTTGGTCTTTTGATTATTCTTTGTTAAGGTGTCAAAGCTGTTAAACCGGGACAAAATTTGGGTAAAAGTTTGAGGGTGAGTTGTGATTGTAAAAGCGGTATTTTGACTAGCCCTTCTGGAATAGTTAAGTATTAGGTTATAATAGACTACCACGAAGAGGATTCGCGATAAAAACTTGTGTAAGTATTTTATGTTATTTAAAACTTTTTGGTGTGCGTTCAGATCTGAATTTGAGTAGTTGACAAGTTTGATTTTATTTTGAGTACTTGTGTGTGTTATTGGTCCATGGCCTTCTGGGATTAGCTTGTAAGCTTACGAGAGACCATCGTAAACTTTTGGTGTGAGTTGTGGAGCTTTAATTGTCATGATTTCATGTGGGCGAATGTACCCAAACATTCTGCGTTTTCTGATTTTATAAGTGCAAGGGATTTAGTGAGTGTTAGGTTATGGTAGTGGTTAGTATGGTATCTATGAGATCCATGGTGGGTCATATGAGTCTTATACATCCATCATATGAGTATTACTTGGGTTGTAGCTCTTAGCTTGACCTTGTGTAACGTGGACTTATTTGTGTTGTTTAGATTTATGATTTGTGTTGTGGAAGCTACAAGGTTTGAGGTGAGTTCATAGTCCCATATTTTTACTTTGTTTTAAACTTGGGATGGGAATGATGCTTGTCTTAAATGGTTTAAATTACTGTGATTATGTGTGTGCGCGTCAAAGAGCTTGGACTTATAATGTTATTGTATGTATGCTATATGTGAATGATATGTTATGTGATGTTATTGTGTGGTCCAATTGGGGGGGAGTATCCAATTGGAGAGTAATACTCCTACTCGTACCAGATTATGTAGATTAGATAATGTGATGATAATGCTGTGTGGTCCAACTGGGGGGGAGTATCCAATTGAAGAGTAATACTCCTACTCGTTACTAGTCTGTGTGGTCTAATTGGGAGGGTGCTTACCCTGTTGCTCGTGCATACGACCTAATTGGAGAGTAGTACTCCTACTCACTTTTGTTCTGTGTGGTCCGATCGGAGGGTATTAATTTACCCCTTTTTTTTTGGAGCGGGAGTCACGTTCCGGCCCGGTATGTTGTGAATTTGGATCAGTGGGCACGTTCCGCCCGATGGTTGCCTTATGTGTGACATTGCCTTGTGAATGCATGTAGCTTATATGATAACAGTAATTATTTGTCCAGTTATATTTTATAATCACAGTGATTTTGGTTGCCTAATGTGTTTGAGTCTTAAACCTATGAATCTCACCAACATTATGTTGACGTTTTAAGCATCATTTTCAGGTGAGCATTCTAAGGCTATGATAGAAGTAAGTGATTAGTCGAGACCTTAGTTGCATTGGAAGTGATTTATCTATGCGTTTGGAGTTTAATTATCATGTTGTTTTCCTTTCGGGTATTGTTATGACACTTTGTGTCTATACTTTGCCATTTTTATTGCATGTAGTTATTCTCTATATAGACACCATGTGTTGTGATGATATCCATGAAGTTACACCCGCGCGTTTCCGCCGTGGCAGGGTGTGACAGTTTTATTTATTGGAAAACTCGATTCGAAACGTATGTGAAATCAAAAGATCTTGATCTTTTGCATGTTATTACCATGGGTGACTTTGAGCCTATTGAATTTAATCCGGAAACTAAACAAAATGTAATCGTTTCTTATGATAAACAAAGTGAAAATCTTAAAAAGAAACTAGCTAAAAATGATAAAGCAAAAATGGTAATTTACAACGCTTTACCTAAAAAGGAATTTCAAAGAATTTTCATGTGTAATACGGCTAAAAATATTTGGAGAACTTTGTTAGTCACTCACCAAGGTAATAATCAAGTCAAAGACACCAAGATCGATCTTTTGGTCCAACAATATGAACAATTCATCATTCCTGAAGATGAATATATTGATAATGCATTTGCTAGATTTAAAACCATTGTCACGAGTTTAAAAGCACTCGATGAAGGTATTTCTATCAAAAGTTGTGTTAGGAAATTTCTCAGGGCTTTACATCCAAAATGGGAAGCAAAGGTCACGGAAATAGAAGAATCCAAAGACTTGGCATCTCTATCATTAGATGAGCTCATTGGAAACTTAAAGGTCCATGAGTTAATCATCAAAAATGATTCCGAGATTGTCAAAAGCAAGGTGGAAAGAAGATCCATTGCCTTGAAAGCTAAAAGGGAGTTAAGTGATGATGAAGATTCAAGCTCAGAAAGTGAAGACGAAGAATATGCTTAGCGGTTAGAGATTTCAAGAAATTCCTCAAGCGAAGAGGAAGATTCGTAAGACAACCAAGAGATGAAAAGAAAGCACCTCTAAAAGCTCGAGAAGAAAGATATAGTAAGGGCGAGAAAAGGTGTTTTGGATGCGGTGATACAAGACACTTAGTTGGAGATTATCCACACCAAAAAAAGGACAAGAACAAAGGGCATATGTAAGTGGTGCTTGGAGTGATAGCGATGAAGATGGTAAGAATGAAACTTGTCTTATGGCCGGATCTTCAAAAGAGATACGTTTGGGAATTGACTTGGAGCCCGACAAATGGGTTAAAGATAGTGGATGCACAAATCGCATGACAGGTAACCGCAAGCTGTTCTCATCATATAATGCTAGTAGTGGAGGTAACGTTACATTTGGTAGTAAGATTAAGGGTAATATCATCGGCAAAGGTACGATCACTCATAACTCTCTTACTATTGCTAATGTAAAACCTGTAGATAAACTAGGATTTAATTTACTTAGTATTAGTCAAATATGTGATAATGGTTGCAAGGTAATCTTTTCAAAAGACGATAGTGAAATCAAAAAGAACGGAAAAGTAATTGCCAAAGGGATTAGAATAGGTAACTTATATGTCATGAAGATTAGTAACAAACCTAGTGACAACATATGCTTAGCTACGGTTAATGATAATTCTACTCTATGGCATAGAAGACTAGGACACACAAATATGCATTTATTACAATCATTGGCCTCTAACGATTTAGTTAGAAATCTTCCTAAACTTAGGTTCGACCAACATTTTTGTGATGCTTGCAAAGTTGGAAAACAAGCTCACTCAAGTCATAAGCCTAAGAATATGATCTCAACATATAGATGTCTAGAGCTTCTTCACATGGATCTCTTCAGTCCTTATGCCATACGGAATTATGGAGGAAATCTTTACACCTTAGTAATTGTAGACGATTACTCTAGATACACTTGAACTACGTTTCTTAAAAACATAACTGAAACTTTTGTAAAATTCAAAATTTTTAGTAAGAAAGTTCAAAATCAACTAGGATACAACATAGTCTCCATTAGAACGGACCATGGTAGAGAATTTGACAATGAAGTTCAATTTAGAGCTTATTGTGATGCTAATGGTATTACTCACAATTTCTCGGCTCCTCGAACTCCACAATCAAATGGGGTAGTTGAAAGGAAAAATAGAACATTACAATAAATGAGTAGAACCATGCTCAATGAGCAATCCATTCCTTAGAAATTTTGGTGTAATGTCGTAGATACATCCACCTATATCCTTAATAGAATTCTCATTGGACCAATCATAGGAAAAACCCCTTATGAAATCTTGAAAGGTAGGAAACCTTCCCTAGATTACTTTAGAGTATTTGGTAGTAAATGCTATATTCTAAATACCAAAGATTATCTCACCAAGTTCGACCCAAAGTCATACGAAGGTGTATTTCTAGGTTATTCTCAAACTAGCAAAGCCTACATTGTCTTAAACAAGGAAACAATGGTTGTCGAAGAATCAATCAACGTGACATTCGATGAGAGTCCCCCTACATCTAAAACTTCACCTTTGGTAGATGATGATTTAGATGAAGAAAATGCCATAGTTGAAAACATGAAAAACCTAGACATATCTCAAGAAACCATCAAAATAGGTGAAACCTCAAATATTAAAGAATCTAAAGCCATCCTTTAGATAATGTCATAGGAAGCCTAAACCAAAGAACCCTTAGATCACAAGTTAAAAAAAAAAGCAACCTCTTTTGTTTTGTTTCTATCATTGAGCCTAAAAATGTCAATGAAGCATTGAAGGATGAAAGTTGGATCATCACAATGCAAGAAAAATTAAACCAATTTAAGTCTAATGATGTTTGGATGTTAGTACCAAGACCTAAGAATGTCACCATAATAGGGACTAAGTGGGTATTTAGAAAGAAACTAGATGAAAATGGTATTGTATCTAGGAACTAACCTAGGTTAGTTGCACAAGGCTATAATCAACAAGAGGGAATTGATTATGACGAAACCTATGCACCCGTAGCTAGACTTGAGTCCATTAGGATATTACTCGGATATGCACGTGCATTAGGCTTTAAGTTGTTCCAAATGGATGTGAAAAGTGCATTCCTAAATGGTCTGATCAATGAGGAGGTATATGTAGCACAACCTCCAGGATTCATTGACTTCGAGTACCCCGAGCATGTTTATAAACTAAAGAAAGCTTTATATGGTTTAAAACAAGCCCCTAAGGCTTGGTATGATAGGTTGAAAGCTTTTCTTCTTAAGCATGAATACTCAATGGGAATGGTAGATTACACTCTTTTCACCAAGAAGAAAGATTCAAACATCATAATCGTCCAAATATATGTTTATGACATTATATTTGGTATAACTTCTCAAGACATGTGTGATGAATTCTCAAGAATCATGCATGACAAGTTTGAAATGAATGTGATGGGCGAGGTTAACTTCTTCCTTGGACTACAAATAAAACAATTAGATGATGGAATATTCTTTATTCAATCCAAATATATTAAGGAAATGCTTAAGAAATTTGGACTAGAAGATACTAAACCTATGAAAACCCCATTGGCTATGGACACAAAGCTCACCAAGGATGAAGAGGGTGAATTCGTAGATAGTACTAAGTATAGAGGTATGATAGGAAGTTTATTGTACCTAATGGCAAGTAGGCCCGATATCATGTTTAGTGTCTGCCTTTGTGCTCGCTTTCAAGAAGATCCCAAATCTTCTCACTTAGAAGCGGTTAAACGTATCTTCCGATACATTAAAGGCGCTATGCACTCCTATGCACTTAGGATTATGGTATCCTAAGGGGACCGGCATAGAAACTATAGTTTACACCGACTCTGATCATGCGGGAGATTATGTGGATCGAAAAAGTACTAGTGGCATTTGTACCTTCATGGGTTGTTGCTTAACTTCTTGGTTCTCCAAGAAACAAAAGGCACTAGCTATCTCCACAACCGAAGCCGAATATTTAAGCGCCGGAAAGGAATGTCAACAAGCACTATGGATGAAACAAGCTATCGTAGACTATGGTATTAAACTTGATAACATTCCAATCATATTTGATAATAAAGGAGCAATAGATTTAAGTAAAAACCCCGTGCAAAACTCTCGTACCAAACACATAGCGATACGTCACCATTTTCTTAGGGATAACATGCAAAGGGTAACATATCTATTGAAAAAGTGCCAACGGAGGAAAACATAGCTGATATTCTTACTAAACCACTTAAGCATGAACCATTCTTTTATCTTCGTTTAGGATTAGGAATGATGGAACACATATCTCCTTAGATTTCATATTTAATGCATCCCTTCTAATCTGAGTCTAGGATTCTCTTGCGCACAAAAATTAGAAATTGGGGAAGTAACTATTTCTTTTTATTAACAACCATTATTGCATGATAATAAGAAAACTTGATTTTGTGCATAAAAACCCCAATTCATATGTTCAAAATCTTCTCACAAATAGGAAAAGTAAATTTTTCTTGCATTGTTAATACAATTCAAAAACGTTTTTCCATGCATGCACGATGCGCTCAAATCCTCTATCAGATCATGTAACAAATATGTTATCCGACATGGAAAGATGAGCAAGATTGAAATTAGGAGACTTTGCATTATCTCTTAGGATTTTCTCTCTTTTATGGTCGAGATAATCGCATCTCCACATATGTTTCATATAGGCACACACTAGAAACATTTTCTTAGATCTGGCAAACCTCCTGGTGGTGGTCCTTTATCGACCCACGGTCCCCTAAGTGATAAGAGACCGTCCACCCATTTACAGGACCGTCCATATATTTGTGTATCTTGATTTGTTTTCTGTTCCTTCATGTTTGACTAGCCTACCCTTAGGTCTTATGCACATTCCTAATTTGCTTAAGCATCATTTGAACTAATTTAACCAAGCATACATGCTTTACTACTCTTGTTACCTTCATCCTCTATTTAAACCACCACCTCCTCCATCCATTGCCACGGCATAACCCTTCTTCTTTACAATGTCATCCAACAAAATGTCATCCCCTAGAAAACCAAGAATATCGGTCAAACCCATATGGAGGAAGAAACAAAGCCTTGGAAATTTCATGAACAACTCAAACAACTCACACAATAACCATGTCAATTCCAATCCCACATCACATAATGAGGCATCATCTTTGATGAGATGAAAAGTGTACCGCATTTAGGGGTCATTTAAGCCTTAAGTCGAGATTATTTGATCAAATATTGCCCTAAATCTTTCCTTTTGTCATTTTAGGTACTTTGGAGAAGAAATCTAGAAAAGGAAGCATTTTGGACATTTTTCGAGCAAAAAGTGAAGAAAACGGCAAAGTCTCCATATCAAGCTGGAAATAGTACCTGACGGCGTCACATATTGCATGTGACGGCTTCACGTTATGGCAAAGAGGTAGATAAAAAGTATAACGAGACGCGCCAGAGCGTTTTTGGGAATTAACACATGACGGCGTCACCAAGGCTGTCAAGAGAAAAAACACATGTGACGGCCAAGAGTTGATTAATACATGATGGCGTCAGATCTGGATCTAGGCAATACGAGAAGAATATTGGCGGTGGGTTAACGGTGTCAGAATCATAACGTGACGCCGTCAGACTACAAAATCTATATATAGTTTTCTAATTTTCGTGTATTAAGGAGGGGAATTTGAGAGAGACTTTTGAGAGAACTTATGGAGAAACCCTAGGTCAAATTTTACAGGGGTTTTCACCCTTGTATCATCCATGTTTCAATAAAGATAAGTCTTCCAGTAATCATTCAATATGTCTATGTGTTGTTTGATTCTATCTTATGTTTGTCTTTACTTTAACATGCTAGGCTAGGTTTTCTTTGTGTTTGCTTAGATGTAATGAAACCTAGTTATTGATTATTGGTTGGTTGTTTGTTAATAATTGTAATGGATGAATGATATCGATGTTAGGCTTAAGAGAACTGGCAGACTTCCAATTGGTAACATGCTTGAACGTCTTAAGAAACATGAATCGGATGTGTACTACGATTAATTGGTTGTATTTAATGCATGAGTAACTACTAAGGAGGCCATGTTAGGAGCTAGTTGTCGGCTCGACATAGGAAGAGCTAGAAGCTTATAGAGGTGGGGAAGATCGTACACGGCCCCACGAATGGTATTAAGGAATATAACCCGTCATCTACGCAATTATAACAAACTAATCAACTAGTAAAAGATAGCTAGGGAGTAGTGAAATCTAAGTACTTATTATTGTTTTTCTCCAAATTTACTTTCTTGTTATTTTATTTTCATTGCATTAGTAGAAATTTGGGTTAGTTGACTAGCAACTAATTCCGCCCACTCTTCCAAAACCCGAGATTTTTACTTGCTTTTCATAAAACCATAAAAATACAAAAAGAATCATCTCTCACCTCTAGACCTAGTTTAATTAAGTTTTGATCCTAACGACACTATTCCCCAAGAGAACGATCAATCCCCCGGTACTTGCCACTACACTATACTACATCGGTCAGGTACACTGCCTAGTGGGGATTGCAAGCTTCTCAAGATCCCTTGAGAAGTAAAACCTTTTACAAGGTTGCAAAACCACACATCAAGTTTTTGGCGCCGCTGCTGGGGAATAGTTATTGTTTAGATTGAAATTTCTTTTTATTAGTTCTACTTGCAAGATTCCTTTCTAGTAAGATTTTTATAGGTTTCTTTAGTCTATCTTTTTCTTTTTTCCTTTGTTCGTAACCGTTGCCATCCGCCATCATGGAAGGTGGTAATCTCTTTGAGCCCGTCAACCTACCACAACATAACCCACCACAACCAAACCAACCTCCTAGACCCCGCACTTTAGGAGAGTACTCCCGTCCTAGCCACCAAGGCTATCGAAACACCATTGAGCTCACTCAAGGAGCCAATGTGTCTCCCTTGCAATCCGACACCGTCCGGTTGGTGCAAAGCGGATGTGCATTCCATGGACTTCGATCCGAAGATCCTAATCAACATCTCAAGGATTTCCTCAAAATTGTAGATTCCATAGATCTTGATGTTGAAACTCGAGAGACGACCCGATTGCGTCTCTTCCAATTCTCTCTACGTGACCAAGCTAGTCAATGGCTTAAGCATTTACCCGCGGATCCATCACCTCTTCGGATGATCTCACTACTCGTTTCCTTGCTCAATTTTTCCCACCGGGGAGAACTACCAAGCTAAGAAATGACATCTTGATGTTCCAACAACATCAAGGTGAAACTCTCTATGAAGCATGGACTCGTTTCAAGGACTTACTCCAAAAAGTCCCTCATCATGGCATCGATCTTTGGCTCCAAATCCAAATCTTTTACGACCATGTCGACATCCATACCAAATGCACCATCGATCGAGCCACCGGAGGTAGGTTGCGTGACAAAGACACCAAGGAATCATGGGAAATTATTGATGAACTTGCGTTCAACAATAATGAATTATGGGAAGTTGCACATGTTATAAACTCGGCTGTCAAAGCAATTTTGTCACCAGGGGGACCACTCAACTCTTCGAAGAAAGCCTTTGCGAACTTGAGAAAAAGGTTGATTATCTCATGGAAAAACAAAAGGGGCCTTTAAGTCCAAAACGAGCAACGATCAACTCTATCTCAAATATAAATCCAACTTCGTTGTCCGAATCACCTCTTAGAGAGAATGCCGAAACCTTTCAAAAATATGCTCGACCCTATTCACCTTCTCAAGACCTCAGTCCAGAATTAGAAACTCGAATGAGAGAATATATGCAACCCATTCTGAACGGTTGGCAAAATTCGAGGAGGCCTTCTATAGACAAAAGGAGGAGATGCAGGAGAAAATTGCGGAGATGATGAGCCTATTAGAAGAATACTCGAACATAAAAACTCCGGAAAAGGTGTTGTTAAGGAAGGAAAGTGTCACCCCCACTACCAAGTTTGTTAACTCTATATCCATTATCCACGAAAGCAATGAAGAGAAGGAAAACCCTATTGCACGGACCATTGAGGAACCACCAAAATCTCAACCATTGGGGTACTATCTAAAGCATAATATAAATGAGAAAATCATAACCAACTGGATAAGGGGTGACGGACGTAACCAATCATCCAAAATGGTCCCTGAAGGAGAAGAAGAAGGAGAAGATGAATATGATACGTTACCTGGGGGGCCAATATACGAGAAGCTACTTAAGCAAAAAGTGGCTACAAAGCAGATGACTTATGGGAACTTTGAAATACCAGCTAGCATTGGGAAATTGCAATATTTGGATGCTTTCACTGATCAAGGGTCAGAAGTAAACCTGATGCCCTTAACAATTTATACCCAGCTCACTAAAGAGGTACCGGCCACTACTCGCGTTAGGCTTTCCTTTGCTAGTCACACTTACGTATATCCTTTGGGAATTGCTGAGGATGTGCTGGTCAATGTAGCAGGTTTCATGTATCCTGTCGATTTCATGATCATCGATGATAAAGAAAACGAGTGTATGCCCATAATCCTTGGAGCCCCATTCCTTACCACAGCAAGAGCTGTCATTAAGTATGAAAAAGGGGAAATTGAGCTTAAGTCAGGAAAAAGGAAAATTCACTTTCCTATGACCCCACGATATGTGAGAGAAAGCATGATGGAAAGGAGGCTCAAAAATAACGCCGGCGCACCGCATAATCATGTTCAAGAAAAAATCCTCGCATGGGAGGCAAGAATTAAAAGCTACAAAGAAGCTAAGCTTGACAGATGCAGAAGTAGTGATAAAATTCATGTTGAATTCGAGTGCAATCAGCCGATAGAGAATCATGCCCCATTTATGGAAGGAGACTTAGTACTCCTAAGACATTTAGGGATAAAAGAGCCTCCTGATAAATCAAACTCCTGGCGATATGAACCATTCACAATCAAAAACTTAGGTCACCATGGGATAGCACTCTTGAACAACGAAAGGGATGGAGAAATGACTGTGAATGTCGAACGGTTATTGCCACCCAAATAGCAAGGATTCTATTGACAAGGGATACATCATATTGCGAGATGAGGTCACGTAATTGCCCGTGACCTTGAGTCTAGCTACAAGACTCGTTAATAAAGAAAAGTGCTTCTTGGGAGGCAGTCCAAGCTTTAATTGTTTATTTGTTTGTTTGTTTGTTTGATTTTATTTGTTTTCGTATGCATGCTTTATTTTTATTGTTTGTGGCTCATGTTTCAAAATAAATTGTGAAAATGCTTTATTTTGTCTTTAACTTCGTCTTGATTACATATAAAGGTATTTCACAAAAGATAAGTGTAAGGGAAATCTAAATTTGTTTTTAAGAACGAGATTGAACATGGATCACGACGATATTAAACGAACATGCATATTAGTATTTGTGTTAGTCAAATGCTTGTATCGAGTCACAATGATGTTTTGTAGGATTTCCTGGAATTAAGGCGTGAGTTTTTCTAGAAATTTTTCGGAAACTTAACATAAGATTTCTGTCAGAGCATTCTGATAGCGTCAGGATTACAACCTGACGGCGTCAAGTGTGAAATTGTGAAAAATTTTGCGAGTTTTGTTTTTCTGCCGGATTCGTATAGTTTTTGTTAAATCTTTAGTTTTATAAACTCCAGGAAATCTGCAAACATTCATTCCATAAACATTATATCTTAATTTGCTTTCTACGATTTTAGTATATGTAGAGTTTGCCGCCGATTTTACGCGAGGTTTGGCATGATTGTTTTCTCAGTTTTAACAGGTTATATTGGACAAGAAGATGCTTTATATTTCTGGAGGGAAGCTTTCAACGTTCATTTTCTTGGAGGAGGATCTAACCATGTTATCACATTACCACACCGAACGATTCAGGGGAGTATTTGTTTCATTCTTTTACCTTTATTACTTTTACATCCTTTTTATTGAACATTGAGGACAATGTTTAGCCTAAGTGTAAGGGGAGGATAAATGATGATACCTTCGAGAATGCAATTGCACTTGATTTTGTTTGTTCAATAGTAGGTGTGTAATAAAACTAAGAGAAATACTTGTTAGGGCAATTTTAGCGCCACATACAATTTTGACTTTTTCTTTTTGAGACTTAGGTTGACTTTGGCGAGTTTCTAATCTGTCCTACTGATTATTTATGGTGTAATAAGTGACTGAGGTATGAAGTTAAGCTATTTTACTGACTAATAAGCTTATATGATCCATTTGGACTCTTGGATTGCAACAGACAACACATTGGGAAGGCTTAAAGTGGATGTTGACTATTTTCCCAATAAGGACTGACTTATATGGTTTTACTAACCTTCCTAAACCTAATGTACCCTGTAACAAACACAAACAACCCAAGAAACTCACTAATGCTCAGTGAGTTACACTGAACCAAACACCCCCTTAACTATAACTGTTTTTTGGTTTTCAAAGGACTTGAGTTGTTAAAGTTATAAAAGTGACAGGAACCTATTCAATAAGCTATAATATTATAAAAACGGGCTTAAACTGCTTAGTGTCACAACTCACCATTTCAGGTCATTTCGCAAACTTCGACATTTTACTATTCATAAATCACTATTCATCAAAACACTATTCATCGTTTTACTATTCATCATTTCGAGGTCAATTTGATATTCTGAGAAACATTTGAGAATTTTACTATTCACTAAACACTATTCATTCCGGAAAAGTTTTCACTATTCACTTGCATTACTCATTTCATCGTAAATTTTGTTTACGGGTATTAAAATTCGCGTAACCGTATTGGTTTAGGTGCGAATTCATTTCATTAGTACTAAGGACACTGCATACGGACTAGAGATAGTCTGCATATCATCATAACAGCATTTTCATGTTATACCACTCTTAGGATTTTCAAATTTATATATTTGATATATTTAACGTTTACGTATAATTTTTTATAAATAAACGTTAACACACGGTTAATAAACACGACGAATATATTTAAATATTCCCACAGTGGTCTCGATATATTTTTATATCCATTATATCATCATAAAAGTTATAATATTCATTTACCCAGTATTTTGGAAATTTATTTTATTTATAACGTGAGTTTATAATTATTACGACGGTTTTCGTGAAAACTAAACAATAATCACCCGAACACTCAGTACTTGTACCCAACATATTTTTAACATTTTTATGACTTTATTAAGTCCCGGTTAACTTCGTTAATATTTATTTCTAGCAAACCCGGTATCCGATTATAACTAATACTTACACTAAAACTACAACTAATATTACACTACATTTCCTAAGTTACCAAAACCGACTTTGCTTCTCTTTTTACCCATTGAAAACCGGCCATACAAACACCCCTAGACCACATGACTTTTATTTTTAACCTTATGCATTTATGAAATCTTATTATACCATATAACTTTCCTAAATATCTACAAAAACCTCAAAAACATAAACATAACAAGTTTCTTAGAATCATAAGCTCATATTTCTCATCTCTTTCACTCAAACCCATGACCAAAGCCAAAATCCATGATCAAGTGATTATTTTCCAAAGTTTAAAGCTACAAAGTTGTTCCTTTTGTCATTCTAATCAAGATTCTTGCAACATAAACTCAAGTAACACAAGATTTCTCATCCTCTAATCACCTATTATTTCAAAGTGAGTTATCAAATTTATTTTCATGATTTCATCTAATTAATACTTGTAACTTATGGTTTTCATGCTTAATTTCATGTACAAGTTATCTATACCACATTATTTTTGTTAACTTTTTGAACATACAAACCCTAGATTTTGATTTAGGTGTTCCTTTGTTAAATTAACATGATTAGTAGTGATTAGGAACCCATGGCACCCTAAGAAGGTGTATGGTTGGATTAGTATAGCTTTGTGGTGTTTGCAAGAGATTTGGTTGAAGTAGAAACTAGTTTTGAACATGAAAAATGGATTTGTAACAAGTATATAAACATTCTGTCCCATTTTTGTAAATGCAGGAAAATCAGTAAACATGAAGGAAACTTTGGCAAAATTTTTAGAAAATACTTTCAAAAACGAATCCGTAGGCGAAAGAACGGATTAAAAAGAGTTTATAATGAAGAAGTTATGATTTTTGCAAGTTTATTAACGAAAAGTATATTTTCTGAAAATTGTTGCTGTTGGACGTTTTTCGTCGGACAAAACGAGGCTTCAGACGTAACCCGGAGGAGCCAAGCTTTCCAAAATATATTACTACATACTAAGACGTAACCGTGGATATAAAGAACAAGTAAAACGGACTTATAACGACAAAGATATTCACGTTTCAATATCGGCGAAACTTATATTATTTTTGACAGCTTTTGAAAATAATAATACTAATACTACGTAGTAACTCTAGAATCTAGAAATAATACCAAGTACCCAAATTCATAACTAATAAAGTATTAGTGATTACAAGTATATTTTTATCACTACAAGGCATTATTTCAAGGATTCCAAACCAAGGATTTCAACACTAACATTGATACATACGATATATATATATATATATATATATATATATATATATATACATTTCAACTAGTTTTATTTTTCTAGTTGCCATATTTTCCTAAGTCTTGGAAAATGTATATTTTTGATAACAACAAGTATTTTTCAAAGAGTAGAGTGGTATAGGAAACATGTGCATGGACATTCATAACATCATTTTGTGATCTAAATTAGATCGTTCATCATTCATATTAGGTTGAGGCAGCTAACCGTTCATTGTTGTTCATTTCACTACATCACAGTATCATCAGTTTAAGGAGAGTTTTCATAGCCCCGTTTTCAATTTAATATTTTGATTTCAAATCCCACGGGGGAATACATTGCATATATCAATCCTTTTAGTACGAGCCCAAGTACCAAAACATATGTACATTGCTTAAGTTGCCATACCAACCTGTTAAAGTCCCCTATTTATTATCATGGACCGTTAATTTGCCGATTAAGCGAGAGTAAGTGGATAGATCTATTGAAGGTGACGCCTCCATCCGTGGTAGTATTTACCAACAATAAGCGGATGCATTTCATGTCTGACATTTTGGGAGTGTTCTGGTAAAACATTCAGGAGGGGCATATACATTTCATCAGTTTAGCTTTGGGGTCATGAGCTTAAGGTCTATTGTACTATTTTACTTGACTTTTATTAAGCACTTATGCTTGTGGTGGCCGTACAACATTACATTTTATAAACCTATGGAATTCACCAACATTTGTGTTGACGTTTTAGAAATGTATTTCAGGTTATTAAGGTAGCTCATGTGGCATGCATTTGGACCTTCATAGAGTCGCGGAGTCGACGCGTCTCACTATTATTTCATGCACTTATTTAAACGTTTGATCTAGTATGACTTGTTTTGACCTCATATTGTAAACTCTGGATTATTTCAATGATCAAACGAAGTATTTTCCAAACGACACTTTAGGTCGTTCAATGTAACTGTAACTGTGATGCTATGACAGACACCCCCAGGTATTCCATTCCGCTGCAAGTCAGGTAAATTGGGGGTGTGACACTTAGAAACAAGTAGTTAACAACAAGTAATTACCAATAAACAAAATGTACTAATTATAACTGTTAAAATGAGAAATCACTTCAAACTACAAAAATTAAACTAAGACTATTCTAATAAGCTGTAATAAACACAAATAAGTAGATATAACAACTAAATCAGCACAAATTGGTATGAAGAAAGCTCAACTACAGTAACTATTAAGAGAATAGAATTTAAACTCACAAATTCTCAAGCTTGGAACCAGGGCAATCAGGGATTCAAACCACAATCTTATTGCTCCCAAGAGCTCTAAACCAAGTGTCTTATCCAATCCTGCTAACCTCCTTCATCTTTCTTCCATTTTCTTTTTGTACCTTTTTCTTAGTTTTTATATATTTTTTTCTTTTTCTTTTTCTTTTTCTAAATTAATACTACTTTTTTTTTTTTTTACTTTCTTTCTAAGATTATTTTAGAATTGAGTTAGCTCAGAAGAGCTTGTGAGAGCTTGTTTCAATACTAGGTTAAAACAGAAGATTGCAAATTCTTATAAAAACTAAAAATTGGAACAGAGACACTAGAATTTAGAAACTTTCATTACTAAATAAGAGGATTACAACATAAGCAAAATACAACTGAATTTAAGCTAAATAATACTAGTCTAGTTGTGCCAAATGGCTTACAAAGACTGCCTTTATATACTAATTGCCTACTCTGCCTTCTCTTCCCTTTTTTTATTTAAATTATTGATTCTCCTGACTTCTTTGCACCTTCCTGAGCAAATCCCACCCATTGGATTGGGTGGGAATGATCTTGTCCATTCAAAGAGGTTTTGGCGCCAAATTGTCAAAGTGGCAGTTTAGAGTTACTTGGAGTGATTCCAGGGAAATTAATGCTTATTGGAACCTTGTGGAGGCCAAGGGAACATGGAGAGGTGTGCTTTAATTAGAGGTGAGGGTGATGGAGTGTTGGGAGAGGAGCAGGTTGTGGGGAGGGGGTGAAAGTCAAAGGGTGCTGACCTGGGGTGGTGATTATTTAAAACGGGAGGAGTAATATTATTAGGGGTGGGCTGGTGAGTGAGATGGGCCAAGGATAGGGATTGAGCTTGGGTTGGTTTGGTATTTTATTTGGTTTTAGGTAGATAATAAAAAAGGTCCGTTTGGTTTAGGTGGTATTATTTCACAAGGACCTTTAATGTAATTTTTTGAATCTTAAAGGGTTTAACATGTAACATTCCAAAAGTTATCACAAGGGTCTATTTTGCCACAAATGAATAGTACAAGGGTATTTTTGATATTTTTCCAATTTTAAAACCTAGGGACCATTTCTGACATTTTTCAAACTTGAGGGACCAAAGTTGCCATTTTGCAATTTTTGACTTTAAAGGATTTCTTTTGACAACTTGTGAATCCCAAAGGACCTTTGATGATAAATTCCATGTTTTGATTTACCAGGGACTAGTTTTGACAATTTTGAAAGTTTAGGGACTGAAACTGCATATTTTGCAAACTTGACTTGTTTTTTTATCAGTTTTCAATCCTTTTGCATAAAAACACAATCCAGGGATATTTTATGTATTTTAAGGCATTCCCGTGTGTTTTCAGATGTTTTTGCAGTTTAAATGTGACAGAAATGATGAGTATTTACACACTCATCAACCACCATCAGCCACTACCACCATCAGCCACAACCACCACCACCACCACAATCATACAAGTAGAGACCGGTTAATGCAAATGACGTTTTTGACATTATTTGTATTAACAACATCAATGCTAATGCTACATCCTATGCTGGAGCTACAGGTTTGAGGGATGATCATCCTATAGGTGATACTAATTTTCGTCCCTTGGTTACTGAACCTGTATTTGAAAGTGTTAACATCTCTATTCCACGTAAAGTGGTTGAAAAGGTTAGTTCTCATTTAGAACATACTTTATATGGCTATTTTATGGGAAAGAGGATGGCATTTCCAGTTGTTGAATACTATGCTAGGAATAACTGGGCGAAACATGGCCTAAAAAGGATTATGATGAATTCCAAAGGCTTCTCTTTCTTCAAATTTGATACATTAGCTGGTGTGGAAGCTGTTTTGGAAGGTGGTCGTTGGATGATACACAAATCTCCAATTATTCTCAAGAAATGGTCTATGGATACTTGTTTATGTAAGAAAGAATCGAATAACATTCTGGTATGGGTTAAACTTCATGATGTTCCTCTTCAAGTTTTTGAAGAGGATGATATTAGTTTGATTGCTACTTTTATTGGTAAACCTATTATGCTTGATTCGTACACGACCTCTATGTGTAAGGAATCGTGGGGTAGAAGTAGCTTTGCTAGATGTCTTATTGAGGTCAATTCTGATGCTAATCTCGTGGAGGTTGTTACTATTGGTTTTCCTTCACTTTCTTGGGAGGGTTTTACTAAAGAGACTATCGATGTTGAATATGAATGGAGGCCACCCAGGTGTGGTATATGCAAAATTTTTGGTCATATTCATGATCAATGTCCAAAACAGGTGGTGAGTTCTGTTGTGGTATCCAATTCACATGTTGTAACTCCTACTGTGGTTCTAAACAATGATGGATTCCAAACGGTGGGTAAGAAAAAGAAGAAGAAGAAGGGTAAAGCCAAGTCTACAAATGGTAATTAGTTTGTTGGTCCATTTGTTTCTCAGAATGTTAGATATGCGCCGAAGGCGGCAGCTAGTGAACCTACGAAGGGAGCAAATACTATGGGTAATGCACCTACATCGTCGTCTATGTTGAAGTCTACTCGCTCTACCTCTAAGCATTGGTGAACGATGAAGATGAAGATGCAGAACATGTTGCACATGTAAATGAAGAATCGGCTAACCTAATTACAGGTGAAAGTTCATCTTTCACGGTAGCTGCTGATTAGCTAGTTTGTTTTGTTTCTTGGTTATGTTCTTATGGCATGTCATAAGTTCTAGTTTTTAGTTATTTTTAAGCTGCTTAGTTGTCCACCTTGTTATGTATGCTTTGTCGCCTATGTAACGGGCTGAGATATGGGGCTTTATCCATATCCTTTGTACTTTAATGTTTTTTTTGGAATAATACATTTACCGGGTCGTTTTGACCTTTTACCCAAAAAAAATAAATATAAGATCATCTTTAATAAGCACTTTAAACAAGGACATTTTATTTGTTTTATCGGGTCTGCTTATATGTTATTGATAAGAATTAGTCAACCCGAAACACCCCCTTTGCTTATTGTTTTACGAAAATGCAATAAGCCCAAACACTTGCTAGAATGTACCTATTGTGTTTTACATGCTTGAAAAGTGCGAAGCTAACTGTAAATGGCTTTTTGCAAATGCACACACTAATTCAAGTTAACTTAACCAAACACCCATGGGTGCAAGTGTGCAGTTTTCTGCCTTGGTCATTTGCATAGAATACCTGCTTAACTTCAATTGTTTTGTGCAGTTCTATCATTATCAACAAGCTGAATGTCATTAGCCAGTGTGCCTTTCTTCTCAAAGTCAAAGCAAAAAATGACACCGTAAATCAAGCGACCTTAAATAGGAAGTACCTTAAGCCGGAGAGTTGTCAGAAATGGGTCAAGAATGATGGATGTAAGTGTGGACTATTGGGTTGATTATAAGAGGATGTATAGTTTCTCTTTCTTTTCTTTTTAAATCTATAAGTTGAACCACGTTGTTGTGATTTTCGTTTCAGTTAGGAATGATACAATCGATGTTCATAAATGATTTCACGATGTATGATGTGCTAGAGCATACAATTATAACTGGAAGTCGTTAAGGATTATATCCTTGAACCAGGTGTTACAAACATTGGGGGAATGACTTTTTTTTCTATGTCCTGGGTTCTATTGACTTATTATTTGCGTTCGCCATTTGCATTAGCAAACATTTTTTCTGCAGAAAAACGGTAGAAAACACACCAAATAAATTCCTCCATTCCCATCTCGAATTAAAAATGCTTAAGACAAAATGCCCGCAGCAAAACGCGGGTATTCATCCTCGTTTAAAACAATGATAAAATATAAGGGTTAGCCAAACAATAATTATTTGGCAATAACCTGAAAATCTAATTAAATTATAATTGTATTTCCAATATCAGCTTCAATATTTAAAAAATTCCTAATTCATTTGCAACAACTTTTTCCTCGTGACTTTTGTAGATAATCTTGATTAGCTTCCATACAATTCGATTAAGTAGATGTAACTTCAAAACATTTGCTGGCCATATCTTCAGCACTCGTTTCCCTTCTCAGACACATTTTTCTTGACTAATATATGTATTTACACTCACCATCCTTCAATTTTGAGAAATGATAACTTTTTTTCCTATTTTGAATTCACATGATCCTGACATGTGGCAAAACTGACGATTTAAATGAAGAGAGATAATTAGTGGAAAACACTTGTTTTATTTTTGTGAGGGTAGGAGGATAAGTAGGATGTTTGCGTATGTGTCCGGATGACATGTATCTTCTAGACTGAGCATTCGCCTCTGGATGCATTGACCGAAGAGTATGGAAGATATCTCCGTTTGTCCAGAAACAGCGTTTTACCCCATGGAAAATTGCATAGACCTCCATCACGCCGCCATCTCGGATTTCCTGACACCTACCTACTAGACTAGGCATAGCTCGGCTTAGGGCAAAACAAGTAACGAGGTGTGGGTAGTATAAATACCCCACCTCATTTATGATTTACAACTAACTCACACATATAGCATTTACTCTCATTTAATATCCTACCCATCGTATTATCATATACTTACTCTCACGCCGGAGGTTGGTCTTGGGATAAAACCCAAGGAAAGTCTAATGTGCGTACTTAATGTGTGTAGGAGTCTATCATCATCCGGAGGAACTCATCCGAAGGAACTTCACAGAAGTAGGACCCACTTACGAGGTTTTGCTTCAACAAATTGGCGCCATCTGTGGGACTCGTTATTCAATCTATCGGAGCCGAAAAATGGATGAAGGAAAAGAGGACAATTTACACAAGCCATTCAAGGAAGTATCCAGATCACCTTTCACTCGCCGGATTGTGGAGTTCTCATGGTCGAATCACACAATGCCACTAAACATGAGGTTCTATGATGTATCAACAGATCCAAATGATCATCTCACTAGGTTTACTAGAGCTTCCAACCAGGGAGAATGGCCGATGCCAGTATGGTGTCGCATGTTCCAGCAGACCTTAGATGGAGCTGCTGGAGGATGGTTCGAATGCCTTAAGTCGGGAAGCACTGACAGTTGGGATGAGCTGAGGGAAAAGTTTTTGACCAGGTTTACCCTATGAAAGAAATGCACGAAGGACCCAACGGAAGTCACAAAGATTGTTCGGAGGGCGCATGAGTCTCTGTCGGACTTTAAGGAAAGATGGACCGATGAAGCCAGTTACATCAGTGGAGTATCAGAGATCATGCGCTCTTAGCCTTCATGAGCGTACACAAATGCCCAACCCTAGCCAAAAAGTTCTTCGACAAGGTGCTGCGCACAATCACAAAAATGTTTACTAGGGTGGACGATTTCATCAGGTCGAAAGAAGCGTTCCGAAACACAGAGTTGCCAAGAGGTGAAGGTTTTGATCAAAATAAGAAAGGGTTCTCCGGTACTAGACATGAAAGGCAGGTTAGAAACACCTATAGAGACAGGCATCGAGCGGATCACCGAAGTGACCATCGCCAGAAAGATACATATTAGCCTTACGTTGCTCCCAGAAACAACTTCAACCGCCATGATTACAACCGAGGTGACCATCACCGTAACGAATCCCTAGACACGATGTCAATCACCCAGGTTTAGACTCATTAACCAAATACCCTAGAGAGATACTGGCGACAGAACACCACCTCAACTTGCCTCCTCCTCCTCCTCCTTCAAACGTATCCACCCATGCCAACCACTACCATGTTTACTTGATGTAAACATCCCGGTATGTCAAGTCAAGGTTATAAAAATATTTTCACTAAGAAAACTATCACTATAATACACCATACTTGCTAGAAAACCCTAAATGCACCTATGTGTTCCCGGTTAGCTTTAAAACCCTAATTGCTTATCTGAACTAACATGAAAGTGTTTAAGGCTTAGATATAAGTTTCATTAGTTACTTTAGGATATATTAGACTCCATAGATCATAGTACAACTCCATAGAACTTAGGTACAAGTCATATAAGCAAAAAAACCCTAATTAGGTCATAACTTCCTGAAACTAGGTCTAAACTAACCCAAATCTTTACCATAAGTTATCACCACTTAGTATAAGCTACTTAAGACATTATATTAGTTACTAAGCATCATTAAGACCCGAAATAAAACACTAAACCCTAGGAAAAACTTTAAATCGCACTATAAAAAACTAGGTTAAAATTTGACCTAGACACTTAAACCATGATACTTAAGCACCTTAAATTAAACAAGCAAGCACCCTAGAACCTCCCTAATAACTAAGAAACCACCCTAACACCTCTAACTACCCAAGAAAGTAGGTGGATCAACTACTTGTCAACTTCTTCCCCAAACCGCCTCTTTCGGCTCATAACCACCACAACCGGCCTATGGCGCCCTCTAGCTACCTTCATAGCTGCTCCTAATCACCACCTAGACCTGCCACACCATCCCATAGCTCAGCTTAGTTGATTTCCCCCCCCCCCCCCCCCCCCCCCCGCACGACACATGGCAGCCCTTGCCTTGGTCGCTACTCCTTACGCGAGTATAAATACCCCTCCCCTCCATTTCTCTTCACACCTTTTTATCCTCTCTACCTTACACCTTTCTATATTCTAAGACCCTTAGAAGCCATAGAGAATGTGTAGCGAAGCCCTGGCCTAGTCGAGTTGTGGTTTGAGCTGAAAGAAACCCTAGAAACCCTTTAGCCCTCGTTAACCCTTACACGACTTAGGTAAGCCTTAGTTTTCGTTATATTAGTCTTATAATAGACCTAGGATACTTAGGATGAGCCTTAGAAACCATAGGATAACCTTAAACCTTCCCATTTGCATGCTTTCTTTTCATAACCCAAGATATAGTTGAATTGCATGTTTACTTGTGATATAGCTTATTCTCATGATATAATCTGAAATATATGACTTATTTGAACTTATATGAACTAAACATAAGCGTAGAAACCTAGTTGTTATGTTAAAATATGATTTACATGCATTTAGGACTAGTTTTGCAAAACTTTACATGCATAGGGGTGTATATCATAAATTCCCGAAACTATAAAGTCTAGGGACTATTTTTGACATTTCTTAGAAGTTATAAGTGTAAGGACTCATTTTGCAAAGTATTAAAACCTTAGGATAGAAATTAAAACAAGTTTTAAACTAAAAAGGACTAATATTGCAAATACTATAAAGTTAAGGGTAAATAATAAAAGGTAGTATAGTTTAGGGACTATTGTTGTCATTTCTCTAAAATATATAAGTATAAGGATTAAATGTGCAAAAGTTAGAAAGTTATATGCTTAATTGTTATAAGTTTAAAAGTATAGGGTAGAAAATGTAAATATATAAACTTAAAGGGTAAAAACGGACTATTTTCATACAAATATAAAACCTATTATAGTTAGAAGCATAACACAATACTAGAGAGCTTCATGAGAGGAGTACTATGTGGATATTTCATTTTGACGAGTTTGCTGGGTTTACGAATTAAAGTGCCTTGGCTCCTCAAACGATTATTGCATATACTTCTGAGTTATGATGGCCCGAACGGTGTTATGTTATAACTAAACGTTAATAACAACATAACTCAATAGTAGGGAGCTTCGTGTGAGGAGTATTAATTTCTGAATTATGATGGCCCGAACGGTATTATGTTGATAACATAATACAATAGTAGGGAGCTTCATGTGAGGAGTCATATACTTCTGGATTACAATGGCCCGAACAGTGTTATGTCATATATATAAAAACCTCACAATGATTAGTTAAGAAAACCTAGACTAAGACTTGACATACACACACCTACACTACCCCCAGGATACGTGAGTGAGTTGTCTAAACCCCTACTTTACTTACCTTAAGATCCAGGTGAGTTTTCATAGCCTCACTTTTAAATGTTTTACAACCTTGTGAAGGGGATACATGCTTTAAACCGAATACAAGTCTTTTCCCTTGGTTATTGCACGAGTAAACTATCTGCCATCATTACATAACCAAAATTCATGAATCTAATCGTTTGAGATATTTTACCCACGCGAACGCGAATATAGTTGATAGATCTATTGGAGTTTGACAACTCCCGTTGGTATTAACATCTTTCTGGATGGTACCAATAAGTACTATATTTGAACCCACTAAAGGAATAACTTTGGCAAGTTATCCTTCCTGTCTCCTCATGGTTTGGACTGCAGACCCCATGACCCGGACTGTTAATGTGTGGTTCATGAGCTTAGTACGATATACCTTCGATCACTAAAACCTTTCCACACATAAGGTTAAGCTGAACCCTGTGGAACTTGTATTCATACCTTATCTACTTAAACCTATGACTCTCACTCAACATACGTGTTGACTTTTAAGCATGTTATCTTAGGTAATTAGGCACTATAGGAACCCTGGCACGGAGAAGTACTGACATAAGGACGTCCAGAATAGTTATCATTCATCAAGTTTTGTGTCATAAAACGTATCTTAGGGACCTCTCTTTTGGTAAAAGTACATGTTTTACTGTAAAAACTCTGATGAATAAATGAATGATAACACCTTTTTCAAACGTCTCTTTTCGAGTCATTTTCTGTTATCTTGTCTTTGTTTCCATGAGTAATATCCCAAACACTTAATCCGCTGTGATCAGTGAAAAACGGGGGTGTTACAGATTGGTACCAGAGCCTTGGTTATAGAAAACAAAGGATTTTTCCTAAACTATAATCACTTTTTCAAAAAGTCCTCCATGCCACTAGAATCCCCGAACTTGCCTTTAGACTCCCAACTTGCCTTTAGGTTAGAATTCCCGACTTGCTTTTAGGATAGATATCTCACTATTGCCTTTAAGATAGATACCTCACTATTACCTTTAGGATAGACACCTCACTATTGCTTCTAGGATAGAATCCCCACTATTAGTATTGCGTTTAGGATACCTACTTTGGTTAGAATTATGCTAAGATACTCTTTCGGGTATTACAGTTAGATATGTCATCCTTTAACAATCCTATCATCGTGTTGGATACCGATGATACGGATACTTCATCCGATAGTTATGAGTATGCTCCGGATACTCCTAATCACTCATCTTCTGGTTCTAATTCTCCGGAAGAATTAGCCCAGAACATCTTAAGTAATTTAGGTTTAGAACTTTCCTCGAATGATCCCTATATGCAGGCATATAATGGGTATATGCAAGCATATGGTGGAGAAATTCCTACCGTACCTACTATAACCCCTACCCCATCTATACCCCACTATAATAGTCAAGATCGTTATGTTCCCAAAATAGTTTCACCTCCCCATAAGAAAATACGTATTATACCACCATCACCTCCCCCTAGGTTTGAAATAGGTAGTAGTTCATATAAAACGCCTTTAGAAAGGCATGATGAACAAATAGAGGAAATACTTAGTCATTTAGATAAATTATCTTTAGGACGAATGGAATAAGTAGAAACTAGGATTAGGGAATTAGGAATAGGTAGAAATAGGTTAGAAAATGAATTAGAGAAAACTCGTAATCAAATCTTTAGGTTACAAACAAAATATGAGGGACACTCTGACGAAGTAAGTACTGTACATGTTAGACTTTCCACTTTAGAAATGATTATCGAGGATATTAGGGATAATCATAGGTCTAATATAGATGATCTTTTGGAAGCCATTCAGGAACTTAAGAGTAACAAAGAATTACAATAATGTTATAGACTTAGATAATATAGGTTTATAGGTAGATAACTTAGTTATAAACAGGTACTTGCTAGGTTTTCACTTTATAAAATAAAAGTTTTAAGCTACTCATACATAATTTTTCATAAAACTAGTATCCCGTATTAGGATCCCCTATTGCCTTAGAACACACTATAGACTGCCTTAGGATTTAAGAACTAGAAAATATAGGAAGTTAAAACAAGTAGACATACCTATGAAAAAAAAACTTAGGATCTTTTAGAATCACTATGCCTTTAGACAGGGGAAACTATCTTTGGTGAAATACAACGATTCTTGTTAGGAAATTCGCCCTTTTAGTTTTAGGATTCCCTACCCATCCGATATCAGATAGTGTTCTAAGAACTTAGAACATAAACTATGACACAGTTCTTATCACGTCTTACCTATAGAATGGCACGTACAAGAGCTACTACTACCATTACTCCCACTACTCCTGCCATGACTCAGGAAGACATCCAGCGACTAGTGACTGACAGTGTGACTGCAGCACTAGGATCTAGGGATGCAAACATGGCTAGAAACCCCGAAATTCCTGTAGTGAAGAAGAGTAACTACAAGGAGTTTATGAGCTGTCAGCCCTTCAATTTCAAGGGGACAGAAGGGGCCATATGATTGATTCACTAGTTTGAGAGATGTGAATCGGTATTTTCCCGTAGTAACTGTACTGAGGATTGTAGGGTTAAGTTTGCGACTGGTACACTTATTGAGGAAGCGTTATCTTGGTGGAACTCGTATACCCAACCAATAGGAATAGAAGAGGCATACAAGTTATCATGGGTTGAGTTTAAGAAACTTATGATTAAGAAATACTGCTCTCGAACGGAAGTCAAGAAAATGGAGGATGAATTTTATAACTTGACTGTGAAGGGGAACGATGTTAAAACTATATTAGGAGATTTCAAGAGTTGGCAACTTTGTGTCCTACAATGGTGCCAACAGTTGAAAATACGATAGAAGTTTTCATCAGAGGTTTGCCCTGGAGTATCGAAGGGAATGTTACAACCTCTAAACCTCAAACTTTCGAGGAGGCCATTAACATAACTTTGAGGTTAATGGACCAAGTAACAAAGCACAACCCTGGGGAGCTCCTATCCTATTCGTAAAGAAGAAATACGGATCTATGAGGATGTGTATCGATTAGTGGATTGAACAAACTTACTATCAAAAATCGATACCCATTACCCAGGATTGATGACTTATTTGATCAACTACAAGGTTCGAGCGTATATTCAAAAATCGACTTATGATCGGGTTATCATCAACTGAGAGTGAGGGAAGAAGATATCCCTAAGCCCGCTTTTAGAATGAGATATGGGCACTATGAATTTCAAGTTATGCCATTTGGTTTGACAAACGCGCCAGCGGTTTTCATGGATCTCATGAACCGGGTGTGTAAACCATACTTGGATAAATTTGTTATAGTGTTCATAGATGATATCCTTATCTATTCACGTAATGAGGAAGAGCACGCTAAACACTTGAGAATAATCGTAGAACTGCTTAAGACGGAGAAACTTTATGCAAAGTTCTCTATGTGTGAATTCTGGATTAGTGTTGTGCAATTTCTCGGACACATGATAGATAAACAAGGACTTCGTGTCGATCCATAAAAAATCAAAGCCGTTAAGGATTGGCCGCATCCTATGAATCCTACTGAGATACGACAATTCTTAGGACTTGCGAGCTACTATCGAAGGTTTACTGAGGGATTTTCAAAAATAGCAAAACCTTTGATAGAGCTAACCCAGAAAAACAGGAAGTTTGACTGGGGAAAAGATCAAGAGATAGCTTTCCAACTTTTGAAGAGAAAGTTGTGTGAAGCTCCGATCTTAGCATTACCAGAGGGAAACGATGATTTTGTCATTTATTGTGATGCTTCGCGTAGAGGTCTTGGAGCTGTGTTGAAGCAAAATGATAAGGTGATCGATTACGCATCACAACAACTAAAGACACATGAGGAAAACTACACTACACATGTTCTAGAATTAGGAGCAGTAGTGTTCGCTCTAAGAATATGGAGACATTACCTGTATGGCACTAAGTATTATTAATATACAAATAGGAGAGGGATACTTCTTTTATATTATTATATGTTGATGCTATTGTACCTACCGCCTCTTCTAAGACTTTGTTGAAGCACATCATTATTCATTACATCATGAGTTTTCCATGACAGATTAGGGATGCATATAATTCAAGTTGATACATCTCTAATGTTCGGTTATAGTTATTTCCATCTTTTCATTTTAAGAGTTCTTCTCATTTGATTCTAGGTCTACCAATCTCAACATGAAAAAATGAAAAGGGAAAAACAAAATTATAAAAATAATAGGAGAAATATCTCGAGTCCCTCTTTCCAACGTCACCATTCAACAAACTCACTTGTCTATATTGTCTTATGGTTCTCATGCAGGTATTCTTTTACCACTCATAATTATGTATTCACATCTAGAAAATCACCAAGTTAAACTACAATTTGGTATATCAGTACCTTCAAGTTAATGAAGGTAACCTTTAAATTTAGCTTAATCATAACATCTCAAATAACTTGATCTTGCAATTGCTGGTGACGTCCGGCAAGGATGCTAGTATGAGTGAAGACAACGTAGAAAGAAGAAATGGAGGATTTAGAAGGAAGAAATAGAGGATTTGAGAAATGCATAAAGGAGGAGTAAAAAGTAAGATTTGGTTTATATTCTAATGTTATGATTTTTTTGGGGTGTTAAGAGGTGTCCAGATGACCCACCCAAGTCTGGTCCGCTAAGAGGCTCAAGCTCTGCCCGTCTCTGAACAAAGAAAAAAACACCTTTTTCACTTGTTGGATCTGACTCGGTAAGATTCCAATGTTAACCAGAGGTTTTTCAAAAAACAAACACCACCTTATATTTGAACATGTAATACAAATAGTCTTTTATATATCAAAAAATGGATAAAGTACCCTTTGTCTATTTAAAAGGTTTTACGAAATAAATATTAAGGATCAGAATTGAAAATTGCAACATAATATATTGTGAAATAAAAGAGGTTAAGGGATAAAGGTTTGAACTCATGGGAAGATATCCAATGAGAAGAATTATAAAACTGTGAAGGGTGAGAAGTAATTCTAGCAATATATTTCAAATGAAAAAGGAAAATTTGAAATGAGATGCATCAATTTTTGTAAGTGCATAAAATATGTGATTGTGATTATTTTTTATAATTCTTATTTTAATTAGTCTTGTCATTTGATCCTAACTCATGAACTCATAGCATTAACTAAACAAGTTAAGGGAGATGTTCTTCCATATAAATTTTTGATTTGTACACCCTAATGAACAAGCGGTCAAAGCAAAAAATATATACAATACAATTGTTTAATGCATAATTTGGTGTGTCACCGGTTAAAAGATTAGGTGTGCAAATCAATTCTTATGACTTTACCATCGAACCATTCAAGTTAACCTATATTTGTTGGTGACTCATTCTTTTGATTGTTAATCCCAATTAAGGACTTATTTTATATGTTGTTTAATTACTATTCATAACGTTCACATTAAATTTCTTCTATATGTATTACTATATGATTATTGTTAATACAAATAATGTCAAAAACGTTATTCGCATTATTTGGTCTTCTCGTGTTTTGATAATCACAAAATATAAAGACATGTTACATAAAGTTATGGTTTATAAGTTATCGAGGAAGCTCATTTCTTCCACCTAGCTACTACAACGTCACTTCAAGTATGAACAAACTTTATACCGTCATTAGTTAAGTGATCAAAGATTTTTATTTTCTCCTAAACTTACATTTTTAAGTTTGACAAAACATTTTCACAAAAGTATTTTTGTGTTTTTAAAGAAATGTTTTATTAAGAAAATATATTCAAATTCAAACTTATAACAGCTATATTTCTCCCCAATTCAGTTCAGCTTGCACTTGATAAGTTTTCACTACGTCAAGACAAAATGGGAGCGTCTTGTCGGGACGGTCCCTGATGAGTGATCAAATACTCATCATTTTGTACCCATTTCAGACCATAAAAATACTGAAAACACCCAAATATGCCTAATTATATTGCAAACATCCTTGGATTGTGTTTTTATGTGTTTCAAGTACAAAAGGATTGAAAACAGACGAAAAATTAGAAAAGTTTGATGAATTAGCAAAAACAGTCCTTGAACTTTCAAAAATTGGCAGATTTGGTCCCTGGTGGAATATTTTGGATGAAAAGTCAAGATTGGTTCCTGGGAATCCACAAGTTGTCAACATTGAGACTTTGGTAAAAATTTTGAAGGATTTGCAATATTGGTCCCTCAAGTTTCAACAATTGGTAGTTTGTCCCTGAAGGCCCAAAAATGGAAAATTGCAATTTTTGTTCTCTGATAATTCATATGTGGCAAGTTTGGTCCTTATGGATACTTTGGGAAAGTTTCAAGTTCAGTCCATGGGTTTTCAGAAATTACACAAATGGTCCTTGTGTTTTATATAAGCCAAACAGGCCCTTTTGTTATTTATTACCCAACAAACAAAACCCCCACCCTCTATAATCCAAATCCAATCCACAAATCCACCCAAGCCCAATCCTAAAGCCCAAACCCCATGCCCGTATTCCATTTTAATAATAAAAACACAACCCGATCAAACCCAGTCAAACCCAACCATCACCACTATTCATCGTCCCCTACTCCCCCCTTTTCCTGCGTCCATGTCCCCCTTCTTTTCCACCAATCACTCACCCTCCACCTCTCTTGTCCCCTCCAACTCACCCCTTCAATTAATATCCCTACCTGCCAACCTAACCCACCCCAAATTGCACTTTACCCTTTTTCCCGCCAAAATACTTTCAAGAGTCAGGATCAACCTAAAGCCATCCAATGGTCACAAATAAAAGTGGGAAAGTCAAAGAAACACATCCAAGTCTATAAAAGTGAAGAAAAAATAATGAAGAAAGAGTTAGTTAGTGTAGGGTAGTTAATTAGCTTAGTTTAGTATCGAATTAATGTAATTCTAACTCTCAGCTGCACCTTTTAGTTTAAAAACATTGTAACCACTCTTTTTAATGCAAGTAAAATCTTATTAAACCTTAATTTCAAGCTTTCCTGTTCTAAATTTAGATTTTGCAAATTCAAGTGAAATATTGATTTCACTGAATTCTGAGTGAAAGTTGTGTTTTGTTGTTTCATAAGCTAGCTTTAAGTTATTTATAAGCTTAGGTCTGTGACTAAACAAGTACTACTTCAAAATTCCAAAATACAAAAAAAAAAAAGAAAAAATCATTTGAAAAATAAAAAAACATGTAAATTAGTCTCATAAGCTTCAATAAGCTTTAATTTCTGTTTCTACAGGTTTAAATAAGCTCTATATAGCTTTTTGTAAGCTTGCCTTTGCATATTCAGTACAAATCTCTCACTCTTAGAAAAGTCAACAAGTCAAACTGCTTATTGAAATAAGCTTTGGAGCTTATTTTCTGAAGCTGAAGATACATAGAACCTTAGATCTTTGTTCTGACTTTATTTTGGAGCTAATTTACCCTTGTTTGAGCAGAAGCAGTTGTGCGTCCATCACTTTTCATTTTGCTTGATTTTAGCATATTAGTAATACTATTGCATAATCTCATTGAGCTTATTGTTGTGCTTGTTTTCTATTCAAGTTAGTTTGCATCTAGTCCCCATAGCTTATATCCTTAGTTAGCATCAGTAGGATAGCCTTAGCTCACCATTTGCCACCCAAATCCAAAAACAGTCTTTGTGTAGGGAGTGTTTGGCTCAGGGGTGTGTAATGAGCCCCATTGTGTTTTAGTGTAATATTTTGGTTTAAACTTCTCACATTAGGCCTCCATAGGATATTAGAGTGATAAAAACTAGAGTCTATTCAGAAAAAAGTCCAATTGACCCTTAATTGCCAATCTACCGTTCACTGTGAGAATTTTGGGATTCATAAGCTTGGATATTGGTTCATAAGTACTACACATAGCCTAATTTAACCTTTTAATACCTTAATATAACATAACAAATCAGTAGAGTAGGATTAAAGTTCATATAAGTCAACCTAGTTATATAACTCAAAAAGTCAAAATCACTTGGTGAGACAGAAAACCAGTTTTTCATTGAATTTTCATGAATTTTGTGTTTAGGATTAGGGTTTGAAATTTTTACAAGATGAAGCCTACTGGCTAAGCTTTTGAAATCCAAACTTGGCTTATTTTTAAGATTTTTTTAGTTGCTTATTCTTCTGCTTATTTTGACCTGCAGGGCATGTACATGCCCTGCACCAGGGCATTAGTCCAAAAACCCCATTTCAATAGTCCTTATCTTGTTCATTAGTGTGCCCCACAGTCTGGTTTTTGTCTTTTTGGAAAGCCAATAAGTTCATATTGAAGGATTAAGGCTTATTTCCTGCTTTATAGCTTATTTAGTAGGGCTACAAGCAACTTTTAGTCTGTCCAATTCCACCACATGCACTGAGTACTCAGTGTGGATTGCCAATCTTCCAAGCCCTCTCCTCTGCTTATTTATGGGATCCAGGAGTCAAGCCTTGGCTTTTTGAAAAGCCAATAAGCTCTTCTTTTAGGATGCACTCTTACTTTGGGCTTCCAATCACCCTAGTGGGCCCCATAAGGCCTGCTAAGTGGCCATTTTTGGCCTGTGGTTGTGTTAAGGATTTGGAATTGCTTATTTGCCTCTTGTAGCTTATTCATGTGCTTATTCCTTTTCTTCTGCTTATTTCAAAGTCCTCTAATCCTGTTGTAGCTTATTTTCCATTGTGGAGCCTTATTGTAGCTTTTTGTGCAGCTTGTACTTCATTCAAAGTCCTAATAAGCTTCAACACCAAACCTGTTAAGCTTATTAGGTTCCATTGTGCTTATTTTTTAGAACCAATCAAAGTCCCTTCACAAAAGTTGCTTATTACCAGTACTTAAATAGTTTTGAAAAAGAAAATTCCAGAAAATTCAAAAAATAAATAAAGTGATAGCTTCTATTTAAGCTTTTTAGCTTATTTTCAGCTTTTTACTAAAGCAAATTTTATTTTTATAATTTTCATAGGTTCTGGTACTTATAAAATAATTTTATAAAAAGTTTGGTAATTTTCATTGTTCATTTGCTATTTTTCCTAATTTAATTTAGTTTAAATTAGTTAATAACTATTTTTTAATTAATAATAATTATTTAAAAAGTAGGAAAAATATATTTTCAGTTTGAAAATTAGTTTTATTATATTTTAGATTTTTCAAAGTTAAAATTTCATTTTTCAAGGTTAATTTCCTATTTCTTGTAGTTTAGTGTATTTTTAAATAGTTAGAAATAGTTTTTAATTAATTATAATTAATTAAATAGTGTTAAAATTATTTTTCTTTTTCTAAAAATTTTCTTTTATCATTAGGATTGTAAAAATATAATTTTCATATCCGTAGGTCTTTTATTTCTTAAAACTCACGTTTTATTTCGTACGTTTACGTAAATTTAAATCAAACGTATGCGTTTTTTCGTTTCTAGGTTATTTGATTTCACGTTTTTGTTAATATAGCTTATTTAAACTATTTCCTTTCACATTTCCTTCGTGTAATCAATCACAACCCTTTTTTGTCGAAATTCACCCGATCACAAACCCGTTTTAATACCATTCACACCTCATTGGGACATAACGACCCGGGGAAACACTGTTCCACGGAGCATTGGCACCATAGGTTTGACTTTAGTTGACCACATCCGTGGTTGATTTAAGTTGACCATTTGGAACCAATCAAAATTTGGAGTCACTGCCGGGGAGGTTGTGCGCGTATTCTAAACGGTTTTGCAGATTAGTGAATCTGGATATACGCTCCTTGTATATTAACCGTCCTTGTTCATATTTTCAAATTTTTATAAAAAAAAACAAAACGAATCGTAAATTTTACCATTTCAGATTATTCAAGGATTACTGAGTGTGATCTAAGAGGAAAGATTTGGTTTTTCAAAACGATTTCCAAAACATTATAAATTAGTTTTCAACGAAAACAAAAACCCAAAAAGTTTTTCTTTCTTATTTTTATAAAAAGTTTATCAAAAATTTCAAAAATATCCATCTTTACCCTCTTACCTTTTTGATTCTCCATTCCTTACCCTCCAAAACCATTTGATTCTTTCTATGTCTCATCCTCACCTTTTTTATTGTCAATGGTGTGGTGGTCCTTATAATGGTGGTAATTGTCCCAGTTATAGCAAGGTAGAGTCAGGAAATGAGTCTATCTATAACCAGAATCCCTATTCCTACCATGACACAACTGATTTATTCCATCAGCTTCTACACCATGAGACTCAGCAGTTTTGCTGTTGTGAGTACTATGGTGGTTCACACTACAGTTCTCATTGTCGATTAGGAAACACGCTTGTCTATGAGCAGGTTCTTGATAACAATTATGACTACAACACATACGACTCACAGCCACATCAGTTCAACTGTTATGAATATTGTGGAGGTCCTGACTTCAGCTCGGATTGTCAAACAAGGAATCCATTTCCTTGTAATAATTACGACTATCCGTATCATGACCAACCTCCACAGTACCAATTGAATCAGGCACTGCCACTTCCTCAAAATCTTCTCCTTGATCTTTTGGTTTTAGTGAAAGATTTTAAAGTAATTAAACATACCCAAGATAATCCAAATCAAAAATCGATGGAAGAATTGTTAGCTGAAGAACAGGCTGCGAAAATAAATTCCCAGATTGCCATTGAGAAATCTAGTAGGGAGTCAATTGAAAAAGAAAAAGCAGCCAGATCTAGCACTCGATTTCGTTTCATTCCTGATGACAGTGATGATGAAGATACCCGTGATATTCTTCAATTTTATAAAGATTCATCAAGTTCATCAGTCGATATTCCATCTGTTGAGATTCCATCTCATTCTACTGTTATCACACCCGAAGTTCCCACACACTCTTTGAGCATGGGGGACGAGCATCTTGACACTGTTCCTGAAAAGAAATCGGATGAATTCATAAAGTCTAGTGTTGAGAACCTTGTCCCAATCCCAAGTGAGTCACAGGGAATTTTTGATCATGTGTGTGATATCCCTCCTCCTCTTGTCTTCCAAAATGATCATGTTGAGATGTTCTCCGATTCTAATGATGACGATTCGTTATCTTGTTGAGACATAAGTTATGTGGAAGAATTACCTTATGAGCTAGTCAGCTTAGAAGAAGAGAATGATGAAGAAACTGACACTGAAATCCAAGATGAAGCTCTTTGTGCTACATTATTGAATGTCAGTCTTCTCATTTCTAAAATCGAGGCTTTCAATGAAAAACCCATTTCATCTCCTATACCCATTAAGGAGAGTGACATTTTTTCAGATGATTCTATACCGGAATTTGAAGCCTTCAGTTTTGATCATATGGGAGAGAAGATTGGTGGCAGTACCACTTCTCATTCTCAAATTTCTCTCCCCGAATATGATTCATTCACCTTCGAGGAGTTCTCCTGTGAACTCACTCATATCATATCTCCACCGGAGTATGATAACTTCTACATTGATCTAGGCAAAGATGATCTTTGTGTTCCGGAGGGAAATGTTCTCAACCCTGAGAATTTGATTGATATCAAAATCTCAACCCTCCCACCCAGGATATGTCTTGATCAATTGAGCTTAAATGATGAGATTCATGATGTAGAAATTATGAATTCTCCTGTTGAGGATGGTGAGTTAGTCATGATTGTTATCATGACTTTCTTTCTTTTCTTCACATATTCTGTCACCTCTCCTGTTCTTCACTCCTTCGGGAATGAAGACACTATCTTTGACCTCGGCATTTCCATTTACTATTCTAGGTAAAGCCGGGAATATATCTCATCGGTGTGGAACTTTCACGTACTTCAATGTTTATCCAAGCATCTTGAATGAAAGTCCGATGGAGATTGTCTCTTCCACATCTTGCTTCCCCAAGAACCAATGAATTTGGGGTCGAGTCAAGCTAGTGACTCGGTGAACAAAAACATTAGCACAACATGGGTTCTCACCCATGTCTCTAACTTCTTTCTTATTTCTAACACTAAGTGTGGGGGAGTTTCCTCTGCTATTGTTTGCCTTTGTATTTTTGCTCATGTCTGCAGGTACCCTTTGGATAGTGATGATTGACGTGCCTGTTTTCAATCCAGCCGCTCAATATCCTATCCTTTTGCTAACGTTTATTCTAGGGATATCTTTTTAATCCTTTTCTGTGAAAAAATAGATTTCCGTTTCACACTTGGCTATTAGTATTACCTTTTTATGTTCGAAGTGTCGGCATAATAGCCGGTACTTTGAATATTGAGGGCAATATTCAATTCTAAGTGTAGGGGGGGGGGGATTCTATCGAATTTATCACATGTATTGTACCTTCTAGTTCCCTAGTACCCCCGTTTTGGCAAAATTTTAAAATTTTTGCATAAAAAAGAAAAGTGCTTTGCACACAAAAATAAAATAAAAGAAAGTGTTTAGTCTTGATTAGGTTAGAACAAGGGGAATCCTGACTCTGCCAGAGTGTTGATCTGGCTGCTTCCTTAACTTTTTAGACTAAATTCTTAACGAATTGTGCAAATGAAATGCTAAGCGTAGAGTATTTGGTTCTCTTTAGAGCTTATATAAGTAATCTGTGGCTTTTTCTCCCAGTAGCTCCTAATTGGATCTTAATACGTGTTGTTTTCTAACTTTTGACCATTAAAATTTTTCGTTACGTAAAAAGTTTTTATGCAAGGTTTAATATAGAGTACTAGTTCAAAGTTTTATTTAAATTTTGGAACAAGCAACTTTCCTGAAATCTGAATAAAATTTCAAAGTGAAACAAGTAAAATTGCTAAATGATGTGAAAATAAAAAGTATGTTATGAAAACAAAAAGAAAAAAAAATGAAAAAGAAAAAAAATGATGATGAAAAAATGAATGATGAAAAGAAAAGGAAAAAATTGAAAAAATGAGAAAAGTGAAATAAAAAAGATGTGTTGAATAGAATTAGAATAAATAAATAAAAGTTGCTTTTTCTCAAATTTAAATAGAAAGTTGAGCTAGTATTCGTTGATTTTGTGTAAAGATTAAACGGGAATTTATAGATTGTTGATTTCGAAAGACCCCGAAAGCTCCGATACTATTCTCAAGGGTGTAAAAACCTAGCCTCCTAAGCTTTTGCTAAAAGGATAAGCTGAGAAGAAAATCGTCACATGGAGTGATCTCATTTTGCGTCTCTAATCTATAGATAATCGTTTGTTGTTATCTTTTTAAGATTTGATTTTAATGTGCCATGGAATATCAAAAATCTTTGAATCAAAATCCCGCCAATTTCGGTACTATTCTCTGTGGGGTGTCAAAAGCCTGGTCACCTAAACCAACTGGTTGGGATGTACCGAGAAGAAAGCCGCTACATGGAAAAGGCTCTTTTTGATTCTTAAATTTCTGAGGTTCCCGGTGAATTAGGATTGGGCTTAAATAAATGACAACCATAATGAGCTTCAATTTTTGGTGGTCAAACTTTTGAAAATAAGCACACACACCTAAACTTTATAAATTGCGGGAGTAAAAAGTTAAAACTTGTCTAATTATACTGCAAATATCATTGGATTGTGTTTTTATGTGTTTTAGGTACAAAAGGATTGAAAACAGACGAAAAATGAGCAAAGTTTGATGAATTGGCAAAAACAGTCCCTGAACTTTAAAAAATTGGCAGATTTGGTCCTTGGTGGAATATTCTGGATGAAAAGTCAACATTGGTCCCTGGGAATCCACAAGTTGTCAACATTGAGACTTTGGTAAAAAGTTTGAAGGATTTGCAACATTGGTCCCTCAATTTTCAACACTTGGCTGTTTTAGTCCCTGAAGGTCCAAAAATGGAAAATTGCAATTTTTGCCCTCGGATAATTGATATGTGGCAAGTTTGGTCCTTATGGATACTTTGGGAAAGTTTCAAGTTCAGTCCATGGGTTTTCAGAAATTACACAAATGGTCCTTGTGTTTTATTTAAGCCAAACGGACCCTTTTGTTATTTATTACCCAACAAACAAAACCCCCACCCTCTATAATCCAACTCCAATCCACAAATCCACCCAAGCCCAATCCTAAAGCCTAAACCCCCAAGCTCGTATTCCATTTTAATAATAAAAACACAACCCGGTCAGCCCAGTCAAACCCAACCATCACCACTGTTCATCGTCCCCTACTCCCCCCTTTTCCTGCGTCCATGTCCCCCTCCTTTTCCACCAATCACTTACCCTCCACCTCTCTTGTCCCCTCCAACACACCCCTTCAATTAATATCCCTACCTGCCAACCTAAGCCACCCCAAATTGCACTTTACCCTTTTTCCCACCAAGATACTTTCAAGAGTCAGGATCAACCTAAAGCCATCCAGTGGTCACAAATATAAGTAGGAAAGTCAAAGAAACACCTCCAAGTCTATAAAATTGAAGAAAAAAGAATGAAGAAGGAGTTAGTTAGTGTAGGGTAGTTAATTAGCTTAGTTTTGTATCGATGTAATGCAATTCTAACTCTCAGCTGCACTTTTTGGTTTAAAAACACTGTAATCAATCTTTTTAATGCATGTAAAATCTTATTAAACCTTAATTTCAAGCTTTCCTGTTCCAAATGTAGATTTTGCAAATTCAAGTGAAATATTGATTTCACTGAATTCTGAGTGAAAGTGGTGTTTTGCTGTTTCATAAGCTAGCTTTAAGTTATTTATAAGCTTAGGTCAGTGTTTAAACAAGTACTACTTCAAAATTTCAAAAATACAAAAAAATAAGAAAAAATCATTTGAAAAATAAAAAAAATATGTTCATTAGTCTCATAAGCTTCAATAAGCTTTAATTTCTGTTTTATAGGTTTACATAAGCTCTATATAGCTTTTTGTAAGCTTGCCTTTGCTTATTCAGTACAAATCTCTCACCCTTAGAAAAGTCAACAAGTCAAAATACTTATTGAAATAAGCTCTGGAGCTTATTCTCTGAAGCTAAAGATACCAAGAACCTTAGATCTTTGTTCTGAGTTTATTTTGGAGCTAATTTTCCCTTGTTTGAGCAGGAAGCAGTTGTGAGTCCATCACTTTTCATTTTGCTTGATTTTAGCATATTAGTCATACTATTGCATAATCTCATTGAGCTTATTGTTGTGCTTGCTTTCTGTTCAAGTTAGTTTGCATCTAGTCCCCATAGCTTATATCCTTAGTTAGCATCAGTAGGATAGCCTCAGTTCACCATTTGCCTCTCAAATCCAAAAACAGTCTTTGTGTAGGGAGAGTTTGGCTTAGGGGTGTGTAATGAGCCCCATTGTGTTTTAGTGTAAGATTTTGATTTAAACTTGTTACATTAGGCCTCCATAGGATATTAGAGTGATAAAAACTTGAGTCTTTTCAGTAAAAAGTCCAATTGACCCTTAATTGCCAATTTGCTGTTCACTGTGAGAATTTTGGGATTCATAAGTTTGGATATTGGTACATAAGTACTACACATAGCTTAATTTAACCTTTTAATAGCTTAATATAACATAACAAATCAGTAGAGTAGGATTAAAGTTCATATAAGTCTATCTAGTTATATAACTCAAAAAGTCAAAATCACTTGGTGAGACAGAAAACCAGTTTTTCATTGAATTTTCATGATTTTGTGTTTAGGATTAGGGTTTGAAATTTTTACAAGTTGAAGCCTACTAGCTAAGCTTTTGAAATCCAAACTTGCCTTATTTTGAAGATTTTTTTAGTTGCTTATTCTTCTGCTTATTTGGACCTGCAGGGCATGTACATGCCCTACACCAGGGCATCAGTCCAAAAACTCCATTTTCAATAGTCCTTATCTTGTTCATTATTGGGCCCCACAGTCTGGTTTTTGGCTTTTTGGAAAGCCAATAAGCTCATCTTGAAGGATCTGGGCTTATTTCCTGCTTTATAGCTTATTTGGTAGGGCTGCAAGCAGCTTTTAGTCTGTCCAATTCCACCACATGCACTGAGTACTCAGTGTGGATTGCCAATCTTCCAAGCCCTCTCCTTTGCTTATTTGTGGGACCTAGGAGTTAAGCCTTGGCTTTTTGAAAAGCCAATAAGCTCTTCTTTTAGGATCCACTCTTAGTTTGGGCTTCCAATCAACCTAGTGTGCCACACAAGGCCTGCTAAGTGGCCGTTTTTGGCCTATGGTTGTGTTAAGGATTTGGAATTGCTTATTTGCCTCTTATAGCTTATTTCATGTGCTTATTCCTTTTCTTCTGCTTATTTCAAAGTCCTCTAATCCTGTTGTAGCTTATTTTCCATTATGGAGCCTTATTGTAGCTTTTTGAGCAGCTTGTACTTCATTCAAAGTCCTAATAAGCTTCAACACAAACCTGTTAAGCTTATTAGGTTCCATTGTGCTTATTTTTTAGAACCAATCAAATTCTCTTAAAAAAAGTTGCTTATTACCATTACTTAAATAGTTTTGAAAAAGAAAATTCCAGAAAATCCAAAAAATAAATAAAGTGATAGCTTCTATTAAGCTTTTTAGCTTATTTTCAGCTTTTTACAAAACCAAATTTCATTTTTATAATTTTCATAGGTTCTGGTACTTATAAATAATTTTATAAAAAGTTTGATAATTTTCACTATTCATTTGCTATTTTTCCTAATTTAATTTAGTTTAAATTAGTTAATAACTATTTTTTAATTAATAATAATTATTTAAAAAGTAGGAAAAATATATTTTCAGTTTGAAAATTAGTTTTATTATATTTTAGATTTTTCAAAGTTAAAATTTCATTTTTCAAGGTTAATTTCCTATTTCTTGTAGTTTAGTGTATTTTTAAATAGTTAAAAATAGTTTTTAATTAATTATAATTAATTAAATAGTGTTAAAATTATTTTTCTTTTTCTAAAAATTTTCTTTTATCATTAGGATTGTAAAAATATCATTTTCATATCCGTAGGTCTTTTATTTCTTAAAACTCACATTTTATTTCGTACGTTTACGTAAATTTAAGTCAAACGTATGCGTTTTTTCGTTTCTAGGTTATTTGATTTCACGTTTTTGTTAATATAGCTTATTTAAGCTATTTTTCTTTCACATTTCCTTAGTGTAATCAATCAGAACCCTTTTCTGTCCAAATTTACCCGATCACAAACCCGTTTTAATACCATTCACACCTTGCTGGAACATAACGACTCGGGGAAACACTGTATTCCACGAAGCATTGGCACCATAGATTTGACTTTAGTTGACCACTTCCGTGGTTGATTTAAGTTGACCGTTTGGAAAAAATCAGTCCCTTCAAGTGGTTGGCGGTCCCTTAGTGATAAAGCCGTGACACCTATTTAAAGGACCTGTGGAAAACTAGAAGGGGGGTTGAAAAGTTTTACGTCTTTTTTAATTTATTATGAAAACCCTTGTTTTTTAAAACTTTGTTTACTTTTAAAAACTTTTGATTCGATATTATGTGAGTTCAAGTCTTGCACAATATAAGCAATTATGTAACTAAGTACTAATAATGTAAGTAAATAATAAGGAGAGATTTATAGTGGTTCGGCTACAAGGATACCTTCCTTGCCATACTCCACTCCTCGAGCACCTAGCTCGAGAGTTTTCTTCACTATGTCAACAAGCTCCCTTATGGCAGAGAAAACCTTACACAACTTTCGCTTACACAAATAATACTAAGCTAAATGTCGAGTTATAATCCTAGCTAGAACCAATCTCACACAACTATTCACTACACACCTTCTTGACAACTTCTTCTTCACGACTTCAATCTCTTCACTACTTCACGCCTTCTATTTCTTCAAGACTTCAACTTCTTCACACCTTCTTCACAACTAATTCACAAATTGTTCACACCTAAGCACACCACTTTCTTCTTCACACCAACACTACTTATTCACACCACTATCTTCTTCACAACTTGTTTACTTACACACCTTACTAGCCTAACTCCTTATATCTACAACTATCTAATTAATATTCACAACTTATACACAAGTGAATGAATAATATACAAATGATGATGTAGAAACAACTTAGATGAAGGGATCACACTAAGTTGTAATACTTCTTGTCTTGATGGATAGAAGTATTCTTCTCTTGCACTTGAATGGCAGAAGCTTGAATCACTTGGAAACAAAAGCTTATGATTATATGATCAAAGGATTTATTAGAAAGATTGAGAGAGATTTTTACAGAAGGTTTTTGTGCATAAAGGTAGGGAAAAATGCCAGATTTGAGCCAGTAATTATAAGAAAAAAAATACTGTTCAGCAGCGTGACCGTTCCCCTTAATTAGGGGCCGGTCCCCTTAATAATTAAGGGGGCCGCCTAGTATAATTAAGGGGGCCACCCTATTAAAAAAGATTTCTTCAGATTTTTTTGTCCTTTTGTGGGGAAGGTTTTATCTGAAGAATCTAGCCGTTTTATTGGTAGAAATTTGAATTCAAAATATTTATTTTGAATAAAAACATTTTGTATAAGTTTAAAAATGTTTGTCCCATTTTATAAAAAATGTAAGGTTTGTAAAAATAAAAATTCTTTTGATCATAGAATGCATTAGACATTTTGTTTATTCATACCTTAAGTGATTTGGATGTTAAAGTGAATATTTATGACTAAATACTTGTTTACGTCATAATTTGTAGTTCAATGAGTTTACATTTTGTGATTATCAAAACATAGAGATATCGATATATGTAAATAACGTTTTTAGGCATTATTTATATCAACAATCTCCCCCTTTTTGATGATTACAAAACTTAAACTCATCAAGTCTAAAATTTAATTTTTAGACATGTATTTAGTGAGTTTATATTCACTTCTCCCCCTTTTTATAGAATCAAAAAGGTTATGCCGACTAGCTTCATAAATGAAGTTAGACGGGATGAAAGCTCCCCCTTGATGTGTGCTCCCCCTCGTTCGAGGGCACCAAGGATTCGATATATGGAATGCTCGCAAGAAAAATATTAGAAGCATAAGCATTTATAGCAAAATAAGGAAAACAACAAGCATAGCAAACAAATATTAAGGTAGCAATATATTCATTTATTATGCTTAATGCATTTAATAAGTAAAAGATCCTAATTTGTCAAAGAGAGCTATCGGACTTGCTTGCAACAAAAGGTTGGTTAATTCATATTTGAAAGTGAAAATCATAAGCATATAGTATGCTTAGATGGTTGATGATGGAGTGTTTGGAATGAAAATAGTTGAGTTAGGGTAAGGTTGTTTGATTAATGGAGGTATATGTTTGGGTACATGAATGTTTGAGAGTTTGTAGTGGAAGAGGTTGATTGAGGTTTTGGATGTGGTTCAAGTGAGGGTATTGGATGTGATCTAGTGAGAAGATATTTAATCCAAGTGAAGTGTTTATTGAATGCAATGGTTTTTTTTTTCTTTTTTATTTATTTATTTATTATTTTTTTTTTGTAGGAGAAAGATGCAACAAGGTCAATTGTTGACATGTTTTTCAACTTGATTCAAGTTGTGGGGTGATGAAGGAGAGCTAGAGGAAAGTTGTTCCAAGTTGCATTGAGCAAGGTGTAACGCAAGAAGAACACAAAGTTCATGGGCTTCCTTGAGTTCTTCAATGAACTTCAAGTGTTCGGAGGAAGGTGATGAGGATATAGTGTGGTTGTTATTTGCGATGGATGTTTAGACATGCAACATAAGAGTAGCATGTGAGTCGGTAGGAGGTGGTGGTGATACTCTTGGTGGTGAAGACATTTGTGAATTTGGGTAATCATTCATGGATGAAGATGAAGGTATGGAAGGAGAAGATGTTTCATGAATGGAGGATGTTTTGGATGGTGGATTGGTAGGTTGACCAAAATGTTAGGTGTTAGGAATGAGATTGGGATTGTTGTTTTAAGATTGAACATGCTCTTCATATAGCTTATGTGGGTGAGATGAAGGTGTATTTTTGGGAACAAGGATGGATGTTTGGTTATTATGATGAGGTTTGTGAAAGGGTTCATTTGAGTGAGCATGAGGTTTATGTATCATGAAATATGGTTTGACCTTCATGGGTTAAGTTTTAGTGGTGATGACATACTTTGTAGAGTGTAGGGAATGGTAATATGGTTGAATCTTTTTGTGAGGATGACTAGGTGGAGTTATTGGTGAAGATGGGAAACAAGTATCAATTGATGTGATTGGTGAGAGTGAAAGAGCGATGTTCATGGAAGGGATTTTTTTATAGGAGGGTGTTATAGATGGTGCATTAGGTGCATTAGGAGATGAAATTTGAGGTTGAGGTGAGTAAAGGTTATGAGGTTTGAGTGTGTAAAGGTTTTGAGGTTTGAGTGTGAGGTAGAAGGATATGAGGTTTTAGTGTGTAAAGATTATGAGGTTTGAGTGTAATGTAGAAGGATATGGGTGAGTAAATGTTGTTGATATGTAATGTAGGTGGGAAGGAGAGTGAGGTGTTAGGTATGTAATGTTGAAGACATAGGAGGAATTTGGTGTTGGTTGTTTGACAACATCATTCGGTTTGACGGGCTTTTAATGGAAGTTAGGCTTTCTTCTCCAAACGGATTTCTTGGTGGTTTTGGTTTCATGGGAGAGGACATGATGAGATGAGTGGAGATTGAGAGGAATGAGAGTGTTTATAATGTAGGATTGGTGGGATTAAGGATGTATAAACTTTGATAGAAGGTTTAGGATAAAATAGGTTTGTGAATTTTGGGAAGTGTATGATGAAATGGGCTAAAAAGTAGACAAAGGAAACAACACCTTCGACCATCAGATGGCCGGTCCCCTTAATTGGAGACCGGTCCCCTTAATAATTAAGGGGGCCGCCTTATGATTTAATGGGGCAGCCCATCTGGTGATTCCCAGATTGCCAGAAAAGGGTTTTCGGTAGTGAATTGTAGAAAGGTTGTGTTTTTGGTTTCAAACAAGTCCAACTCTTTGAGGCAATTAAGCATATACTAATTATGTAGGCAATTATGTAGCCAAAGCATGTTAACTAAAGAGATTCAGTAAACAAGCAATTTCATCTAGCATGCAAACATACTCATCAAGCAAGTAAAATATAAGTGCTAGGAAATAATAAGCAACATCAATTATCTCATAACTACAAGACTAGGAGGATTAATCCTAATGTGTATTGTAACACCCCCAAAATACCGCAGCGGAAGACTGTGTCATTGGGATGCTACTTCAGGGCACAAAGTACAAGATATAGAAAACGACCTCTAAATGAGACGTTTTTGAAAAGTTACCATTCGAATAGATAAAAGTCATAGTTTACAAAACAAAGATCCCAAAGTAGAATAATACATAAGTTTTTAAAGTGTATCGAATGGTAAACGATAAAAGTGAAAGTCTCCAAAAGCATGCCCTAAGACTCTCAGCTCCACATACCTGCTATCGCCCTTCTAACTTGAGATAAACATGCTTAAAGTGTCAAAACAAAGGTTGGTGAGTTCATAGAGTTTGTCTTAATACAGTTGAAAAGCCTATAAAGAATGTTCACACAGCAAAGGCATCGTAAATCCACTCAGTTGCAAGTCCCGCCATAAGAGACTTGTAACCTGTGTGTTCACAACCCACTGCTACAATATAATATGATTAAGATATGTATAAGTTCATAACAATAGTTAAGCAATTAGTAGTGAGTCTACACTTCATCTCCGAAGACCTCACTTAAGTATGTTGCTCACAAGGAAGGTAGTGGCATTGGTTCCACTTCATCTCCGAAACCCAATACATGTGTTATCCAAGGAGACTTTATGTTGCTCAGAAGGAAGGTAGTGGCATTGGTTCCACTTCATCTCCGAAACCCAATACATGTGTTATCCCAAAGAGACTTACAAGTTTAAGTATACCGCCATCAAGTATAATGAAATCAAGTATAATGTAATCAAGTATAATGTTTCCAAGTATAAATGTTATGTGAATTTGTACAAGTAAGCAAGTAGTAGCATGTATCTCCCCCAAAGAGTTAAAACAAGTATAAAAGAGTAGGGGCTATGACTCACCTCGAAGTAATAGTACAATGCAACGGAATGATAAGGACAACAAGGAACGAAATCAACCGCGACCTATGATGAATGAATATGATCTAATTTAGATCGTGAAATGATGTAGAGAAATATTCATGCACATGATAACTATACCACTCATAACTTGAAATTATACTAGTTATAGTCTTATGAAAATACATTCCATACTTGAGAAAAATAATAAGTCTTAACTAGACTTGTGTAAACTTGTCGTAATATATATGTATAGAAAGTTAGTGTTGTATACTTCGTCTTGAAAACCTTGAGGTAACATCTAATGGTCGTGAAAATAAGCTCATAAGCATAAGTACTTCGTTAGTTATAAATTTCGGCAATTTAGTAGTATTTCTAGAAAATCTAGAATTTAGTACGTAGAAATAGTGTCATTATTATTTCTATTAAAAGCTGCCAATTATAGTGAGTTTTTGCCGATATTGAAACGTGAATATCTTTGTCGTTATTAGCCCGTTTTACTTGTTCTTTATATCCACGGTCACGTCTTAGTATGTAGTAATATATTTTGGAAAGCTTGGCTCCTCCGGGTTACGTCTAAAGCCTTGTTTTGTCCGACGAAAAACGTCCAACAGCAACTATTTTTCAGAAAAATACTTTTCGTCAACAAACTTGCAAAAACCATAACTTCTTCGTTATAAACTCTTTTTAATGCATTCTTTCGCCTACGGATTCGTTTTTGAAAGTATTTTCTAAAAATTTTGCCAAAGTTTCCTTAGAGTTTACTGATTTTCCAGAAAATAACCAAATGGGACAGCATGTTTATAAACTTGTTAGAAATCCATTTCAAAGGTTCAAAACTAGTTCCAACCTCAACCAAAACTCTTGCAAACTTCACAAAACTAATCTAATCCTACTATATACCTTCTTAGGGTGCCATGGTTTCCTAATGACTAGAAATCAAGTTAATTTAACAAGGAAACACCTAAATCACAATCTAGGGTTTGTATGTTTCAAAAATCTTCAAAAATAAAGTAGTATAACTAGTATAAGCATGAAATTAAGCATGATTACCATGAGATATAAGTGTTAATTAGAAGAAAACTTGAAAATAAATTTGTATACTTACTTTGAAATATGAGGTGATTGGATGATTAGAAACCTTGGATTTCTTGTATATTTCTTGTATGATTCTTGATTAGGCAAGTAAAATGAACAACTTTGGTGCTTTAACTTATCAAAAACCTTCACTTGATCTATGATTTTGGGTTGGGTCGTGGGGTTGAAAGAGAGAAAGAGATGAGAAGATCTTTCTTCTTAGCTTAAAGTGTATGAAATGATTTATGGTTTATGTTTAGGTATTAGTTTTTGAGGTTTATTAGTATAGTAATAGAAAATTAATGCATTAGGTTAAAGGGGTGTTCATGTGGCCGGTTATGGTGAGCCAAGGGGGGGGGGGGGTAGGGGTACTTGTGATTTAATTAGAAAACTTATGTAGTTTAAGTGTTAGTTTGTGTTAT